>CM041218.1:6524731-7124731 GCA_023065735.1 Coffea humblotiana | reverse complement strand
ATTCATTCATTCACGACACAGTTGCAATATTTCAATAGCAGGATCTTTTGAGACGTCAAAGTACACATGATGCTGCTTTTATGGTGTTGCCTGCAATCTACTGAAAGCCCATTACATTGCACGCATCTCTCTTATTCTTGATTCTACGTACCAGTTGTTTAATTATCAAGAGCTGGTTACTCACGGGTTCCTCTTGCATGGCCAAGGTGGTTTTGAATGGTGATTGTAGTGGGATAATTTTGTCATCTATAGTAACTATGCTGAAATTTTGGTTTTTTTTTTTTTTGCCCTTTTTCGTATCTGTTGATCTCAATCTCTTTATTCATAGCTCCAAGCTAAGAGAAAATCATTAGGAACGAGAGAGATTTGACAAGTTATATTTAGGAATTATATTAGTTATTGGTTATGGACGTGAGCTTAATTATGTTCCAAACTTTGTTCCATTAACTGCCACAAAGATTGAAATTGTTTTTTTTTTCCCCAAAATTAAACGTGTTCAAACAATGATTTTTTTCCCTTTCCATAAAAGAACCACATTATTTCCTTGTTCTCCTTTGCATGTCTACACCTCCCTTACAAAACCAGATTGTGAGGGGCATTCGGATCCTCTCTACAATCAAAGAAGTAATTGTAGAGTGCAGTTGATGCTAGTGATTGTAAGGTGTAGTTGATGCTGATAAATGAGATATTATAAAATTAAATGGAGAAGATTAAATACAGTACATAAAATTTAGTGTCTAAAAATTTATTGGGTTGTTTGTTAAAAATCTTTAAAAAAAAAAAAAACTGTATTTACAGATACAGATGAGGTAGTTTGCTAAACCATAATGAACTCAGTACCATCTGAATCAGTAAGCCGAAGGCCGTATCGCAGTTGCTGCCTCTTCAAATAATTTTCGAAAGTAGCCGGAGATTTTAGGAGTCTGTCAGTCTCGAAGTAGTTACTGTCAGAAAGGGCACTCTCTGTAATCAATTCGACAAGAGACCTACTGACGTTTCCTTTGGTAGAGGGAATAACCTACAAAAGCGGACAATAGAAATGTCCACAGCACCTGCAATAACATGATATTGAATACGTTAACAAACGGAGAAGGGATTTCTCTCATTCTTAAGAAATGAAAGTTCACTCATGATATGAATCTACAGTGTTGATTGTATGCCATCGTTCAAGTCTTCTGATCCTTGACTGCATATCTTCTATTACGCCTTCTAATGGAGAAACTTCTCTGCTTGGCGAAGACTCGGAAACTGAATTGCAACCCTATTTTATACAGTATGAACGCGTAACATTATTAATTGCAAAGGAATTGTTAACTGAACCAGATTTGCATGGCAACACACGTTAGCCAACTTTTAAATGAAGCACCTGGGACTGTATAAATTCCAGAAGTTCTTGCAGCTTTGCCGCCTGCTGAGAGTTTATCCCACTTGAACCTCCCGGTAATCTTTCCAGAATTATTTCAAGATAACTCTGAGAAGGAACATAGAAGGATGATCATTACTGCAGACATTGTGATGCATATGTTCTATATAAGTCATATTTATAATGTTATTGAATCACACTAAGAGGAGAAGGGAAGTTGAAGAAGCAAACCTTTGTGGTATATGAACCATCCAGCTTTAGGGTAGAACCAGCAGCAGCAACAATATCTCTATTGACACCTTTTACTTGTATATAAGGACTCGGGACATCTTGTAGATGATCAACCTCAATAAGGATCTAGATAACAAATTGTTACTTTCAAAAGTTGTTCCACACCAACGAACTCAAAGGTAGGAAAACATCAATCCAAGACAGAAACAGAGAATACAGAATTAGATAGCAGATGGTTAACGAAAGATACAAAATGAAATCAGCATCAAATTTTGTTCAATTCCACTCAAATTCCTTAGTTTCAAAATAATGAGATTTGAAATATAGTTGCTGAAATACTGAAGATGTTAAGCATCGAAAACTCCATTAGAGCCTTTGCTCGTCATTAGCATTGGGAATGATCTCCTATACTGAGGTAAGTCAAGTTGCAGTACAGACCCCCGTTGATAGGAGCTACTCCTAGTTTCATCCTGTGTTTTACTTCCCACACATGTTGCCTCTAAAGTTTTGGATACCTCATAATTCCAGCACCCAAGTTTAATTCGGAATTCCTCATGCTGGTCAATTCACATTATTTGAGGACATAAATCAGCAAATTAAAACTGAAAATCTTTAAATATAATACAAAATTAATCATAAGGGAACAAAGTCTATTAAAACTTGACGGCTATTTCAGCCTGCCATAGATTTTCCCAAGTACAGACTTTCACCCAAATTCTGGACATTTCAGGCTTTAACCAAGTGATACAAATATCTATTACTGGGCAAAAGATTTCCTAGGTACAAACCAAACGCTATTGACAACTAACAACCACCATAAAAGTTCCTAATTGCATGCGAACCATACCATGTTAATTCTTTATTTCTATATTTAACCTCTATAGTTGGCGAATGACGAAAACCACCCACTAGTACAACCCAAGACTTCTACACTTAACAGCTCAAAGCACATTGACACATTCTAGTGGACCTTAATGGGATTCTTCCTCTGTCAAGTAGGAACTTAAAAATGAAGTGCTTGCTCACAATCCAACCTTGAAAAATAATCCTGGTAATAACTTCCAACGTATTTTTCTACTAAATTTGCGCTAGTTTAAAAATGTCCTTCCTTTCAATGTATAAGGAAGTCAGAAGTTTTGCCCAAGCTGAGCTCACTAGACCATCAACCATAATATTCATCTGATTTCTTTACGTGTTGATCTAGCCATCAATTGTGAGTATTTTAAAATTCATTCACATGCCTTTCTAACCATTTAGTGTGTCAGGATACCTAGCCTGGCCTGACCAAATGGAGACAAGCAGACACCAATTAGTACTAGGGATTAATATCCAAGAGCTGCATCACTTTCTGTGCAGAATAAAATTGAAGTATAGACTATGAATTTTGCTTGTCATGTCTCACAAGACAAAGAAAGCAATACCTCCTAGAAGTGACACTTAAGTCTTTATTCAGTAGGATAGGATGTAAACATCAATCTTATGATCAAGATATAGATCCTATGTAACAGCCCATGTCAAATAAAATTAATCTGCAAGGCAGATAAGTAAAACCAGGGACACAAGGAAAAAAGTAACAGAAGATCTTCCATGCTTACTGAATAAATAATCAGAAACCTAGTATTTTGAAATATTATCTAAACCTGAAATTAGGTTTGAGCTAAATAATGCTCTCAAGGGAGAGATATACCTTTCCATCTTGGTATATGTATGCAGTTGCTTCAATAAATGCAACAGCCTGATATCTGAATGAAATGGAATCGAACAGAAAATGACAATCAGAATAAACCAAATTTATGAGACAAGAAGTACAGAGAGCTATACTGACTGTTGATTTAAGGCCACAATTAAGTTGATCTTGAATTCTGTTATCATCACACAGATCTATACTGAGTTTAAACTCAAACTTAGAAAGTGGAGAAACAGCCGGGCTAGATCCCATGGAAGTGTTAATGCAGGTAACTACTTAGATCCAGTTGGCAAGATCACATATGGTATTGTACTACAGAATGACAACCCATCATATATTGCAAATA
This sequence comes from Coffea humblotiana, assembly GCA_023065735.1. Lineage (NCBI taxonomy): Eukaryota > Viridiplantae > Streptophyta > Magnoliopsida > Gentianales > Rubiaceae > Coffea > Coffea humblotiana. Next base: position 7,121,104 of record CM041218.1, on the reverse strand, counting down.
AATGACAAAAAAACATGAAGGTCATATAAGTATCTGCCCTTACAAGTCCATTAATGATCAAAATATTGTATCCAGTAAACGGAGAATCTTAAATTCACATGGATCTCAGCAGTCAGACAAATGATGAAGTTAATTATTAATATCCTAAAGCATCACCTATAACACCAAAATAGTGTTCAAAAGGTAATGATCCTTGTAGAAAGAACTACGGGCTTTTCCTTTTTTTTTTTTTTTTGCATCTTCATTAGACAAATGATGAAGTTAGTTATTAATATCCTAAAGCATCACCTATAACACCAAAATAGTGTTCAAAAATCCTAAAGCATCACCTATAACACCAAAATAGTGTTCAAAAGGTAATGATCCTTGTAGAAAGAACTACGGGCTTTTCCTTTTTTTTTTTTTTTTGCATCTTCATTAGACAAATGATGAAGTTAGTTATTAATATCCTAAAGCATCACCTATAACACCAAAATAGTGTTCAAAAATCCTAAAGCATCACCTATAACACCAAAATAGTGTTCAAAAGGTAATGATCCTTGTAGAAAGAACTACGGGCTTTTCCTTTTTTTTTTTTTTTTGCATCTTCATTAGACTATTGAACAAATTTTGAAAAACTACCTAAAAGAGTACGTATCCACCTCTAATCATATGAATAATTTCAGTAAAATGAAAGATCCAATATCTAATGAAACAATTAGAGTAATAGCACAATATACATCCAATTGTCTTTTGTGATAGTTGGGGAACAGTAACATACCCCAGGTTGAGAAGCCCAGCAACAGTACTAATGCTGATATCAAAGTCAACTTTTGGCTGTATGATAAAATTTCCTTCTCTTATGGGCTTGAGATGGAAAGAAAAAGTATTCAATCAGAACTGCCAATTCATGACGATTTTTCAGCAAAAGGAAGGATAAGAAAGACAAATGCACGCAAATGACAAACCTCTCGTATCAGCAGAGCAAATCTTCCTTCACATATTCTAACTCGTATACAATCACTTTCTTTTAGATGGCCATTAGCAGGTAATCCAGGAAGCCTTACATATATATCTATAAAACTTTGAACAGAACTGCATAATTTGCTAGGATCAAGAATCTTCAGAATATCTTGATAAGCAACCTACCAAATTAAACAGAAATCCATCAAACAAGAACTAACTTTTAAAGGTCTAAAAAGCATCAGAATGATTTATCTTACTTGCTTATTAGTTTTCAATACAAACAGCGAGCTCTCAGGGGAAAGCACTGGGTCGAAGTCATTTCGAATTTTAAGCTGCAAGAATATATATATAAAAATCAGATACAAAATTCAAAGCAATTGTAAGCAAATAAAAACAGGTTTATGCTGTTTCCAAGCAATTGTTGATGCAAGCAAAGTCATGCATTAAGCCTATCCCCCTTTCAGGAAAAGTTGTAGCCTACAATAAGAATAAGAATATTTGTTAAGTCACCATGATAATGGGGAAATTTCAGAATTTCAATCAATGCTGTTTAGGAAAGTGCTGCAGGAATACGGCATCATTTTAGGCCACAAAATACTTTCTACAATCAGAGTCTTCTGAAAAGTTAAAAATCTATATGAATCAAACTTTTTTTTTTATACTTTCCTTATCTACGTCAATTTGAAGATGAAGAAGTTTGTTGCATATTTCAATTCACATATAACTACATACATACAAGTTAAACTAGTATCTCCATTACGTTGAATGGAACAAAAATTGAAACGCTTCTAAGTCGTGTCCCTTTAATCTACTGCTGAAATAGTCACTCCTCTTGATTTTTGAAATTTCTTGAAGAATCTTACACGGACATATCATGTAGTCTCATGCTTAATAGTTTGACACCTAAATATTCTCAAAGCTTTCTCATCCACAATCAATTCATGCATATTGCATGATTGCTTTTTCTGATTACCACTTTGTTGATAATGCAGCAACAAATATAAGATCATTCACTTAACTAACACTGAAAAGAACCACAAAGCAAATTTCCTTCATCAAGTAGCAAGCATATGTAAAGAAGACACAATGTGAATTGACTTTATATTTCTTATGACATCATGATAAACTTGGGAGATAATTTATAATGAATTTTAAGAAGATTTTCTAAACCCAAAACCTAGAGTTCATGGTATTTGTGGCAGGAATATAAAGATCTGAGTCTTTGCTCAGTCTAAATATTCCTACATTGCTGAGAAAATGATGCGACTCAAAGCACACTCATTTATGAGACAAAACAACAGGGGAAAAAAAAGAAAAGAAGAAATTTCTTAATTGCTTTAAATGAACTTACATGGGCATGAACAAGATGTGGCTCAATATGCTGCTGGAAGATTGGAAACACTGTTGTCATAATTTCATTATGAGACATAAAGCAGCCCACTTTACTTTTGTCTCTTTGGACTCGGGAAATAAGATGGGAATGAACACCACCAACCTATTTCCAAGTAAGCAGTTACTTCCCAGCTTGTAAAATAAGGAAGTGGCATTGAACTGAGAATCAAGCAAATTAACAATACAAACAAATAGAAAATGATGTGCCAAATTATACTCACAACAGCAATCCACAAGTCCAGTGATCTCCGGATATCTGGGTGCAAAGCAAAAACACCTTCAAAGATAACCTAGCCAAATGAAGCAGCAGGACTCACATAAGTCCGGCCACGTAGAAAAGTCTTGAAATCAAACAAACTATCTTACTTTTGACAGTTCTTCTATATTAACATCCAATTTACTAAACAAAAAGAAAGGACAAATTTTCCGTACTTCTGTCCCTTCAACATGCAAGGTTAGCAAGCATACATGAAATTCTCCCACATGTAAACAAATATATCACCTGTTTTCTTTAGAATTTTTGACCCCTTCAATTTTCCTATACATCATATTTAGCCCTAATACTTCTGAATATTTGTAAAATAAACCATTCACACCAACCACCAGTGGAAGCAAGCTAGCCCCCTATGTCAGAATAAAGACATTCCTTGACATACCACTCCACAATCTTCAGAAACCTCGAGTTCCCTAAAGCCTGTTCGAGCACCACTCTCAAGGTCAAACATCGGAACTTTTGTTCTTCGTCGACTTCTTATGTCATCAATATTCTGCAAAAGCAGAGAAATGAAAGGGGGAAAAAAGAGATGAAAATGCTCTTCAGAAGATAAGCAAATATTCAACAACGACATTTTGCAATACTCTTAAAGGCTTTTTATTGTGTTTCATAAGAAGGCTAACCGTGCATTAGTTGTAGAAATAACACAGCATTAAACACAGCAAAAACGCTGAGAAATGACAATAATGAGCTTCTATGATGCCATTTACTGCCTTCAAGGGCCAGCCACTTATATAACTAATTGGACTGCATGCCATCTTGCTTTGAAGCAACAGTTTTTGACATTCACAATAATACTTCTAAATGCACGTATTATTCATTAGAAATATGGAATATAAGCAACAGTCTCAGGTTACAGCCAAAGATTTTAATAGTGCACTCAAATAGCAATTTAATTTCTCAAAGCAGAAGTGGAGAAATTGTTGAAAAATGATCTCAAAGCCAGATGGAATGTAGTTTGGGTAGGTTACATATTGCTAATATGCAAACAGAGATGATTCTCTGGGTTTTGCTGTACACTAACACCGAATAGAATACACTAAAAAGGCTAAGAAACTGACAATAATGAGCTTCTGTAATGCGTCTTACAGCTTTCAGGGGAGGCAAACATACAAAATTAAGCAGAATACATGAGCTGCATGCAGTCATAGCAATCAATTTTTCAAGCAGAAAAGGAGAAATTGTAGAAAATTGATCTAGAAAAAGATGGCATGTAGTTCAACTGGCTTACATGATGCCAAAAGCAATCTGGGATGACTATGCAGGTTTCAATGTAATGACTCTATTAATTTTTGAAGGATATAATTCTTTCTTTCCAAGATTATATGCAGCTATTACAAAAGAATATTTGGGGCTTATGCGCCCCAAATTCATCTTGTAAAGCAATTATCACATCTTGGTTGTTCCAAAAACTTTCATCCACCAGTTTCTAGACAATTTAACTACTAGTACATTAAACAAAGACAAGAAATAAAGCGCAAGGACCAGATAAACAAACCAAAATGCCCATACCTTAGAAAGCAGAGCTAGATCAAGAGAGCAAAAATCATCATACTTGAAATCCTTTACGTGTTCAGATTTGTAATAGCTTTCAAGGGAAACCACTTCACAACCAACAATATTAGCCATCTTACGAGCCAAACTTGTTTTTCCAGATCCACTTGGACCTCCTACAAGATCAAGAACAAGCCAAAAAGAGCATATAAGCAACAAGTTTTCATCCTCAACATAAATAAAGCAATTGCAGAAAGACCGACTAGATATTAATATCCTCTATTGTATTCTATAAAAATTAAAGTAATTTCCCCGTGTAAGAAAGTCATACAAACACATTCTCCATATGTATACATATTAAAGTCACTAAAACCCATAAGAGGTCCCATGCTAACTTAGAATACCTCAAGTCCTCGACTATTCATCACCCGCACACTTTCAAGATTAACCTTGGTTGACCCTGTATCTAGAAAAAATCAAGTGGCCCAATGGCAATAAACTATAACTGTCTCGTAGATTACCAATATAGAGGAATAATCTCTGCCTCATATAACGTTATTGTCAGTCCCCTCTTATCCAAGAAAGTGAGAAGAATTATGGAGTACTAGACTTATAAAATCCATGTAGCTGGGATAGATCTTTAGCCAAGCAAAAGAATACAAAAAGACTGCAGATGGAAGGAACTTTACAATCAAGAGTTGTTGGCCAGTTGAAATGGAAGAAAAGCAGCTTATGCAGATGTGAAAACATACAAGCAAGTTAAAAACCCAGTTTGGCAGCCTTATTTGTGACAAAAAGATCTATCTTATTTAAGCATCCAATTTAATCACTCCACATCAAGAAGAATAATGTTATAATGCAACGTAAATTCCTTGAATATCCATTCTAATTATGCATCTCATGTGTAAAATGAGCAAAGTCAGATACAGTACCAATTCCAACTATAACTGGGAGGCCATTGTTCTCCAGTAAAGCCTGCAGTAAGATTAAATATTGTATATAACTATATTTGCCAAAACTAATAAAATACAAAGTTGAAGAGCTCAGCATGCTATGAGCTAATAAATATTCTGTCACAGAACGTATCAGTACTAACTTGAATCGCTTGAACAGCAAGAAGCAATCCTCTATCCAAGTCAAATATATCAGGGATCGGAGCAAGCTGTACAGGTGCCCTGGAAGAAGAAGGATCTGTGGTTGTTTCATGAAAGGAGTCGGATAATGAAGCTTTGCAAATGCCAAAATTACTAATTGGACCACACAATGGCAAATTCTTTCAAGATTTAAAAGCAGTGTACCAACAATTGCGCCCTCAGCAAGTGGAGTTTCCCGTGGGATGAAATGCCACGTTGCTGTAACAGGTTCCATTTTGGACTTCGTTGGGGATCGAGTCCATGGCTGAGATAAGTCCTCAAGCCGGTTAATCAGGTTGGGAGTGATACGAACAGGCTTTGGAGCTGTAATCAACCTCACTTGAGAACTATCCAATGGTGCACTAGATAAAGGAGGAGGTGTGTTCAGACGGGGAACCCCTGCAAGTGAAATTATATAGTCAAAACAAAATGGCTATAGTTGAGGTGAGGCACCAACATATGCATCTATTAGACAGGTAAAGCTTGAAGATCATCTAGTAGAGGGATCTCGAAATTTGTATATTGTCGTTTGGTAACAATTCCCCATCCTTTTCATATCCCAAAGCCAAATGTTTCAGAGTTTTGTTACAGGAAAGAAAGGAACAATTCTGTCGTTCTCCTTTACATCACTTTGGAGTAGAGATTCTAACCCACTCTCCTAAACCAAGCTTTACTGTTCTGACAACTCGTCACCAATCTTTTACAGTGACTTGTATTACTTGCTAAATATGTCACCATGTACACGTTTAAAATTAAAATATAAAAAATAAAAAGGAGAGCAGTCACTTGAGACTACCCAATCCAATTGCAACATGGGCCTATACTTGAAAACTTATGCTCAATTACAAGTTGAGCCAGGTCAGGAGCTTCCACCAGAAATTTTGAGTTGTGATATTGACTTTGACAGAAGAAAACTTTCTTGATTTTATTCTGGTTCCCTTGTCTAATTAATCGAGGTATCATGCAGATCTAACAACTTTGGCTGTTTCTATGTATTATCCTGCAGTTTATGTATCCAATTTCTACTTATGGCAGGATGGAGTAAAGGGTCTAGGGATCGCAACAGGGTGCATTGGGGTGGGGGAGCCCTCCCGTCCCCCGCCCCACATTACAAAATCCCCCCCCCCTTCCCCAACCCTGCCCTGCCCCACTACCTCCTTTATTTTTTATTTGACCTTTTTTTTGTCTATATATATAACACAAATAGCTTTACTATATGTTCTTTTGAATTTTTAGCCAAAAATTGAACATGAAATAAAGTTTAAAAACCACTGTGATGTTTTGAACTCAATTCTCTATTTTGATACGGCATAGAATCAAACCAGTTGCCATTTTCTTTATAAACAACACGCAATAGGTGAAAAAAAATTAACTAACAGAACAAAATAATCATTTTACCAAAATAAATTGACTTTAAAAATTACACCATTTCAGAACAACAAAATACCAAATTATTTATTTCAAGTTATATTCCCCACCCCCATTGCCATCCCTAAATTTATGGGTCAGCTGTGTGAAGGTACAAAACCATAAATCAGCCAACTTATATCCATATCTCATCTCCTACTGACGGACAGAAGATGGAAAGACGAGAATTCCTATTAATGAGCAATCACTGCAATTACTACAACTACAGCATGGTGCCATGCACTTTAATGGCAAGAACTAAGAATCAAAATCGTGGAATTAGTTTTGGAAGACGGTGTACGGTATTCATTGTTGCAGAAAATGGTCAAGGAGTACATCAGCATTGATGAGTTATTTTGACAGCAACAGCATAAATCATTTTTTAAGCATTTGAAGCTTCTTTTCAAGTAGTACCATGCCAGTTGAGTTGGTATTCCCCACTCACCAAAGGCATGATACCACAGTATCTTAGCCTTACTCTGATCAAACTGCAGGTGATATTGTCCTCCTTTTAGTGAATAAAACCTACGTCTTTCAACAAAATTGCTCCCAATAATCTTGAAATCAAAAAGAGTACCCGAAGTCACTTTTCCCGCTAGAAAAAAAAATGTCCTGTTTTTTCTTTAAAACTGTTATCCTTGCCTTATCCGTATCAAATTACAGCTCATATTGTCCTCTTTCACCAAATAAAACCTGTAACTGTCCAAAGATCTGTTGCTTATATTATTGAAGTACAAATCCTTCCTTAAGTTACTCTTTGTTTCTTTAACACTGTTATCTTTGACTTATTCCTACCAAATTACAGCTAGTATTGTCCTCTTTCAGTAAACAAAACCTATAACAGTCAACAGATTTGTTCCTTATATTCTTAAAGTACAAATCCTGCCTTAAGTTACTGTTGAAAGCACACAAGGAGTCCTGTTATTTCTTTCCTGGGATTACATGTAAGTGTTCCCAGCATCAGACTAGTGCAGGAACTATTAAGGTGATACAATCAAAATTCATACATTGATGGAGAGTCTGGCATAGCTGATCCAAGTGTCATAGCAAGTAATTGCGTCTCCAAAATTTTACAATCTATGTGCCTTTTACCAAAAGCAATTGGTGGATGACAAATAACTTGTTTTGCTTAACAGAGCAATCAATGGTTCAGGGATCCAAATGCCCCTTTAGAGGCCTAATTTGATTATGCACAATTATCTGGCTTTCCCAGATCAAAAAGGCCTGGATAATGCACAGGCTTAACAGGTTAGCGGTTCAACATATTGAGTTGGACAGGGCTTGACAATTACAAGTTTTATGATAGGTAGTGGTATTATTTCTACCCACAAGCATGTAAGAGATTAAAGAGTTATAACAAGAAAACTGATGTTCTTCCTCGTAAACATTAATTGTTTAGTTAATTGAAGCAAAAACCAAACCAACCTTTTCTCTCAAGTATCATTTCCAGATAAGATTTAGTGATCCATGGCCCACTGACACCCATCCTTGCAGCTTCAGCTCCAACCATCTATAACATTTCATTCTAGCCAAAGTAAGTAATGGTCAACAACTGTCCAATTGAATGAGACTTTACGACTACAACAAATTTCTCCAAAACACCATAGATACCAAGACAAATTTATTTACAACCAAGAATAGTGGTTTGAAACAGGGATGCAAAAGAAAGAGATCTAGATAACTTATAAGTCTACACAAAATGAAAGTAAAAGAGAGGTAACAGGTATTAGTTCTTATTTAAACAATTAACTCAAGAAATATAAGTCGAGTACAGGAGCACTGTTATTCAGCAAGACATCAACAACCAAACAACACTGAGACTGAGACTGATAAACAAGACCAAATAGCTATAGCACTATTCCTTATTATTAATGATAGAGTAGAAATTTGATTGCATAGAATTCAAATATGATTAACAAGAAACCTTGGTCCTGTTCTCCAAATCAAACATACTCAATTATTGATAAACTATGGAATTGTATTTCATACAACTCAAATTTCATCAAAAATCATCTTGGCCAGATTTCCTATCCAATCATAGTTCTAGAGCATAATAACAATTCAACCTCCCAGCTTGTAAATAACAAAAACATAGAGGAAATTGAACCAAGATGAATCCATACTTTCCTATTTGTGCCTCTCAGCACCATATAAGTCTCCCCAAGGGTATCAATTGTTTCAAGAGAAACTGAAAGGTTGCCCTCAAAGACCGAGGTCGATGCTCGTTTATAACTTGCTACAACAGTATAACCGAGGGCCAGAAGGCCACCCAGGGTCATCCTTCCAACCTATTATGATTGACAAAAAGAAAAACAGTTGTCAAATATCATTATCATGCCAATAACCAAAAACTCCAAACTGAAATGATGTGTATAATCGAAAAAACAATCTTTAACCACAATTTTGCATATCAATTTCATCCAACCTTTAAGGTTAGATAAGGTGAGTTTCTTTAGAAACAAAATTTGCAGACAATATGCTACATGCGAATCTAATCAACTAAAAAATTTAAGGGTTATAGAAATGGTTAACCTTTTCTACTTTGATTTAGGAACTGTGTTGCAAAAATCTTTAGCTTTTCCTACATGGGAGTTTTTCTTCTCTGTAAATTTTCTGAAACTGCCAGCTTTATGGTCAAAAATTTTATTACCTGAACTATAAATTCATAAGCTAATACCTTGAAGACGTCAATGACCAATTAGAACATTTTGAATTTTTCATGTTACTCAGAGCTCAAAAGTCACAAGAAGACTGATTTTTTTGGCATACGTTAGTACCCACAAACATAGTCTAAACTTCTGCAGTCATTCACAGGCATTGCAGATTTTCTAAAGAAATTTTAGAGTAACATAATAGCTCCCCACTGCTTCAACAACTTGAAAGTATATCTTTTCACAACCCAAAAGCTTATGGTAAGCTGTCAATGCTGGTAGATAAGAAACACCTTTTTCTCAAAGGTAATCAGTATAGTATTAAGGAACTAAAATGATAAAATTAATCAATTTTCCATGATGGAACTACCAGAAATCAAGTCAAAGAGGTTTATCTTTAACATAAAAGCTTCAGGTACAAAGACTGCTATTAGATAATATGTTAAACCAATAAACCAAGAGCTGCCAGAAATATTTTCCCTTGAAGATGCCAGGGAATAACACTCTGGAAATAATGCTCTTGACCACTTGTACCAAATGAACCCCCCCAAAAAAAAAAAAAACCAACCTCAAATTCAGCTTTTGGCCGGATAATGTAATATTTGTCAACAATCCTTTGGTCGCCTAGTGAGAGATAGTACTTGATACCCAATTGCCGCACCTTAATCCAATCATTTATTCGTGCTTCTTCACTGGCAGATGGAGGTCTCAGATACATCTCAATAAAACTAAGAGCAAAGTTCCACAAAGAAGAGAATCAGAACTGAAAGAAAAACTAACCTGAGATAATTGATTAATTCTGCACAAATTCAATTTTTGAGAGGAGGGAAAATGGTTTTCTAGAACTTACTTATCCAGTATTTTCTCCTTTGCATGAAAAAAGTAATCTTCATGTCCGTTTTGAGACTGAAATACAAAATTAGTGTATTGGTGAAGAAGGGTGAAGTAAATGTGGTAACAAGTATAAGGAAAGAAAGTCCTTTGGCATTGCACTATTGCACTGGAAACAGAAGATAAAGGTAAATACAAGAAGAGTATGATAAAACTCAAACCTCAAGAGCACCTGTGAAAGACATTTAAGAAGTTATCAACCACTACTTTTTACATTATTTATCCATTACCAGAGACAAACAAAAAGATATCTGCGAATAAACTGCTAGAACACAGAAAACTGTGGCAAGCATCAGGGCAATCTGAGGAAATTTGTAAATGACATCACTAAAATCTGCCGAAAAAAAAAGTATATGACATCACTAAAGCTGCCACCCAAGAACAAATCAATGAAACCCAACACTTTAGTGAAGTGCAAAGATAATTCCACTTAACTGTATATGAAACTCCTCCCCTTGTTTTGCCTTTTTTTTTTCTTTATCTCTTTCCTTTTCTTTCTTTTGAAGGAAGATTAGGGCAAGGGCCAGGTCTTAGGTAAACAGATGCACCCTTTTTGAGCTAGGTCCCAAGAAGCACTAATCAACAGCCTGAAATTCTATATTGAGGAAGTAAAATGACCATTTGACGCTAAAACTTGCAACATAATCTTGTACAGACAGACAAATCCCCCATGCAAAACCAGTTTTACCAATATCGAATTTTTTATCAGCGACTACTTGTCTTTAAATTGTAGTTCATTACCTCACTTTTGCACTTGAGTTTGTAAATTGGCTCCCTAAATGATGAGACGAAACTGTTGTTAATTCTGATCTGCAGAATCATCGAGCAAGTCAAGAATAAGCTGATAATGCTGAGCTTAAGGACACAAAAAAACAAACCTGTGCATGATGAAGATCCGGCTCAATGTGTTTTCTGAACTGTGGAAATATGCTGTCAATGAGGTAGTCTAGTGAACAAGACTCCCCAATATCATATTGGACCTTTGAAAGAAGACTAAAGTGGACACCACCAACCTAATTAAAGAATGTGAAGCAGATGAGCTCACATCAAAACTGATCAAACTATATCTTCAACAAGGCATAAATAAAAAAAATAAAAAGAAGAGGCACAAGTTGCAATAGTATGTCACGATTAACAAGAAAATATGAATTTTGAAGCATCATGAGTTTTACCACTGCAACTCTTATGTCCAGCAAAGAGCGCAATCTTGAATGTAGTGCGTAAGTACCATCAACTATCACCTGCAACGAACACAAATATAAGGACAGAATGCTTTGTTTAATCCTTTACGCAGGAAGATAGTACAAAGATACTCACAACTCCTGAGGAAATACTTTTTATCTTTTCAGAACCAATTCGTTTTCTTCCTTGGAAATCAAACAATGGAATTGATGTATCTCGCCCACTTATCAAATCCTATTTGAAAAGGGCAAGTTTGGATTGTTGTAAGCAAATTGAACCAATTGTATTCAACCAGTTTAAATATCTTAATCATTCATGAGCTGCTCAGGAGATCAACGTAAAATCTAAATCTGCATTATCACGATACAAGGGAACATCCACTGCCTGAACTGGTCATAAGAACGTAGCAAAGACCACAGAGTCAAAACATTTCATTAGAGTTACCTTGGTCTCATACTTGAGAAGAGTCAAGCATTTTAGCATGATACATTTAAAACAAGCATATAGTCTATCCAGTTGTGTTCTAAAGGTACTTGTAAACACATAGCTGATTTATCCTGAAAAAACATTATCATGATATCAGTCAGCAAACAGTTTGTCCAAACAAAACTTCGAGGAAACACATCTGGATGAATGGAACAGCCCTAAGATCTGGTATTATTCCCATAAAGCTCACTACTTCTATTCAGTTATATTCTTTATTAAAAAGAAATATCTTCCTCATTTATATTAAGTAGCTTTTATAGAAATGAACATTATCTGGGTTACAGAGTAAATGATGGTCATAACCATAAATAAGGAGCAAAGGATGGTTGAAGATGCAGGAGAAAATATTTCTTAGACACTTCAAAATACGAACATCAGTTCTGAAGTCTGTGAATATTTTGTTTTCAAGAAGGAAAAAGAACTCAGGTAAACACAACCAAACAAGTTCAGTGCATGTGTGTGAGTGAGTGAGTGAGAGAGAGAGACAGCGGAAAGCATACCTCAAGATTCTGAACGAGAAGATCAAAATCTATCAAATCCAAATCATTTCCATCATCTAATCCAGTGCGATAATTCTCCATTGATATAATGGTGCAACCAATCACAGATACCACTTTATCAGCTAAGCTTCAAAAACCATCAGATTCACATGTTCAACAGAAGAAAACTTTAAACCCTGCTAAGAACTACTTTCCGTGAAGCAAATTGAGCACTGCTAGATGAAAGTATAAGAAGGTACCTTGTTTTACCAGAGCCACTAGGACCACCAATACCAACAGTTACCAGGCCATCTTTCTTTGATCTAAGCTCTTGAATGGACTTTACTAGCAAGTAGTACCCATGATCAAATGACTACAAATAATCCAAAACCAACCAACCTTAGACCGCTGAACAATGCACCCATCCAATTCGCAGTCCCAATTCCAACATCAAATTCAAAAGGATCCAAAAGCTAAAATTAATTCAGTTCATCAATCACAGGCTCTCCATGCACTCTAACTTGTAATGTACCATCAAAAAGCAAAAAAAAAAAAAAACCCCAAACGGGTTCACTAAAAACATGATCATTCATCGATTTTCAACATGCATGAACTTAGATAACATAAATTACCAAGCCAGCCTAAAATGTATCAGTTCAAGAAATCTATAACACAAAAAAAAAAGTTAATGCATTCGCAAAACCCACAGAGGAAAAACACGAAACAAAAACAAAAAACCAGAGTAGCATAGCAATTCTGGAAGAATGCATACCACATGAAGAGGGAGAGATTGAAGAATGGAAGAAGAAGAAGATGAAGTAGACGGTGCCTGCTGATAATAATCCCTTCCACCTTCTTGAAAAACTCTCAGCATCACCTCATCATCCATTGTTTCTCTAAACACCAAATTTAACCAAAACAGCTAAAACCCTTTAATGGTTACAATTGTTTCTTCAAGTCTATAACTTGCTTTTATTCTGGGGTATGCCAAAAATTCAATCTTTAAAAGAATGAAACATAAAAAAGAAAGGGAAAGGACAAGGCGATGGAGGAGGAATCTTCTCCAACTACTTTCTGGAATTTTTTTCAATTATTATTTACATAGGAAATTAGGGAAGAATTGTACAAGGCATCTTGCATCTGTAACAAAATGGGGTTTAACTTTAAAGATTCTCTCTTTTGTCAATCTTTGTGCTAGTGCTGATGTTGCTTGTCCGGGTGAGTTTTCAGTTTTTCAAGAAATGGGAGAAACTTGCTGAGAAGAAAATACTAGGACTTGAAACTACCTCTATTGTACATTTGTACTACAATTCAAGGAACCACCCCTCAATTCTTTTTAATTGAAATACCTGCTCTCAAATTTTTCTTTATTTTGAAATTTCCCTCAATTGGTTCTGAAAGTTGAAAGGCTAGTTAAGAAGGGTATAAGACAAAAAGTTATCTTTAGAGGTGCATCATTAACATTGAAGAATGGGATAGAATTACTTCAAGCTTCTATAATTATACTAAAGGGCAAAAAAAAGCCTCGATTTTACCATCAGAATGGTTCTTAATCCTATATTCTAGGAATCAAAAATGAAAAAACGACAACCCTTAGTTATAAAATCTATCTTTATTTCTCGCAAAAATATAGTAAGAGAAGTTTTAGGATATCATAAATTGTGTTTGGATAGGAGATTCTTTGGGATAATTTTTTGAAAAAATATTGCAGCACCTTTTTTCATGTGATGTACGTGAAATAAAAAAGTGGTTGAAAAATATATTTATGATACAAGCAAATAAAATTATATAAATAATAAAGTATCCAAATATTTAATATAGGCCATCAAATATTTATATTTAACTTTGATTTTTTTTGTTTATTTTAACATTTTTTGATAAAATATCATAATTTCATTAAAATGTACATTAATGGCAGAAGTTACATCAAAAAATAGAAAAAATATACACATAAGTAAATCTATCCTATTTGATTACTTCCTCATCTAAATAACAAAAAAGAAGAAAGCATCAATTACTATTCTTTTAAGATTGCAACTCACACAACTATTGCATTTTAATCGTGCGCAAATTGCATGTGTAATATTGTAATATTTTGATTGATTAAAACTTTGTATGAAGTGTCACTTTAATAAATCCTCATTCGTAGCAGTCAGGAAAAATTACACATCTCATTATATCGTATATGTATGTTATATCAATGCAAAGAAAGCATATTAATCGAACATCAATTAAGTGAAAAAAAAAAGAAAGAAAAAGGCAAAAATTTGGTGAGGCCATCACTATTTTGATCTCATCTAATCAAATTTGAGCCTTTTTCTCCCATTTTTTTTTTCATTTTATTATGATCCAACCATAAAGCAAACTAGTTTTCCAAGTCAAAATGTCTGATTTCATTCTGAGTAACACCTTATCTTCTGTACCTAATTAAACGAAACATTAAACATGTGCCCTAATAACTATTTAACCTAAGTAACACGAAATAAGTACAGCGTAAGTGGCTAATGCCTTATGTGGCCACCGTCCACGAGCCATTAGCGGATACAGGAACTGAAATTACTGGTTCATTTCCACTTAATCTACAAGTTGCAAGCATAGCATTCTACGTCATTTAATGAAAAAGACTTTGCATTCACAAATTTTAGATAAAACTGAAATCGAAAATCTGAATTTGTTAAATTATTAAATTGTTAAGTATTAAATTTGATACATTTTCATATTAAGTAATAAGTGAATAGTTCATCACACATTTTTTAAAACAAATTTTGTTTAAAAAATTCAGCATCATTTAATTAATTTAAATGTTTTATTTTTTGGTTATCAAATGTGTCTGAACATTTTAAAATCCGATTTGAATCCATTAAATTTAAATGTTAAATTGAGTTATCAACCAGGCTCTTAATCTTAAGAGTTAAGACGACCATTCTAACCACATTGGACGTATTAGATTAAGCTTTAACTTTGTCAACTCTTTTACATAAGGACTTTGTAAGCTTACTTGGCTGCTGATCATCTGCCTTTTCTGTTTTGTTTAGAGAATCTAGTATTTACTTATGAGAAATTCATTTTGTTTATTTTTGCTTCTTCTCTTCCCAAGTGCAAATATGATAGAGCTTAATTATCCCTTAGTATCATGGCATTTTAGACCCAAAAAAAAAAAAAGAGAAAAGAAGCGTTTAATAAGAGCTCCAGAAATTTTGCCTTAGCCAAATTTGGGATTTCGACCCTTTTGTCTTAGAGCTTTTAATAGTTTTTATTCAAAATCTAGCCCCCCAAAGTCCACCCATACATAAGAACACCACCTCTGTATAGTTAACTGTGAATGTGAAAAATGAAAAGTCAATATCAAGATAATTTTTTAAAAAAATTATGCATATGTACCTATCATCTAAATTATACTAAATTTACTATGTGAGTGTGTACATTGATAATTAGTATCTAAGTGCATTTACACACTCTTCCACATTAATTATACATTTTACTTCTCTCAAATCTCAAATTCAGACTTCTCTTCTTAACAAGGAATGGACGTCCCATGGTCAAACCCTTAGAAGAAAAGGAGAAAGAATAGGGGTAAAAAAGGTGGCTCGTAAATCATACTGGTCTTAAATCTCTCCAGAAATCACTCCATTGAATTCAACAAGCTTTTACTAAACTAAAGCTGAATTCAGGCCCCAATTGAGAGCTAAACAAAAAATGGAAATTGAGATCACATGCAATGCTGAATTTCAACTCCTCCCAACCCACTCAGAAGTCATCCCTCCACATAATAAAAACTCCATCCCCCACCACTGCCACTACGCTCCAACATCATCATCATCATCATCACATACACACAAAATATAGTACTGCAAACATTAATTTAATCAAATAATGGGTTGACTTTCAGTTAGTGGTATAATGATAGTGATCCCGTCATCAAACACTAGACTTGTCCTTATATGCTTCTTCTCTCTCTCTCTCTCATCCTTTCCTGCTTGTTCTCAACTCTTTCAAAGTCTTAACCTTTCTTTTGTTTCAGTTCTGTCTGACCTTTTTTCCTCAGCTGAACTCAGGATAGAGAGGAAAATAGAATAGAAATGGAGGGCCTGCCCTCTGGCTATCGCCCCAACGTTGGAGTTTGTCTCATCAATGATGATAATTTGGTACTGTTTCTTTTTCTTTATTACTGGTAAATTTTTCTAACTCTGATTGTTGAAAAATCCAGATGGGTGTTTTTCTGTTTAAGTGATTACGATTTTGTTTTTCCTTAATGGGGTTTTTCATGTTTCTGGTTGACTTGCTCTCTTTTTTCTGTTTCCATTGATTTTTGCTGGCAATGGAAAGGGAAGTGTAAAGGGTCACCAGTTTCTTGCTTTGTTTGATCAGTAGATGATGACGATGTTTTGTTGTGAATTTGACCCGGCAAAGAGTTTGTTTTAAGCTAATTAAGATAAGAATATTGATGATGGATTGGGGTGTTATATGGTAGTAGTACCTAGTTTACGGAAATTTTTCGACCTGGTACTGTTCATGAGAGTTTTGGCAAGGAAATTAGTGAAGGAAAAATTCTTGATTCCTGGATAACAGTTAGTATGTTCTTAAAAGTTTATTCCTTTTTGTGAATTATTTTTCCAGTCTTGTTAGCTGCTTTGCTCATATATGTTTCTCTGAACTGTAGTGGATAGATCTGTAGAAAGATCAAGATGCCATGGATTTGGCATTCAGAACAACTTTCATGCTCAGAACTTTGTTAATTCTTGTGATTGAACGTAGCTGAGGTGGAAAACAAGCAAAAAATGATTTCCTGTAGGCAGATGGAAAGTAGGTTCTTGTAATTGCTGGGGTTTTTCCAGTCTGAAATCTAGGTGTCTTTCAAAATTGACATGTAAAGTATGTAGGCATCCCTACTCATTGAGTTCTGTCATATTCTCCTCCTGAGCGAAGATATACTATGTACGGCTAGGTTGTCTAGTGCTAAAAATAAAGTTCCTTGTGAATGCAAAGCCTTGGTAAGTAATAGACCTTCTAGAGTGTAGAAGCCACCCTTGTTCTGGATATCATTCTTACCATATCTACATGGAAGGTAACAGGAATTCTACATGGAAAAGTTGCGCGTCTACAAATAATATGTGCAGTGTTTACGGACCATCCAGTTTTTTGGGAGTTTATTCGTGATGTGGTAGCAGCTTTCTAGCCTATTGGATTCTTATTAGTGAATTTGAATCCATAGAAAAGAAAAGGAAAAAGATGTTCCATTTTTCCTCAGGTTGATATGGAATAGGGATAAAATGAAGTGCAAAAGTTTCTGTTTAAACACTCCTTATTCAATGGTCTTCCACTCAAAAGTTTATGCATAATCACTTCTTTCACCAGACTCCTTTTCACCAGTATTAGAGTATTCCTCATCCTGGTATGATCCAGTTTTTTGGGAGTTTATTCGTGATGTGGTAGCAGCTTTCTAGCCTATTGGATTCTTATTAGTGAATTTGAATCCATAGAAAAGAAAAGGAAAAAGATGTTCCATTTTTCCTCAGGTTGATATGGAATAGGGATAAAACGAAGTGCAAAAGTTTCTGTTTAAACACTCCTTATTCAATGGTCTTCCACTCAAAAGTTTATGCATAAACACTTCTTTCACCGGACTCCTTTTCACCAGTATTAGAGTATTCCTCATCCTAGTATGATAGATCTGAGTGTACAGATTTTGAATCACGGATCTGATACTACTGGTTTGCAGGTATTTGTAGCTTCCAGATTAAATGTTCCAGGAGCTTGGCAAATGCCGCAGGTAATGCAATCTACTTTTCTTGCTTAATGCTATAGTTACAATGAAGTTATGACCAGGTTGCTGTTTGATTCTTTTTAATGACTGAAGGAAGAGTTCATTACCAGCTTTATCCTACATCTCTTTTTATCACTCCCTTGAATTTGTTTGTGTATTATATGCTCAACAATATATGGCAAGAGAAAGATTTCCACTGATTTTTTTGTATGGATACATTCCCTACATGATCATTGTGTTTCATTGGGATTTAATCCATTGCATGTCGTGATCCAACTGCTTCAGCATCCTTATCTGAATCATGCTTGATTTATTACTATAAGGGGGGAATTGAAGATGGGGAGGATCCTAGGTCTGCAGCGACTAGAGAATTGCGAGAAGAAACTGGAATTGTCTCTGCTGAAATAATTGATGAGGTTTGTCTAAACTGAATCTCAACTATGCTTCAGGCCTCTTGCTTATAATGCAAACAGGTATGCATTATGTACCTCCTAAATATCCTTAAATTTTAGGTATTCTAGCACTTATGTACATATATTCTTTTGTTTTTTAGGTTTATGTACGTATATTCTGGAGAATGCTTTAGAAAATAGGTCTTAACATCTAAGAACTTTTTGACTTTCTGAAACATTGGAAACCTTTTAACCGTGATTCATCTGGTGTGCACAATCGTGACAAATAAGTTGGTGAAAATACTATAATTACGTAACTCCTGACGAAATTATGTAGCAGATTGATTTCAAATGGTGATTCCGGTTATGATTTGCACATTTTTCCATAAGAAATTGCTTTAGGAGAAATAATCTAATACTTCAGTGTATGTTCTAGTGTTTCAGGAGAAAATGGGAAACTTAGTAGTTTGCTAAATGTTGTTGTCCTTTATCAGGTTCCTCAATGGTTGACCTATGATTTTCCTCCTGCTGTTAAGGCAAAAGTGAATCGCCTTTGGGGAGGAGGAGAATGGCATGGTCAGGCACAAAAGTGGTGAGTAGTGTCTGTACATTTTCAGTATCCCTATTTGGTGTTTTTGAAGCCTATTGGAGTTTATAGATGAATGAAACGTGCAATTCATACATGTGTGGAAGATGTACCTTTGTATCTACTCCACGGCGTTGTCAAAGGTTAATTCCATCGTTATTGTTTTCTGGTGCTTTCAACTAATCCTTGTTTCTTGACTTCTGGTTCTTCTCCTTCTGCTGTCTCCTCCACTCTTTCTATAGTTCTAATCTTCCTTTAACTGGCTTCTCTACCCTTCATCAATTCCTCCTTAGCCAACATATTACTTGTTCTTTCTCCCTAGTTCTCCCCCTTAGAGTTCCTACTTACGAATCAATTGCACGATAATTTAACTTTTGTTCTCAACAGGTTTCTCATGAGATTGACAAAAGATGAAAGTGAGATCAATTTAGCAAACGGTGAAGTTGAGCCAGAATTTGCCGATTGGAAATGGGCTAGACCTGATGAAGTCATCGAACAGGTACTGTTCTCTATGCCTTCCCAGCTAAGGTTCTCAGTACTTTTTGTCTTCATAGTAGCTTACCAGGGCAAGTTATAATGTGACTGATAACAGGCAGTGGACTACAAGAGGCCTACCTATGAGGAAGTTATGAGAACCTTCGGCCCCTACCTTAATGATAATGGAAAGGCTGCCAAATGCCAATCGACAAAGTGGTGAAAAAAAGTGCAGATATGCAGTTTTTTCTTTCTTTCTCTGCCTGAGTTTGCAGTATTTAGATTCTAAAGAGCTCTCTGTAAATGAATATGGCAATCTGAAACCTTAGCTAGCTATCACGTTTTTATGGTATATGTTTCTTTAAGGTTTAACGGGCTTGCATGATTTGTGCTGGAAGGGTACGCTGATGCATTGATGCTATAAAACGGGTAATGATCTTCTCCACAATTAGTAACACAATTCTGGAATAGAATGCAAGATTCTTTGATAAAATCTCCAACTTTTAACTCTGGTTAATGAGCAAGAGGCGAGCCAATTAGTTGCACCATGAATGTTTAAATTTTGGATGTTTACAGTATTGCCCTTCTTGAACTTATTCATTTTTCCAAATTAACTTTTATAAAAATTAAGGGAAAAGTCATTCAACGTCACTTACATTTTGTCAAATGAATTTTTCGTCATTCACTTTTAATATGTTAACTTTTCATCCATTACAATTTTATGTTAGTAGAATTTGATCCCAACATAAATTTTCGACCACCTTTTAGCTTGCAATCACCACGTGACCACATGCAATAACTTTTTATGCACAAAAAATGTCATATATCAAATTTTTAGGGAAAAGATGAATATAGTTAAGGTTAGATTCTACCATTTTAGGGATAAAAATAAATATGAATCGAATTATTTATTTAATTATAAATGGGATTTAACCTTTTTGCCTCCCAAAAAATAACCATATGTAGGTCACATGATGGATTCAGAGTAAAAAATGGTCGAAAATTTATGTTGCAATCAAATTTTATCGATTTAATTTTATAAAGGATAAAAAGTTACCATTTTAAAAGTGAAGAACGAAAAAATTCATTTGACGAAATATATTGCACGTTTTAAACAATTGTCTCAAAATTAAGACCAGAGCTCGTTTAACTAGTATCTGTTGGCACTAGTTAGCTACCAACCTGAATTTCTTCCGGAAGTTAATGAAATTGAAGATGTATCAGAATGTTATTCACAAAAAGGTTGCAGTCGCAAAGAAGAAAGTTAGCTTAATGCAAATAGAAAGCTGCGAGGGGCCAAAAGTAATAAGAGAGTTGATGAAATCTTCTAGTTTAGTAAATAGTTTACTGCATCAAGAGAAAACACACAGGATGAAAAGCAATGCATTAAAATGGTGCAAGTAATCTAGGATTTTGTCTACAGAGTAGAATGCCCAATCAGATTAAGTTTCCACTCATTGTTTACCATAAAAATATACCCTTTTGGCTGAAAATGCTGTAAAACTAATAAAATAAACTACTAAAATTGGGATTAAAATATTAGAGAAAGAAGTAGAGAGATTAAAGAACTATTTTTTTATTATTTAAACTGATAAAAAGTTGTTACAAGAGAGAAGTTAGAATACCTCTATATATAGGTAATACAAGGTAAATGTACATGAATCCTATTAAACATTCATTCATGAATTTAGTGCTTCAAGTACATCAATTGAATAGTTTTATAAATGAACTAACAAATACCGAAGGACGCGCGAGCGTCTAAGTTTTTAATTTAATTATTCATTTTCTTTCTCTTAGGTGTCATGCTTATTTGAATAAAATTGATGGATCACGTGGATACTTGAATTTTATCCATATTCATATCCAACTCCATATAAACCAATTCCCCTCATAATTTCTCTCTCTTTTAAAACTTAATCGTTTTTAATAAATTTAAATTATATGTAGTTATGATTTTCCTCTCTCTTCTAGCAAACTTTATTTTTATGTATAAATTCACTTAATTATTCTAGCTACGTGTATTAACCTTATTTAGTTTTGTTTTAATTGTAGCTTCATTAAAGTTACTGGAAACTAAATATCGGTTCATGAAGAAAAAAATATGTTTTTATATCTTTTGTATTTAATTGAATACAGACATATAGTTTTAGGTTTTTAATCATATAAAAATTTAATAATTGATTCAAAGATTAATATGGTATCTCAACGCTTTTTATATTAATTTGCTAAAATAAATATTCATGAATACATACGAATATTATTTTTTTGAATTATTTATGTTTGCGTAAATTCACAGCTAATCATGTGTAAAATGGAAATCGTGTTAATCCACGGATTAAAATACTTGTAAAAGGATCTAAGAGTTTCAAAACCGGGTTTTAAAAAAAAAAAAAAATTTTTGGACGCTTAACTTGCCTAACTTATGTTTGACCGACCAGACCTATTCCTGATCTTTCCCTTCGCCCCCAGCCCTTCGCCACCACCCCACTTCCCTTCCTCCTCACCGAATTCGCCTCCTGTCTCCTCAGAGACATGACAATACCGACGTCGGCGGCTTCATCTATCTAAGGTAAGTTTGTTTCTCGCAAGTATAAAAATGTTAATTGGCATGTGCTTTGCTCTTGGGAGATTGGCTGTGAAGGGACGGCAAATTGATGTTTGACTGAACAATTCGATGTGTGGAATGATTCCACAGTAACATAGGCCTAACGTTTGAAAGATAGTACCGGTAGTAGTTAAAAATGTGCATTAATATAAGAAGCAGAATAGTAATAATTGATACTGCTATTTGGGAATCAAGTTTTGTATTAGTGTTTTTTCATATTTGGCATTCGTGTTTTAGATTAAGCTTCGCGTGTAAGAAGTAAGAACATGCCGGAGATTATATTCTGCAATAATTTGTGACATATGGATCGTAAGAAAAAGAACTAAAATGTATATATTGGGCCTAGAAAATTTTTGAATAACTCAATGTATAGAAACTTAATATTTCAATGCCTAAATAAATACTGTGATATGTTTTCAACTAAGCAAAACTTAGTATACTTCAATTTGTTTTGCATTTTTTCTTTCAGATGATGTTGCCGCGTCAAGGTTTTAGATTGAAACAAGTTATTACAGTATTTCAACTTGAGGGAGTTGATGAATGTACATAAATAGGTGTACTTTTCATTGTCTTAAGATTTTAAGATGTATTAGATTTCTATATAGTTTAGTTTGATAGTTTGGATGGATTTGGAGGTTGTTATTCTTCATTTGTGAAGTTGTTGGTTGGATTGTATGTGTTTTGAGTTTTCAAAGTTGGTTTTACTTTGTGCGTATGATATGTGGGAAATGTGTAGGAAGAAGGAAAACACCAACGTGTATGTACTTTTTGTGGTATTTCAGGTTATATATATATATATATATATTTAATATGTATTTGTGACATCATGATGATGTCACCCGGTTCTTAGACCGTTCCAACCCCGATCGAACCCTGAAATTCATCTCTTGTTAGCTCTATTCTGCGCTTTCTCCCCCCCCCCCCCCCCTTTTCTGGGTTTAATTGTGTACTGTAAGTTAGGGTTTCAGGAGATTAGATTCTTGAGTTTCACCAGAATAGAATTTTGGACTACAGCGGAATAAGATTTACTTAATGGGAACTGTAATTTCTACAAACTTAATTAATTTTGACGAAAATGTTACTTATGAAAAATTGATGATTTACTCTCCCTAAATTGATAGATTTGTTTGAAATTTCTTGTTTACAGGAATTAATTGTTGTGACTTGTGAGAGAGTTGTGAAGGATAGGAATAGGTATATTGAATGCGAATGGGTGCAGAAGAAGAGGGGACTGTGGAGGTTAGGAAGAAAGACAAGAAGAAGTCTAAGAAAGGGAAGAAGAATGAGGTTGCTGATATCCATATTTGCAAGGGTGATGGTGGAGGCAAAGATTCGGGTAAAAGTGCTGAAAAAGACATGAAAAAGTCTAAGAAAGGGAAGAAAAATGAGGTTAGTGATAACGAAATTCATGAGGGTAATGGTGGAGGTAAAGATAAGGTAATTGAGAGTTGTAAAAGTCCTGATAAAGAATGTGGCAAAGGTGGAAATATTGAGAAGAAGAAAAAAGAGGAGGAGAAATATGAAGTTAGTGAAAGAAGTAATGAAGGTAATGGTAGGAGGGAGAGAGGAAATGATACGAAGAAAGATTTTGAGCATAGCAGGGGAAGGAACGATGGTGTGGATGTACTGAAGAAGGTCGAAAAGAAGAAGAGAAAGAGAGAGAAGGATAAGAGGATTGGCTCTGACAACCGATTGAAACAGGAAGAACTTGAGGATGCTAAGCATGGAAGTCAGTTGAGCGTGAATGGGACATGCTCTGAAGCAATACGAGGGGCTAGAGAGGGGGATGGTGTGGTGAAGGTCGAAAAGAAGAAGAAAAAGAAGAAATTAATTAGTGTTCATTCTGGTGCTTTGCAGCAGGGAAACACTAGTTCGAACGAAACTGATGCTCAGGAGAACAAGGATCAAAGTGGAGAAGAAGCTAAACTTGAAGCAATTGATGAAGACTGTGAAACGGAAAACGTTGAGAAGCAAAAAAAGAAGAAGAAGAAGAAGAAGAAGAAGAGAGAGAAAATGAAAGAAAATGATGTTGCAGGTGCTAGTGGGCTAGGTATGCTGGCTGAAGAGTCCATGAATGACAATGCTAATTCAACCTTGAATGAGAAATCTGACAAAGATTTGCAAAATGGAGGTAAAAGGAAGAGGGAAAAGGCCAAATCAGTGAAAAATGGTTCCAAAGATCCTAAAGCTGAGAAAAGCAAGAAAAAAGTAAGGTTTTCAGGCACTACGGAGGTTTTTCCTCCATCTGATGATAACTTAGTTCGCGGTAAACGTTTCTCTAGCGAAGAGGATGAGACCGTGAAACAGGCTGTCTTTGACTATATAGAGGCACATTGTTTAGGTGAAGAAGGTTTGAACATGGTCTTGAACTGCAGGTCACACCCTGAAGTTAAGAATTGCTGGAAGGAAATAACAACTTGCTTACCACATCGGCCTCATAGTGCCATCTATTATCGTGCTCAGGTTCTGTTTCGAAGGGATAAAAAGCGTAAATGGACTGAAGAAGAGATTGAAATGCTCCGTGAGTCCCACAAGATGCGCGGGAACCAATGGAAGGAATTGGCTGACGAACTTGGCAAACATAGGTTTCATGTAAAGGACACTTGGCGCAGAATAAGACATGAAAATTTGAGAAAAGGACGTTGGTCTCAGGAGGAGTACCAGATTCTATTTGATTTAGTGAACACAGATCTGAGAATGAAGTATTGTGAAGAAAAGAAATCCAAGCATGGCATGTTACGAGATAATATTCCTTGGGCTGCAATTAGTGATAAATTGTCCACACGACCTGAAGCTAACTGCTGTCTAAAATGGTACAACCAGTTAACATCATCTATGGTGGCTGAAGGTTTATGGGCTGATGCTGATGATTATCGCCTAATTGATGCACTTTTTCAGTTGGATGCCAGCTGCACTGAAGATGTGGATTGGGACAATCTTCTTGAGCACAGGTCTGGAGATGTGTGTCGAAAACGTTGGAGGCAAATGGTTCTTCACATTGGCGACTGTCGAAGCAATTCATTTGCTGATCAAGTTGAAGTACTGGCAAAGCGATATTGTCCAGATCTACTTGAAGCTAGGGAGATCTGGGATAGCAAGCCTATTGCCCCATAGCCTATTTATTACTTTTCATGTGATACAGCTGTTGTAATCCATGAATACCGAGTAATTTTGATGGTTGGGAATTGATATGTTGCATGTATGAGCTTAGCGGAGCAGCAGTTGTGAATTTGCATATGTCGAATTGAAAATTTTCAGCTGAAATTTTGGGAGCATCCATTCTGGTGCAATCCTTGGTTTCTCATTCAGTTATTCTCTCTTCTTGTTCAGTTTACATTTTAGCACTTCCGTATCCTGTAACTGTGCTAAAAAAGTGTAAACTATCAGTCCAAAGCTAAAACAGCTTTTGCTTAGTTGCAGAAAACCCCACCCCACCTAGAATAAATTAACTAGGTTTCGTGCATGAAAGCTCATCATACAACTCTTTTATTGCTAATTTTTAGTCACATGTGTAATTACCACAAGTACATTCAAACTTACATGATACTTTGGCAGTGAAAGCTACTCACCATAAGGTATAAAGAAATGATGCGATTTTATGCTTCTTTGAGGTTTCGATGTCGAGAGCTAAACTAATATCTCGTTCTCCATTGTGATTTTGTTGTTAATTCTTATTCCAGTTGCCTATATTACAATATTAGTGCTGTATTGTCGTCTAAAATCTTAACCAACATTATTCCAAGATCCCATACAACTTGTATATATACTTCAAAATTCCTCCAATTATTAAACTTGCGTCTGAAAAAGGGAAAAAATTCCAAGTTATATTGTACTGCATAATTAATAGAGTTATAGGGTCGGGTTTGTTTGGATAGCCAATTTTTTTCCCAAAAAAAAATTGTTGGCATTGTAAATACACATTTTTAATTACTCTTTTTTTTTAAATCTTTCTAACTATCATTTTTATCTTAAATATATCACATTATAAAAAAAATACTACAATAATTATTCTTTTTTTAAAAAATAATCTCCTATCTATATATTCATTAACTATTTTTCAGGGATCTGTTTCAAATGTAATCCTTATTTGATCAAATGATATAATATAAAACTAGTCTTCCTCCTCTCGGAAAATCCAAAGTCTCTTTACATGGTATTAGTTTCTTGTACTTCGGTCATTATCATAAATAGGAGTGCAAATAAATCGAATTTAATCGAGTAACTCACCAGCTTGATCGGTCAAAACTCAAGTTGGAACTCACATGGACCGAGTTCGAGCGGTTCAAACTATTTTATAAGTTGAGTTTAAGTTTAATATATGAAGTTCGAAAGTTCATCGAGTTTAATGAATCGACTTTCACACATATACGTACACGTGCACACACACACATATTAATTTTTTTTATCTATTAGTATGAAATGTCTATTCCATGATTTCCATCTCTTGATTAAAATTATATAAAATATAACTTTATATTTCTTAAACTCAATTAAATTTGATTGGGCTCGATAAATAGGAGATTGAATTCGAATTCGAGCAAAACTTAACTTTTAAGAACTCAATCAGCTCGAATTCGAATTCGAATCTAAGTTTATTTTATCTAAAGTCAAACTGGAGTTATACGTTACTCGAATTCGAATTCGATTAGACTCAGATTCGATTGTACTACCTACTCCTAAATCCAACACAAAAGTCCCACAAACTTTCTCACCCTTTTCTGTTTTTCACTCGTCAGTCAACACGATAAAGACCTCAACTCCCCCTCCTCCTTACCCCAAAATGGACGATCAAGAACCACCATTTTCTCCTGATATCCCACCTGAAACTGAAAACCCACTACCCAAGACCCAGGAATTCAGCAATGAAAATAGTTTCCCTTTCGATAATGGCCAAAAACACAGCCATGCAACTGGTACTAAAATGGAAAACTTCAAAGCTTTTTTGTTGAGATATGTTGTATCCTCTTCTCCAACCAAGTCTTTATCCCCCCTGCAAAGGTCCATGATTGAACAGCGCCTTGATGACTTCTTCCCTGATTTTCACACTCCTGATCATCCCCCTTATGCTGCTGTAAGTCTGCATTATTCTCTTTTTCCTTTTCTCCTTTTCTTTTTCTTTTACCATTTTTTTATAATTTTCCGTACTACAATTTTTTTGGCACTTTTAATACTGTAATCTGCCCTGCGTATAAACATGCAAGCTTCTGATTGGTTTGATCTCAAAAGGGTTGTTGGATTTACAAGCATTTGTACTAGAAATGCTGATTGATGATCAAATTGAGTAATGCTGCAGTAGTTGGAGCTTTATTCTTGAAAAAGATCAGCTTTTTAAGCATAAATAATAAATGTGACTTACCCAAAAAATATGTAATAATAAATGTGGCTGTTAAGATGGTCGATTTCCTAGAATTCGACTTCTCTTTTATGTTTAGCTTTATTTGGTAAAGCCAAATTTTAACCGAATGCAAAGTCTATTTTTCTCAAAGATTGACTTTATAGCAATCCACTTCACCTTTTTTTTTTAAGTATTATTTGGTGAAGTCGACTTCTGAATATTACTTTGTCAAGTCGATTATGCAATCGAGTCGACTTGAGTTTGAGCAGTGCACTACTCGAGCTGAACTCCATGCCTAAAGGGAGGAATTTAATAAATTTTTACACTTTTGAAAAATAATCCCAAAGGCTGGTTGCTTTTTCTGTGTGTTTAAGCGAGAGGACGGTCAGATTTAATAAAATTCATTGTTTGAAATAATTGTGAAAATCCAATCTTGTCAGTGACTCAGTGTCCAAATTTGTAGGTTATCCTCAAAACCAGTAGCAGCATTTTATTAATTTTCAGTAACTATATTGGGATGATGCGTTCAAGAAAAGTTTCGTTTACAGCAGGGCATTCGGTTAGATGCTTTAGGGAGAGGTGTAAATAGCTTTAGCTCACTTCTCAAAGCTTAGAACATACACATTAGCTCCACTTCACTCTTTTGCTCTCGGGAGAAATCTGCCTCTTGGATAGAGATGGCAATATGTACCAAGTCCCAATGGGTTATCCATACCCAAAGGGACTTTGGATGGGGTGGGTATTCTAATTTTGAGGTTGGACTTGAGATGGGACTAACCCCATTTATACCCATCAATTGATAGGAATTGTTGAGAAATATTTGGGTACCCATTGGGTTCCAAACATCTCGTCAAAAATTTAATTAATCCAAAAGCCCCTCCCTCCCTAACGAATAAACTTTGTTGTTGTTGCTAAAGATATGGGGAATAAAACAAGGTCCGTCCCAAACGAATAAACTTTGTTGTTGTTGTTGTTGAAGATATGGGGAATAAAGCAGGGTCATGTGGTTAGAAATTCTTTTGTTTTCAAATCCTATTCTCCTTTCTCTTCTATATTGCAAGGGAAATATTAAAATAGTAATTATAAATTGAGTTTTAATTTAAACCATCTAGTTATCTAGATTAAATGATTCTGAAAAGTTGTTGGCCGTTAAATAAAATAAAATATAGGAAGCTGTGTTATTTTTTAGTTGTTCAGGCTAAAGCATTCAGGTTGATGTGCCTCTGGTTCATATGTGAAAAGTTTTAATGCTACTAAACTTTCATCCTTGTAGCTTATTGTTGGGCTACAACTAATTTCACTAGCTGTACAGGTTGCAATAGCATAAATACAAGTCCACACAATGGCATTTCTTTATATTCACAAATAAATGTCTTTTTATTTGTAGGACTTCCTCAACTAAAATTTAGCAACATTGGAGATCAAAGATTAAAATATATATATATATATATACACATAGAAAATAAATAAAAGAAAATTTGAGGAAACAAAGAATTTAGGAAAATATAAATTCCCAATAAGACCAAAAGAAATTTAATAAATAAAAAATATTAAAGTTATACAAAAAATTTAAAACAAATTAAAGAAAAAAAGAATATAGGAAATAGATTTGGGTTTTGGGTGGGATAAATCTAAACCCATCCCAAAGTAATCCCGTCCAAATTAGTCCCAAAACGCATATGAATAAGGTTGCGCCTAAACCCATATTACTCAGTCCCATCTCAAACCCAAGTAGATCCTGCCCATTTTGCCACCACTACTCTTGGATGACCATGTTGGGGTAAGAGGGTTTTTCTGTGAGATCACACCTTATTGGGTGCTTCTTGCTTAAATTGTATTTTGGTCATCATCAAGTGCTCATTGTTCCAAAATGGATTTGGACAGATTCCATCCATGTATTTCAATTGTAGTACTGGCTTCTAGGTACCGCTTCCTGAACACAAAATTCTTAAAGTTTCAACATGATGTTGAAATTCTAGCTCAGTTCACAACCTTTTTTTTTTTTTTTTTCCAAAAGCACACTCTAGTGGGTATTTCGTGTAGCCTAATGTGAATTGAGATCCTTCATTTTATATATGCGAAGTGAATGTGTAAACACACTATGATAACTTCTGTGCTAAACATGTGGTCCTCAAATAAGGTTGGTAATTGGGAAGTGTAAGTTAAATTTGAATTTGGTAGAAATTTTGATTATTTGTTGACTGATTGAGAGTGCCACATAAATCTGCAAATGAATCTTAGTACCATAATTTCAAGATAGTACATCCAACCAAATTCTTAAATTGCATGGAATAAATTTCAGCTACATTCTTAGTTCTATTATCTCATGCACTTTGCACAGATGATTGAACATTCAATTGAAAAATTGAATGAGGAAGGTGGATCTACTGAGGAGGCAATATCACTGTTTATTAGGAAAGAGTATCCTGATTTGCCAAGGGCTCATGATAGTTTATTCAAGTACCATTTGAAAAACCTCTGCGAGGATGGAGCTGTTGTAAAAGCTGGTAACAGGTTCTATATGACTGGAGATGAACATAGTCCTGACAGTCTCTATAATCTTAGTCATATAGTCACTCACAGTAATATTTACAGTCCAACCTCTCATGATGGTGTTGAGTCCAGTCCTAGTAGCCCCAGCTGGTGCTCAAGCACTTCCTGCAGCAGCTTTTCTAGCCCAAGGAGTAACCGTCCATATGCTCGAAGGCAGAAAAGAGGGGCAAAAAGGGGAAGACAGCGCAAGAGAACTACTCAACGAAAGAGAGTACAGATTAAGCGTAAAGGAAAGAGAGTCCAGAGACGTGGTAGACCACGTAAGAAGAATGTAGAAGATCAACTATATTCTGACAAGCTGATGTTAGAAGAGGAAGTCAAAGAATTAGAAGAGCAAAATGTCAGAAAGAAAGAACAAAATGAGGTGCTTGAGGGCTGTGATCAAGTTAGAAGGAAAAGAAGAAAGATAAAGGAATGTGGTCAAAGACAAGAAACCAGGGCACTGAGAGACACTGACTTTGACCAATTTGAAGTGGCAACTAAGGAGGAATGGCGGAAAAAACAATCACAAGAAAAATCAGTTAGCAGGGACAACAGTCAAGCAGAGGAGCTTGAAAAACAAAGGGAGGACCAGGCTCATTATATTGAAGGAAAAGAAGAAGAGGATCAGCCACTGCAAAATCACAGTGAAGTAAATATTATATGCATGCTGGAGCAAGAAGCAGAGGTTGAAGTGGTGGGGCAAGAAGATTACTTGAAGGATGGACTTAGAGAAACAACTGCACAATTGGATATTGCAAAAGAAGAGGATCAGGTGATTCAGGTGATTGCAAGAGAGAGTTGTATGGAAGATACAGTGCTTGAAGTGACTGGAGAACATAGTTTACTTGAAGAACATGACATTCAGACCGTGAGGCAGTCAACGGAGGAGCAAAGAAAAAGGGCTCAACCTTGTAAAAGAACTGTGAGAGGAAGAAAAGCTCATAAGAAGAGTGTACCGATACCTGGGAGGCGTAGGGGTAGGCCAAAGAAGGATTTGTTGGTAGAAGCAAGTCAAACTAATACTGAAGAAATGGAGGCTAATGAAGCTCAAGAAGTGATGTTAGAAGAGAAAACTGAAGTGATTAAGGAACAAAATGAAGTAAAAGAAGGGGCTTTGGGGATTGAAGGGACAAACCAAGTAGATGGACATGGACAAGAAAGTTTTGGATGCAGTCTAGCAGAGGAAACCGTGACAGAAACTGAAATTGGAAAACCTGGTGTTATTGCAGAAGAAATTGTATCAGGAGAACAGCATAATATGGTGATCATGCGAGAGTCGCAATTAATTGGTGGCACTGAAAGATGTGACAAACAACAGGAACATGAAAACATTGACCAGGAGTGTTATCTATCTGGAAAAGCCAAAAATGAAGCTTTCAAAGAGCAAAATAAGCCACATAGGCAACAGAACATAGAGCAGAATCAGCAGGTAGAAAAGAATATTGAATCTAGTACTGCACAGGAAGTCGAAATGCACAATCAGAACCCAAAAATTCAACAGAAATTCCAGCTTGAGGGAGAACATGAGGATGCTGAAAAGTTAATTACCAGTAAAGCAACTACTTTGCCAACAGAAACATCCGGTCCAGTTTATGAAGAGGAGGTGGAAGTTTCAAATATGGACATGGACCGGCAGAATGAGATTCCTGGAGAAGAGGAAGATACCAAAATCTATGGCAAACATGCATGTGCACAGCCTGACTTCCCTACTTCAGAGTTGTCCTCGAAATTGAAATCAGTTGAAATATCATCTCTATCACAATTACTTCAGCTTCCAGGTCCAATGTCTGAAGAAGAAAAGGAGGGGCCATCAATGAAAAACAAGGAACCGCAAGTGGAGAGTCCTGTACAAGCTGGAGATATTGAGATCACTGACAAGCCAGAGTTGTTTAGCTCAGAGTCGTCCTTAAAGCTGAAATCAGAAGAAGTGTCAATTCAACCAGGATCTCCGGAGCAACCTCAACAGGGACAGGAGAAGCCACAGCGATTATGGCGGTGGCTTTTAAATTTTTTATGAATGGCGTGCTTTAGTTTCTGGTATGTTGACTAAAACCATGGTCCAAAACTTTCAGAATGACTCCCACTCCCTTGTTTATACATAGGAGAGATAAAGAAAATAGAAAGCATATAAAAGTTTAAAATTAAGTTGGCTCTGGGCAGCCTTTAGAGCTATCACCTGACCATCTTCAAATAGATCTTCAAAAGTGTTTCTTTTTGCGGGCTGCTGAATCTAGAAAGACTCTCTCTTGTCCGTATAATATCTCTATCAAGCAGTGAATTTGACCTACTGGTAGTTATTGTTACATTTGCCTTCTTCCTTCCTCTATCTCTGTGAATGTTCTCAAAATCCTGCGATTTTCTACCACAGAGATCCACATTAATTTTTTTTTTTTGTGTGATTACAGATTTCTTTTACTCATTTTTTTTTGCTGCATTGAAGAATTCAAGCAGGTACACTAACGTAAAACATTTTTTGGTTTTACAGCAACAGGTGATTGAAAATTCACCTTGACCTTCAAAGTGAATCCCGCGACTTACAGGTTTTGTGGTGTATATGTTGGTTGGTAGCTTAATGTAGCAAGCCATGCAAGACCAAAATCTGGATGATCGGACGATCTAATTTTGCACAGTATATCCTAGAGTAGCATTGCATGCATAAGTGATCTTTAGTTTAACTTATTAGATGTAAGCTTGTTTAAGGTAATTTTACAAGTGTTGTTGTATTGGATCTTTGTATATCTTTTTGTCCTGTTTATGACATAAAAGTTGCTAGAGATATTGCTTAATGTCTTTGCTGTTTACAACCGCTTGGAGCCAATGTGAACTGTAATTTATTATCCTTGTATCCTTGTGCAATGTCTAATTTCACCTTGGGGCTGCTAGTCTAATAGATATCCATTGGACATTTTTTGTTAAAACGTACTTCAGGCGTTAGATTTTTGGAATGGTAAGATTCATTAGATAAAATGCATAAATATAAAGGAGGGTACTAATTATTTAGGTGCTTAGAAAATCCCTTTCACATTTATGAAAACCACAACCTTACACTGTCACACAAAAAACTCGAAATCCTAAACAAAATGAAGAAGAGACACAGAGAAATCTCAAAAATCTTTCCCTTTTTTTTGTTTTGATAAGAGTGGATTGCATATGGAAGTTTGTCTCTGGAAGGAAATATTTTTTGAATCAAATTTCTTTCTACAACCTGTTTAAATGTCAATGTCAACTAGTTATTTATGGTTCGTAGATGTGGACTGAACTATATAGGCATTGCAATTTAGCCCGGATGGACCGGCCCTGATTTCAACCGGCAAACTAGCCACTAGACCGAGTTGACATCTTTCCTTCAATTATTAAGTCCTCCTATTTTTTCCCTTAAACCTTGGACCTGACCTACGTATTACAACAGTTGACTTTATAGACCATTCATTTAGTATTAAAGTACTAGCTTTATTTTCATAGGTAGATTTCCTTTTTTTTTCCTCCTTTCTTTTTCATGTGATGGATACTCCGAGATAGAACGAGAAATATTGGAATTAATTAACTCAACTTATAAGATTTTGCAGCAATTAAGAAATTTTAGTATTCAATTTGAACCACAAAGGACTATTATTGAAGTTCAAGAAAAGGGTTTTTCAACAAGTTTTATAGGGAGTTCTACGAACTCTAAATAGTTGTCTAAATAACGAGTTACATTTACATACAATTAGTGCCATTGTTGGCATGTTGGATCCCCATAAAAGAAAAAACTAATTAAATGTTCTAGTGTATGCATTATTTTTTTATTTCAAAAATAAATTAAGAAATACTAAGGATAACAACAATTCAAGCCATCAAAATATGAAATTATTGTTCGTAGATGGGAATGAGCGGTATAAGAAAGAATTAAAAATTAAAATATTAGTGTCATGCTTTAAATTCTCCATAGATACACGTATTCAATTCGCGCGTTAAATTCACTTCTTCCCGCATCTTTTTCGTTGGAAACTATTTAATGAAAACCTAAAAGGTTTTAAAACTTATTCCTCAGTTGCGACTGACAATTTAGTGATACAAATTAGAGTGTAAACTCATTTTTTGAATTAAAGTTCAACACAATAGTAGTTGTAAAACTGTTTATGCAACATCTGTGTTGAAAAGGCCAATGGTTATAGTGAGGAAATGTTTAATATTCTCTCAAAAAGGAACCAATTATTGAGAAAATAATCCGAAACAGACCGTTGGTTCATAAGGGAACCAAGTACTGAGTTCTACAAAAGCACGAAGACGTCTCATATTTATTTTCAGCAAAGTATATTTGATCGAAATATATATACCCAATAATTGGGTAAAAAACCAAGTGTAATTTGCAGTACTAAGGAGGGAATGATTCTTCATGCAAGTCTTGTAACAGACCACCCAAAAAGCATGGCCTCCCAAATCCCTCAAATTCACTTCCAAAAACCTCAAAACCCTTCTGAAAACACTGCACAGACGAAAAAAGCGGCCAATATGGAGAAACTGAAAGGAGCGGTGATGAAACTTTTGAACAATCAAGCAAACACGCCTTTATCAGAAACTCACAAAGCCCGTGTCGAGGAACGCTTAACTCAATTCTTGTCCCCTCTTCACTCACCTGATCATCCGCCTTATGCGTGGGTATGATAACCACATTCCTTTTTTTTCTTCGTTTTTATGACGATTTTCTTTGATGGGTTTGTCTGTTTAAAAATTTGATCTTGTTGTTGGATGATTGATGTTCTTGGTAATTAGGATTATTTCATTAACGGGTTTCTGAAAATTTGCTTCTTTTACGTTTGTTTGTTGCAGTTTTTGGAATTTGCTGATCGTTCTGGTTAATGGGATTGTTCAAAGCGTTAATCTTGGGATTGGCTAGTTAATCTTTTGGTTGGGATGGTTTTGATTGCATTTGGGAATGCTAGTTGCTGTTTGTTCAATTTTGATTTTGTTTAAATCTTCCAAATTTATACTGCCTGCGATTGCTGATTGTGGAGGTACACATGTTGGACTCTGAAGAAAATTGAAGTAATGGAGAATTCTCTCTCTTTATTTGTTTGTTTATAGTTGTTACAAGGTTAATATCTTTCTCTTGACAAATGAACAAAATGCAGTAAAGATTTGCCATTGATTTGTGATTTGAGTTGAGATATTTTATAGAGTCTATGGTAAAATGCTGCAACGAATTCTTGATTATGAACTTCTGCAACAAGACGTGTGATTTTTCTTGGGGCAAATCCTTTGGACTTAATTCAGAAGCTAGTGTCCGTTCTTTTCTTTTTTGGCCTATTTTGGTTTTGAATTAAATTTGATCTGATAATAATGTTTTTCTGGTGTAGATGATAGAGAGGGCGCTTCAAGAATTAAATGAAAGAGGAGGCTCTACAGAGGAATCGATATCAAAGTTTATTAGAAAGGAACATGATGATTTGCCATGGGCTCATCATACAATGCTGAAACATCATCTTGTACAGCTTTGTGAAAGTGGCTGTATAGTTCTAACTCAAGACAAGCGATACTTGCTTGCTAGTGGAAATTCAGATCTGAAAGTAAAAAGAAAAAGCAGGAGGAAGTGGATGAAGAGAAAACGTGGGTGGGATTGGGAAAAGAAGCGAAGCAAGCGGCATAAAAAAGTAACTGGGAAGGCTGATGGTGTTGAATATCTTTGTGACCAACAAAAAGATCGGGGAACTCCAATTGAAGTGAATGAGGAAGAGAAGCCTGTGGATAAAGGAATTAAAGAGCAGGAACCCAGAGGTGATGTTGACAAGTTGCTTTTAAGCCAACGAGAAGATCAAGTAATATCAAAGGAAGTAGTAGAGCAAGTACTCATGGTTGAAAGAGTTGAACAGCAGAATTCAAATGGCAATGACATTGACTTGCTCTTTTGCCAACCAAAAGATCAAGGAACTTCAAATCAACTACATGAAGGGAGAGATTGCATGATGCAGGGAATTGGACAGCAGAAGCTAGAAGCTCAGTTTAGTAAAGATGCAGAGAAATTATGTGTTGCTGAAGAAAAAGGTATTGATTGTATCTCAGATGCTCCTCCCATTGTGACTCCTAGCTTTCCGATTACAGATGGAAAGGAGAGCTCCGAATTAATTACTGTCCAGCAACAGAGTAGCGAGCCTATGTTGGGAATAACTGACATTTGTAGCCAGAATGCACAGCTGGAGATAGGGGGGAAACATCTTGAAGATAATTATACAGAACTCTCATCTCCAGAGAGGCCACCCGGTTTCGAGCATGTGATTTTGGAGGAAGTATCCCCTGTTCAGCCTTGGACCACAGTTTCTTCTGAATTAACAATTCACCAAGAGCAGCTCAACCAACATGATGAACATGATATTTTGGGTAATGTGGAAGCGTCAGGGCCTGACTCAGCTGTTGTTGAAGAGTCAATTCCAACTGAGCGGATGGAAAGGCAGAAGAAGCGTTGGAGCAAAAGGCTAGCTGGCGAAAAAGCTTCCTTGATAGCAGATATCTTGCCTCATCCAAATTTACTGGATAAATGCCCTCCAAAATCAGAACTTTCTCATCAGGATAAGGCGCATGGAAAACAGATGAAGTGCTATAGCAGAAGGCTATCTGGAGATAAAGCTTCCTCGATGCCAGATATCTTACCTTTTCCAGAGTTGCAGGATGACAATCCTCCAAAGTTGCAACTTTCTGATCATTGTAGTGCTTATGGAAAACATCACACATCATTGGAGTCAACTCTGACTACAGAGGTGCAACGAAAGCAATGTAGTCAGCCGCAAAAAGCTGCCATTGATTCATCAAAAAATTTGCAGCAGCCGGATTCAGAAACATTGAGCAAGCTCCCATGTTTAGGTGACTATCCTGCTGAACCGAAATGCCAGGCAGAACCTTCAAAGCACAAGAGAAAGAATCAAGTTGTGCAAGGAACTGAAATACGTAGAGTTCTGCGGCCTCGGCCTCTTAAACCTGAACCTCAATTATCTAATGTCATAACTGAAGACAGTTTCTCAGCACAGGTTGATCAGCAGGAAAGGCAAACACCAGAATCTCAATGCCCTAGTACGGAAGTCACAAATGAGTTGACAATGTCAGTTGATCAGAATGAACAAGACCTGTTTCCAGCAGGAGCCAAATGTGAACCATCTCAAGGTGCAAAGCAGGAAAAGTTGTCGCCAAAGCATCAGTGCAAAATCAAGCAGCAAATAGGACTTCGACGTCGAGGGCGACCTCCAAAATCTAGGTGTGGTGCAAAAGCTAAATCTGGTACGTTGGTTCCAGAGGACGTGACACCTGATGATGATCAAAACCAGCAACACAATGAGCATCTCACACAGCCACCAACAGAAAAGTTAGATCTTGCTATAGATCCTCATTTGGAGCAGCAATTGGTGAAACCAAGATATAGAGGTCGTGGAAGGCCTCCTAAACGCAAACGAGGTGCTAGTTCCGTCAAGAAATCCGACTTGCAGGAGCGCAAAACAACCAAATACCTAGGTCGTGGAAGACCTAGGAAGACAGATCTGTTAGAATGAAAGCAACTGACAACTAAAATAATTAAATTATTTAGGTAGGATATATCCTGGCTTGTGCATTGGAGTAGTTATTCATTTTGGTCATTGCATACTTTGTGTCTAGAAATGTCTGAAATACTTGTCGGATTTCTTGAGTTGAAATTGGCCAAGGACAACAACTCCAAACCTGTCTATTAATTCAAACAGTAGTGTATTTTCCAGCCTGAAAATTTAACTGAATGTAGGTATAACTCTTTGAGCTACATATTCATATGCATGCTAACTTCTCTTTCTGCTAGAATCCTACCACCTGACACAAATATCTGGTTATATGAGTGGAGGATTATTGATGCTAGATGTCTTTGTTTGCGTTCTTGGTTTTGCATGTTATTAACTTGATATTAATAGTAATAGATTGCGTTAGTGGTATATTCATCCCAAACTTTGGTTTTCCTCTTGATTTTAGTGAAAAACAGGAGGCGAAGGATCATCTTTAGTCTTATTTTTTTCCTGTATTCTTTCTACCGTTCTTCTTGCCTCTTCATGCTGTCCTCTTCTCCTGCCCCAGCTGCTATCATGAAATCCTCCCCCCGCCCCCCCCCAAAAAAAGGTCCTCAATAACAAAAAGAAAGAAGAAGAAAAAAAAAGAAATACTTTGTGGAGAGCATAAATGGTACCAGTATCTTGCTAGTATTGATTCCCTGCCTCAAGTTCTTTCCCATTTGTGTGCTTATAGAATAATTTGGTTCTAAAGGTGTGAATTGTTTGAAAGCTGAGCACATCAAGAAGTTGCTAGTGGTTGTGAAATGTGTAATTGACCCCATGAGACAATTCCGATTGTGGGAAAATGATCAGCAACGAGTCAGCATCATCTGACTTCTCCCTCCCTTGGGGATTGAAGAAAATTCTTGACAGAATCAAATACTATATAGGTGGATGGGAGTGACACCTTCCATTGGCTGCACGTTGAGAATATTGGAAGAATGGAATCTACAAGATTGTGAAATGACCTTCTGATATTTACCAGCTCCTTCATTCCTCCCAGGACCCAAGCCAAAGAAAAGGCATTTATTGGTTACTGGTCCATTATCTGACATTTTTTTTTCAAATTGTGATCACAAAGAAACTGCTCGCAATAGTACAAGCAAATTACTATTCAAACCAACTTACAAATGGTGAGAATTACAACTCAAAAAGGCTACAAACTCACTCAGATAAACTGCCAATATTAAGTTTTGGAGGGCAAATACAGGTGATGCAGCAGATGTTTGAGTGCTAATTGTTTGACAAAAAAAAAAAAAAAAGTGCAGCCCAAAATTGACCCAAGTGTAGTTGGGATCCATGTACGCGGACAATTCATTTGCAAGTTGAAATTTTACTAAGGGATTCTTGAGAGTTCATAAAAGTCAACAAAGGCACCACACCACAGCTGCCCACCAACCACTTGAGCTAACTTTTTATATGGACTGGACGGTTGTTAGGTTTTTATGGTGGATGTGAAAATATGTATCATTAATATGATTTGAACATGATTTCTTTGAATTTTCTTTTCATCCTACTCCAAATTAAATTTGAGGGAACACAGAAATCTTTTGTGGGCTATATACAACATGCAATTTGAATAGGGTTGAAAAATCCTCCAATCACCTGTATCAAAAAAAACAAAAAAAGAGTCTGTGTCAATTCAGCCTCAGGGACTACACATGCTTTTACTCCTCCGTGCACATTCCAGCCACTGGATCCACCACTTGGACAATTTTATAATGCACCACTATTTGTGTCCTTTTTACAGACTGAAACGTCAAGTCACCAAGCCAAAGCGATTATGGTTCCCCATCATTTAGCCATGCTGTTGGTGCGAAGTTTCGTTTAATTTAAGCACAATAATACATTTTTCCAAAGAAGGGAATTAATATCACTAATTCTCTACCAACCTATCGCTGCTTGATGATCTAAACCCGTGATCCATTATTTACAGGTGAAACGTCTTTTTTATCAGAATTGTACTGCGTTGTTGTCTGAGGCAAATAAATACTTAAATTTTATACTGGGCAATAAAAATTCAAAAGATTATACACCCCTCTATTTTAGAGGAGCTAAGGCATCCTCTTATTATATAATTCAGTTGAATTTCTTGTTCTTGATAAAGATAGGCCATATGCTGTAGTTTGTTAAAAGAACAACAGTTTCTTTTTTTCTGAAAAGAGGTACCTCTTCTTGTGGCACCACCAATGGCAATGGCAATCAAAGTTCAAAGAGTCCATAAAATGATCCCAACACCAAAGCAGCCTCCACCAAATGAAGACAAAAGTATATGATAATTAAATAAGGTCACCAAAACTGCGACCTCCTACCGGTGGAGGCTAATGACTAATGAGGGACAAGATAAGGCTCGCCTTCCGAGACACAGCTTTCATTCATTCGCTGATTTCACCATAAAAAAAATATGACAAAGAAAAAAAAAAGCTAGACAAGAATGGATTGAGATGTCATCTGATTGCACTGTATAAATCCTAATAGTTGTTTATCCACAAATTTTGTCAACCCAAAATGAAGGGGGCAATGTTAAAAAAAGAAGAAGCATATATTCAATAAATTTTTATGACCTTTTCTTCTCTTGTCAATTCTCTTCCTTCTTAGTCATCTCTTAGTTATTCCTAGATTCGTGAATGTTGTATGAAATGGGAAGACAAAAAAAAAAGTAAACGGAATTATTTATTTAATAACTATACTTTAAATTGAAATGACGTGTGTTAATGATAAAGGATTAAGAAAAAAAATGTTATCATTAGTCTGTGGACATAATTTGGTAATGGTCACTGAGATGCTAAGTAATCACATTTTAGTCGGTTAAGTTAGGAAAAAAGTTTGAAGTGTCTGAACTTCATAAATCCTTGATATGGTGGGATGCTTAGAAAAGAAAATGAAAGTCAACTCCTATTGCAGTGGACCAAAATGTTCATATGCATAAGGTCTAATTGTGGTTCCTTGTGCAAACAAGCCAACAATTAGGTATAATTTACCTAATTTCAATTTCATGTGATGCGACACATCGAAGATTTCAGTTTCGATTAATCTGTAAATATGTCGAGCTCTTATTAGAAAAACTTGTTTCTCTTTCATATCATAGCATAATGATAAAATTATTGCAAATATCTGTAAAGGTAATTCAAACAAAATGGACAAGGGAGTTCTAGTTTACCTACTAATGACACAAATACCGTGTTAAACTTAGAAAAACTAATAACTTACGAAATTCATTTGCAATAGATACAAGCAACGTTCATGGTTAGGACTTGTGATGTATCTACTTCTATTAACATGTAAACCTGAAATATTAACATCACTAGATCAAACATTCATGAAAAACACGATAAAATGTCTCTTTTTTATCTATGTAGATAAAAAACATGGTAAAACATGCCGTGTTGAGAGAAAATATGGTAGTAAAACATTTTCGAATGAAGCTGATATACGTCAAAGTTAACAATTAAAGATGGAACTTATGCTAAATCCAGATAATCTGTACCACTATTATAAAAGCAAAAGTTTGTATTGTCATTAAAAAGAAACTACTTAAATTAGGAGAATTGAAATTCTTTTTTTTTCTCTTAAAAATTAAAAAAAAGTACACCTTTAATTCGCATTCACATGGTCAATAACCACCCCACAGGCCACAATATTAAAGAATGCAGCCTTTTTTAGACCCCACAAAAATAAATAATAAACGTGGTATGCCTTTTCCGGGCCCCCCCAATAACTCAAATGTGGCAATGACGGTCCTGTCTGGTAGATCTTCTGCACCTACCCGTAATTGGCCGCGGAATCATTATGATATGGACTGATCTGACATATTCAATTCTTTTTTTTTCGGCCCGTGAGCTCCACACACCCTTTAAATTTTAAAGCAAGTGTGGAGATGTATTACTATTGAATATTGATACTTAGGGCCAGGATAGTTGTGTTTTCTCCTAGTTATTAGCTGTTTGGATTAGCTGTTTTTGAGAATGTTTTTGAAAAACTTTGCTGTAGCAGAGTTTTTAGATTATATTTTAAGATATTTTCAGAAAATATTTTGGGATATTTAAGAGTAGGAGAGTTTCTAAAATATATTTTGAGATATTTTCATAATTTTAAAAAAAATTAAATTAATTTTTAGATTACTCTTTAGAGTACTTTTTAAAAATTTTTATTGTATTTAAAAAACTAGATTTTGAAAAACAGTGCCATCCAAACAAAGTTATATCTTTTATATGTTAAATATTTTTTTCTCATACATAATTTTTTTTACCAATATAACAATATTATGTTTTTGTACAATAATAGTACAAAATAGAATAAAAGCATAATTATATTCAGCCAAACTTGAAAAATTTATATTGAGGTCCCTTTATGGAAAAGGTGTAGTGAGATAAAAGTGGATTGAAAGTATATGTTAAAAAATGTGTAAGTTTTATATACATTAACAGTGTATACACGTTAGATTCATGACATAAAATTTAACTTTTGCATAGTTATCAATCATTTAATACTGATTGTGTATATGTTATGGGTATCGACAAGGTTAATCCGAAAATTTTAAAATAATTTTTCTATTTTTGCCAAAAATGCTGTCCAATGATATGAATTAATCTTTCAGGCCAAACTTGCGTCATACTTGTAGAATGAATTAGACTTTTCAACCCAATTTCGTCATACAAGTTGGACAAGCGAACACGATCCATTAGAGGGCAAACTAGTGAGGCACGTATGGAAATAGTAACCAGTTAATTACGATATTACCCTTCATCAATCCTCATCCAAAAAACTGATGGCATAATTTTAGAAACCTTCTCGGAGGTTTGTAACAATTGTGATCACCTCTCTTGTAGTTGTGAAAATTATACTAATCTCCCTTAATGTTATTGGAAAACACGTAAAAATTAGTTTAAGAGGTAAACAACTAAATGATTTCTTGCTAATATTTCTTTGTTTGAAAGGTCTAATCTCATCCACATTATATTCCATTCCCAATTTTTTTTAAATAAAACGTGATTTAGATTTTCTTACAAAGAACTATCTTAAAATTGCTCAAAAAATAAACTACCTTAAAATTTTTACCTAATAGACAATGGTGATATTTGACTTCTTTTGGCATTTGATTTGTTTTAGAAATCAAATAGTGGCAATATAAATTCATTGGACTTTTCAATCTAACATCACCAGGTTTTGGTGCTTACCAAGACATACTTTTTTAGAGAGATTTTTTTATTTTTCAAACTTTAGGGAAAGTGATTGCAATTGTCAGAAGTTTGAAGGGAGGTTTTTGAAATTATCCCAAAGAATAAAAAACAAAATAGATTTTCCATAATTATTTTCTTTTCCGAAAATTCAGGATACAACTTTACATCAAGCTGGCGTATGGCGTCCGAAAATTCAGGGTACAGATTTACATCAAGCTGTGGGCCATGGCAACCGTTGAGACTACTTTTTGAAGTGGTCATTGGCTAGTCTGTGTATTAATTTTCTCTTTCTTTACCTCGTCATCTTTCTTCATACAATATATATCAGCCTTCTCCGGGGCTTC
The DNA here is from genome assembly GCA_023065735.1 of Coffea humblotiana. NCBI lineage: Eukaryota > Viridiplantae > Streptophyta > Magnoliopsida > Gentianales > Rubiaceae > Coffea > Coffea humblotiana. The sequence goes on along the minus strand of CM041218.1, from coordinate 7,078,020 downwards.
TTGGGGGAGGATTATCTCAGAACCCTGTTATGCTCCCAGGCTTGAATTCTTGTAGGAGAAAGAAGTAAAGGGTTCTCTGCCTTCCCCAAATTGACGTAGAAATGGTAAGATTCTTGAATTTAACTTTCTTTGGTCCAATTTTCTGGGTTCATTTTAAATTTGTAGAAACATTATGAACATGAGTCTGAATTTGGCTTTCTTCTATTCTGCTAAGAGGGTTCTCAAATTTGTTAAGAATATGATAATTCAAGGTAGATTTGTTTCTTTTATCCTTGTTTGTTTTATTTTATTTTATTTTAATTTCATTTCTGGCACTGTTTCTATCTGCTTCGTCTTGAGATGCCTGTTTGGGAGCTCGCCTATACTGCATCTTTTCTTAAAAATTGTGTTTTGTACTACATCTCAAGTTACTGAGGTTATTTAAAATTCTCGACTGGTTTGTTACATCATCATGGCCTGCAATAATTTAGCTCAAAAGTATCCAAGTTTAGTTTTTTATATGAGATCTAATAATTCTTTACTTGATTTGATATTGCTATTATTTCTGGTGCTTCTCTCCAAGCTCTTGGTTATGTGTAATTTTCAGATTATTCTGCTTCTGAGCAATGCCGACTGTCGATCTAAGATTGTTTTCTTGCAACATAACTAGCCTAGTATCTTATTCTTAGCTTGAATTTTGTAGAAGATTAGCTTCGCTTTTCAGGTTGAAGCAAGTAGGCAACTAGTTATCAGTAGATCTAGTGTTGTTTTAGGTGGAGAGGCATACATGTATTAAAGCACAGCATGCTCATGCTAGATACTCATCATGTCGAAAATCTTTTACTACGTAAGAAAGGGTTAAACTGAGAAACAAAACATAGTTTTTTTTTTTTTTTGCGGTTCTTATTTATTTTGCTCATAAATGCATAATTCTGATACTAATTTGTTACTTTACAGCATACTCCTTTTAAGGAATTCTTCACTGAATATGGTGAAGCAAATCAATATGAAATTCAAGAGGTGGTTGGCAAGGGAAGTTATGGTGTTGTTGCAGCTGCAGTTGATACTCACACTGGGGAGAAGGTAGCGATAAAAAAGATAACTGATGTTTTTGAGCATGTTTCTGAGGCTACCCGAATCCTTAGGGAAATCAAGCTCCTTAGGCTGCTTCGTCACCCAGATATTGTAGAAATTAAGCATATAATGTTGCCTCCTTGTCGAAGGGAGTTCAAGGATATATTTGTGGTTTTCGAGCTGATGGAAACTGACCTCCATCATGTTATTAAGACGAATGATGATCTCACTCCTGGACACTTTCAGTTCTTTTTGTATCAGCTACTTAGAGCATTAAAGTATATTCATTCAGGTTGGCTATTGTCCTGTCTTATACTGGTGCATAACGTAATTTTGCTCTATATCTCTGTGCCACTTCCTAACTCACCATTCTTTTTGCAGCAAATGTGTTCCATCGAGATTTGAAGCCTAAAAACATCCTTGCCAATGCAGACTGCAAGTTGAAGATCTGCGATTTTGGCCTTGCTCGTGCATCATTTGGTGATACTCCATCGGCAGTATTTTGGACTGTAAGTATTTAAGAAGTGCAGCCTTCTGCTAATTTAAATTTTTTCTTTGTTTCATACCAATATTCTACAAGCGACGTCCTTTTAAAATGAGGATAGAGCTTTACAATTGGAACACATTGGAAATGCATATTATCACTACTTACTGAGTTTGAGAATTTAAATTTCTTGTTAGTAATTTCTTACTTATATGCTGATTATTGAAGGATTATGTAGCAACTCGATGGTATCGTGCTCCTGAACTCTGTGGGTCCTTCTTCTCCAAAGTAAGTAATTACATTTTGTTGGTAAGATTGTACAGACACATCTTATAGTCACTCTCCTGATATGACAGTTTGGTCTTGTTTTCTTCTTTAAGTTGATAGATTGTTGATTATTCTTATTGGAAAGTCGATTGTTGTTTCACAATTTATAGGTCTGTTGCAGTTCCAATTGTGTAAAATGCTACTTTCTGCAGTGTACCCCTGTACTGATGTCTGGAGCATAGGATGCATATTTGCTGAAAATCAATTATCGTTTCACAATTTATAGGTGTTTTGCAGTTTCAGTTCGTCTATCATAGTGTAACACATAATTTTTTGCAGAATACCCTGCTATTGACATCTGGAGTATAGGACGCATATTTGCTGAAAAATCAATTGTTGTTTCACAATTTATAGGTCTTTTGTGGTTTCAATTTGTCTATCATTGTCTGACATGTAAATTTTTGCAGTATACCCCTGCTATTGATATCTGGAGTATAGGATGCATATATGCTGAAATGCTTTTGGGAAAACCACTGTTTCCTGGAAAGAATGTGGTTCACCAGTTGGATCTCATAACTGATCTGCTTGGTACTCCTGCCGCTGAATCCATTGCAAGGGTTTGTTCTCTGTCAATTATTTTAGTTGGCATTGGCCGTAATTTTTACTGTAATACAATTATGAATACTTTTTGTTTGCGAATAATTTTTTATTGATGATGTTTTCAGATAAAAAATGATAAGGCCAGAAGATATTTAAGTAGCATGAGGAAAAAAACACCAGTTCCCCTCTCACAGAAAATCCCAAATGCTGATCCACTGGCTCTTAAATTATTGGAGCGATTGATTGCATTTGATCCCAGAGACCGTATATCTGCTGAAGAGGTAAGCTTTAGTAAAAGCAAATTTCTAATGTTAAATTTGTCAATTAGTCAGGTAGTGTTATGTTCATTAGAATGGTATACCGATATCTATGTGCTATATTCCTGCAGGCCTTGGCAGATCCATATTTTTATGGCTTGGCGAATGTTGAAGAGGAACCATCCACTCATCCCATTTCAAAATTTGAATTTGCTTTTGAAAGGAGAAAACTGTCAAAGGATGATGTGAGAGAGCTAATATACAGAGAGGTGCGAGCATAGCAATAGATCTTATTTAATGTATTCTTTATCTGTTACCAGGACTTACTCTGATCAAATTTAAGGAAAACAGATCTTGGAGTATCATCCCCAGATGCTCCAGGAGTATCTTCTTGGCGTGGATCATACTAGCTTTATGTATCCCAGGTTGGGCCTTTCAAAATAGTTTCCACTGACTATGCATCTATTTATTTACTTGCATAATTTGTTTTCTTATAGAGCTATGTCAACATTTTTTTGTTCTTGTTACTTCCACGCACTTTTTTATTTTTCTTACAAATAAGTACCCCACTGTCTTGGAACCTTCTTCAAGTGATTCTATGTATTTAGTAAATCTTCTTTTTCAAAAAAGAAATAATTTAGGAGCTGGATTCTGTCATCCACTGGGTCCTCAAGCGTTGAATGCTAGGATTAGTAGTAAAATGTAAAAATAGGAGTTGCATACTGTGGCTTCAGGTTTTGTGAACAGAAAACTGCACTTGCCTGACCCCTGTTGATTCTACTCGTATATTATGGTTCAGGATGAATTGAAAATGGGAACCATTGTGTCTAAGCCTGGTGATTGCATGCATTCCATCGTGCGTGGCGCAAGCTTGGTTGCATCTTCCTTCTGAACAGCTTCTATTTGGGAAGGTTTAGTCACATTGATACCAATAGGATGTCCGAAAGTACTTTTAACTTTGCTGGGCTGTCTTGACACAAACATTGATATCACCACCAAAGATTTACTAGCATTTAAGCCAAGTAACGCAATCATTCAGATGATTTTCAAATGACAATGAATTAGTTTTCTTTCTAAGTAGTTGAACCTGGACATACATTTTTGATATCTTTCGAAATGGAAGGAATACTGGATCTTCTCATACATATGAACTACATGTTTCCATTTTTAGGTGTTGTCTCAAAATTTTCATATTTAAGCTTTTCTTTTCCTTTGTGAATTACTTTCTGGGATAGAGTTAAGATAACATTGCTGACTACCATGCAGTTTTAATATGACCCCTAAAAATGGATGTAGGCTGACGGTGATGAAGTTGCATAGGGTTATATTATGTCACTTCACAGTATGCTGTTGCATGTTTTGTAGGTCTTTTATTAACTATGCTTGTGCTGCTTTCTCCTTGTAACGTGCGCTGGGAATTCATTTTTCATGGAATGTTAGTTGACATCTCTGTTTTTCAGTGGGATTGATCAATTTAAGCGGCAATTTGACCATCTTGAGGGGCACTTTGGTAAAGGAATGAGAAGGCTTCCACTACTGAGGCGGTATGCTTCTTTGCCCAGGTGAGGTGTTCTGCATGTGACTAAATGTAATGTAGAAGAATCTGAATTTGACAAGAAGGTCCCCCTTTTCATGACCAGCCTTTTCTTCTATCAACAGGGAGAGGGTTTGTGCACCTATAGACGAGGATCCGGACCAGAAAGAAGAACTCGAAAAACATGCAATGGATGCTGTTGCACGCACTTGCCTCCAGAGCCCTCCAAGATCAGAGGAGAAGAAAGAATCAGAATCTGCTAATTCTAGTATGGTTGCTTTGCCCAATTGCCGTAGTAGACCATGCTATAGTGCACGTTGTATATTAAGAAGTTCTAGTATTAGTGCTTCCAAGTGCATTGAAGTTAAAAGTGGCGGTTGTGAGGTAAGTGTCCTGTACCCTATGATGTATGGCCTTGTCAACAGTAACTAAACGAAAACAAAAAAGGGGACTTGGTGTGCTAGTGTAGTGGTGCTTCAGTAAGCATGAGCGAGAAAGAGGAAAACACCAATCTTCACTACAAGAAGCCTAATATACCCAATTGAATTTTTATTTTTCCAATTTTCTCCAATCGGTAAGGGTTGGAGGTCTTCTCCTTTTTCCCTATTTTCCTCCTCCATCCGTTCTAGGGGTGGGGAACCACACTACTGTTGAGTTTATTCTTCTTATTCTTCTAGTTTATATTCAAAGTTATGCGACAGGGATTCAAATGCGAGCATGAAAAGAATGATAGTTCTAAATTTTGCTTTCTTTTCTATCTGCTTTGCCCTCAGGATGCACTTTCCAAGCAACGCATGAATGGGATTGGTGGATTGTCAGAGAAGGTGCCAGCTTTGTATGCTTGATAGGTTTAGTTTGGCTAATTAGATTTGTTGCTAATGTCTCAAAAGTGTGATTCTGTAGTTGCTGATGTATGCTACCAACTTTACCACTTTCATTGTTGTTAAACTGTCAACAATCACTCTGGTGTAAACTTTATAGGAATCACGTTACAGATTTTCTTTTGTGTCTTGTGAAATCTTTGTGCTGTGTCCTTGTTCTGGTCAATGTATCAAGTGCTGGCACACCATGCACACCACACCTTTGCAAATCAGTACATTAAAAAGCTTTGGAAGGCAGAAAGAATTCTGCAAATTTGTGGCTAGAACCTGAAAAGAATGTATCGTTTCAAATTGACATAATCATTCGTTTCAAATCGGCATGATCATTGCTTGGAAGAAATCAACAATGAAGTCAATGCCTGATCTAAATTGGCCTCAACCAGATTAGGCGTTTTATTCTTGGTTAGCTCTGCATATGCTGTTCTTTTGTGCTGAAAACAGAACAGAGAAACTGTTCTGGAAGGCTAAACCACATCCTCCATCAGTACATCTCTGCTTCCCCACAAGCCAGCAAATGTGACTACAGACGGATTTTATGAAAGAATAAACTATATACTACATCAGAGCATTCTGCATCCCCACAAACCTGAAAAAATATTGTGGAAGGATCAACCATATCCTCAATCACTGCTTAGCCGTCAAATGTAACTACAAACAGATTGTTCTGAAAGGATAAACAATATACTCCATCAGTGGATTTCTGCCCTCGAGGGGAAGCTCTAGGAAGTAAATGATACTGCTACTTGCACCTCTAGGGAAGCTACAATCAAGTAATAGAAGACGCACAAACTTCAGCTTTTCAATGCACATTTTGCTGAGTTGTGGATAATTTGTTTACGCAACTAAAAAGCATACAACATTCTTCTCTGTGAATCAGATTGCACTTTGAAGTCATTAATCAAAAGCATGTGTTGCTTCATTCGCTTTGGTCGCATGTCCTCCGTAACATATTATTACTGCTGAATGCTGGCATCTTTAGGGCTAACCACTTCCATCAACTTGTCCATGGGAGGCAAGGTGTGCCATGTATTGCTGCAGTAATGAAAGATTGTTTCAGAATATTAGTCAGATCAACGTGTGCAAAACAATCCACAACTACTACTTTACAAGAGGGAACAAACACGATAAAGTTTGCAGCCTTGTATAAATATTTTCCTTCAAAAAAAAAAAAAAAGAAGGAAGAAGAAGAAGCTTTATTGGATAAGACACTTGTATATTTTCAGAATAAGCATTATACTTAAAAGAATCAGCAGTTCGAAAAACATATAGTATTCTACAATTTGGATTCTATCAGACCACATGGAGATATAGATACATATTTTACTAGTTGATGAGACATGAGTAATTATACTTGTCCGCGACCTGATGGTTGACTTTTTGAGAAGATTAACAAGAAATTTTGAAAGTCTTTCTAAGGATATATCAGATTTGCAGCAACATCAATTAGGCCAAAGTTTCCTTTTCTTCAGGCATTCATGTCCTGCGGGGTTTCTTCCATTACCGGCTTCAGACTAGAAATCTCTACACCTAGTGGAGCAAGTAGTTCAGTGCAGTTGGTTCTAGAAACTCATGAAAGCTATTGAACCCTTACTGGGGTGATCAAAGGCCTCGGCAAGAATCTAAAGTCAGCTTACTAACTGGACTAAACTGAGATGCAAAAGAACAAGCACCACAGAATAGCGCCTCAAATTATCACTACCTCAAATTTTATCTTAATTTCTCAGTATGACATGTCATCTATATTCATTTAAGAAGATGTTCTCATCTAAAGAAGACATAACTATAAGCCTTTAATTCAACATCTAAGATCATCAGGACACCACTATGGAGTACGGAATTAATCACAATGTTGTAAACTAGCACCAATTTTTCCCTAACAACCAACCATTGTTACAAGCAACATAGAGCTATTCAAACAAAGATCGTTAGGCTGTAAAACAGAATAGAGACATCTTTTCAGAAGTGCAAACTCAATAACTATCATTATATATGCATATGGTGAAAAAAGGCAGATAGTAATCAAACTTTTGACTTACTGCATGATATGCATATGGAGATTTCCCTTGGCGTTCAAAATGTTTAGCCAAAACCAACCATTCAATAGGTCCCCACTCTTCCTCTTCAAAACAATTACCAAGTGCCGCTTTGTATAACTATCGAAAACCAAATATTCATCACTACAATCAACAAATACTTCTCAAAACAACAATAATTAGCATAAAATACATAACATTCCCAAGCATACAACATACCTTGGCAGTGTCAGTTAAGAGCTCAGTGCCAGCCGGATAAGATGCATAGAATTGGTCACCCCTAGAGTACCCAGCCCTTGTTCTGCAATACCAGATTAACAACACAAATATGATTAAGCATGCATTTCACTCTTTTTTTGCTATCCTTTTCCGTTCTCTTTTTTTCCCCCGTGAAATGATAAGTTTCAGGACTTAAATGGTCCAAAGCAAGCCATATTCACCAAAATCATAAAAACCCAGCTCTAAATTTTTCGATAACTTAAAAACCCAGAAAGTTCTTGCACGTAAATTTCTCCATTTTTGTAAGTAATCTAAAATTTTCTGTAAGAAGGGATTGAACTTACGTGTTGCTGGTGTAGGCATAGCTAATGAGGGCAGTGAAACAATAAAATCCAGTGTAACCTACTATTCTCCTGAACTTCTGAATTTTCAAAATTTCCTTCCACCCCTCATACAGCCTCATGTTCATGTTCAGTAACCACCAGAAGGCCATCTATTTCCCTACAAGCAAAGCTTCAGGCAGACATTTTGTCAAACAGTTCATCTTCATAATATGCTATTTGCATATAAATGCAACTTGTTTTTCTTTTTACACGTAAAAACATGCAAGTTCCTGTGAATTTATGTGTGTGAACGAGGGAGACTGGAGACAAAGTTACTTGTGAGAAGCTAAAGTAGCAGGTGAAACGAGAGCGGAGTTTCCAGCAGAACTCTGGGGACGACAATGGACCGAATCAGCAGGTAGAACGACGCCGCAATAGGCGAATAGTAGCTAGTACTTCCTGTTACTGCTGTGGACGTGGTGTGGGAGGGACACATTCATAACGTAGTCTTCAAATTTCTCTAATTTATATATTCATCCCTCATATTTAAAAAATGATCAATTTGAACTTCGATCACATTTTCAATTATCATTCTAGCATTAAAAGTTTGTAATGGGATGCACTATACTATTCATTAAAATCAAATTAAAATCAAAATCGAGACAAAATGACATAAATTCACTTGCTTGGTTTTTTTATTTGACTTAATTGAAAATCAATAGCTTTGTCTAGCCTTGATCCAATTTGTATGACTTTCGATTTTGCCACAAATGCATTACCAACCAAATAATAGAACGCTAAAAGATATGAATACACTAATATAATGTACTACATAAATGTAGTGTATTAAACAAAATTAAATATAAATGCCCTTTATATCAAGATATCATAACTTGCCCCGTTGTCAATCTTTTTCCAAGAAATACAAACATTTTGATTTTCTTAGTGACCATTGAGTCCAATGCCAAAATTTATGTAATCCAACACCAAATTGACTTGTAATGTGTTGGAACTTGATTTTGACCAATAAATTTCTGATGCCTGAAAGTTCCTAAAGAGGTCTTTATTACCATATTGGTTGTTCTTTCCTACTCGATAAAGATCATGCTCAAGTCCTCAATAAAAATGTCAAAATCTTGGACGTAATAAAGAAATCTCAAATCTGCAAGAAGACAAGAAATGGGTCGAGATAACTCGTGCCCGTGACTTTATAAGCTAAAAAATATGATTAGATGAAATTGGATCATTGACCAATTTGGTGAAGAATCATGGTCCAAATGCTATATTCCAAAGATGCGGCGGTACTGAATTGAAGACTTCAGTTTAGGGCTATTTTTATTTGCAATTTCCCCGTTGTCACCATCCAGCAATTACACAAATTTCTTTGGTAAATGTTCTCACCATCTGCCAGTATGTCATTGGGACCAGAACCTCTGAATTGTCGGACTTTGACAACTTTACAGTTACATATCCTGGCTTTCAATCAACTCAGTGCAAATGCCATCCAACACCGCTGTTGTACTGGTATAGTCCTACACAGTAGTCACTACTCCAGTCTCCAGCTAAAATGAAGGATTCATTTCTTCCCCATCTCCTCCTCTTCCTCACCTTTCTTCTCCACCTACCATCTCAAATCTCATCCTCTACACCATCCCCCCTCCCGAAGGAAGCCCTGCCAACAAAATCTGGCTACCTGACTATTAACTCTACTTCAGGATCAGCCATTTTCTACACTTTTTATGAAGCACAAAAGCCCACCACACCCCTCTCTGAAACCCCAATTCTCATCTGGCTCCAAGGTGGCCCTGGCTGCTCCTCCATGCTTGGAAACTTCTATGAACTCGGCCCCTGGCGGGTTTCGTCTAACGTGTCCGTTGAGCCTAATCCAGGGCCTTGGAATAGGATTTTTGGACTGCTTTTTATTGATAATCCTATTGGAGTTGGATTTAGCATTGCTGCTTCACCTGAAGAAATTCCAAGAAATCAACATGATGTCGCGAAACATCTTTTCATTGCGATCAAGAAGTTTTTGAGGTTAGATGATTCGTTCAAGACGAGGCCCATCTATGCAACTGGAGAGAGTTATGCTGGAAAATATGTTCCGGGATTTGGATACCATGCATTGAAACAGAATGCTAAGTTGCCAGTTTCTGAGAGGCTGAATTTGCAGGGAGTTGCAATAGGGAATGGACTGACTGATCCTATTACACAAGTGGCTACTCATGCTTTGAATGCTTATTATTCTGGATTCGTGAACGATAAGCAGAAGAAGGTGTTGGAGGATCTTCAGAAGGAGGCTGTTGAATTAACTCAAAATCGCAACTGGAGCGAGGCTACAAATGCAAGAAGCAGGGTGTTAGACGAATTACAGCAGATGACTGGCTTGGCTACTTTGTATGATTTCAGAAGGCTAATTCCTTATCAAGATGAATTAGTAGCCGAGTTCTTAGCTAATGTGGAGGTCAGAAAGGCGCTAGGGGCGAAGGAAAGCATTGTTTTTGTAGTATGTAGTGATGCTGTGGGCGAGGTATTGCATGCAGATGTGATGAAGAGTGTGAGATACATGGTTGACTATTTGGTTAAGAATACAAAGGTTTTGTTGTATCAGGGACACTGCGATTTGAGAGACGGCGTGGTGTCAACGGAGGCGTGGGTGAAGAAATTGAAGTGGGAGAAAATTGGAGAGTTTTTGGAAGCAACAAGGAAGGTGTGGAAGGTGGATGGGAAGTTAGCTGGTTATGTGCAGAAGCTGGGGAGTTTAAGCCATGTGGTAGTGTTGGGTGCTGGACATCTTGTGCCTACTGATCAGGCAGTTAATTCTCAGGCAATGATAGAAGATTGGGTTCTGGAGAAGGGATTGTTTTCTGATCAGCAGATTAACAAATTGCACGCCAATGTTAGTGGCTCACTTTAATTTTAGCTGTAGTGTGCTGCATTATTTGTTGTAATAGTAATTCAGCTCCAAGCATAAGAATGTCTGACCGAAGTGAGCTGTTAATTTCAGAAACCAGAACTTAACTACACGGATAAATAAACTGAGGAGTTTTGTTAGCCACTGATGGTCTGAACACTCTTCTCTGTAGAAGCAGCCTCTAAATTAGTCACACTTGTGTGTCATCTGTTTTTGGGAACCATTGATCTATAGTTTACTCAGAATCCGATTCTGCCACTACTACGTTTTTTGTTATGTTACAAAGCCTATACATGACTTCAGCTTAAAAAATTTGCAGACATTTCTGCAAGTTCCCTTCGTAGAGCTGTTGAGAATCGTCTGTCTTCACAATTCCTGTACCCCGACTCCAGAATCTCGCATGTCTCCCATGAGATGATCTACCAATTCCAGTTTGTATCCTCCACATTGCACTGGTTTGGCGCAACAAAGTTCTGAACTTTTCTTGGGAACGTAGAAACAGAAAATCCTGCAATTTTGGCTTACCAAAGAAATAACTGGTAATCAATGAATCACCGTACTTTGGTACTGAGTAAGTAGCACTTGTTCATGTATGACCTATTGAAGTTGATCTCCATTCCAGAGTATGAAACAAGATCAGTTCATTCAAGAAGTAGTAATTCCAAAAAAGAAAGGAATTCACTATTTGGAGGGCATCACTATGTTCATGGTTTAGCACCGTCCCCATTCAGTCTTCAATTAAAGCAACCATCCCTCGAACAACATTGAGGAATTAAGGCATGATTATCAATTTCTGAAAACAGAATCAAGACACTTGATCAAAAGTGAAACCTCGAGGAATTTAGCTTGCAAGGTAATTGCCACACCAAAGACAAAAAGAAATGCAGAAACTACTGACGGATACGCATATCCTGCAACCCAAGGAAAAGTTAACTTAGAAATCTAGCTGTATTTCATCAAATTACCCAAACCCAGCTCCATTTTTTGCCAGAACATAAAGATTCAGCAGTATACTTCTGAAAATTTCTTTACTGGCTTAGACACAGCGATCATGCAAACAAAGAAAATCCTGCACGTACAGTATGTAATTTCCCGAGTAATAAACTGAATTCCGAAGAAGAAATTAATCAGCGTTGTTGGAGCAGGCTTAGGTAATTACTGTAACAAAAGCAACCATATCAAGACTGATGTTCATGTAAGCTCTTGGAGACATTTTACCGAACAGCTCCTATACAAAGACAAAAATCAATCTGACGACACAACGACGACGTCGTTTGCAATCAACCAGTCGAGCTCTTAAACTTTTTATGGAGCTAATTGAAATTTACTCCCCAAAAACTTTTATTCAGTTACATGTAAACCACTAAACTTTGAATTCCAGCCACTTCACATATAAAGCACCGTTGCACCATTTTCTGTTTTCTACTATAGCAAATCTGTAGCAGCTATTTGAGTTCAACATTGTCATGTCACTAAGGTTATTTGGGGTCGCCCCTATGAAAGTGTGGCTCTAATCACTTCATTGTTACTTGTTGCTGCGTAATTGCTGTTATATGTAGTCATGCTACTGCTACTATTACAGCTGCATATTCTGGCTCTGCTGGGAATTTATTTTAATGTTTGGTGGTAAAGAATCGGTTTTTATTTTATTACTTGTTCGTTTTTAGTTTCTTGCTCCTTCCAAGGATGATTTGATTTGAGAAAACATTTTATTATAGTGAAGAAAAATAAACAATTGGCATAAAAGTGTAGATATCAATACATTATTTACATTTTCTTTTGCAAGATTCGGTCATAAGATCTTGCACTGTCCTGGCGTGCAGTGACCTTATAGAATTTCAAGATAATATAGTTAGGGTTACATATGAGTCGAGCCGGTTGGAATTTTAACTTAATCAAGGCGAGTCTCGATTCAATTTTATCAAATTCGAAGTCAAACTCGATCTAATAGTATTTGTTTCTTAATAAATAATAAAATATTAGAGATATATATATAATTTTCTATTAAAATTAATATATATATATATAAAATCGAGCAGCTCGCGAACTAATGAGCTGAGTTTCTTTATGCTCGAGCTCAAGTTCAATGTTGAACGAATTTGAATCGAGTTTTGATAGAATCGACTCATGAATATTTGCGACTAGCTTGATTCGTTTGCAGCCCTAAATATGGTTATGTCAAAATTACTTAATTTGGCAGAATTGAAGAACCTTGGGGTCAAAATATTGTTATCCAATATCCATATTCTTATTTACTAAATAAAGATCAACAATGATAACATCTCATAGGATAGCGATAAAAAAATGATAACTGATGTTTTTGAGCATGTATATTTGGGAAGTTATGATTTTTTTTTTCAAATCTATGGTGTTTGTTTTCGATCTCTTTTGCGAGGTGGGTCATAAGCTCTTGCTTTCTCTCTTGTGTGCCTTTAGAGAATTACAAAATAATAATTTTGATTTCGTAGAAAAACCTTGAAGTACTCAAAATATATTATGCAATATTGATATTTTTATTTAGTAAATAAAGATCCTCAATGCATAACAACTCTTAAATGCAAGTAATAATGAAAATAGATTTGCATTATTGCTTTCCTTTTAAAAGAGACATAATAAGTGGTAATATGCACAAATAGATTTGTTTCCATAGATATAGGCTAATAATATACGAACATTAAACTCATTCCATAAAAAATTGGGCCAGAATAGCAAATGCAATTATGTGCATTGTACCATGTCTATACATTTCACAACTATAAATAGAGCACAAATTTGTTGTAATATCATCAAACAGCTTTTTTTCTGCTTCAGCCTCAAAAGTTCAGCCTACCCTATACCATCAACCAACTACAAAATGGCTATGAGTATTATTAGAGCATCGATTTTCGTGGGATTGCTTTGTTTCTGTTTGCTTTCAAGTCCAGGTAAAGGGTCATTCTCCTTTAAAGCCCCAAGTCCAGATGCGAATTCAAAGATGATACTGGCAAGCAACGTGCTATGAAAATTTAATGACCCAAAACAACGCAAGATCACGTAGATATTCTTAACGAATCCTCACTCAAACTATCCTCAAAATGGCAATAACACAGTTCCAGGAAAAGACTTGCTTATTAAAACTATTATAAATCCCCTCTTGTTAATTTTATTTGTCCACCGCTGCCTATGCTTCTATTTTCTAGTTATGTTATTTTATTCCACGACAAATCAAAAATAGTTCTGATACATCTGGAAAAGATAAAAACAGGTGCAAATTAAATGACCTGAAAGCTCATACGTAGATTGATGAGTCTGTGATTGATCCTAAAAGCAATTAAAGAACTAGAGACTGAAAGGCGTCTGAAATTCTGAGACAGACTAAAAGGAGTGATGAATTTATGCATCAAGTTCATTCAAGAAAGACAGAAGGCCGAATTAATTTTGGATAAATTATTAATAACCCTTTATGGTTTCATCTAGTACATTCTCGGTCCTGTATGAATTGCTATTTTTAGGATTTTTTTTGTGAAAACATGTACCGTAGCGATTTGATATACGTGAGATAAAAGGATAATTGAAAAATGTGTTTAAGGAAAATATAAAAATTTTTCTGCCGAAAATCACAGTCCAAAGGCTGTTTAGATTTCTAGAAGCAAATTGCGTGTCATGTTTGAAGACATGGATTATTAAAATGATCTAAGACTCCAATTTCAAATCTAACGAACAGTGTTCAAATTGAGCTTCTATACACCAAGATAAGGCAGATTCTCTCAAATTGTTTTGTTCTGACTGATAAGATGTGAAGTGGAGACTTGGTGATGGCTTTGCTGTTTTTTCATTGACTCCTTCCCTTTTTTACCAACTATATAAATCATCATCCGTCTCATTGCTGAAAATCCATTCAAGCTCTTGCCTTACTCAACATTCTGAAAAAAAAAAACCCTTAACGTAGTCACTATTCTCAACTCAAATGGAGTTCATAATTCCGCTGCACTGTCGCAACCTCCTCAAACTCCTCCTCTTCCTCACCATCCTCCACCATGTACCACACTCAACCACCTCTCTCGATCTACTCCCTAAAGAAGCGCTGCCGACGAAATCTGGCTACCTCGAAGTAAACTCAACAACTGGTTCAGCCCTTTTCTACACATATTACGAGGCGCAAGAGCCCGCCACACCCCTCTCTCAAACCCCACTTCTCATCTGGCTCCAAGGTGGGCCTGGATGCTCCTCCATGCTTGGAAACTTCTATGAACTAGGCCCCTGGCTTGTTTCGTCTAATGTTTCAGTTAAGCCTAATCCAGGGGCCTGGAACAGGATATTTGGTCTCCTTTTTATTGATAATCCAATTGGAACTGGATTCAGCATTGCTGCTTCGCCTCAAGAAATCCCAAGAAATCAGCATGACGTTGCGAAACATCTTTTCATCGCTATCAAGAAGTTTATTAAGCTGGATGGTATGTTTAAAACGAGGCCAATTTATGTTACTGGGGAGAGTTATGCTGGAAAGTATGTTCCGGCACTTGGCTACTACATATTGAAAAAGAATGCTATTTTGCCAGTTTCCAGTAGGGTCAATTTAGCCGGTGTAGCTATTGGAAACGGACTAACAGATCCGGCCACACAAACGGCCACTTACGCTGTGAATGCTTACTATTCTGGATTCATTAACGATAAGCAGAAGAAAATCTTGGAGAATCTTCAGAAGAAGGCAGTTGAATTGACACAAATTGGGAATTGGACTCAGGCTTCTAATGCAAGAGATACAGTGGTGCAAACATTGATAGACATGACTGGCTTCGTAAGTGTATATGATTTTAGAAGGTTAGTTCCATATCAAGATTATTTAGTGGCTGAGTTTCTAACAAATATGGAGGTAAAAAAGGCGTTAGGGGCTAAGGAAAATATTGTGTTTGAAGGATGTAGTGATGTTGTGGAAGATGCACTAACCGAGGATATCATGAAGAGTGTGAGGTATATGGTCGACTATTTAGTTATGGAAACTAAGGTTTTATTGTACCAGGGACAGTGTGATATGCTTCTTAATGTGGTGTCGAATGAGGCTTGGATAAAGAAACTGAAGTGGGAGAGACTAAGAGAGTTCATGGAAGCAGATAGGAAAGTTTGGAGAGTGAATGAGACTTTAGCTGGCTCTGTGCAGAAGTTTGAGAAATTGAGTCATGTTGTGGTGTTGAATGCGGGACACCCTGTGCCTACTGATCAGCCGTTGAATTCTCAAGCTATGATAGAAGACTGGGTTTTGGACAGGGGACTCTTTGCCAATTAGCAGTAGAACAACATGCAAACCAAATTTTACTGTGTCAAATTTGATTTACTTTATGTTGTGTGCTGTTATATTTGTTACTCCAATTGATAATTTGTATTATTTGATTTACCTAGTAATTTAGCTCCAATTGTTACTCTTAAGCCAAGAACTTAATCATCTTGGCCATCTTGGCTGATGAACAAGCAGTTTCAATAGCCATTATAGATTTGATGTGGGCATAGCCTGAATTCTATCGATACGTTCAAATAAAATGTTCTGTTTCCCAGAAAAAAAAAAAGGATCAAATAGGAATCAGTTCAACTGTCACGCTCCAAATCCAGGTCCTTGGACCGAATTTGCAACGTGACATATCGTATCTACGAGACCTTACTCCCATCAATACAAGGTATCATGATCATAACTTATAAAATTTCACTAAAATTTAGAACTTACAAATATTAATGAAATACATACATTTTACTAAATTGCATCTACAAAATGCTTTACTCTAACTTTCTAAAATTTAAACATCTATCTATTTACCTCTCTCACTTATCTTCTAAACGTACACGAGTTGACTTCCTTGATCTGCAAGAAAGATAAAGAGACGTGGGATGAGTGATGTACACCCAGTAGATAGTACTTACTCCCCTATTGGATCATGTAGCTATATACTTATTATGTACATTTGCAAATTCGGTCACTCCATACCACATGCATATATATCAATTAAAAACATTTGTCATCTTATTTCAAATATTATATAAACATACTTCATTGAAAGTGAGTGGTATGTACATAATTGGCCTCCATGCGACGTGGCACTTAGTTTTGCAGGTTTTAGAGGGGCTAATTTCTCAAAATATACGTATAAAAAAAAACATCCGCCAAATGAAGTTCTGATATGGGGTGTTTCTCAAATTACACCTGCCGTGCTGACTCAGCACGGCAGCAAAATAAAATTTCCATTCCCAATCTGACAGGTAAAAGTCAGTCAACGGCTGCAAAAATTTTAATGCGGCTTAGAAGATGTCGTCCGCTACCGTGCTGACTGTGCACGGCCGCGACTGACATCTTTTTTGTCCAGCAGAAGTTTTGCAGCCACTGCCGTGCACAGTCAGCACGGCAGCGGCTGACATCTTCTCAAAAATTTGCAGCTGCTCCACCAATTGTTTCAATCATGATGGCATGAGCTGCAGGCCTACAGCTGCACTATTACTAAGTCTACTGGCTTTCTCGGGCTCTTGGACCGTTTCAAAGCCACCAAAAACATTTGTTTAAAATTGATTGAAGAATTGGATATTCTGAGGTTAATTTCCCAGCAACATGTTGCTAATCCTTGAGACTAGGGAGGGTCCATACAAGAATGACACTTAATCACATCACATGCACTTTTTTTTGAGAGGTTAATTCGGTCTATAAAATCAACAATTAATATAATTTATTAATATTAATATAATTTTTATATATACATATTAATATAATTTATCAATAATTAATATAATTTAAAATATACATATTAATATTAATATAATTTTTATATATAATATAACATACATAATTGAAATATAATATTAATATATATTAATATACATATTATAAATCAAAATTGAAATAAGTATATTTATAAATTTATATAAATATATATAAGTATATTTACGTAAAATCATCGTGCTAATCAATTGCGGTGCTGATAAAGGCGAAATTTTTTTATAGTACGATCGTATTCGTACAAGTTAGTAATTTAAATTATTATTACATTAATTGTTAATTATATTATTTATGTTATATTAATTAAACATGTAGCTTATTTATGTATTTACATGTTATATTGCAAAAAATCAATATAATTCACCAAAGGGTTTGAAGTGCCCTCCATGGATGACACAAGCGGGTAGTAAAGAACAGTAACATGGGTTGACACCAAAAGGTTACAAAGGCCCCTGGTCCTTTTTTTTTTGTTTGACCGCTTGTCCCCAGCCGTGCCCAGTCAGCACAGCTGTGGACAGGCTAATTTTTTTAAAAAAATCGCGGGCCCGCTGATCCATTGACATTTTTGCAGAGTTTCTGACAATTCATTCTGCTGCCGTGCTGAGTTATAGAATGAGAAATAGAGTGTGTCAGAGATACATTTGTGCGATGGTTTTTTTTTTTACATATATTCTAAGCAATTAGCCGTTTTAGAGATGACCTTCGTCGAAAGTAGCGTAGAAATACATATAACATGACATGATCATATTCATTAAACATACTTGCACATTATAAAACATATCAATCACGTCATCTCATTTCATAAATATAGTTCATAAACAAGTACACGCAATATTCGGCTTCTAAGTACTCAACCTAGATATTGAACCCCTTCTAGGAGGGCGATAGATTAAGCATTGTCCTTGATCTTCACTTAATCTACCCATATAATGACTATTTATAACCGATCAAGCATTTTCCCTAATATTCACTTGATCGTCACAATGATAGGAGTATATCCCATATCGTTTATTTCATGATCATTTAGAGCTTTTGGATAACTTAAAATCATTTCACATGTCACATGCATAATTCTTTTAAATTCATAAAAGTATGCCACTCATTTTATTTAATATAGCATAACCACAAATAAATTTCAAATAGGCATACATGATCCAATTTGCATATGTCAAAATAAAACATTTACTTGAGAAAAAATCATATATAACATTTCAGAAAACCCAGAGGGGTAAGCACCAGCATCTCGAACTGCTAACATGCCTTAAACGTGCTTCAAACCTATTGTCAATAACATGTATACCATAATTAGTTCTCATGTCTTGTTCTTAAAGAACTTATTTCTTTCTCAAGTAATTCTATAAAACATATATGGATTTTCAATAAAACGTACTTGAATAGTTTCCTAAGAATAGAATGGTTCCCCTTCCTAGGAAATACTTATAAAGTTTCAATTTTTTTTCCAGAAGGTTCCTCGATTTCAAAACTTTTCTTCTTTTTCTTTTTTTTTTTTTTGAAATTGCCTAAATTCATATATTCACAAAAGAAACTCTATATTCTAGTATAAACGGCCTTACAATAATTTAGACCGAATTTGAGTTTAGACTTGGCCTTAGAGTTAGGTCCATTCATGAAAATGTCTTGTTTAAATTTATATTTGGGTTCCCGAATCACTTGGGTACTTAAAAGAGTTTTTGAATTCATTTAAACAAAACTGGGTCTTTAAAATAGTGTTGGACTTTTAAAATAATTTTTTTAGGGAGTCTAATTAAGTTTGGGTCGTTATAGTAGATTTGGTTTTCTTTTTTAAAAATAATCTAATTGATGAAAATGACTTGTTCTACTTAGTTTGGGCATTTCACTACATTATTATATTTCGTTGGTTTACTTCCAAAACACTTTGGACTCGATTTAACCAATAAAACTAGTTCATACAAAAACAGTCAATTGTTAAACCCTTTTGGGTCATAATGAAATTTTAAAATACTTTAATTGCTTTATCATGATTATCTTAGCCCTATAGGGATCATTTCTCAACTCGTGTGCTTGTAAAGATAGTCCTTTTATCAAAAATGAACTTTGTCATAAAATCTGGAGTTTATTTATATAATAGTTGTCCCTGTATTAACTTGGTCAATCACAGTTTAGTCATTGCCTAAACATTTCTAAAGGCACCAGCTTAATAATGCCAACAAGGGGCTTTTTTTTTTTTTAACATAATTGGTCAATGAACAACATTTGAGATCTTATTACTAAAACATATCGACTAGTTGAATTGAACCATTTTGTAGTCCAACTAAAATAGTGCTTTAGACCAAGTAATGTTGATCCAAACTTTAGTAAAAATTGCTCACAGATGAAAGGTCCATTTCATGATTCACAAATCAACTTGAAAACCCAAACATAATTCAAACTTTGACGATCAGTTATCCAATTTGTAGCCAACTTCAAATTTAACCAATATGGCTTACATGCCACGGTATTATTTCTCCCTAGTAAACAATCAATAGATAAGTGACTTTTATGCAAAGATTCCCCTTGATTACAGCCAACATACGACTAAGTAGGTAAGTCACAATTGACTAACTCAAAACCAGAAACACACGTTTTTCTGGAGTCATACAAGAAAAACTAGTGGTAGTTTTTCTTCATCTCTTTCTCACATTTGTTATAGTTTCTATGGGGAAAGAAGTGGTTGCGTCGTTGATTAGGCTAGTTGTCAAGTGTAGTTATCCTAGGTTTTCAATTACTAATGAAACTTTTATTCTTATTTGTCCACTAATCAGAATTAACCACCCACTAACTTAGACACCACTATTGCATTATTATGGAGTTAGTTAATGAAGAATAAATTCTTGATAATCCTAATTATTAATTTTGTCTATTTAAAATTATATTTGACATTTGAGTAACAATGATAACAATTGGATAAAAATACCCGGGTTTCACATCAACACTGTTGCAATGAGACGCAGAGTTATCAACAGGGTTTGCAGTAGAATCTTTCAACTCCTTCACAAAAAATGCAATTACTTTTTCTTGAATTTTCTTCTCCATGACTGGTCCAAGCGCTTTCTACATGTAAATCAGTTCATGTCCAAACAAATGTATAATAAGAGCTGGTTGCCTCGAGAAGAAATTGCTTTTATTTGTCCATCATTGCCTAAACAGTCGGTCAATCGTCCATTGATATTTATGATTTCAACCAAACAAATTCCCCAGGTCTCAGAAGTTAATCTTCATCATAATCTCATGTAGAAAACAGTACACAGATTCTGTTAGTCTTATTTAGACCAGATATAAAGTAGATTTCAAGAGATGTAATGACATTTGGAGGCAAGCCTGTGATGAAGAAGACCAAGTGAGCAATGATGCGAGGAAAATAAAATAAATTGGCCCGAGAAAGAGACCAAAAGAATTACTATTAACTTCTACCAGATGCCAACTTGAAGCAAACAAACCCGTACTATGATTGCCATTACAGTTGTTCGTATAGGGCATGGAATTTCAGGGCAACCTGCAGGTATTTCAGAGCCATAAAGATTAGTACAAGAACTCTCCCCATATTTGCGCCCAGCCCTTTATTGTATTCTTCAGATATGGTTGCTTGCAATTTTTGTTCATCTAAAATGATGAACTGGAGAAAAGAAGGAAAAGGTAGAAGCGGAAGAAGAAGGCAACAGTAGAAGAGCTGCAACCTGTAAATGTCTCTGTTTTGGTTTGCAGGGTTTCCGGTCCTCCTCTAGAATGGAATACTGGAATATTTTTTGATTTGTTTACACAGTGAATTATTTGTAAATTTTTTTGTTTGTTTGTTGCATAATAAATACTTTTTTTAAAACTTTTTTTTTTCGAAAAATTTTATTTACTTTTTTATTTCACATAAATTACATCACAAAAAGTGTTGCAGATTTATTCTAAAAAATTCTTTTCAAATAATCTTCTACGTCATTTGATTGAATTGTAATTGCAAAACAGGGGTTGGATCAAGCTATCATTAACTCAGGGTTAGTTCTGTTTTAATGTTATTGGTTAATTTTTGGGTTCATGTGCTAAAACTCATGTAAGGTGGCAAAAGATACTCTCCTTATAAATATATCTATCTCAATTTTCTTTTTAAATTTTTTCGTTTCAGATTATATGCATTTGGGAGTTACATCATTGTCAATACTGAGTAATGGATCATATCTTAAAGACATCACTAATTAATAATCATAACATAACCTAGTTGAAATCATCGTCGGGTCCTCTACTATGTACACCAATTGATCAACAATCATCATGATATCAAATTGGTAAAGAAGCACAAGATTCTACTTTTTATGTGGTGTTGTGTTAATTCATGAGAAAATTTTATGGTCCCTCTAGAGAGCTATTTCCTCAATTTATATTTTAAAAAATGCTAGTGATTTACATTTTAAACGATTTAAATCGTTACAATCTAATAGTCAAAATCTTTTATTTTGCCATCCAACGATAATTCTCTAACGTATATTGTAGATTTAGTCCATTCCTTAATGTTTTTGGACATGTTTCATATTACTGGACATCTATTATATTGGGATAGTCTAAATTTACACCTCTAATGCATTAATAACTTATATTACGAGCGTTGATAATTTGTAATATTAGCATTAATAGTTATACCATGTGTAAATTTAGACAGTAGGGGTGCGGATTTAGTATCATTCACAATAGTAATAAAAGGGGACACTATGGCAAAGAACCTATTGCCTCCAAGCAAAGGCGAAAAGAAGGAAAAATAAAAAAAATTGGAATAAGGTATTTACCCAAGAAAAGGCCCCTGTATTTGCCCAAGAAAATCTCATTGGTACAATCTTCTTATCAGTAGTTGATTTGTTTACCAAAAGAAGAAGTACTCTCTCTTGTGGGCATCATCACAAATTTAGTGGTCCAGCACTCTTCCAATTTAGACTTCAATTAAAGCAATCATCCCTTGAATTCAACAACATTTGAGCAATTAAAACACATAATTATCAGTTCCGAAAACAGGATAGAGACCCTTAACGAAAGGAGAACCTCAAAAACTTGGCATGCAAGATCACAAAGTTAGAAAAGGGCAGAAACTGGTGATGAATAATTGATGAATATTCTTATCTACAACCCAACAAGTGAGGAATCCAAAGTATCCAAAACGCAGCTAGCTTTGTCGAACAGAACAGTTATCGACTTTCTCAAACTCAAATGGAGTCAGTGATTCCATTGCACGGTCACAACCTCCTCAAACTCCTCCTCTTGCTCACCACCCTCCACCATCTACAGCGGTCAGCCACCTCTCTCGATCTCCTCCCGAAAGAAGCACTCCCGACGAATTCTGGATACCTCGAAGTCAACTCAACAACTGGTTCAGCCCTTTTCTACACATACTACGAGGCACAAGAGCCGGCCACACCCCTCTCTCAAACCCCACTTCTCATCTGGCTCCAAGGTGGGCCTGGATGCTCCTCCATGCTTGGAAACTTCTATGAACTAGGCCCCTGGCTGGTTACGTCTAATGTTTCAGTTAAGCCTAATCCAGGGGCCTGGAACAGGATATTTGGTCTCCTTTTTATTGATAATCCAATTGGAACTGGATTCAGCATTGCTGCTTCGCCTCAAGAAATCCCAAGAAATCAGCATGACGTTGCGAAACATCTTTTCATCGCTATCAAGAAGTTTATTAAGCTGGATGATATGTTTAAAACGAGGCCAATTTATGTTACTGGGGAGAGTTATGCTGGAAAGTATGTTCCGGCACTTGGCTACTACATAGTGAAAAAGAATGCTATTTTGCCAGTTTCCAGTAGGGTCAATTTAGCCGGTGTAGCTATTGGAAACGGACTAACAGATCCGGCCACACAAACGGCCACTTACGCTGTGAATGCTTACTATTCTGGATTCATTAACGATAAGCAGAAGAAAATCTTGGAGAATCTTCAGAAGAAGGCTGTTGAATTGACACAAATTGGGAATTGGACTCAGGCTTCTAATGCAAGAGATACAGTGGTGCAAACATTGATAGACATGACTGGCTTCGTAAGTGTATATGATTTTAGAAGGTTAGTTCCATATCAAGATTATTTAGTGGCTGAGTTTCTAACAAATATGGAGGTAAAAAAGGCGTTAGGGGCTAAGGAAAATATTGTGTTTGAAGAATGTAGTGATGTGGTGGAAGACGCACTAACCGAGGATATCATGAAGAGTGTGAGGTATATGGTCGACTATTTAGTTATGGAAACTAAGGTTTTATTGTACCAGGGACAGTGTGATATGCTTCTTAATGTGGTGTCGAATGAGGCTTGGATAAAGAAACTGAAGTGGGAGAGACTAAGAGAGTTCATGGAAGCAGATAGGAAAGTTTGGAGAGTGAATGAGGCTTTAGCTGGCTCTGTGCAGAGGTTTGAGAAATTGAGTCATGTTGTGGTGTTGAATGCTGGACACCTTGTGCCTGCTGATCAGCCTTTGAATTCTCAAGCAATGATAGAAGACTGGGTTTTGGACAGGGGATTGTTTGTCAATTAGCAAACAAAATGCAAACCAAATATCACTTTGTTGTGTCATATTTTATTTACTTTGTTGTGTGCTGTAACATCTGTCCTAGCAATTCAGCTCCAGTATGTACTCTTGAAGCCAAGAACTTTATCATCTGGGCTGATGAATTAGCAGTTTCAATAGCCATTAAAAATTAGTTATTACTATCTTTGTTCTTAGGCACAGCCTAATGAATCGATACTCATTAAGTTACTAATCAGTTCAAATGAATATATGCTGCCTTTTGGAAGCAACCAATAGCAATATGAGCCAGTTCAACTCTGTTCAAAGGGGACACAAAGTTGTCAACATGGTTTGCAGTAGAATCTTGCTGAGCTTGGAGCTTTCAACTCCTTCAAAAATATGCAATTGTTTTTCTTGAATCTTCTTCTCCATGACTGGTTCAACTACTTTCTGCATGTAAATTGGTCTCATGTCCAATGAATTGCCTGAGCTCACCAAAAAATACGCACTATCTGCCGGTTTCTTGAGAAGCAATTGGTTTCATTTGTCAATACACTGCCCAAACGGTCAATCATCCATTATATGATTTCCATCCTACAATTTCCCCAAAGTCTCACAACTTAATCTTGAAAATAAACTTAACACAGCAAAAACAACACCAAATAATGTTAGTCTTATTAAATTTTCTTGTTCCAAACTTGAATATAATTTCTAAATCAGAAAAAGAAACAATAAAAGAGAATGGATCTAAGAAATGTAATGGCATTTGGAGGCATGCTTGTGATAAAAAACGACCAAGTGAGCAATTCTATGGTCCCTATAAAGAACCATTCCCTCAATTTATATTTTTCTTTAAAAATGATAGTAATTTTTATTTTAAATTATTTAAATTCTTACAATTAATAGTCAAAATCTCTGATTTTTACCATCCAGCGATAAAACTCTAACGTACATTGTGAATTAATATATGTCCACTAATATGAAACATGTGATACTATGGCAAAGAACCTATCATCCCCAAGAAAAGCCAGAAAGAAGGAAAAATAAAAAAGCCCCCTGTATTTGCCCAAGAAAATGCTGCTAATCTCGTTGGTACAATAGTCTTACTATTAGTTGATTTGTTCACCAAAAGAAATTCTCTTTGGAGGGCATCACAATTTCAGTGGTCTGGCACTCTTCCAATTTAGACTTCAATTAAAGCAATCATCCTTTGAACAACATTTGAGCAATTAAAACAGAAATATCAGTTCGTAAAACAGAATAGAGACACTTACCAAAAGGAAAACGTCAACAACTTCAGCATGCAAGATCATTGCCACTCCAAAAAGTTTTTTGAAAAAAACAGAAAATGCTGGTGAATAATTGCATATTCTTATCCTACGACCCACAAGTGAGAACAACTTTAACATATAGAAATCCAACCATATTTCAGCAAATTATCCAAAACACAGCTATTTTGTTGGACAGTTTGTCTTCAAAGAGAAGTGGAAAGAAGCGATAGTTTGTCCTATGGTTGCATACGAGTCGAGTTCCTCGTGAACAGCTTCAGTCAAAACTTAATTCGAGTTCGAACTAATCAAATTAGACTCGAACTCGAATTTGAATTAAAAAATATTCAACTTGTTAGCTTGAGAGCCGATTCGATTATATATATATATATTATTTTAATAGTAAAATTACATATATATCCGTAATATTTTATTATTTATTAAAAAATTACTATTTTATTCATTTTTTAAAAATATAAAATAAATTAATTTTTATCTTTTTAAACTGGAACGCGAACTTGACTTGACTCGAATTTCAGGGTGAGCTCAAGTTTTACATTAAGAACTCATTGAGTTCGAATTCAAATATGGTAAAATTAAGTCTAAACTCGACTTGAATAGGTCAAAACTCGATTTGACTCGATTCATTTGCAGTCCTAATTTATTCTCCTATTGATAATTCCATTGGTTGAGAGGGTGTTCTTCAAGCATTTCCATGTGGAGTGCTTTATCTAGCGGGTGTTGCCACCTTTTGATGACTTCTCCAAATTAAGTGGGTCCAGAAGTGGTTTAGTCGTTGCATATTCTCAATTACTAGGAATGGCAACGGGACGGGTCTGGGCGAGAGATCCTCCCGCTCCCACCCCACTGCCTATTACTGTCCCCCATCCCGCCCTGCTTTTCCAGTGAGGGCACCTCTGGGGTTAATAAAAGTTTGTGATATAATTTTATTGTAGTCAAATTTTAACAAATAATTAAGTACTAAAATATTAACACATTATCAAATCATTATCCATTGTAATTTCACAATTGAAACCTATAAAAACGATCAAACAAAAATTATTTGAATACAATCTAACATGATAAAACAAATACAACTAAAGTAATCAAGTTTTCACTTTTAAAATAAATACAATTGCTAAATCATTATTATATTTTTTTGAGAAAAAAGTGTTATTGTATTAAGTGTAATTAGAAATTTAGTATAAATGTATTAGTAAATTTAGTATAACTAATTAATAATTTTTATTAGTAGACATGTATACTTATTAGTATAATTGATAATATCAATTATATTACATATACTAATATACATTATATAATACTTATAACTAATAATATCATTATTATTAGTTTGTAACTAATTAAATTAAATATTATATATACATATAAATAGACATATATAAATATATATATTTAAACGGATCGGCGGGATGGGGGATGGGGTTAGGGTATACTAAAATTCAACCCCGCCCCATTAACCCCCGTAGGTACCCATTCTAATTGTTATCCCTATCAATGATCCAGTTGAATCTATCTCCTCCTACAGCGTGAGAAAATGGAGTAAGTGTAGATATAAATTACTGACATTTGATGTAAAAAAAATTTGTGAAGTTCTTTATCTTGTGCGTGATATTAAGCCCCACCAATGCTTCATTTGTGCTTGTTTGGATAATGGATTATTTATAAAAGTTTATTTGATTATTTTATTAACATATTTTTTAATTATTTTTTCATTTTGCGTACATAACGTCAAAAAAATATTATAATATTTTTTTCAAAAAATTATCCAAAATAATCTAGTATCTCCTCGTTCATCTGCTTATTACTCATCGCACTGTATTCGACTTCCTTCCTTCCTTTTTGCCAACCGGCCGCCAGATTTGACAGTATACAACCCTGAATTGTTTGTTAGCCAGTAGAACTTCTCTGGGGTGGACCTTCAGGAGGCTAAGTGGAATCTGTTGGCTCAGTTTGCACTATCAAAATCCATTAAAGCTCTTAGCTCTGTCACTTTTCTCAACTCAAATGGTCTCAGTAATTCAATTGCACAGTCACAACCTCCTCAAACTCCTCCTCTTCCTCACCATCCTCCACCATCTACAACACTCAACCACCTCTCTCGATCTCCTTCCCAAAGAAGCACTGCCGACCAATTCTGGATACCTCGAAGTCAACTCAACAACTGGTTCAGCCCTTTTCTACACATATTACGAGGCGCAAGAGCCCGCCACACCCCTCTCTCAAACCCCACTTCTCATCTGGCTCCAAGGTGGGCCTGGATGCTCCTCCATGCTTGGAAACTTCTATGAACTAGGCCCCTGGCTTGTTTCGTCCAATGTTTCAGTTAAGCCTAATCCAGGGGCCTGGAACAGGATATTTGGTCTCCTTTTTATTGATAATCCAATTGGAACTGGATTCAGCATTGCTGCTTCGCCTCAAGAAATCCCAAGAAATCAGCATGATGTCGCGAAACATCTTTTCATTGCGATCAAGATGTTTATTAAGCTAGACGATTTGTTTAAAACGAGGCCAATTTATGTTGCTGGGGAAAGTTATGCTGGAAAATACGTTCCAGCACTTGGCCACTACATATTGACAAAGAATGCTATGTTGCCAGTTTCTAGTAGGGTCAATTTAGCTGGTGTAGCTATAGGGAATGGAATAACTGATCCTGCAACACAAACGACCACACATGCTTTGAATGCTTACTATTCTGGATTCATTAATGATAAGCAGAAGGAAGTCTTGGAGAATCTTCAAAAGGAGGCTGTTGAATTGGTACAAATTGGGAACTGGACTGGTGCTGCTGATGCGAGGCATATAGTGTTCAAAACATTGCTAGACATGACTGGCTTGGCAACTATGTATGATTTTAGAAGGTTAGTTCCATATCAAGATTATTTAGTGGTTGAGTTTTTAACAAATTCAGAGGTAAAAAAGGCGTTAGGGGCTAAGGAAGATATTGTGTTCAAAGATTGTAGCGAAGTTGTGGCAGAGGCACTGAATGAAGATCACATGAAGAGTGTGAGGTATATGGTTGACTACTTAGTTCAGGAAACTAAGATTTTACTGTACCAGGGTCAGTGTGATATGCTGGATAATGTGGTGTCGAATGAGGCTTGGGTGAAGAAATTGAAGTGGGAAAAAATAAGAGAGTTCTTGGAAGCAGAAAGGAAAGTTTGGAGAGTGAATGAG
The DNA here is from genome assembly GCA_023065735.1 of Coffea humblotiana. Classification (NCBI taxonomy): domain Eukaryota; kingdom Viridiplantae; phylum Streptophyta; class Magnoliopsida; order Gentianales; family Rubiaceae; genus Coffea; species Coffea humblotiana. The sequence goes on along the minus strand of CM041218.1, from coordinate 7,049,767 downwards.
ACTTTAGCAGGTTCTGTGCAGAAGCATGAGAATTTGAGTCATGTTGTGGTGTTGAATGCTGGACACCTTGTGCCTGCTGATCAGCCTTTGAATTCTCAAGCAATGATAGAAGACTGGGTTTTGGACAGGGGACTCTTTGCCAATTAGCAAACAAAATGCAAACCAAATATCACTCTGTGTCATATTTTATTTACTTTGTTGTGTGCTGTAACATCTGTCCTAGCAATTCAGCTCCGGTATTTACTCTTGAAGCCAAGAACTTTAGCATCTGGGCTGATGAATTAGCAGTTTCAATAGCCATTAAAAATTAGTTATTACTATCTTTGTTCTTAGGCACAGCCTAATGAATCGATACTCATTAAGTTACTAATCAGTTCAAATGAATATATGCTGCATTTTGGAAGCAACCAATAGCAATAGGAGCCAGTTCAACTCTGTTCAAAGAGGACACAAAGTTGTCAACATGGCGTGCTGCAGAATCTTGCTGAGCTTGGAGCTTTCAACTCCTTCAAAAATATGCAATTGTTTTTCTTGAATTTTCTTCTCCATGACTGGTTCAACTACTTTCTGCATGTAAATTTGTCTCGTGTCCAATGAATTGCCTCAGCTCACCAAGAAATACACACTATCAGCTGGTTTCTTGAGAAGCAATTGGTTTCATTTGTCAATACATTGCCGAAACGGTCAATCAGAAGTTAATCTTGAAAATAAACTTACACAGCAAAAACGACACAAATAACGTTAGTCTTATTAAAATTTCTTGTTCCAAACTTGAATATAATTTCTAAATCAGAAAAACAAACAATAAAAGAGAATGGATCTAAGAAATGTAATGGCATTTGGAGGCAGGCTTGTGATAAAAAGGACCAAGTGAGGGACGATGAGAAGAAAGTAAAATAAATTTGGCCCAAAAAGAGACCAAAAGAATTACTACTAACTTCTAACAGATGCCCACTTGAAGCAAACAAACCCGTACTATGATGCCATAATAGTTTGTTGTATAGGGCATGGAGTTGCAGGGCAACCTGCAGAGTACCTGCAGGTATTTCAGAGCCATTAGTATTAGTACAAGAACTCTCCCCTTATGTGCATCCAGCCCTTATTGCATGATCAATTGAAGAAAAGAAGAAAAAGGCAAAATTGGGCGGAGAAGGAAAGGAGAGGCGATGGTAGCGGAAAAGCTGCAAATTGTAAATGTCTCTATTTTGCTTCTAGGGTTTCTTGGCTTCCTTTAGGAAGAGGTGACTGCCTCTGGCCTGCTGAAACTGGGTATATATAGGTCTTGTAAAGCCCAAACAGGAAAGATGTTAGATGAAAATGCTAGGAAATACTTTGTACGTGGCGTTCCATGAGAATAATTCAATACTTAACATACGACTTAAGTGATACATACAAATTAAAAAAAAATTCGCCTTCTTGATTTTAACAATTCTTTTGTTTGTATCTTTCAAATAAGAATGTAGTGATTTTTATCACTTTGTATAGGTGGACTCGTTTCATAATAATTCACTTTTAAGTTTGCAGAAGCAAAATTTTTGTCATATGATTGAATTGTAATTGTAGAATAGGGGAATAATCAAACTGTTATTTTCTTTAACGGTTAATTCTATTTCAATATTATTGGTTGATTTTGGTTTAATTGACTAAAAACTCATGTAATTTGGTAAGAGATATTTTCCTTACAGAATATATTTATCTGACTTTTCTTTCTTTTATCTTAGATTATTTAAATTGTATGCATTTTGATCTTAAATAAATTACTAACTAATACTCACAACATTACTTTAGTTAAAATTGAAATTCGAGTTTATCACGTGTTCACATTGAATATCAATTGATTAAAAATCATGATATAAATTGATGAATAAGAAGATTCTATGTTTCATGTGGTGTTGATAGTTAAATTAATTTATGTACCAAAAAAATTTATACTTAGGAAAATTGGCTGGTATATAGTGCAAAGAATCTATATTCCCAAAGAAAAGCCAACCAGAAAAAAAAAAAGCAAAAGAAAGGAAAAGCCTCTAAACCCCCTCCACCCCCCCCCCCCCCCATCCACTCCTGCTCCCAAAAAAAAAAAAAAGAGCAAGCTGGAAGAAAAAAAAAAAGAAAAAGGTATTTAAGTGAGGACTGAAGAGGGATTTTGGAGTTTGCAAATTGCACCTTTGGATTCCCCAGTAAACAATCCTTAAACCCTGACAAGAAAAGAGGGGATAAAAGGAACTATCCGATGTAGACAGCTATATATAACAGAAATAGCTTCTTCTGCTCCAAATTATCAAACAGTCCATGGTGAGTTCACTCACAGGCACATTTCTGCTATTACCTGCGGTAGTTAATTTAATATCAAAGGTACAAGTAGCGTCTTCTTATCTGCTAGCTGTTCAGAATTCAAAGCTTTAACTCTGAAGAGTCCATTATGTGCTTCATGGGTGAAAAATTCCTTATTTTGGATTGTTTTTGTGCTTTGAATGTGGAAGATAGTTTCTTTTATCATGGTGAATTGAACCCTTTTGGCGATATATAGTCTCTGTTGTCTGAGTTCTTTGAAAGTGAGTGTCTTTTTGCTTAATGTCTAGGAGGTTCCAGTTTTTGATGAAATATTCAGCTTAAATTTGAGAATTATGTGGAGTTTAGAGCATAAGATTTGATTCGGTATCTTCAATTGTAATGAGATTCCTTTCACCATTCTTGTTTGCCCTTTTACAAAGAAAAAAGAATTGACCGTTTTGCAAATTCGTAAATAGTAAGGACCCTGCTCTAGAACTGAATAACTGGCTCCTCAATTACAGTAAGCTGTTTGATCAATTGCCCAAGATATACTTAGTTTCCGTGTGGGCTATATATTGGGGAATTCCCTTGAGGAAGGCATTAAGTTCTGGTGAATATGTTGATATAGTTGGCCAAAATCTCAGCATTTGCCTGATTGCTTAGATAATAGGCTGATACTGCAATGGTGTCTATAATTGTTGGAATTGCTGCATGTTCAGGTCCTTATAGTTTTAATTTTATGTAGAACGCTGCCAAAAGATCAGCAAATATGGGGTCCATCAGTGGGGAAGGTGATTTAAATTATCTGAATATTGGAACCCCAATGCCACAATTTTAATCAATAAAGGGTGGCAAAAGATTCAGCTTTCCACATCGCTTGTTATGCTCTATATTGGCTTGTTGACACAAAGTTTGGTTGGGTTTGCTAAACAGTTGCACGGCTTGAGGGTTGGAGTACACAATGAGCTAAGCATTAGGATAATTCGATTTATGATTGGGTCAGAAACAAACCTTCAATGAGATTAGTTGGCTTTGGTTTTGGTTTGGCTAGCAAGGATTCCTGTTCTATTCTCAGTATTGACCTATTTACTCTAGATGCCTTTCTTGACTTGGTCACCTCTGAGTTGAGGTGTTGCCTTTGATACACAAGTGCTAACTTTTGTTCCTTTTAAAGCAAAATAAAAGGTAAGGTTGTGCGCCACTAGGACCTAATTGCAAAAGAAAAAGTGCTCTATCTTTGGTCCTTTTCTTCTTGTGCTGATTTGTTATTTTTTTCAAGTCTTTCTACTGTCATTTAGCATTTTTATGTTTAGTTCATTCATAATAATATTTTTTTGACACCTTTTCATTTTTCAGGTTTAATATCTGTATTGTTGTTGTTCCACTTATTTGTGCAGGAGACATGTGCACATGGCAGTATCAGGATTGGTTGGGCAAGGTTGCTGTCAGGTATAAGATACTATCACATTGTAGCCTTTATTTGCTGGTTCTCTGTTTTTCAATTTATTTACTCAAAACATCAGAATAGTTTGTAACCCTGATGGACATAACATGAAAAAAGGTTCTTCTATCTCTTATTTAGCAAAGATAAAAGAAAGATAAAGAATAATAGGAAAAAGATAGAATTGAATATCTGTACAGGCATCATTTTAAATTGCATGAGAAATAATAGAAGTGATTTTAAATGATTGAGGATGGATAATGTAGATAATAAAGAAATACAGTGCAATTGAAACGGGAAAATTTTTTGGACATGAAATTGCACTGGTAGGGAGTGATTCCAAATGGGTCATTGACATGAAATTTGAATAAAGTAACACAGCTGTTCTGTTTTTCATTGATGTAATACTAAGGCAACTTTTCCATTTGTCAGTGATGTAATACTTAGTAAATGGGCCTGTACATGTGTTTCAACATAGTAACACTATTAATGAAACTATCTGTGCATTTATTTTGGGAATTGTGTTCTTGAAACCACTGCTTTTGTTTAGTGTGAAAAGGCTCCGCAAAGATGCATCCTTATAGGGTATTAATCCTCAACCAGGGCAGTAAACCTCTTTGAACAGTGAGCTGGTGGTCAGATATACTCCAAATAAGTTTGTTTATTATTTATTTATTTAATCTTGTTTTTCAGTTCTCTTCACTCTCATATTATGCCTACTCCCTTTTCTGATTCACAGCTTTCATTAGTATTCTTTTCTGATTGGGAGTTCACCAATTTAAGCTAGAATTTTACATGGCTTTTTGGGCAACTCTTGTGCCCCTGAGAGGTACTATTTTGTGAGAACAAGTTGGTCATGCTGCAGTCTCCTAAATTAACGGCATCAAATTGGCAAAAAAAAAAAATCATGGGCTTGGTCGTCCCAAATCCGTCCCTTTTCAGTAATATAAATAATCATTTAACTCTTCTTTGATTAATTTGAAAGCTCCTTCATAGAATTTATGACTACTAAAATGTCTGAATTCCATGCAATAAATGGAAGAAGTTTATAAACCATGTCTATGTCACAAGCTTGGGGCCAACACTTTTAACTAGAATTAAGTCAAAGAACACACAAAATGAATGCCTAACAGGACATTTAGAGACTGGCTCAGCAATATCATCTCCTGACTTAGCTCAGTTACGGGTTATTTCTAATTTGAGAGGGATGGAATGCTGTATATTTTTGTTCAACATAAGATGGCATAGCTTTCTTCCCTAGTTCCATTCTGGTTAAAGTTTTCATTCTTTTGCCCTCGGAGTGCAAAGGCTTTGACTTGAATGACCTTAAAAGACTCTTCTTTCCTCTATTCTGGTGGTGCTTGTAGTAACAAATTTCTGGTACATTCTGCATTGTGGCTTATTCTGCTGTCACTCTGCCCTTTGGCATATATGTTTTATAGAGGTATTATTTTGTCTTGTCTTGTTCCCTTTTGTGAATGACAGCACCAGTGCCTTTCTGTGGCTCGTGCAACCAATCATGGATTCCTATTTTTTTTATGAACTTAAGGACTATCCTAGTTGCTATAAATTATACAATAGAACGTAAAAGTTCATTTGAACTTTGTAATTTTAACATCCCTACAGCATGCACAGAAATGTTTGTCTATTGTATTTAAGTTTGTTTTAATTTTTTTAAAAATTATGAAAATACTATTTCAAATGCTTTCTTTCCTGTTTTTTTACCATGCATGGATGAGTTGGATTGAAGTTGAGTTCTATCCTGCAGTGTTTAGCTAAACAATTCTCGAGATTGCCAGTTACTTTGGAAGTTGAGAGAGGTTTTAGGAATGTTTTGGTTGGAAATATGAGGTAAAATTGGTAATACTATATTCAACTGAATATAGTTTTTTGTAACCATTTGTTAATCAGGGCCTCTTGCAATGATAAGCAGGTTCAGTAATTTTTTCTTTCCAAAGATTTCAAACTTGTATTTTCGGTCAAAGCACAAGTCATCTGGAAAGTTTCTGGAGAAAGTTGATGCACAGAGGAAGGCTAAATATCCTGATCGTTCAAAGTTGCTTAAAAAGGTGTGTGCGCATTGGCTACCTGTCCACAACTGTTGCTCCTGCATTTTAGCACTTTGCATACATCTTCACTTTCATCCTTTTTGTCAGGCATGTACCTTGTTAGTTTGCAAGGCATGCCCTTAGTTCTTTTATGTCTATTTGAAAATGATATTACTTTCATGTAATGGAAACTGGATTTTTTATGATCAAATACAAAGATTGCTGAAAAATTCAAGAAAGGGAAAACAAACTATCAGTATTTAGTAATATAGATTATTGACAAGATCATTTAGTTCATGTACCCAATTCTGAGTTCTAATCCTTCTGGAGCTAGTCCAACTAAGCTAATACTGATTGTATATCAGTAATAATATTGAGAAATCAGAGTCTTTGTGATATTTGTTAGCTTGTAAGGTTGCTTAGTTTTTCACATGATTACTACATTTACAATTTCCCTTCCAATTTTAAAGTAAGTGGTATCTGATTTTTCCATCTAAAGGGGATTTTTTTATTATCTCAATTTGATTTACCTTTAGGTAACTGTCCTTCTTGGTTATGATGGCATTGATGACTCGATAGACAATGAACTATGTGAGAAGTGTAATGGTGGAAAAGATGATTTTGATGTCTCATTGGCTTGTAAACGTTTCCCATCCATATCATTGGGTTTTTTTCCACCTGTGGAATTGTATGATGAAGCAACATGCAGCTCCATGGATGAAGGCCTTTTAGCATCTCAGCTTTATCAGCAATTTCTTGCCAATTCCAGTGAGCCTAAGTTGGTTGATCCTGATTCTCTATATGAGACATGGACATCTTTATGTCCGGGAAGAGAAGATGGGAACTCATCTTCATTAACGGAACATATGCATTCACGGTCACCAACTTTGAAGCCAAAGGCAGGAAGCAACTTAGAATTCCATCTTGACGAACCTGTCAGCGCTACCACTATGCTTGAGACACAAAATACTGCTGCACCAATGCAAGATATTCTTGATAGATCCATAAATTGCATTCCTGGACTCACTAAAAGGCAGTATAGTCAGCTGGAAAACTGTGGCTTCCACACGGTGGGCATTGTTTTAGATTATAGCTTTGACATTTGTGATTTCAACCTGCAACTAATTGTTGTTGTTCTTGATATATTTTTTTTAACATTTTGGTTGTAGCTGCGGAAATTGCTGTACCATTATCCTCGAACATATGCCAATCTACAAAATGCAGAAGTCAGCATTGATGATGGGCAGTATTTGATTTTTGTCGGGAAAATATTATCTTCAAGGTCCTGCCTAGATTTGTAACTGATTATGTATTCATCTGGCTTGGAATGATTAATGACCATTCTAGAAATTTTCCTATGCATTGAAATATATACATAATAAAGGCTTGTCAGTAACTAAGATTGAGCTTCCTGCTTTTTGAAATTTTACTTGGAGTTTGTAATCCAGTTTCTTAAATATAATTGGATCAGGAAAATTTTTGAAGAGAACATTCAACCCCTGTCCTGTTTTATATCTGTCCAAATATGAGTACTTGAAAGATGAATGCATTCCAACCACAAACCCAATAAACTTAGAAACCTTGGCTGAGTAATAAATCTGCTAAATGTTTTTGTTCTTCTTCATCTTGTTCTGACCCTGTTTTTCTTAGAAAGTCCTCTCCCTGATGTTAAGGAACAGAAAGTTCTTATTCAGCATGAATATGCTACTTGCTATTCTAGATTTCTTTTAGTAGAACTCATGCATGTATTTTACATTTCTATATCTGTTTTCCTGGACTTAAGCTTAAAAATCCTCGATCTTTAGCACCTGAAAACCCTCACTCCTACTTTCTCTTAGGATATGGAATTGTGCAATTGTGTTTATTTTACTCTTCAATGCTGTCAATACATAAAAGCGCCAATTCATGTTTGAGGTTTTAAATATCTATTTAGACCATTCTTGACTTTGCATAATCAGAGTTTAAAATAGGGTAAAAAACAAAAAAACCCTCTGTGGTAAACCTAATACACAGAAAAACCCCCCATAGTTTCAAAATATACAACACGACCCCTCATGCTTTGAACTAAATTTTAAAGGTGACGGAATCCGTTAAATTTAACAGAAATAGACAAAATGACCAAAATGCCCTGATATAATTAAGCAAAAGACAGCTCAAAAAAATCATTTGTTTTATTCTCTAAATAGAGAGAATTGAAAGTTAAGGGGTAGAATAGGTATATTTGATAAAAATTAGGTATAACATTTTTTTTGAGGTTCCAATAAGTCATTTCCGTTAAGTTTAACGGATTCCGTTACCTTTACAATTTAGTTCAAAGCATGAGGTGTCGTATTGTATATTTTGAAACCATAGGGGACTTTTCTGTGTATTAGACTTACCACAGGGGGTTTTTTTGTTTTTTACCCTTTAAAATACCCAGCAGATTAGGTCTATTTTCCTTGACTCAACTGTGTTCTGCAACAAAAATGAGATTTTTTATGCCGTTTACATCACACTTCTTTTAGCTGAAGATAAAGATTATAAAAGTGGATAACTGAATTTTCACCATATTGATTGGGATAAAAGTTAAGGTCAACGAATATGGGACATCAGTGCTGCTGAAATTTCATGTAGACAGGATAATATCACCGGAAATATCAATGATCTTATTGGCAAACCACCTTGTCTAAATAATTTCAGTTAAAAAGGTAGAAAATTGAATTTTTAAGTTATAATAAGGTCTACCTGCTAAATAATCTACTTGGTGATTTTTTTCAAGCTCTAATATGTTTTACTTTCAATTAATCTGAGTTAGATAATTTAAGTCAAGCTTCAAGCCTAATAACAAAGGGTGCAACTTGTAGACTTAAAATTCTACTTCTGATCTAGACATATTCTTTCTGCATTGATTAATCTTTTCAGGTTGAGAACCCTCGTTTCTCTGCAATTCTTATGTATGAGGATTTCCTTTGAACATTTTGGTTTGATTTCACAGTACATTTAGGCATAACACGTAACTTTGAAGTGTTTGATACAAAATACATACAATGCAATAGGAATGATTAAGTTAGTGACTATTGTATATTTATCCTTTCACTTGTTACTTAGGAGTTTTGTTTTGCTTTGCATCTGTAGAATCAAGTAGCAGGACTCGAACTGTTTTAATAGTTTGAAAACTGTGTTTCCCTTGCAGGGGTATTAGAGCTGGTTATTCGTTTTCATTTCTTGAGGTTGTTGTTGCTTGTGAAGTTATGCAAAATGGGTCAACCTCTGAATGCATTGTAGATGAAACTGAAAGCAGGAAACTGAGAACAATACATTTACATTTGAAAAAATTTTTCCGTGGTACTCGCTTCACATACCAACCTTTTCTAAGAAGTCTTGAGTCAAAGCACAAGGAGGGAGATGTTGTATGTGTTAGTGGTAAGGTGAGGTTGTTAAACCTAATGTTTTGCGCTATTCTTGTTCTTTCTCAATATTATTGACATGAAGTTTACTGCTTTTATTTTTGAGATTATTTCCTTGGAATAGTCAAAAGAGGAATGACTGTGACTCCATAAATTGGATTGCATGCACTGACATTCTTGCTTTTGTGTTGAGAGTAACCATAGTAGTTGTTTCAGTGATGCGTTCTTGCAGTCTTTGAATTTTCATTTGGTACTCAAAAACTTCTTTTTTCCTAATTAATGGCAAAGCTTGACTATGGCATGTCTGTGTAAGTTCACTTCAAGCTTGTCGTCCAACCCGAAGTTGTGAATTCTGATGCAATAGGAGTTGCTTGGTGGATAATAAGATTCCTGTTGCTAAAAGATGGTTGTCATGGCCACGTTCTGTAGCATAAATTTGAGAAAAACAGGTAATTTTGTTACCAACAAGTAACTTCATTCGTTGAGTCTTTGTTTTACAAATATGCATAGTTGTAAACTTCCTTAACTCATGGGTAAAAATAATTATAACGAGAGACACATCCAGTTGGATCAGACATTTTCCTGATTAAATTCTATCTCATATTTTGCCTGCATTTGTCTCAATTTAGGTTTTGAATTCTGTTGTATATTATTCTAGAGGAAACAGAATTTCATTTTTCCAGTAGCACGGGAGTTCCTACTTTGGCAAGCATCCAACTGAATCAGACATTTCAGTGATTAAATCCGTCTCTTATTTGCCCGCACCAACTTCAATCTGGATTTGAATGTTGTTGTAATACTAATCTAGAGGAAATGGAATTTCAATCATTGATAGTACAGGCATTCCCAGACTTTCAACCAGCCACCTTCTTGGTCGTCCTGCTCATAGGATGTGACAAGGAAGAAGCATAGTAGCTTAACAATGATAGAACATGACAAACCATTTGGCTGGTGGTTGGATGGACTTAGAGGCCACTATACATACTTTGTAGTGGTTGTCATTGTTTGCTGGTCTCCTGCATCTTTTAGAGTATGTCCTGTTGCTTGTGATTTTGTATTCAAAAGCTTGAATTTAACGGCTTGTTTTGCAGGTGCGCACAATGCGTACAAAAGATCACTATGAAATGAGGGAGTACACTTTGGATACACTTCAGGATGAAGAAGATTCATCCACCTGTGGCAAAGAGACTCTTTACCCTATATATCCCTCGAAAGGAGGATTAAAACCAAACTTTCTTAAAGATATTATCTCAAGGTTTGCATACTTAGTTCTTGTCATGCTGAAAAAATTTTCCTGGTATGAGAAGATGGATTCAAAATTTATTCTGTCAGAGCCTCTTTGTGTTCTTAATTTATCTGGAACTTCTGGGTTGGAGGACCTTGGATCTTTCTTTGCTGCTTTCTTATTCTTTGTTCTCCGTATGTTGGGGCTAATTTCTTTGTTAGCATCTAGCATAGAAAAGAGATTGTATCTGATGAAAGATATCTAAGCTATTCTTTCTGCATAACTGTTTCTTGAATTTTGAAGTTTTCTTTTTATTTTATCTATAAGGAGATAAAACATTATATAGATGTTAAGTAGTGATAGCTATGTTTCTTTCTTCTGTTTTGCTTTGCTTCCCTCATTCTGGTCCTTTTTGTGCTTATTTATTATTATTTTCTAATCCATCATATTCTCTTCATGCCATTTGGTACGAGTATTTGTACTTTCGTTAAATCTGAAAGTGTTTACAATCCTAAATTTTAATTTTACCTTTTTGTCAGTCTTTTTTCCTTTCACCTATTTCATTCGTCCTCTAGCTCGCTAACTATCAGTGTTGTTCTTAGTAAATTACAAACTCTTTGAGACACCTTTTGAATAAATCCAGTAATACTTGATCCTTTATATTGTTCTTATATTTCTTCTACGCTGCATTTGCCAAACTGCAATTCAGGACCTTATTTCCTTTTTCTGTTGACACCCGCCTGGTGGTGCTAACCCATGACTTTTTGTCAATATTTCTAGTTGCCGCTACAAATTTGCAGTTATAATGCTTTGGGGTTCATAGGCTTGAAAGGGAAAAGACTTGGTGATTTAGATTTTTGTAGTGATCTAAGTTAGGATCTTAATGGATCCACCACTGTTGAAGTTTGTTTCAATTTATGTTCCCTGATCAGGTCTATGAGTTGTAATGGTCCATTTGGGTTTCTAGAGTTTGCTGTATCTAATTTGCTGGAGGACAAAGCTGCTGGGCTTAATGTTGCTATGAACTTTTTGCAAATTGTTCAGAGATCATTTAGAGTTATCTCATATAATCGGATCAAGTTTAATGCTATAGTGGCACATATGAAAGTTCATCATCTGTAAATCTTGCTTCTTAGGAGATAGCCTTTTAGAAGTCTGGCTATAGTCTGCTTAATTGGTTTGTAGCTCAAAACTGTTTGATGAGCTGTTATAATGATTTTGGATGGAACTCCTGTTGCTATCCAGGTTGTGAGGATTCGGATCAAAAAGGTGTTAATGGTCCTATATTATAATGTAAGGATAGGCATGGGTTATTAGGTTCTACCTGTGAGAAGACAGCTTTTGGTTAAAGGTGAATTATTGTTGTAGTTTTCCTAATAATGGCTGTTATTTCAAATGCTTGCTTTTGATGTTTCTAAAGGGCTCAAATTAGGTGCTTTGCTATTGCCTTGGTAGTAGTTGATGCTCATCGTAAATTGCTGATGCTTATGAGCAATAGCTGATAATTCAGTGAAATGGTCATAGTCCTAATGTAGGGAATTTGAGGATGAGATTTGGCATCTGTAGCTAGCAAATGTGCTGATATCTTAACTTAGAAAATGCTTTGTTTTTATCGAATCCTATAAGGAATCCCAGGTTTGAGATTTATATCTTAAAGATGATAAGTTTTAAATGCGTCTTACAGGTTACAAGATGAATTTGTGGCAATACAGGTATTTTTAAGAAATAAAACAGTAGAACTATAAATAATTGTGTTGCATTCCAGTACCCCATCATTTAGTTCAATGTACAGAAAAAGTTGTGAGCAATTTATCTAGAGCTGCTATTGATGTCTGTTTGAGTTACGCATGAAGTCGTCCAACTTTTTGTTGGGGAGATTGTCTAGTCAACCATAGAAGACTTCTTGTTTGAGGATAAATGCTCCTTTTGTGATATATTTTTCTTCTTCTCAGTTGAATGTGAAATTCCGATTGCTGATTTACTTATATTATCCACTAAGTATTATTTGTTTAATCTCTTTCAGAGGGTTACAAATATTGCCTCCCAATATTGATCCTATTCCTGAAGTTATACGAGAGGATTTTAAACTTATACGCCTTCGTGATGTAAGCAGCTACTTGTCTTTCTGATCAGTATCATTTTTGATTGACGGTTTATCTGTGTTTCTGTGATTTTTTTCCATTGGGTGAGTTACCAGTTCTTATGATATTGAAAACAACAATCTGAGTGACTGAAAATAACTTTTACATAAACCAAAAGGCTTAGTTGGAACTTTACGTGAAAGTCTGATATAGTTATGGTTGATTGGCTGGAAGGGCAACCATGTTGAAAGTAGGCTGAAATACTATTATTTAATTAACAAATCATGGCTGTGATAATTCTTAGTGATTGACAATTGACTTGTCAGATCAAGAAAACTAGTCATGTGACATTTTCTAACCTGTTCCTTGTCAGGTTGATTTTATTGTCCGTTGAAGTAGGTTTTATTCTTTTTAAGAATTTAGATAAGGATGCTGCCATTTATTAAGCATGCATGATGTATGCAGGCACAGACTTCTACTGTTGACTGAGTCCTCGAGACTATCTTTTCCATTATTTGTCATTTCTCTAAATGCAACTAGTTCTCTCACCATGTTGTTGTATGACAGAATTGAGACTCACAATCTACTTCATACAGATAACTAATAAAGGAAGTGTAGCGTGGAATGTACAGGATAATTCTACTTGATCAGTGTAGTCTCAGGATTAAAGTTGTATTGATGTTGTAGGCATATACTGGAATTCACCAGCCAAAGAATCTAGCTGAGGCCGATTCTGCTCGAAGGAGGCTTATATTTGATGAGTTTTTTATCTTCAGGTAAGGTCACTTACCGTCTGTCACATACTGAAATCATATCATACTTAGTAAGAAATAATAGTTTTTCAGTTTTATTGATTTCTTGGACCAGTAACCTGAATCCTCTACCATTTCTTAGAAAATTTTGATTGTATAACTCTATTTTCTCTTGTTAGAGCTGCAGACAACTAACCACATTTACAATCCCCATTTTCAATTTGGCCTGACTTGTTTAGATTACCCACTTTTTTCCTTCCTTTTTTTCTGTTTTTTTTTTCAACGGGTGTACAAGATTAAGACCTGCTGTATTGGCTCTATTGAGCTTTATAAAATTTGGCCTTGTTTCAGGTAAAGTCATAATTCAAGATTGAACGTGACTTAGCAGATTCCATCTTTGCATGTAATTGAGTCTGGGATTGTTCTTAATTATTTTGTTTCTAAGCTGAGTGTTTTTCCCTGTAAGCTTGCAGTAACTCTTGAAATTCAAGTCAATATGCACATTTCATCTGACAAGTACATAAATTATTTTTAGTAACCATTGTTGGAATTGTTAAACAAAAGATGAATACTATAGATCTGCTTGACAGTTCTTGCCTAGTAAGGATTTCCAATTTGAATTTGTTGAACATACTTGATTTGTTTAAATACCATAGACGGAGTTTTAGTAGATAACTCGAATTTCCTTCATCAAGAACTTTGTTGCATCAGCTTGAAATTTGAGATAATTAAAGAGAATGAGGTGCTGAGTTGATCAACGTTTCATGTTGATCCTTTGCCCTAAAAACCCTTCTTCTGATAGGGAAAATATGTTTCTTAAAGATTCTTCTAGCTGAAAATTTTCCTACTCAATTGAAGATTCACTTATGTGAAACTTTTTAGTCATTGTTTATATTGGCCTTTTTGTAGCTCATGTTTCATTAAAGAATTTCTGCTGGGTCTATGGTTGATAGTGTGGTCTTTGCTGGTATAAGATTACCTTCCAGGCATAGGGGTATGTTGACCCAAATATTTCTAAATTCTGTCCCTGAATTTTATTCTTTTAGTTGGGACGGCTGTATCAAATGCTAGAAGGTCTCGGTACCAAACTAGAAAAAGATGGCTTACTGGATAAATACAGGAAACCTGAACTTAATGCTGTACTTGTAGAAGACTGGTCTACTCTGACCAAGGAGTTTTTGAAGGCTTTGCCATATTCCCTGACACCCAGCCAGCTAAGCTCCGTGTCACAAATTATTTGGGATCTAAAGCGACCTGTCCCAATGAATCGACTACTGCAGGTCTGCTCCTCTTCCCCCCCCCCCCCCCTCCCCCTTCTCTCTCTTTGTTCTGTTGTCATGTTTTCTGATGCGAATGCTCCTGATGCTTGTGGAAGTAATCATTATATAAAAGTAATTGAAACTCAGTGTCAGTTTTCAAAGTGGCAATGAAACTAAATCTGAATTTTTTCTAAAGGACTACTTTTCCATTGACTGATCATTTATGTGGATAATTGTGGGATGTAAATATGCTTTACCAAGATGGCATTGCTAATATCAGCTGGTGCATTTTGTGGGTTAATTCTGCATGAGAAGCATGAAGGATTTGGATGGATGCTTCTCCTACATCAGTATTCCAGGATTTATCTTAAACAATTTATCATCTAGCAATGGTAGTGTATAATATAATTCATGTTCTTTGTGGCTATTTAATAATAGTTGATTGTTAAATTGATTGAGCATCAAGAATATTTATACTTAGTTTATTTACTGCTTTGCTAGTGGTTGCATTATCTGTTTCAGATAAAAGCTTTATTAGTACGAACTTGTACATTAACGAAGTTGATGCCTATGTGAGGTTTCAGTAATTGTCACTTCACTGAATCTTTTTATACAGTTGACAGATTGAAACTTCTTTCTTATCAGGGAGATGTTGGATGTGGGAAAACCATAGTAGCCTTTTTGGCATGTATGGAGGTTATTGGCTCAGGGTATCAGGTATGCATTTGTGAGATTTTGCAGTTTTTTATTACATCCCAGATCGAGTATTTCCCTAGGGCGCATTGTATACCTCAAGTATGCAAAAAAAAGTTTTGAGGTTACCCTTTATTAAATGGATCATAAATTGAAAATATTTTAGGAGATGGTTAAAGCTTTCATGCTAAGATCGAAGTTGGTCCTCCGTATTTGATACAGTTATTTATTTAACTTGAAATAGCATGGAAAAAGGATCCCATATTCACAGAAATGACACTTAACTCTGGACAACTCAAAGTGGAAAGCGAAATCTCCATGTTGGATACATTTTTGGTGTTGACTAACATTATTATTTGAGTGGAAGTTTGGTATCTTTTATTCTGCCCAAGCAATTTGCAAAACTTTGTTCCATGAATTCGATGCGAAAAATAATGATTGGACAGCTATTTTCCATTTATAGGCAGCTTTTATGGTTCCAACTGAGTTGCTTGCTGTTCAGCATTATGAGCATCTTCTTAAATTGCTAGAGAATATGGAGAACCGCCAAATGGCACCATCTGTTGTTCTGTTGACAGGCTCAACCTCGTCAAGGCAGTCAAATATCATTCGTGAGGCAAGATTTGAAGATACCACTCATCTTTCTTTATTTATTATTACAGTTTCTAACGGGTTATGTTCCCTTATTGGTTTCCAGGGTCTCAAAAATGGAGATATCTCTTTGGTCATTGGTACCCACAGTCTAATAGCTGATAAAGTAGAATTTTCATCATTACGCATTGCTGTTATAGATGAGCAACACCGGTTTGGTGTTATTCAGAGAGGACTGTTTAACAGCAAGGTAGTTTTTGCAGAGAAAAGTGTTTTACCTATCAATAATGAGATAAGTTCTTCACACTTGGCATGCATTTGAAGCTCTGAGCTTGCAAAATTGTGGCAAGGAGTTAGTATAGAGGTGCTAGAGGGTTAATATGGATAATGTGGGAATAATTGGATGAGTTTCATAGTTAATCTGATCAGAAGAAACATAAGAAAAATTGAAAGACAGTAACAACTAGAATCTCACTGTTTGACGATGGTTAATGGCATCGGAAGTATAGCAAAGTGGAAAGTTTCTTCAGTAGTCATTTCTAGTCCTTACAGAAACTAGAAACTTAAAACAATGAGATTCCCACCTAGATATTGGTTTTTATATGCTTTAGCAAATTGCTTGGAATTTTTCCTTTTGATGTGTGTTGATTATATGATTGGGGCTTATAATGTTTCAGTTATACTTCAACCCTGCAAGTTTAAAGCTGGAATCAGCTAAGTCAGATGACTCCTCGAAAGGGGACAACATTATGGCTCCGCATGTTCTTGCTATGTCAGCTACTCCTATTCCAAGGACTCTTGCTCTGGCTTTATATGGAGACATGTCCCTCACACAAGTATGTGGAATTATATATTTTTCTTTCCAAATTTTATACCATCAGATTCAATGCCACATCAGATGCCGCTAAATTTATTCCATGTATCTTCTTTTTTAGTTTTTCTACATGTTGTTGCGAAAGGAAAATCGGTGTAAAACCAGCATCTGCGGCTTTCATGTTTCAATACCATCAGGAATAGTGGAGTTTTGGAAGCGATACAAAACTCTATGCAGAAAATGAAGTCTCTGTTCATGAACACCTGATTTCTGTGGGTAGATGAGTGCCAAATAGAAACCAGTGCTCATTTTTAATTATATGGATAAAAAGGCAGGTAGAAGACATAACTGATATCTTGTTTCCTGTCAGGCCTTGATTGACTTCTAAGACCTCTTGATTGTCCCGATTCCAATATACATTGCATTGTTAGGTGATTTCTCTTAATTTGTATTGTGTGCTGTGCTTTTGTTGCCTGCTTGGATCTGGTCTTCATCTGCCTTCACCCCCCACCCCCAGGAAAAAAGAGTCAAAAAATCAAAATTATTCATAAGCTGACAGTTGGAGAGGCATAATGTATGTTCCAGTATCTTCCACTCAAGCATTTTTATGTTAGTCGGTGAGGAGACTCAAGTTTAGTCTGGTGAATATTGGATTCAGTTTTTTGATCCTGAACCTTAATGTGGACCATCATGTGTGTAAAGTGGACAAGAAGGAAAAGCTTTAAACATTTTCTGCCTTGTTTCCAAATTTTTGGTTCCAGATAACCTGTTCTAGTGTAGAAGTTCATTTTCTGGGACAACACTTTGACCTATCCACCTTAAACCAATTTGTCCGCTGGGTAAAGTGGAAAGAAACATAAAAAACAAAGGATCAAGAATGATGAGTAAAGCCACATTAAGCATCTCAGTTCGAGCAGATTCAAATACTAAATTCTGAATGCTTGTTTTCTTATAGCTTGAAAATCTTCAAGATGAAGTTGATAACTGATACATTAGTTAGTTACTGTTCTTTGTTGCCCACTAATCCACCTCTTCCAAAACATGAAAACAAATTCATATGACAGATCACAGATCTACCTCCAGGAAGGATACCTATTGAGACGTACATTATTGAAGGGAATGAAGATGGCTTTGAGATCGTCTACAAGGTAAAGATTGTTATTTGGCAAATTGATAGCATCTTTTAAGCATAGGAATCAACTTATCCTGGACAAGAATTTTAAAGTGACCCTCTCGTGATCTGTTAGTATAAAAATTCTGGAAATTTACTACAAGGTTTCTTTTATTGGTTCTGTGTTCCAGAAAAAGCAGAGATAAAGAGAAAATGGAGGTAATCTAAGAGTCCCATGGGAAAGTATGTTGTGGTCTAGAATCTAATAGCTTACATTGTTGAAGTTAATCTTGTGCTATCTCTGCCAAAGCTGACATTGAAATTGAAATTTAAAGTATCCTAATGCAGAAATATAGATCTTTGTTTGATGGCAGAGCTGCTCAAAGTCCAAGGATAAGAACTTTGTTGGAGGGCACTTCCTTGAGAACTAAGATGTTGGGCATCTTGCCCTGCGCTTACTTCCTGGATAGCCTTAAGAATGGGTCCAATACCACTTTGTTTTGCTCTTCTTCTCTACTGTTGTTTGAATGACTATGCATCCATAGGATTACCGATACTGAAGAACATTTTTTAACAGTCCATCTGTAAACTTAGGCTCCAATGCATTTAGGTCTTGCAGAGAGGAAATAGTTTGCAGGCTATGCAACTAGGAAGAACAGTTCATTTTAATCAGTTCTTCTTTCTTAAAACATACCATGGGCTCTGAAGGGAATAGTTTGCAGGCTATACGACTAGGAAGAACTGTTCAGTTTAATCATCACTTCTTTCTTAAAAGAAATACCATGCGTTCTGATTTTGGTGCTCAACATGCCGCTAGGACTTGTTTACCTAATTCTGTATTGTAAATTGCATCAGATGATGCTGGATGAATTGGAAGCAGGTGGAAAAGTATATCTTGTATATCCAGTAATAGAGCAATCTGAGCAACTGCCACAGCTTCGTGCTGCTTCATCTGACCTTAAAACCATATCCAGTAGATTTGCTGGCTATAATTGCGGGTTATTACATGGAAAAATGAAAAGTGACATGAAAGATGAAGCACTAAGACGATTTAGATCTGGAGAAACAAATATTCTACTTTCAACGCAAGTGATTGAGATTGGTGTTGATGTTCCAGATGCATCTATGATGGTTGTAATGAATGCTGAGAGATTTGGGATAGCTCAGCTACACCAACTTAGAGGGCGAGTTGGACGTGGTGATAGGAAATCTAAATGTATTTTAGTAGCATCCACCCCAAGTAGCTTGAATCGTTTGAAGGTGTTGGAAAAATCATCTGATGGTTTTCAGCTTGCAAGCATGGACCTCGTCCTTCGAGGACCTGGGGACTTACTTGGTAAAAAGCAATCAGGACATCTTCCAGAGTTTCCTATTGCTAGATTAGAGATAGATGGAAACATCCTACAAGAAGCACATCTTGCTGCACTGGTGAGTAATGTTTAACTTCTCTTTTCTATATCTAGTTGGTATGATATTTTCCTATATGAACCGATTCCACAAGTATGCATCTGCTTATGGTAGTGAGCTATATTATTTGTCAGTTCAAGTTTTGTGTCAAAATGAACACGAAATTTAGAGCTTATGCACGGTGCAGTAATGGGGTTCAAATGATACATGGAGTGCAACCCTCAAAAGTTTTCTAAGTATGATTTGGTTTCTCTAGAAGACAGAACAAGGGTCAACTGTTGTTCTATTCATAAAAGTTCAGTGTGTTGGGATGAGCAAATTCGCAAGTCTTGCACTGGCATCGTTTATAAAGTATCTTGGATTTGACCTGACAAGTAGCTATTTAATTCAATTCAAAAGAAGCACCGTTACAGCTAATGCACCTGTTTGTAAAGTGCAATTCAGAGTGATTGGGTTCTCAAAATGACACACACATTTGTACATCAGGGGAACATCTACCTCGTAAAGAACCTATAACTATATGAAACTCACCCATGAGCTAAACACATTTATTTTGGGGGTTGGGAATCTATCACTGAAAGGTTTCTTCGCATGTAAAACTTTCTAACTATTCGGGTGAGATTATGGAATGGCTAGCATATGTGACTTGCATGCGAAGAGTATCTGATGCACTTAAATTTAACCTAGCATTTACAGCCTCTGATGGCTTTGCTGTTTATGCAGAAAATCTTGGGAGAATCTCATGATCTGGGGAGCTTCCCTAGTCTTAAAGCTGAGCTTAGCATGCGACAGCCCCTTTCTCCTCTTGGCGATTAACCAACGTGCATCCGCCACTGTGTATATCATCGACATGTAATGCTATACAGGCCTACAACGACAAAAGGGCCTTGAGAGTGTGGTATGCTTCACCTGGTTACCTTGTGCAGATCTACTGTTAGTATACATCTTGCACGAACACATTCTTGCTTGCACATGTCTGTGTATATATGTTTGGGAATAGACAAAGTTTGCAAGTTAAAAGAGTTTTGCAGCAACATACAACTGGGCTCTAATATGACTTTGTACATTTTTGTGTATTATATGGTGAACAATCACTTCACTTTTTATTTGTCCATGACGGGAAGTAGAAGAAAATTATGAACAGAAAGGTTCTAGTTGAAATAATTAGCAGGTGTACTTTACATTTAGCTGATGATCAGCTTCTGTGATTGAGGAAAGTAACCAAAAGATGTACAAGAACACATTTCTAGACTATTGCTTAGCTCTGTTAAATTCACAGCAAGGAAGGGGTTGAATCTAAGAAGCAAAAGATGAATGTTATGTTCTTTTGTTGTATTTGTCAAATAAGGTTCAACACAATGAAAATTTTAACGAATTTGTTAGCAGATCGTATTCATGAACTAAACTTTAAGTTGCATTTAACAACAGGTTGCAAACATTCCGATTCGATTTTGTGGCAAGAAGGTCAGCTTATTTATTTATTTATTGTGAGACCTCCTAAATTTTGCTAGCATAAAAGTAGCTAAATGCGATATAGGTGTAACTTTTCTTAGTTCAGTGTCCAGTATGGTGTACCTTCCTCTGCAAAAACATTCAAATACATATCAAAATTTAAGTTGCAAATTGCTGAAAATAAAAGTTTGCAATTCTATGAATTCTTATATATATATATATATTTATTTCAGAAGAAAATACTAAAAACATCAAGTGCACTAATAACTTTGACTAAAGACATGGCTTTGATGACTTCTTCCAACCTAAACTGAAATTCTCCCTTACAAATCAAAATTATCATAATCTGTTTACTAAACTTTTTCTGCTAAAAATACAGCATTCGATAAGAAACAACTTTAGGCTAGGCATGCATCGCCCTACACCAACACTTCGTTTCTTAAAAGAAATTTTTTTTCCCTATTAGATTCGCAGTCAGATGTATGATGAGAAGTGTCCAACATAGATTTACTCGAGCACATAACAAGAAGGCAACAAGCTGAGTTCAGACAAAAAAAAATAGAAAGGATCACCCGTTATAGTGGTTCCTACAGGCTTATGGCCATAATTCTAACTTGCCCATCATCTGATTCTTGAAAGATAGTTTCACTATCGAGATCCACTGAGATGCATGGTTGTATTTGGATGGGCATGTTTGCCGCAGACATGTTTTGAAAGCTTTCAGACATGGTTCTATTTGGATGGGCGTGAACTATTTGACACTCAGAATGAAACTCAGTTCGGTAAGAGTTGTTTAAAATTTGATCTGTTAATTATTGAAGTCGAACATAGTGTCTTAAAAACTTGTAGACGTTGTTAAGTAACTACATTTTTATCCTTCTTGAAGGATGAATCAAACTATTTGATAATAAAATAGAGGTTGATTTAATAATAACTCGTTTAAAATTTGCTCATAACGACATGATTGTATATGAAAAGAAAATAAAAAGGTTAAAGTTCAATTATTCAAAGAAACTCCATATTTGTGACTTCACAAAACATACACACGTAGCTCCTTGGCAAAACAAATATTTCTTGCCACTAATGATAACATATTGTACATGAATATTATGGTATTGACATCCCAACCAAAGCATTCTATAGAGTGGTTGAAGAAAATATATTGAGCCATAGCTGCGTAAACACGACTCTCCCTTACTATTTTGTTAATATAAAAAATTTAACTGAGTTCGATTTTGATCATCGTTATCAAATAAATCATATTTTTAAGATCATAGATCGTTTATAGAAATATCAATCTCTATATATGTAGAGATGCTAGACATTATACTACTATTATTATACAACCGCTGCTTGCAATTATTCCACCCCAAATCCGGCAAGAAGTCGGCAAGAGAGGAAAATTAAGCAGTTCATATGATTTTGTCATTCTAATTCAATTGGACATATCATGCATGGGGGGAAGAAATTTAGATGCAGCAAAACAATTTGTAAATAATATTTGGTGGTATGTTGGACCTACATGTAATCCACTGATGCCACACATCACGATTCACGATGCAGGAAAATTGGTCCAATGCCCACAAAGGAACGATCAAAAATAAAAAAGATCACACGGCAGGGACGACATCCAAGAAGACAGTTGGGTCCCCATTGTCCCCTACCCAATCATCATTTCGGGACCCAGGCCTTTGCATGTTCTCTCTTCGTCTGTTGCGGCCTATCCAAACCTAATCATCAACAGAAGGCAGATTCCACGATCTCTCTCTTGTCGGTATTTATTTATCTCTTTCCTACTTTTCAAATAATAACATGATGAGTTCTACCATATCAAATTTGACAATGTTGAATATCAATTATAACTCGGTTTCTTGAATAATTTATTACTAGCGAATACTAATTTCACACTTTTGGAGTACCCATTTTGTATTTCTAGATTCTGTTTCATAACTCAATTCAACACTTAAATTTAATAGATTTAGATTAACATGTTCAGACTCATTTAATAATAAAAAAAATAAAACATGTAAATTGAATTGATTAAGTGAAATTGAATTTTCTAGATAAAATTTGCTTCAAAAATAAACAATGAGCTATTTTCTTATCACTAAATTCGATATGCAATCAAATGTATCGGATTTAATACTTTAATAATTCGGCAACTTAACCAATTCATATTTCAAATTTATTCGTTAACTTTTGAATACCATTCGATAATAATGCTCAAAACGTGCTACTAGACGACTTAAAATTTACCTAACTCATCACTAACATATTCATCGTGTGTGTGCAAAATTCTTTCCATTGAAACGTAAAAATTGTAGCGTGAATTCGTTCATGTGCGTTCGCACGTTGGATAGCATGATGATGGTCTAGAATAAAAAGTACTCCAATAAAAACAAGAAGAAAGATTTATAGAAAACTAGTACCTTTTGTGGCATGAACTACTTGGCTTCTTTCTTGTACATGGTGATTAGATTCTGAATTGACATATACTTAACTCTTCCTTTTGTTCGACAAATCCTACCATGATTTGGTAAAGAATCAGATTTGGAAAGTAGAATCTTGTAACGTTGTTGTGTACATAAATATTCTGTAGAATATTCTATAAAAAAAATAGTAAAGAAAAAAATAGTCTATAGAATATATACACGACTTTGGTCAAAATGGAATATACATTGTGGCGGATAGGATTCTGATAAAAGAGAACAATAACAACGTTAGGAAAAAAAAAACGTATCTTATCTGTTCCCAAATCAAAGATTTCCAATAATTTAAACACCTTAGACCATTCAATTGATGTTTGTTAGTATTTAGTTTGGAACTAGTATGGAGGTATACTTCTTCAAGAAAATCTAAACCATTGTACGTTTACTTGGAGCCAATAAAATATACAAGTAAGACAAAGAAACTCAAGTATGTACGAGGCTCTATATAAGAATATGACTCTTCTTTTACGATTCAAAGTCAGCAAAACTTCCATCCGGCAGCCGGCTTGCCGCCCCTCTTCTTCCTCCTGCAATTGTGTGCCCGTTGCAATAATATTTATCCAAATATATAGAAGGGATATATAATAAGTTGTAACTTTTGGTTAGATGGTACAGTCAAGATTGGCTACCAATACAATTTTTTGAGAACGTGGATTTGTATTTTGTTTGGGAATAAAGAATCGAGCTGAGCCATGAAGGACAAAGCAAAATACATGAATGAGGTGAAAAGGGTTTTTTTTTTATTGCGATTGATCGTCCTAAATCCGGTCCAAGATGAGACTTGAATTATATTTCCAAAGAGAATTCCAAAGCAAAGGGGTGACACCCTATCCCTGGTTTATTTACTGATCTTATTCTTTTGGGTGGGTACAAGATTGGCCAGTTAATATTTGGAAAAATAATTCAAGTTACATTTTCAACACTCTTGATTGTTATCCCATCTTCTCTTTTGCTTACAGAAATCACAAGAAATTACATTGGTCTAAATTATATTTCCAAAGCAAAAAGAGAATTCCCCTAGAAGTGTAACACCCAACTCTTCGTTCTTTTTTTTTTTTTTTTTTTTGGGGTGGGTATGGCATTGGCTAGTTTATGCATGCTATAACATTTTCTCTCTTTTGCTGAGAATAATTGCATGATCTTATGATGCTCACGATTAAAATTCACTGAATCTCTAGGGGAACAATTGAATATCTTTGGCATTAGGGAACGAAAAAGTCCTTTATGTGCTTAGAAATGTCATCTGTTTTTTGTAGGGCTTGTGTTAGTCTACAAGACAGAATTTAGTTTACGAGAACTAAAATTTTATACATAATTGATAAGCCGATTGATTCTGATACCTGCCCAAGGGGTAATATAATACATACTATTAGTGCTGCTAATCTTACTCTTAGCTAGCTAATTGCAAATTATATCATTAAGTGTTTGAAGTGAAATTAATTGCATGGGTATGTCTTGTATAGTTGTTTCAGAGCTATCATTTGATTGGCCTAAGATAAATGTGGGTAATAGCCCATTTCACAGAATAAAAGAAAAGTGCATATTAATATGAGACATCAACACGCACTATAATTTAGACCAAAAAAGGAAAAAAAAAATAAAATTGATCTGAACGAATTAGCTTGGCTAATTTGAATCTTTCTTTTTGAATTTGATTGTGGACTTCACAACTTCCTTGTTTGGGTTTCATTTGATTTAACCAATGAAAAACCGAATAAAACAGACTTATACTTTTTTCTCTTATTTAGTGCTATCTAAGTACGGTTTCTCATCCAAACATTGAAGCTGTCCAAAGATGACAAAATGAACAGCAAAATAAATTATGAGACATTAAACTGTGTGATATACGTTCATTGTACGTAGCTGATTAAAGAGGAGTTTAAGGTTTAAACCCGTACGTGTTTGTCAAAAGTAACAATGCTAGCTACTTCATCAAGTAATTGGCAGTGATTACAATTAAAACATTTTTAAGACTTTGTCAAAGTACCTCTTAAATAGAAAACATAATTAGATCAGTCGTTTCATACTTTGGTCAAGGATAGTTGTTTCTCGAAGGCAGATTTATTCGTGAGATGATTTTCGTCTTAATTAATGTCATTCTTGCCAGTTCATGGTCCATTGGCAAAGAAGGTTAATTAGCAAGGTCAAGGATAATTGTTTCCCGAAGGCAAAGTTCGAGATGATTTTTGTCTTAGTTTATGTCATTTTGCTTGTTCATGGGATCCAATGGCAGGGGCTTTCCCTTTCTCCTTGATCTCTATCCCTATTCTACCAGGGACTATACTAAGTAGTTAACTTGAGTAGCTTATATGGGCAATGGAGTTAGCCTGTAACTAATAAACCTATGCATGGATTTTAGAGGACATAGATAATATTTGTCTTGGGACAAAAACATACGAAAAAAATAACACGTGAAGCTTTTTTTTTTCCTCAAAATTTCTTGTCTACAAGTTAATTGCGTGTGTTTAATTATCTCTGATTGTCAAAGAAACAGATCATTAGGATGTTGACAGATCCTCAATAAAGTAAAATTAAGCCTGATTCTTACCAAAAAGTTGTCACTTTGCGTATGTAACATTTCCACAAGCAAATGATTCTGACAGCCCTTTTATTCCCCCCTCCCCTTGTTGCCTATCACATTTTTTGTTTTATTTTCTTAAGTTATATCATAAATCTAATTCCCAAGTTGTTAATACAAGTTGACTCAATTGATAAAAACGTGTCACTTCTTTACAAAAGATCATACGTTTGAATTTTATTGTCGATGTGAAACTGTGTAAATAGGCAATCTACAAGAATTTCTACAAATAATCTATGGTGGTAGAGTATTGCCTTGAACAGTGACAGCGACGAGAGTCGGACCTATTCAAACTTAAAAAAAAAAAAAAAAAAAGGTTCTCAGGCCATGGAGCCAACAACGGATTTTGCGGCAGAAAGGCTGTCAATTGACGGAGATGTTTTGTCTTTCTTCTTTTGGTTTTAGAAGAAAAAGAAAAACCTACCATCAGTTACTTCTACGAAGAGACTGATGAAGTCATGAAGGCTTTATTCAATTCCAGTTTGATAAAATATCGAAATTCCATTTATTAGAAATAGAAGAGTAAAGGCTCCATTATTATGCATGAAAGTCCATTAAATATTACACGTATTGAAGTACTCAAAGAAGTTACCACTCGCAGAGAGTCATTATGAATGTATTCAGCAATTGCAATTACAAGAAAAGAAACATTAAATTAGCCACATAAAGTAATTTGGTGGTACGCTGTTATGTCAAAATAGCAAATCACGTACTACTTGAGTTTTATATTATTGTATGTTGCATAAACTTCATCTCTCATTAATTATTATTACTCGCAAAAAGTATGTTGAAACCTCAAGAATTAGCCTTAGGCCATGTTTGATAACCCAATTTAGCATTTAAATTTAATGGATTCAAATCTTAACATATTCGGACTGTTTGATAACCAAAAATTGAACATCTAAATTAATTAAATGGCACTGAATTTTTTAGGCAAAACTTACTTCCAAAATTAAATGATAATCTATTCACTATCATTGAATGTGATATGCACTCAAATGTATTAAATTTGATACTTAACAATTCAATAATTTAATGAATTCAGACTTCATATTTCAGTTTTTGTCAAACACACGCTTAGTAAAGAATCTGAAGAGACGGTTACTTAGTAAGTGCAACTTTATAGATGAGAGTAAGATCAAGGTTATTATGTCAAACTTCAGAAGGAAAGGGCAAATCACTAAACAAAATGCTCTAATAAAACTTGTTCAATTTCATAACCTCAAAAAAGGAGGGGAGGGGGCGTGTGTGTGTGTGTGTGTTTCTGTGTTTTTCTTTCTTTTTAACTCCCTACTGGCGACATTAATGTGAAAGAAGCGTTACAAAATACTTCCCATCTGTAGTCTGAACAAACCTGCAAGGAGGTAAAGGGCCATAAATGCCTCATTATCTCCAAAGCTCTTAACAGATGACATTGACAATGCACCACACCAATATATAATTCCCACCAGAGCTACAGTTTCCCTTGCACATTAATCCAGTGAATCACATGTTTCCCAACTGATCACTTGATCACCTATCTCACTCAATGATGTCAATCATCATCACCAAGCACTGCTGCACATATATGATATACATGAATATTCATATGATTTTATAATTCAGGATTGACCAAGAATTACATACATGCTGTGTCAGGTTGGTGCGTGTCTTTGACCGTGTAACACTATGTGTTTTTCTTGTCCAAATATCTATGCATGTGTGGGTTCAATTTCATACATCTCTAATGCGCAGGACCATTTGTAGTGCTGAATTTAAGTTTGGCGAGATCAGAATCTTGACCATTTACTTCTAGCGTTACATCCAAGTAGATTTTATGGTTGAAATATCATATTGGAAAGAAAATTATACATACTTTGTCCTACTATATATATTTTTTCCTTTTTGAGATCTTACGTGTTTTTGCTACAACACTAAAACATTTTTTGTCACGACAATCATTTACTATATCACTTTCTATACGTGTAAAATATTTCAATTAGAATTTATTTCACAGATATCTATACAATATATCAAGACAGAAAGGTGACAGTTGGTGTAAATTTTTTAAATCATTTTTTCAACTTTCAATTATATTCTTATAAAATCTAATTTTTATTTCAATTACATGATCACGTTTTACTAATATAACTACCTTAAATATTATAATTACCAAATTAATATAGCCATATAAATCAAAGTTCTCTAATTAATTTATATAAATTGTATTTATGTGTAAAATAAAATTCATATAATATTAATTATTTTTAAATTACATACATATTGGATGTGCCCTTAATGCCAATTTAAATAAATCTTGAAGGGAATAAATCTAAGAGAGAGAGAGAGATAAGGGGGCATTAATTCAAGTTTGAGGCTCAAGGTCCACTGCCAATCATTTCAGCAGCTGACCTCCGAACCGACAGCCCGGACAACACCCATTTAGTTGAAACAAAAGAATAAGAGCACCCTGCTGGCTATTCACCTACAATTTGAACCCAATGTATTTTTCCCAATGGTGAAGTGAAGGACACGTGTCTTCCATCAGAAGGGTTAGACTCTTTGACTTGACGACCATAGTCAAGATTCCTATTACCCTAAGGCTAAGCTAGCCAGCTCCCTTCTTCCAAAAAGCCATTAGGACTACAACTCTTAACTACATAACTAGTAGCATTAGTATTAAAGTTTTCTTTCCAACAACTCTTGTTACGAACTCTTCTCCCTTGTTCATTTTGACCATTTTTTGGTTGTTTCTTCACTTTTCTGCATTATTTTCTTTCATTCCTGTCCCCCCCATCCTTTTTACTTTTTGCCCTCTCCAAACACCACAAAAGTGTGTGTGTGTGTGTGTATATAGTGCTTGTTGAGGCGGTCCTCTTGTGTTTTCATTTGCAGGCTGCATCACCATGGCGATTCTTCCTAATACTTCTACTTGTTTGGAGCTAACTATGTCGATCCCAGGCTTATCTTCATCTTTGTCTATCCCTTCTTCAGGTATGAAACTATAATCAATCTTTTTCCGGTTTGATTTTATCCTTCTTTGTTTTTGCTTTTGTGCGTCTGCAATTTAACTGTTCAGTTACACCCTCTTTCTTTTGATTCTACGAATTTGGTGGATTCTAGTAACCCTCTTTTGATCCTGATTTCTTGTTTCTGAAATGATAAACGAATTTCTTGAGGTGCAAAACTTAACACTGATATCTTATAACAAGATCTTTTAGGGCTTCCTGCATGGAGGTTTGTTTGTCTGATCGAACACATATATATGGACTAAGTTTTCTCATCTCGTATTTATTAGATGAACTTTTCATCATATGAATAGATACACATATGATCATGTGATGTTCTTAGTCTCGTGTTGAAAAAGTTATTTTTCAAGTTATTAATTTCTGACTTTCTAGTAAATCACCTGGTCAAATGTAAACATTAATAATAATTAATGCAGGGGAAGGTGGTGGAGTTTCAATGAAAGATTTGGACATAAATCAAATCCCATCAGGAGGCGAAGAAGAATGCATGGAAGATGAAGATGAGAGCCCAAATGGAGGCCCTCCAAGGAAGAAACTCCGTTTAACAAAGGAACAATCTCGTCTTCTTGAAGAAAGTTTCCGGCAAAACCACACCTTGAACCCTGTGAGCACCTCTAGTGTGTGTTTGTTTGTGTGCTTCTTGATTATCATCTATTTTCTCAGGGGAAAAAAAGGTATTAATTGTGATTTATTTTTAACCAAATGGCAAAATTCACACATCAATTGAATCAGTTATGTATTAATTGTTGTAGAAACAAAAAGAAGTTTTGGCCATGCAATTAAAGCTGAAGCCGAGACAAGTGGAGGTTTGGTTTCAGAACCGTAGAGCAAGGTACTATTTATGACGTGCTACTATTACTAGTACAATTTACGGGTGAAATAGACCTTATTATTATTGGTCGACTGAACTCAATTTATTTTGTTCCTCAAAAACACAACTTAGACGGGTCAGAAACTAGATGGTCATCTTTTTGCTTTGGTACCACATTCTTTACCATCTTGATGTAAAAATTTCTGTTTTTTTTTTCTTGTTTTGGGTATCTTGTGTAGGGGTTTTATTCTTGAATGCCGGTTGGAAGTCAATACCGCATTTAAGTCTAGAAGTGTTGGAATATTGTTAAGTCTACGGCACGAGGCAGACGCCCAATGTATTAAATTTCAAGACTAAAAACTATTTACCTCATTTTCTGAGAACATTACTTGCTTCAAAGTCTACATAGACCGTTGAAATAATTGATTCCTTGGAAAAGGGGTATTAAGTAATGGGAACAAACAAAATTGTTCAAAAGAATAAATCTTCAAAATTTTGACACATGGTGCGACTAATTCATTGATTTCCAAGATAGCTATATTAATACAATTCCTATATATATATTACCTATGTACCATTGAGAGAATAAATTTCAAGTATTTTTTGAACCCTCGCGCCTCTCTTTATATCCTTTCCACCCTTAACCGTTAATAAATTTCAAGTATTTGTATGTGCATGTAAGATTTTTTTTTTTTTTTGGATATTTTGTTCATGTGAGAGTGGTGCTTGCACAACACACAATTTAATACACCTTATACTGTTCGTAAATGAAATCTTTCCAATGTGTATGATAATCATGAGTGCTTAAAGTGTTTGTAGTTTCTTCACGTAGCTCGAGTTTAAGTTTTGGGGAAAAAAAAAAGGTTGATTATATACCCCTCTTTTGGGGACAAGAAACATCCAAGAGTCATGTTTGCATAATCCTAGTTGATTTGTCTTTGTTTATACCTATAACAACGAAGAATATATTATAGGTCATTAATCCTGGAGTTTTGGGTCCATAAAAATGACTCATGGGATTGAGAATAGCGTGAATTATGTGCCTTCATTTCTTGTAGAATGGAAACATATTGATGGTTTGTGCACTCATCTAATAATAGCAGACAACTTTGAAAGTACCATTCACAAACTACTTTTACGAGGTTTTTTATACAGATTTTGCAGGCATCACCTGAAAGCCACGAGTCTCTAAAGGTCGTCAGAACTTATCCTTTGGTAGTATAAGTGTCTTAGACAAAAAAGATCAGACAAATGCATGTTTTAGTGATTCATCCAGTACATAGATATGTTACTTTTATTAGCATTATTTAATTTTACAAAATTCAATGAGTTCGAAATATGTCAATTAGTGTAAGATTCATTATCTCGTATCTACAAGTTCACATATTCAAGGATTATACTTTCTGTTCTTAGCTAGAATTCCTCAAACTTTAACAATTTATATTTAAATTTTACGTGGTTAACATTATATCATCCCTTCTAGACATGCAAGCTAGTGTGAAATTAGATTTTACCTGTCAATGTGGCCTGCAAAATAAACTGATAACATTTCCTCATTTCACATGAATATTTTTTTATCCGTGTGTCATTTTCTCTATTCGCTGGTAATGGAGATTTCTATATCAATTTCTCATGCATGATTTGCTCTAAGCAGGAGCAAGCTGAAGCAAACAGAAATGGAGTGCGAGTACCTAAAAAGATGGTTTGGATCATTAACAGAACAAAACAGGAGGCTGCAGAAGGAGGTGGAAGAGCTAAGGGCAATGAAAGTTGGTCCACCAACCGTGCTATCCCCGCACAATTGTGAGCCTCTTCCAGCATCCACCTTGACCATGTGTCCTAGGTGCGAGCGTGTCAGAGCCACCATTGCTGTCCAGCAAGACAGGGCCGGCCCTACCACCACCACCGCCACCGGCACCACCACTTCGGCCAACCCCACGTTGTCGCCTAAAGTGGGCTTTGTTCAGTCCCGTCATCCTTCCGCAGCTTGCTAGTCAAGAAAGCTTCTCATTATGTTGCAATGACCAAGGGAAGAAAGGAAAAGAGATGGTAGAAGATTCTTGAAGATTTGTTCATAGTAGTATTAATAGTTTTTGTTTTTCTCTTTTTGTTAGGAATTCAATAGTAATGGCTGTAGGGCGTACAATGTAGTGGGAACTTGGTATTCAAAGTACTAACTTGGCATCTATATATTACTACTAAGCTAACCAACTCAATATGGTATCCTCCAGTTTTAGTCCATATACATTTTTTGTATTCCCTCAATATATTTACATCTGACTCAAAAAAATGTATATGGATTTAGTCAATTCTATACGAAATTTAATAAAAAAATAATGAAACATATTATAAATAATGTTGATTTTTGAAAATAATTTTTAAATTAATTTTATTAGAGCGCAACAGAGAGAAGTTTTCTCCAATATAATAGGCTCTGTTTGGCAAGTGAGTATTTTAGATGTTTGTCTAAAACTTTACAGTAGCTTACCGTAGAAGTTGTAGAAAAAATTTTGAAGTGTGTAAATTTTTGGGTATTTTGAAGTGTATAGTTTAAAAATTTTGAGAAATTTTTTGAGATTACTGTAACTAAAGTTGTTTAAAAACTTGTAGCAGACAAATTTGGCCAAAAACTTTTTTGGCAAACAAGGCCATAATGTAATGTAGGGAGAAAGAGATATCCATTTCAAATTGGCCACAAGATATGATAATAGTCAAAAGTTTCTGAGTATTAAGGTCATGTGTGGTTGGCGTTCTAATTATTGTATATGTTGATTGGAAATCCAAGCGTTCAATTCTCACATGAAATGTCGTTGGTCTTAGACCTTGAAGTCCTTACCATCAAACATTTTTTTGCTCCCCAAACTTTAGACAATGTCCAAGATTTCACAACATTTCTTCTTCTTTTCACCAAAATTTGCCTTTTGCTTTCGAACTTCCAACTACTATCTCATGAATGGGACTATAGCAAAATTAGCTGAGTACGGTATCTACGTGCACGTGTCATTCTAGACAACCCCTTGTGAAAAATTTTGAAGATGTAAATGTGAAAAAAAAATTCATCTCAATTATTGATCATAAACCTAACTCCATAAGTAGTCAACCTGCGTATTGAATTGTTGACAAAAGCGAAACTTACAAAGTAAAAAGCATATACGTTTCTACGGTTGAAAAGTTGTAAAAGTATCAGTTTTCTTGAAAGATTTTTCAAACATTTGATATTCCAGAATCTGACAGTTTCTATCCTGTAACAGAAACCATGAAGCTTTCAACAACTTGAAGTCCAATGCGCAAGGAGCTAGACTTTAAAATTACATTTAACGTGCCCTAAGTAACAGATCCTTTTTTTTTTTTTTTGTAATCAACTAAAGTTGGTTTTCTAAATTTATGTATAGTGAAGGAAAGAAAAAAGAAATCCAAAAAATTTAAGTTGGTTTTACGTCAAAGCAATTTAAAATACATGGCACATCATGAATATTATTTTTTTCTTGAACAGAAAAAACTTAAGTTGTAGTAGTAGTATTAATATTTAAGTGAACCAAGAATGTAAAAGACTAAAAGGTGACGGAATTAACCAATATAAATCAAATATTGGATTCAAATTGTCTGGTTTTTGTATCTATGAAAAATGAATTTTCTTGCAATTTAGCAATGTTGTATGATATGGTAGGTAAACATATTATTCATTGTAACAGTTGAATTTTTTTTTTGCCAGCAACGATACATTGTATAATCTACTCTATCCTAATCTAGGAGGAGGGGGAGCCTAAGGAGGCTTGTGTTAGGGACTAGTGGGTATACAGACCCAACTAAACCAAGGGAGTGCTATGGCACTACTCTTAGATTTTTTTTGCTGAGGAGAGACTTAAATCCCTCCCTGGTGGCCACTGAGCTAAGCTCAGTGGTTCCATTAACAGTTGAAGGTTTCTCATTTTTTTAAGATTCCAGTTGTTGACTTTTGTGACGAAGCAAGAATGACTACCACAGAACTGTAGTTTCTTGATAAAAAAGAAAAATTTAACACTAGGAACTTAGTCATAGATCGTAAAATTCTATTTGGTGGAAATTCTCCAATTATATACAGATCAAAGTCTTAGTTTGGATGGGTTTAATTTTGATTAGCACCACGGGTCAAAACATGCCCCTGATTAGAGTTTTAGTTTGGGTAGTTTTAATTCCGATCAGCACCACAGATTAAAACACACCCTTGGACCATAGGTTACTTATAGGAGTTCTAACAAATCCCTTACTAACATAGCCCTCATATCGGCAGCGAAATAGAATATACGATCTTTTGTGAGAAAGTGGTTCATCGTTATCAATTAAACTAACTTGTATTGATTATACTTATCAAACTCATTGAACTTAATTTAATTTTTTTTTTATCGATTTTGAAGCTGGAAATCGGTTCCCCTTTTGGGCCAGTGTAGGACACAATCTAGCCTCATGTATGAATCGAAACTTGTCCCACAAGTTCTATGCGTGAACTGGAATTGTTCTTCTGTTGGCCCGGATCAAACCAAAGCCCAAGCTTTGACTACAACAGCTCATACTATTCTTCGAGCCCATAAGTCAAATTTAAGAAAAAAAAATTTAGGGAAAATAACAATTTCAGTCCTTCAAATTTTCACTAAAATGGATGCGGTCCCTAACCTATTCATTTTCCGCCAGTTTCATCCTTACATTATTATTGGACTAATATGTTTTTCAGGTGAAAGCCATTGAAGCAATGCTTACAAACTTCAAAATTTCAGCGAAACCATACAAAATTTTGTCAAAATGCATGAATTTTAGCTGCAATTCCTATTGATGGTTTGTAGGAATAATCTAATTTGTTCTAGTAGCTATGAATCGGAAGG
Source organism: Coffea humblotiana (assembly GCA_023065735.1). NCBI lineage: Eukaryota > Viridiplantae > Streptophyta > Magnoliopsida > Gentianales > Rubiaceae > Coffea > Coffea humblotiana. The sequence continues at coordinate 7,015,494 of CM041218.1, read as the reverse complement.
ATTTCCGAGCTTGAATGTTCTTATGGCAAGATGGTTTACCTCTTCCCCAAAATTCAGTACTTAATGTTTAGACATTATTAATGTTCCATTATAATGCATTTGACTTCGATATTCCTCATTTCTCTTCTTTTTGGGTACCTTAAAAAACTCTCTTGGACGCCAATGAGCTTTATTTTAATAGGTGCAGTTTAGTGCGTTTAAACTATTTTTACATGTTCACATAAGCAAATTAAGAAGACAAATTTAAGTGACTTTAGAAAAACTCAAAGGAGGCAAAACGACCAGAATATAAATTTGAGTGAGAAAAGGGTGTGATAATAATGTGCTTAGGATTCTTTGCATCATTCAGCCAAGGGTACGTAGGGCAGTTGGCAGATCATTTCAATACTTGCCAACCAACTATGACAGGTATGGTCCGCATGGATTAGGGGTTTTGACGGTTGAAGCTCAATTGTCCCAAATAATTTCATGGATTATTGTATATTATTGTGTAAGAGAGAAAAACTACACGTAAAAAGAAACAAATTTCGTACATTTTTAAAGATATATAATTGGAATGTCAACAGTACTTTAGGTTCCAATTGGATTGTCATTTAGCTTTTATATCTTGCAACAAAAAAAATATATATATTTGTGAAGTACTTTATAACTTTGCCTCCATGACGAAAAAAGTTAAACCCAAAAGGAAAATAATGGGAGGTAGGGTGGTTTGTGTAAAGGCAAACAGAAGATTACAAGGAATGGAGGAGAGAACAGGCAGAGGGAACCAACAGCAAAAGGATGCAGACTAGCTTCTTCCCTTAATAGACACTTTTAATCTTGTCTGGGACAAGAATCACGCCCTACAACTAATCTTATTTTGTACGACATATACCAAAATCTAAGTCCCAAAATCTCACTCCATCATAGGGCATATGGGATGAATTCCATTAATTTTGTGCGGTCTCATTTGTCCTATATTGGTTTTGGGAATTATACAAAACTGTTAAAGAGTCCCATGCCTTCTGTCATTTCACTTCATCTTTTCTCTTCTGTTCTTGTTGGGCATTATTAGCACCTAAGTTTCTGTTCTTTCGAAACTCACTATAGCACAAGAAGCATTACCTCCCATCATTGGCCACAAAATGTGGCCAGCCACTTCAAGTGGCTTCCAGACGAGTGCGTCGTTTGAGCCAGTAGATGATTCAGTCCCCTTCGATTTCTTCTCGACCTCTTCAGGTCCTTCCCTTTCCGTAGCATAGACAAAAAAAAAAAAAAAAAGAAGCATTATGATAGACCTTATAGTTGTGAAAGAGGCACCACAACACCATATATCTAAGCATTGAAATATACGAAATTTTTGTTCTTGGTCAAATGAAAGAGCATTGAAACGAATCAGCAAAATCGTTACTAAGAGAAAAGGTTTAATCGATGGATAGTGCTCCAAGAAAAAATGTTGAAAAATAAAATACAAGTATTTTCAGAATAAAACTTTTCAATCATTATAGGATTATGACCAAGGACCAAATGAATCAGTAGTATTAGCCTATGTACGTACCTACAAGCCACAAAACTAGAAAGTTAGACATGATATGACAATTCTCCAATGTGCTTAGTCAAAAATGAAGATGGAATTGTCCCTGACATTTAAAAGAACTCCCTTACAACCGAACATGGCACAATTTCGTGGCCAGTTACACACCTGAACCATAGCATATATAGGGGTCTGAGAGAATTGATTTCAGCACCAAGAACACATTGTCAGATCCATTTGCTTCCCTAACCTGAACTTTGCCAAGCCATACCCAAGACATGTCTCCAATCCCACTAACATTTGCCCCCATTTCCATTCAAACCAATATTAAAATGTCCAAAAGTGGGTATCATTCTTATCTACTACTATTCTGTATTACTTCTCGGAAATTGCCTGCACTCCATATATATTTTGAAAATTTTTTTTGCTTTTGATAAATTGCTTCGTACTGATATTCGCTTCAAATGAATTATAATTTAGAGTTTGTATTTCTTTAACGGTTTATATATATATATATATATATATATATATATATATATATATATATATATATATATATTGAATCCTGAACATTCAAGTCACAAGTTTGCACGAGTTACCAGGAGTTTTGGAATTAAAATTGAAGTCTTCAAGACTTGTTTTTATTTTACTTTAAATTACTAATTAGTCATGACAAAAAAAAGCAAAGCCAAGACCAAAACAATTAGAGTTGAGGGTTGTGGAAGTAGAGTGGTCGTTTCACATTCTTCAGTTTTTGGAGTCAACATGGAACGTAGCACCATCACATGACAATATAACCTCACAAGTATCAAAATCGCTGCGTTCTATGCATGAAATTTTAGGTTCATTGGCACTATCAAAGAAGCACTAGAGGCTAAACTTGATTAGGGGTACCCTCTGGGGTTTGGTACCATTATCTATATTCATAAGACTGATTCAATCAGAAAATAATTCTTGAAACTCATAATCAATTATGAAAATGGATTTGGTGAGATCTGTTGTCAACCATCTTTCTTTTCTGTTCCCTTTGTTTATTCCTTAGTTCTTTGGGGGTGGAAAACCATAATTTCATTAAGTAGATTCAATTACCGCAAGAAAGCCAAGAGGTCAAAGCAAGGTAGAGGCACATGGAATAGAATAAGTCCCAAGGTATTAGGTTTAGTCGACTAGGCCTAATGGGCAAAGTCCACCTTGAAAAAAGAAAAGCCCACTGCTGCGGGACAAGACCTTAATAAACAGACTTAATTGTCCGCCAAATTTTGGAGGCATCATGGTCGTTTTAATTCGACAACCATTCCTAAAAGGTTAATGTTTTGGATTTTTTATATACAGCGAGTTAAATTAGAAGATATATGTCCACATTAATATCATGAGTGGGACTCATAAAAAATGTATTAAATTTATCTCGTGTTTATATTAGTTTATATTCTGAATAAACAGGTTTACGTTTTGTTAAAATGCATGAAATCATTTCAGGACGGTTGTCTATTCCGGTCTTATTATTTCAGAGTAATACAGGCTCCTAACCTCAATTTCGACAAAAAATAAAAATAAAAATAATAAAAAACTAAAAAAGGACCAAATTGTGGGGTTGGTTTTTGAATTAGAGAAAAGTGAAAACTAAATTCTCCATTATGCAGGAACCAAATGTTGTAAGTATTCACTACTTTTTATCATACATCTTAGAACAAGACATGTCTTACTCTCATGATACTCAAACATTAGAAATTTCAATCTTTGAGTCCAAATTGCAAAATTTTGATGTTTCCCTTTAAAGCCAAAAGGTTATTAAAGGTATCATAGTGCCAAGTGATTAAAAAAAAATAAAATGCATTGCAGGTATAAAAGATGAAAGCAACAATTGGTAGTGGTTTTTTAGGACTCATTAATCATTTCTGAAGTTGGTGCTTATCCAAAGCAAACAAAATACGTGGGAAGATATTAATCATTTATACTTGCACGGGTCACAAAACTTGTGATCATGATTTTATTTTGATTACTCATCCATTTGGAGCAATTCGATATGGTAAATCATTCGGCTGGTTTCTTGAGGAATCATGCATCTTTTGATCTGCAGTCAGTAGCTAGCACGGGTCGTGGATAATGTGCTTGATTAGTTGTGTTAAAGTTAATTAGTACACATTTGGCATCAATGGGGTTGTTAAAATGGTCATTTCTTTTCTAAAGAGGATGAATGAATGGGCAAAGATAAAAGGTAAAAAGGTGAAGGATATGAGAGATAACTTAAGAGTGTGGTGGAAAACATTATGAGTGTCAAGCCCCGTGAATTTGATCTTAGCAATCATCTGAATCTATAAACCAACCCCCCCCCCCCCCCCCCCCGCCCTTCCTCCTCCTCCTCCTCTCACAAAAACAAAAAAACCATCCAGAAAATCACTTGAAGTTTTACAAAGGGAAAGTGAGATCATTACTAAGTGGTTTTTCTATGCAATAGAAGGTGTAGTTGGATTTCTTTTCCTTTTTTATTATGGCTGACATTTTAATTAAGATAGATGACAGATAGATAAGTTGTCCGGTTTAAACCTCAACAATGCGTACACATAAATTTCACTACCACTCACCCTTTTTAAATCTTGTCATTAACATATTGTCACTCATTCTTTTTTCCATTCAACGAACTTTAAACTTTACAAAAGCAAAGCAAAAAGAAGAGAACTCAAAATCAAATTGCGATTTTTATTATTGTTTACCTAATGTTTTTGCCAATTGAATTGACTTTTAGGAATACATTGTTACATGAATAATTGATGGATTAATCTTCGATGCACTGATAGTATATACACTTTCACCATTAGATGTATTACACATAATTTGAATATAAATTTGAAAATCAAATTTTGCATTTGTATTGTATATTCAACTGTGATAGTGTATACATCATCAATGCATATAAGATTTACTCATAATTGATTAATTTATGTAAAGCTCAAACTAATACATATCTTTGTTGACGGGTCAATTGCCCATGCAAACTACCACTCTTTCCATCCCAAATTGTTTGTCCCATTTTGACAATTCAACCTTTTAAAAACAATGATTTGATGGTGATGTTAGTGAATTTGTTTTCAAAATTTCTCTCAAAAATTCAGATTCAGTATGAAATATGGATAAAGATAGAAATAATATTGAAAAAGGAGATCAAAAGTAATTTTGACTTTGGTAAGATGACAAACATTTAAAAAACGTCTCAAAATTAAAAAGTATGAAACTTTTAATAAGACAAAAGAGTACTCTAGTTATACAAATCACAACAAAAAAGAAAAGATCAAAGAAAAGAAAGAACAAAGATAAAGGTTGCACGCATATTATGGTTGTGAGTATGACATGTAAATTGTTCAATAAAAATAGTAGGTTGAAGTTTATCCCAAAAAAGAAGGAAAAAAAAAACACTTGGGCCATTGGGGCCAAGAGGCAATAAAGAAAGGGAGTAGTGGTGGGGTTTTACATGGGGGCTCCAATAGGATGGTAAGATGAGCGTGGGGGAGGTTGGGTGCTGGGGAGTCCCCTTGGGCCGACGGCGCACCGCTTTTGACTCACATGCCTTTCCCTACTCTAATTTCAAGTCTCACCAAATTGCACGTATTTAGAGACATGAGAGCGACTTGGAACCACTCAACTTTGTACTATGTCTTGTGACTTTTTCTATTAAATTTTTTTTAGGCGTAATCTCTTCTGTCTTAATCTCTCTTCCTTATAGAACCCATATGATATCTCGGTTTGGATTCAGCTCCTAGTTACCAAAGCTCATTAGCTTTACTCATCAATGGTTTTGTTTCAGCTTTTTTTTTTTTTAACACACATTCATATTGTTGTCAGCAGCCATTCTTTTATAATAGTTTAACCAAACATCATGGGAGACATAATGCTTTTACTAAATCAATCCTTGTACAAAGTGATTATATTAGCAATAGAACTGGCATTACAAGTCGCTTTCATTAGAATTGCTCTTCATGGTGACGTACTAAGGTATCTACATTTTGAGCACAACCATAAAGGTTTCTAGGCAACATTTTATTCTTTTAATTTTTTTTTGAATTGAAAAAACCAATATTGTTGAGAACTTTTTATTAGGTTTTTTGCCTTTCCTCTATGTAATCCTCGTCTTTTGTTTTTCTTTAATAAGTGGGAGGTTTTGAATTCAGAACTTCCTACTTACAATCTCTTTTAGGACCTCCTATTCCATGCTTACGTAAAGTTTATCAGCAATTACGTTGCTTTCAAGAATTATTGGCGTGTAAACTGGTCAGTGCTTACTATTAATATAGTATACTTTTTCACCTTTAGAAATTTGAGAATTACTTTTCTACTGAACGAATTTGTTTCATTGGGAAAAAAAAAAAAACAAGAAGAAGAAGGAATTGTTTCGTTGAAAGTCTTAGCCTGTGATACTCAATTAACACGCACATGCTCTAGTCGCATTTTATTCACATACGTGATGTCTTGTTCATTGTCTTTTCTTTGACTATTTTCTTTCCTAATGTCAAAATGATATAACTATCATGGAGGAAAATACAGGACAGAAAAAAAAATGTTGCAAAGCACTGTCAATTTGTCAAATTCTTATGGAAAACGTTATTTACACTTCCCTCTTTGTTAGTCACACTCCCACTATTATTTTAATCATATAATTTTTATTTGTTAGATTATATGATAAAATAAATAGTAAAAATGCAAATAACAAGAAATAGAATGCTAATAACATTTTCCGCCATTTAAACTGTATAGACGATCATTTCCTTTCATTAAACTTTGATACCCAAAAAAAGGGGAAAAAAGGTGAGAAAATCAAGTCAAAGGTTTCTAGATTAGAAATCTTTAGCTTGGTAGAAAATTGTCCAATTTAACAAGACATTTCCACAACAAATACTCATGTACGAACAAAAGCTTAATCAAGGTCCTCTTTGGTCCAAGCATCATTAACATACAAAGAACATATAAGTAGATAAAAAGGTTGCCTTTACAGGGGCGAATCTCTATTAATTAATTGTGTTTCAAAGGGTTTCAGAATCCCTGAATAAAGGTGTATCAAAACCTGTGAGTGCATGGTAGTAAAATATGACCTTGAATATATATATAAATGCCGACATCTGTGATGCTAGTGCATTTCTTTTGCGGTGGTTTGAATTTGGTCTGGATGCTAAGTCCTAACCTAACAAAAGAATCTTATTTATTATCTCCTCTATGAATTATAACTGGATTTTGACTGGTGAGATTCGTAATCGCATGTGTACAATCGAGTTGATCCATAGGAGATATGGTCCTTGAGTGAAGTTGCTTGCTACCCTACTACGTACTATTACTACCTTACACTTTTTCTTTATCCTACCCAACTCTCTCTATGTACTGAAGGACTATAGGGCAGGTTAGCATATGTTTTGTGCATAATTAAATGACCCCATCTTCATAGATATTATGCATGAAATTTAACAGTGTTTTAAGATGCATGTAGTACCAAATTTCAGACATTTCTTCTTGGAATGAGGGCTTCAATTATTGATCACTCAATCATCAGAGATTTTCATCGAACACTCCAATGAATGTTTATATTTTGAATTCAAATTTAGATCCCTAAAACAAGGGAAAAAAAAAGCAAAGGTCTAGATGTTATCCAAAACGATTTATCTGGCTAAAGATTTTCTGAGAATATTAAATTTCACTGCTATATATCGTGAATTATTCAACGCAATGGAGATGCCAAGAATTTTTTATAAAGCCTTCCATCAAACGTCAAATGTATATGCTAATGTGTAGTTCTGGCATAACTTAGGTCCAAAATTAACTCTATTATAGGGTCTTCTTGAGAGGAGATTAATTATTAGTGAGGTCTTAAAAAAAAAAAAAGGCATACGTCCTCTTTTCCTGAATATGATAGTGATTACTCAATCATGCTGGGACGAAGGTGACTGATATTTTAGGTACGTGAATGTGACAGATGTTAATTACTCCAAAACTTAAGCCCTTAAACTATTCGCTTGGATTTATATTACTATTCAAATCATTTGTTTGGAGAGAGATCTTTCATTGTTGTTGCATAGTTTAAGTTTTGTACAAATGTGATACCTCGACATATCCAATTTCAATTCACATGTCAAGTCTTCTCTAAGCTTCTTTGACGATAATGATGTAACAAAGATCCAAAAAGACCCATTTTAAGCATCACAATTCTCCAGCTGAGCAGGTTAGTCTAGTGATTAAGTTTGAAACTCCAAAATTTACAGGTTTTTGGTTCAAATTCTTCTTGCTCCTCTCTGTTTCTTAAATTCCGCCGTTCTCCTACTAAAAAAAATTTTTGTAAAAAAAAAAAAAAACATAATTCCAGCAGTGCTTAGTAATTTACACTCTTCATGTGGTTGCAACCTCCTTAGTTTGTTTTTGCATATTATCTAGCATGGTATGCTGAAACATAGGAGACCAGTTTTTTGTATTAGACAGATAACCAACAAAATGAAAAATGAGAAGGTGCAAGTTGTTTTTGTTTTTTTTTTCCAGGTTCTAAAATTTGGCTTCTAATCTCATGTTAAATCAAATTGGCATAACTTTTTCTATCTTCTTGTAACTTTTTTATTACTCGATTTTGGATATTGTTAAATATTTATTAGGATTCTTTTATAATTTTGGGTGGGGTAGGGGGAAGGAATTCGTTGGCCGTTTGAGCAATTGAAAAGAACTTAACCAGATGCAACGAAAATAGTTGATGTACAAAAAATAATGTAAACAACTTAACATCAGTAGACTTGCTTAAGGTTTGTGCTAAAGTAAAAGAGGACTCTTTTATCAATTGACAAGGGCTAAAATAAAAATTCATTTGACGTCAGTGACTATTAAGTAATTCCAGCAAAGTCAATCTCAAATGCAAGACCAATTAAAAAGTAAAGAATCATGAAGGAAAGAGGAAAAGAATATAAAGGGAAATTTGTAAAATTCGTCATTTTGCCCCCAAATTCTGGTCGTCAAATTAGAAAAAACAGTGCTAATAAAGATCGCAACAAGAAATGATTTTCTATTTTCCATCGTTATCTTACCTTGTTAATTATTAGTAAGATAGTTTCTATTTTCCATTCTTATCGTATGTTGTGAACGAATAATAAAATATTGGGTCTGTCTAATGGATGTTCATTGGACGCTTATTAAAATGTTGTTTAAGCATTAATTTTTTTTAAAAGACAAGATTAATTAGAAAAGGTGTATAAATGCAAGAGAGGGAAGTAATTGTTAGTATGTGTAATTTAGATGGAATTTAGGTGTCTTAACGAGTTTCCAACGGATACCCATTAAAAAAATTCTAAAATACTTTTAGATATTGCTTATATCTTTTGAAAGCCAGACAAGTTTATATCATTATTACATAAGGTTTACTCATTAGCACATCTAAATCACACTTAAATTATTATGTAAATACGCACACTAATAATTATTATTCTCCCTTATATATATATATTTCTCGATTAACTTTACTTTTCATAAAGTTTATTATTTAAAGTGCATCTTAATGGATATCTGTTAGACAGATCCTGTTTTGTAAAATAGACGTTTAGTTGTATTATTGAAGTATCTACCGTCTAACATCATTTTTTTCTTTTTTTTGCTTTCAAACTCACTTACGAAGCATTTGGGCAGAAACTTGACTTTTTCATAGCGAAGAAGGTCTTCCGCATATTACGGTTTAGTAGGTGTCTCAACTTAAAGAATTTGGAGACTGAAACCCTCAATGGTTTCTATTGTCAAACTTTTCCAGTGGCAATGGAAGTTCATCTCCCCAATAAAAACAACTCAAAGAAGATAAATCCAAGACACGTAGACAACACAACAAAAAAAAATTAGGTTTCATAGGCGAAGTCCCTTTCACAAAGTATTATGGCATCTTAAGATCCTAAGAGAAACAAAGTGTTGAATTATTTCTTCTTAATTAATAAGTGGTAAAAGAAAAGAAATATAAAAATGAAGGGTCAACTAACATTCCATTTGTTGTATAGTGTATGCTACTTAACTATCAAATTTAGTCACGGACAGACAAAATCCAGCAAACTAGGGCATGTGATGTATGAATTATTGTCTAAACATCCTCTAAAATTGGAAACAAAAAGTTATTTGACAAAAACAGTGACAAATAAGCATGAGCATGTTTTCCTTGATAGTTTTACCAAGCAAAAAATAGACTGAATTCCTGACAGTTTCACCTCTTCAATCCTGTATTTAATTTCCTCTACTTTCACAAGACTCTTATTAATATCCTCTACATTTTTTCTTGAACTTACTTCTTCGAACTTGAGACCTGTTTGAATTTGTAACCCTCTTGTAAAATTCATATCCAATCAATTAGCTAGGTGTGGTCATAGATGACATCAAACTTTTGAGAATATTCCTTTGGCATTGTACTTTTTTTTTTTTTTGCAATAAAAGTGCCTGAAATAGCCATTAACCATGTAAATCATATTAGGTGAAAGGATCTTCTCTGTGTAGTTTGTAGAGGAGACATACAATGACTAACTAGCAGTTGCAAGCAACATGCAATTACAGTTGTAATTATTTCATTACCGATACATAGAGAAGTGAATTTTTTTAAAGAAAAAAAAAAAGAGTGCAAATTTCGTAAGCCTCATTTGAGCATGTATGGTTTTTGTTTTTCCCTCCGAATATAAAACTAGACTGCTGAATTTAGACAAGATTGGAAGATCAATGGATTGATTGAATAGGTCAGTTGTTCTGTGTGGTTTTAGTCTGTCAGTAAGCATCAGCGCCACCTGAATACTGTTTTGAGTCTTCCATTGCTTATTCTTTGGGAATTTGACTATTTGAATAGTTTTCCGTATTGATATTGATTTCTTCTCGGGTAGTATTATGGCAATTAACCAGTCACATTCCTTCTGACTTTTGTTCTCTCATATCTAACAGGATGACTGGGTAAGGTGTCAGTTTTGAACCTTTACGCTGCAAAACTTTGACCGATCAAAAATTAGAAAGAAGGGCAATGGGAGGAATGTGCCATTCTAGGATAAGCACATTTTTATAAGAGCATTTTATGCATCATTGCTTAGTGGATAACTTTGCCAGAAAAGGGGTTTCACAAATTTATGCAACTGCAGTGCGTACTGTCTCCCAAATAGGATATGAAAACAAGGGTATTTTTTATAAATAAGGAAGACTTACTGATAAGATGGTTGAAAATCGTCTAGCACAATTTATAATTAAGTAATCTTATATATATATTATTACGGTTAGTTATATGGTACATATACAAAATTTGAATTTCAAATTTAAATTTAGATTATATGTCATGTATTTAATGATGAAAATATATGCACTGTCAGTGTATAAAAGATTAATTCCTTTTATCATTTGCTTAACAAAATTAGAAGAGACGTTCTTTAGAGAGTCACTACAATTGGCAGATTTTGCATAAGGAGCTAGACTGTGCCAATTTGTTAGCCTCTTTTGGACTGGAAGTCAATTTACATCAACACAGTTTTGGTGTAACTAGGGTAGTAATTAGGGCTGCAACGCATGCGGTTCAAATATGAGCTTGACTAGAAATTAGTCAATACCAAACTTGAATCGAGGTCGAGCTAATCAAGTCGAACTCGAGTTCAAAAATACGATTATATTTTTTTTTTATTTTTTATTTTAATAGTAAAATTATATATATATCTCTAATATTTTATTATTTGTTAAAAAATTATTATTTCATTCATTTTTAAAAATAAAATAATTCTTTTTTATTTTTTAAAATAAAATAATTCTTTTTATATTTTTTAAATCTCGAGTGAGTCGAGCTCGAGATCGAACTTGACATTTTGAGCTACTCGAACTCGAGCTTGAGTTCCAATTTCATAAAATTAACTTTAACCTCGACTCGTTTGCACCCCTAGCAGTAACTAGAGAGAGAACAAATATTAATCTTTTAAAACATTTCTTTCCAAATATAAATGCATATGATTTTGGCTGGAAAATTAATTACGTTGTCTGACAAAACCAATAACTTCCCACGACATGGTTAAGTTTCTCTCTGGACAAAAAAGAAGGAAAAAAAAAAGAATCCATTCTTGCTAGATCTTTATGAAGGGATCATGATGCACTAAAATATCATTATGTTTTATTGACTGTACAACCACATAAACTAAAGTACATATTAATAATACACCATGATTTCATCAAAATCAACATGAGAAAAATGCCATATTGTTTGTCACGTAATTGATAAGAAATCAATTAAGATATGCTATTTTAATCTAATTAAGGTCTTCACTCTTCCCCTCTAAAATTATGCGACTAAAATGGCAAAGCATCTCACATACAGACCCGGCCAGCATCTTAGCTTTAACTACAGGGCCAAAAACCAGACCCAAAGTCCAAAACTTTGACATATAACAAAAGAAATTTTGCAAAGACAAAAAAGCGTCCACGTCCACAAATACAAGCCATGCCATACAAGACTGGCCACGTTCACAGAACACATCCTCGGAACAATTACATCCCGACTTAGCTAGCTCATCTGGTCCCCCAACTCCAAGCTTTCCCAATCCCAATTAATTTCCCTTTTTTCTATAGGAGTTCGTGAGCCCTCATAATACTCCCAACTAGGCATCAACTAAAGCAAATAACTTGATAATGCTGCTTAGTTCACACTCTAATTCAATTCTTGAAGAGGCTAAATTCAGACGTCTTCCTTCTAAATCCGCATCTTCTTACGTACAAGTTTCGAAACTAATCCGATTCGTTCAGTTCATTGACTAGATAAAATGAAATAACTATTCATCTTCGAATTATGAATTCTGGCTTCAAATTTATGAAAAGATTTTAACGCTTGATTAAATTGTTTAACAAAATAAGTATGATTTTTCTTTCTCGAGATCTAAGACGGATTTTGCAACGTAGCTACGTGTAGCAACTCCTTATGTCTGATTTCATCAAGATATACATATACATATTCAATTGTAAGTATCATTTAAAGAAAAAATAAATAAAGAAATCAACTAATTAAAGCAACTAGGGGGCGCGCGCACGCTTTCACACACACATAGGTACTGGCTTTTCCCTATATATAATTGAGCCATTGTTACACCCCATGTATTTTTCACTGTCTCCAACCCTCCACACAAACTCTCAAGCTCATCCTTTTTTTTTTTTAAAGTCAGTGGAGTCAGTAGTAGCCAGTGAAGGAGTTTCTTGATTCAATCAATCTAAGCTTCTCAAGCATGTACAACAGTTAAAAGAGTACAGCACGGCAGAAGACATAAATCCCTTCAGTCAGTGCAGTAGTACCCTCCTCCTCTTTACAGTTAAATAACGACCTTTTCCCTCCCCATTCTACCCTTCTGCTCCTCCCTATAACAATACTACTGCTGCTGCTGCTACTACTACTCAACTCTCAAGCTCAAACCACTCTTAGATCTGCAAACCCAAAAAGCCAAAAGCAAGAAATCCCGCTAGCTAGCTCAAAGTTTCTTGCGGTATATTCTCTGAAAAATTAAGAAGAAAAATGATCACTTGGCACGACCTTTATGTGGTCTTATCGGCCGTGATCCCTCTTTATGTGGCCATGATTCTGGCCTATGGCTCTGTCCGCTGGTGGAAAATCTTTACGCCGGACCAATGCTCCGGTATCAACCGATTTGTGGCGGTTTTCGCTGTCCCTTTACTGTCCTTCCACTTCATCTCCACCAACAACCCTTATGAAATGAACCTTAAGTTCATCGCGGCCGATACACTCCAGAAAGTCATCATGCTAGTGGTGCTTGCTCTCTGGGCTAACTTCACCAAAAATGGCAGCCTAGAGTGGAGCATCACAATCTTTTCCCTATCCACGCTTCCGAACACACTTGTCATGGGCATTCCACTGCTAATTGCCATGTACAACCCGTATGCTGGGAGCCTAATGGTACAAATTGTTGTCTTGCAATGCATCATTTGGTACACCCTGTTGCTATTTTTGTTCGAATATCGGGGAGCCAAGATGCTTATCATGGAACAATTCCCGGAAACTGCCGCCTCAATCGTATCCTTCAAGGTTGAGTCCGACGTTGTTTCCCTTGACGGACAGGATTTTCTCGAAACAGACGCTGAAATTGGTGACGATGGGAAACTCCATGTGACCGTAAGGAAATCAAATGCTTCCCGAAGATCCCTAGGACATTGTTCCCTCCCTGCATTGACTCCTAGGCCATCCAATCTCACTGGAGCTGAAATTTACAGCTTGAGCTCCTCAAGAAATCCTACGCCAAGAGGGTCAAATTTCAATCATTCAGATTTTTACTCCATGATGGGATTCGGAGGCAGATTATCCAATTTTGGGAATTCTGACACTGGGAGGCTGTCAAATTTTGGTCCAGCGGACATGTACTCTGTTCATTCCTCCAGAGGGCCTACTCCTAGGCCGTCCAATTTCGAAGAAAATTGTGCCCCGGGAGGTCTAATGAGCTCCCCTAGATTCGGATTTTATCCGGCACAACCCGTCAATCCGTCAACCTATCCTGCTCCAAATCCGGAAATTGCATCAGCCGCTCCCAAACAGGGCAAAACTAGTACTACTAATAATAATCAGCAGCAGCAGCAGCAGCCCCAGCAGCAGCAGACGAGCGGGAATAAACCCAACCATGACGCTAAGGAGCTTCACATGTTCGTATGGAGCTCTAGTGCCTCCCCGGTGTCGGAAGTTGGTGGGCTCCACGTGTTCGGTGGTCCCGATTTCGGGGCCAACGAGCAACAATCTGGACGGTCCGATCATGGTGCCAAGGAAATCAGGATGTTGGTTGCTGATCACCCCCAAAATGGGGAAAACAAAGGTGAATATCAGTATTTTTCTTTTTTTTTTCAGTTGTTTTTTGAAGTATGGGTTTTTTTTTTATGGTAATGTTGGAATTTAATGTGTGAAGCCACTCCACAAGTCGGGGATTTCGGCGGGCCGGATTTCACCTTCGGCGGTGGTGGAAGGGATGGAGATGAGGAAAAAGAGAAAGAGGGTCCCACAGGGCTGTCCAAACTGGGGTCCAGCTCCACCGCTGAGCTTCATCCGAAGACAGCTGGAGGCCAAGATGCCGGTGCCGGAAAACAGCTGCCTCCGGCCAGTGTTATGACTAGGCTCATCTTAATCATGGTTTGGAGGAAGCTTATCCGAAATCCCAACACCTACTCCAGCCTTATCGGTGTCATCTGGGCCTTAATTGCGTTCCGGTAATTAAACTAAACACTCCTAAGTCCTAACCTAATTGTGATAATTATGATCTTTGGTTAATTACCTAATCATCATGGCTGCTCAATTGGTACGTACAGGTGGAATGTGCATATGCCGGCAATTGTAAAGAATTCTATTTCTATTTTATCAGATGCTGGGCTTGGAATGGCAATGTTTAGCTTAGGTAAGTTCTCGACGACAAGAGTGAAGAATCTAATAAGTCCATAGGGTCACATGATTGGTATTAAATGAATGAGAATGACCCTTTTTACTCAAAACTTGGTGACTCCGGCAATGTGAAAAATGGTTGGTGGTCAATGCCCATGTAATCTTTTTCATGGACACTGTAAATTTTTTTGACCATCCATCTTCTTTTCTTTTCTTGATTCTTGATAAATAAAGGTGTTATTACTACTACTACTACTGCTACTACTACTACTACTACTACTTGTCTTGAAAAAATGCAGTACCATTATCACCATCATCTACCCGACATATGGGACCGAGGAGGAGCAATGTCCCCTAGCGGTCCAGGAATCGGTGGATGATTGATTGACGCCGTTAACTTGTTGTGTGTAATCATGAATCATGATCATGTAGCATATGTATGTATGGTGGAGTGGTAAAGGGTAGTTGGAATTTAATTGAAACATATTTTTCTGTGAGTTGTCTGGCTAATTACTTGTACTATAATGAATTTTGATTTGATTTGATAGGTCTGTTTATGGCTCTTCAGCCAAAGATTATTGCATGTGGAAACTCGGTGGCCACCTTTGCTATGGCTGTCAGGTTTCTCACTGGTCCAGCAGTTATGGCAGCTGCCTCCATTGCCATTGGCCTTCGTGGTACCCTTCTCCATGTAGCCATTGTTCAGGTAAGTTTACAATTTTTGAGAGGCAATAATAATTTCTCTAGTTGCTTAAATATCAGCAAAATTATCATACGCTTGCTTGAAGCATTTCTGCTGTGAATTTGACTGATATGTACAAACAAACTTTGGGTTGTTTCATTGTAGGCTGCACTTCCACAAGGGATTGTTCCATTTGTGTTTGCCAAAGAATATAACATCCATCCAGCTATTCTTAGCACAGGGTAACTCAAAAGATTATCGATCTTTTGTACTTGAACTTTTTTTTAACAAAAAAAAAAAAGATAAATTCTTTCAAGTTAACAACTAACAAGTTTCTCGTTTTAAATTTGTGTTAATTTCAGGGTCATTTTTGGGATGTTGATTGCATTACCAATTACATTGGTCTACTACATTCTTCTTGGATTATGAGATCTCCACGGAGCAAGCAAAGACAGAGTGAATATGAAAGAAGAAATTTTCCATTGACTGTTAAATGTTTCTAAAGTTTGGATGGGGTGCTTGCTTGTTGAGAGGAGGAGGTTGATGAAGGCATAATACTCTTTGACTCTCTTGATTTAAGTCAGAAAGTGTCGAGGAATCTAAAGAAAATGACTGCATCCAAAGTAGTAGGAGGGAGCCAAAAAAAAAAAAAAGAAGAAACTGTTTTGGCTTAGTAATTTTAAGTTGAATCCCTGATGTAAGGATCATGCTCCCATCTAAAGCAGGCATGTTGTGTAAAATTCTTCAAATTTGGAGGAAAGCTAGTCTGGTAGAAAGGGAACAGGAGGCAGTAAATCAAGGAGGGGGGAATGATAGAGAGATGAGTTGTAAACTGAATTTCTCATCAGTAATCATTGCGCGTGTAAAGAATGCAATTTGGAAAAATCATTTCTTTGCAACTTAGAGTCAAGGCTCTCTTGAATTGCAGCGCAGAGGAATAGTTATAGGATCTCTTACCTTTTTTTTTTTTTGGTATCATCTTTTCTATGTCTAGTACTTTTGCTGGCTCTTGGCTTCAATTCTTTTCCTCAGCTTTTGATCAGTTAATTTTGGGTCGGGTTGTATTGTAATTTTATTAAACTGTTCAATGTTGTCGTGTAATTAGTTAATTACACCAGAGTTTAGAATATGTGTTATCGTCAAAGAGTTAGGGGTCATCTCTTTCTTGGCACTTATATTATATCTGTTCTTCTAGAATCAATAGAAAGAGGAGTTGTTTTCATCCTTTTATGAAGCAAGAATTTGACCATCCAGATATATACCAAAGGCATTTTGGTTGTGAATATGAAAATAGTGGAGCTTTCATTTCCATTGACAGAGGCATAATTTTGCACTTTCTGCTTTCACTTGGTGAGAAAGCAATTGGGAAGAAAAGATAAGAGAGTGAGAGACTGCTTGAAAGGACATCATCTTTCTGCTTGCTTAGTGGATCTTTGCAATTTTTTTGGCACACAAGCACTTTAGGGGGGCTCTCTTTCTTTTCTTTCTTTCTTTCTTTCTTGAGAAGAATGTGAGATAAGAGAAAGCAGAAAGATGATCAAAGTCAAAAGCTGCTTGCTTTTGCTTTTTAGTACTGTTTCTTTTTCTCTGGCTCTTTGATGCGCCCACAATCCTAACCCTACGACACCTCTATTGCCCTATCCTAGGCCAAATTGCCAAGATCCGCTAATCCATCACTTGTTAGCCACCACAAAGGCATTCAAAGTTTTTGTGAGGGTGAGAAGTCTAAGTTTGGAATCTTACCTCTCATCATCAATTGCCGCTCTACTCCACGTAATTTCTTCAAATTTAATGAATGTCTTTGGCACTTATCTAGTTCAATGATGATTTAGTCTCCTCCGATTCTCAATGATCCAATTGTTTTTTTTTGTTTCAGTCTTCTTCGATTTTTTTTTCAATAGTTGGGTACGTCCCTTTCTCGATAGTATAGAAGTAGGAGTAGGTGTAAGTATAAATTATTGACATTTAACCGCAAAAAAAAAAAAAAATCATCCATCTCGAAAAATAATAATAATAAATCATCCCTGGCAAAAGTGTGAGGGCACTTTGTGCAGGCGGTACAACTATGTGATCCTACATGCAAAATGCTTGCACGTGAGAAAATATCATACCACCATAACATACCACAAGCACTGTTAAAAGTTGTCTTTGATCATTTGGACCAATCAATCTTGGCCGAAATGAGGTTCAACCTGTAATCGAAGGTGACTTTATTCAAGATTCTCCTGATCCGAATAAATCAATTAGCTACCAAAAAAAATTCAAAAATTTGACGAGAGCCTTCCATCATCGTTTAATTTTTGTGTGATGGCCGGTAGGCCTCTGTTTCACAAAAAAAAAAAAAAAAAGCAAAAAAAAAAAAAAAGGACAAAAGAGAAGGGTTTGGGACTCAAAGTTTACTTGGTTTTAGAGAGCGAACTTTTAATATGATATTTGCATAGTATATCAAAATATGCCATGGAAATATAATAGACAATTTACCTAATTCTTTGTCCGTTTTAATAAAACAGCAATGTTTTCAATGCCCTGGTCTTCTTTCAAAGATGGACTGAAAAAGAGTACTACGACATCGGTATACTTCAAAGCAACTACCGATTAATCACATTAATTATGTCTTGATATCAAAAGCATCTAAAATAGTAAGTAAGAAACAACTAATCTCATTAATTATGTATTGATATCAAAAGCATCTAAAATAGTAAGAAAGAAAGAACTACCGATTAATCTCATTAATTATGTCTTGATATCAAAAGCATCTAAAATAGTAAGTAAGAAAAGATTCGTGATCCGTAATCATGCATTGACTACTAGAAGTCCTGATAATGGTAAATGGATTTAGTACTTCCAATCATCAATCATCAGCCATAATCTTCTAGTTTCGTTCTTTCTTTTCTTTTTGCAAATTCAAGATGCTAATAAATATCGCAAATTGCTTTAAAAAGAACTTAAATCGAGATGCATTAAATCCTTTACACGCCATGCAGAGATGTGCTAATCGACGTATTCTAGAATCCCCACCAGAATTATAGAATTCTCTTGGGATTAATTTCCTATACACTGTCAAACTGACAGTATATATACATCATCACTGTTGAATGTATGATAATTAATATGAATTTCAATTTGAAATTCAAATTTTGTATATATATATATATTCAACTGTGATATTGTATATAATGTCAATATATATAAGATTAATTCAAAGAATTATAGAATCTCCGCTAGTTTTTGGAACTCCTCGAGTGTTTTTAAGTGGTAGGACAGGTAATATACGAATAAATAGGGTACCAAATTGCATTTTTCACTAATATGAATCATTCTCATTTTGGGGCTATAGTGAAAATCCGATGATTACGCAATGTTATACCGGAGGGGAACACACGCAATACACGCACATAGCCTAGGAGTCTTCAATTCACATTGCCCACTTTGTTGAAATATGCCTTGCAAGTTGCAACTCCACAAGATTTACAATAATGTGATTTACTAATTTTCTTGAAAACTTTCCATAATTTGCATTTTTTTGGTAGATGAGACTATAATTTACATGAGACTATATCATATCTAAGACAATAAGCAAGTTGAATTGAGCAATGAACACTATCAATTCAGCTAGAGCTCGAACTTGTATGCATTTACAAGCTCAACTTAGTTGTTGCGGAAAAATGTGAGTTCAATTTTTTGAGTTTTTCAAGAAATTTGACCTGTTTAGGAGGTCAGCAAAATTGCAACACATTCATCACTTACAAGATCCTCTAATGTCATTTCCACCAATAGTTTAGAGAATTTTTTTTCGCTTAAAAATTGTCTAATTCTTTTTGTCGCTAGCAATATGAAAATCCATATAATAACTCACAACAATATTTCCTTTTCTAAAATTCGATAACAAATTAAATGTTTCATTAATGGCACGAGCCATTCACTAAATAGCTCATGTTGGGAAAACAAAATTCGACGAAACGAACCTAAAATCCATGTTGAACTACAATGAATTCTTCAGTATATTTTCAAATCAATAACTAAAAATTAATTGAAGCAATATATATATATATATATGAAAGAATAGTAAAAAGACTGATTCAATTCGAGCATTAGCGATAAATGAATTTAATCAGGAAATGAATTTCAACTTCTCAATGGACATAGTGATTTTTTTTGGGTTTAAAAAAAAAAGAAAGAAAAAGACCGAAAAGCAATAACAAGGGTGTTTCTGTCAAGATATGAAAAAATGTAGGGGTGATTTTGGGAAATGAAAAGATAGACTCTTCTGCCATTAAATAACGCGAACCAACATACCCTTGCCAGAAGCCTAGAAAGCGATTGGTCATTCGAGTTTTACGAGTCATCCAGCGAGTTTACAAAGAAGACGCCGCGATTCTCACGAGTCACGTGATCTGTAGGAGTGTAGTAATGAAATGCGGCTTCTTCAATGGCGGACTCCTGATTTTACGCGCTACGACTCAGTTGGGGTTGCACACTCTTTGATGGGTTGACCCAAGGCTTTTTTCCTTTTTTTTTTTTTTAGAAAATTTTATTTTAAGCGAAATACACTACATGTACGATAAACACAAACTAAATGATGGTCGACCTTCATTCTTATGTTTTGTATTTTTTGCTTATTATTTTTAGTCCTTTTTTTTTATAAATGTACTCTTGTTTTTAGTAAGATTTTCCTCACTAATGGAGATGCGGTGAAACGTGTATAACTTTCATGAAACCAGAATGAGAAATTATCAAATTTTCGAGTAATTTACATTACATTATTTTTTGCTCAACTTGTAGCAAATCTTTATCCTAGAATGTCTCAACAATTTAACTTTACAACAATCATACATATGTCCCTGATCATTTCTATAGTTATATTGCAAGTAATGAACATTTCCACTGCCTCTTTTTACCTGCACTGCTTTGTAATGAATCTATATTGTTTGTCGTAATGTAAATTCAGTCTTTTGCTATAAAAAGAATTAAATTAAAGGGTATAATCAATTGAAAGCAGAAACAAGTTGAGTATAAAGGGATAAAAATCCCATAAAATTCCCATGATCCAATGTATTTTACCAAAGTCTATGAGAGAAAAGGTTCAAACTTGAGCGACAAGGGCAACTCATCCCTTCGCTCTAAACTACGCTTTTCAACAGGATTTTATTCTCAAAGCATGCTATCAATCATATTTAGGAGGTCTATGTACCATCAACCATACGTTGTTATCAAATCTGCCAGACGTAGAAATTTTTGCCAGTCTGCTGTCCTCAACAGGTTCTATTCCGGTTTTCTTTGATCCAAGAAAAGAGAAGAATCTTGATGCATGCGCTGCATGTACTTTTTCTGTGATTCCATATAATCTAATACACTCATTCATCCTTTTCCTTTCTCCATCTTTTCAGGTTTCGAGAATGCCAAATATCTGCTATGTTATTCGTCCCAAGTAGTTATCAGAATTTAGAACCAGATGCCCTAGGATTATAAGACTGCTTGCTATATCTTATTACTCTCACAAATTTTATTTTGCATGTTTGTAGGTAGATATTTCACACGCAAGTGTTGAGGCAGCATATTCTTAACAATTGAAATCTACATTGTTACCTCAATCTTTTCAAGATTTCAGCTAGATATTGTGTTAAGAATTTGGGGGCTAATTTAATGTACAGCTAAATGGCACATTAGAATATTTGTAGTGGACAAAAGTAACTACAGATCCCATGTGGAGTCAAAAAATTGGATGACAAATATAATTTGAGGCCTCAAACTTTGAGAAATTAAGTGAGGTCTCATATTCATGAAAGGACGTAGAGCAGTTCTTTTTTTTTTTTTTTAAGTTTCTTATAGGCATGCTTAGGTAAAAAAATTCCGTTATGTTGAAGGAACTTTTGTTAGGTGCATCTACTACCAAGATCTAACAATATCTTCTTATTTTTTTGTTATGTATTTTTGAAAAAAAATAATAATTTACCAAGAAACTGAAAAGCACAACAGTCCAGTGAATAATTTTGCCTTTTTGATCACTGAACTTTCTTCTTCAAGTCTCCTTTCAACTAAACACGTTATGGCTTTTCTGAACTTTCAATTGACATGAAATCCAATGGATTTTTGACAGTTCAATAGATGTTTGATAAATGTCAACCTATATATGGAAATCAACTGACGGAGATGATGCAGAATTTCAAAGAGGTTGTTAACGACTATTTTTGTACCCCTTCCAAACGTGTTAACCTTTCAGGCAAATCATCCATTGAATTTCTATAGCTGTGTTGAATTGGCGAAAAAAAGTCTACGGAACAAGGCAAAATAATTTTGTCGGGACCAGAATGGTCAAAATGTTAATTCGAAGCAGCTGGACTATCACATTCCTTGTCCAAGAAATTGTTGCAGCTGCAAGCTGTGCACGTACGCAGTCCCATTCCCACATGGTCCATTTGAAGTGGAAGAAATAAATTTCTTTGTGATGTGCAGTTGCTCTAAAGAAATTGATTTCTCAATATATAACCCCAGCAATAATTTTAATATTTTGCCTAAAAATACTAATTTTTATATTTGATGGCATATTTTCTTGAAGCATCTTCAAGAAAGCTTTCGGGATCGATTCAGTGTTTTGTGTAGCTTTGATCATGCGATTAATCCCACTGCTGTAAATTAGAATTGACCTTGAACAAAAATGTGATGTTTGACAAACTTATGCCAGAATTTTTTTGTAGCTTTATAGTTGATGTACAGTTTCATTGACAAAATCTTCCTTTATATTAATAGTATTGACATGTCCCAATTAGGATAAGTATAAAACTCCTCAGCTTTGTCATGATCATGCTGTAGCTTTCATCTTGACAAAAATCAGCAGTCAATCCTGTTTAACCATCTTCGCATTCTTGATATGAACGCAGACCAAAATTGCTAGAAAACTTCTAAGTGAAAAGTATATTTACTCACGAAAAATCTATTAAGAGTGATGGGTGTCAAAAATGTTAACCGTCGTCCTTTACTTGTTTGCTTCCTGGAAATCTTTAACCTTTCAAAGAAAGTGTTTTGAAACGAAGACTGTAGTAGGAGTATATGATTATTAGTGTTGGTTTTTTCTATTATGTATCTTAAAGGCACAGGATAAAAGGTCGAGACAGTAATATTGTATCTATGAGCGTTTAAATATTCTATGTAAAAGTGCACCCATTCCTATTTAAACATGTTAACTAGTTAAACACATTATTAACTAGTTAAACATGTCGTTAACGCCCATAAAAATAAACTAGATATACTTCTTTTACTATCCTTAGCTTTTAATGAATGTTGAATGGAAAAGTTATCCTTATTTATGGTTTCCTACCTAATTCTTCTTCGGGATAATTTCTTAAACCTCCCTTAAAGTTTTTAACAATTTCATTTCACCCCCTCGAGATTTTAAAAATTACACATACGTCCTTTATCATTTAAAATGACAATACTACCCTTAAAATTTTAATGAAATTCCCTTGTTTGGTATGCTTATATTTAGAATGACTTCTAAAATTATTTTTTATTCTTTTTCCTTCTTATTCCTTTTTTTTTGAATTTTTGCCAATAAAATTGTAGAACTACCACTATCTTCTCTAGTTTCTATTATAATCAAATGTCTAACTAGTGATTTTTTTTTATGAATTAACTTTATATGCAATCCAATGTTTTTGTTGATTTTGTTTTCTATTTTTTGGTATTAAAATTAACAATACAATCAAAAGGAAATGGTTCAAAACCACTACTAAATTATAATAATTCTAATACTCAAAAAATTCATAAATTCTAAATGAATTATTTCAACATTTTCTTTTCTATATTATAAATTTAAATCCCTAATAAAATACCATAAAAAATATACTATCATAGTGATAAAATTATTATTATTATAGTTGTTTATCAAATCTTAGGTATGGACATGAAAATTTTAGCACATTTTCTTATAAAGTATATTAGATAATCTTATAATTGTATAGGAAAATAAATTAAAATTCATTATACAAGGGCATTTTTGGGTATTCATTTAAAAAATTGACCAAGTCAATATTATTTTAAGGTTTTGTTACTAAAACTATCAAATTAAGGGGGTACGTATAATTTTTTAAACTTCAAGGGAGCTCAGTGAAATTGTTAGAAACCTCAGGGGAGGTTTCTGAAATTATCCCTTCTTCTTCTATATTTAAGTTTCAACCAGAATATATTTAACCACCAAGAGAAACCCGTATGAGCAACGAAACTTTAAATGTGGAATTTACGCTCAGATGTTGGATTAGAAGGTTGCTATTGTCCTTGTAATTTGGTACGAAAGAGCCATCTTCTTAAGAGTTAATACTAGACGAATTAAATGTCAAGAGACGCAAGAACGAACACTGATAATCAGCCCAAATATATGCGAATTCAATTGCTTAGACATTGCAAACAAACACCTCTACTCCCATCCTTTTTTTTTTACATCAAATCTTTTGAGAGAAATAATTTAACTTGATAGTTGAAAGCAAATGCAAGAATGACGAAACTTTCATCAATTCATCTCTTATCCTTCTGTATATTGTGGGTGCCTTCAACTCCATGTTTCATTTGAGATTTTTTGCTTTTAAACTAATGGGATGAAGAAACGTGGTTTCCTTTTAATCTATAAGTTGCATGATAGTATCTCGTCTGATCAGCTTAAGAATGTTGGAATTTCTTGTTTTTGACGGGTTCTCTAGTGTTCCTTGCTTTAGAGCCAAGATGGTCCACCTTCATGACTTTCCCTTGGCACTATTGATCTTTACTTTATTACTCTATTGGCCATAGACAATATTATAATGAACAATGTTCTTTTAAGATAAATCTAGAAATGTAGGATAGCAATAGAGAATTTTTTTCAGCTTTTAATGGTTTTGTTTCAAATTTCTATAATATGATTTTTCCTAGGATGACATACTTATGTATAACCAAAAAACCATAAGGAAATATAGAGCACAGCTGTTTTTAAAATGCTCATAATAACTCGTATGCCTCTAACATCTTCTAGTACACATGGTTTTCAAAAATCATGCATAAAATCTTATCTTGAAAAAGCAAATATTTCAATCGTGAAAGCTTACAACTTTCTAGAAAATTAACTCCTTTGACAATGTAAATTCTTATTGGTATACCAGCTATTATTCCAAGTCCAGATGGGGAGTTCTACGAAAGGTATATGTCATCTTTTTTGGGGTCGTATGTTAGTCATTCTGCAGTTCTGGGTGCCCCAGAGATATCATAAGGAAATGGTATCTTTTCTTTTAAATATCTCTACAAACATGTCAATGTAGTGTAGATTATCGTGCCTTTTAGTTCCATTTTTGGCATCTAAACAAGAAAGCAAAAGAAAGAAATAAAGCCTTATAGAAATTCGTGGTGCTTACAAAGGAAAGTTGTGGGCATAGTACAGGAAACACATTTCATTTTCTGTCCAGCTAATGTTTGCCAGAATTTGCTGGAAAATGTTAGTTAAACATAATTATCTAGTCACTGCTAATAGCAGCCTATTTTCTGTAGGAAGTTTTGTGTGGTCAAATACGAGCAAAACAAACTTTACAACAAATCTTATCCCATATTACTGCATTAACTTTCCTGCATTCGAACAGTTTCTTATCATGTATTTCTGGCAGACTGTTTCATTTTTATGCTTCGTCATGCGGGTTTCATCCCTTTCTGATAATCAAACATACAAATAAGGTACTAAAAGCTTAAATAAAGATCGTTGTGGTACTTATGTTTTAGCTAACTGATGCAGATTGCAGTATTGCTTATGAGGTCGACATTCTTGCATTATTATGCATGTCCCTTTTACGAGGAGATTTTTTTTGATATCCCTCGACTCCACATCTCCAATGGAAGTACTTCAAAGGCTGTGTTGTGTTGTCTGCCACAGTACCCGCAATTACAGTAGTATAAAGCAATTAGATCTTGAATAATTCATTGCAGCTACTACAAAATCTACTGGAATTTGCTCCTCATCATAAGTCACATTCCATTAGGCACCATCATGAGTCAATTCTTTGATTGGCCTTTATTCTCATTGACATCCAAAGAGAAGCGACAATGACCATTTGATAATGATCGGACGGATCATGTGGCATGCACGGAACAATCAATTATGGACTAATACGACAAGCAAATGCGCATGGACTCAATCAATGGCGCCCAACACCCCAATCCTAAACGACGTAGACATACTGAAACAACGATCCTTGAGCTTCCCTTGCAGGAACCGTACTACAATGGCTAAGCTATCGAAGCTAACTGACTGACTGAATGTATCGTTTGTTGCACGGACTCGACTCCTCTTCATTACATTTTAATAAAATTAATTTGAAAAAAATATTTTTGATGTTTGTCATGCAAGAAAGTGTTGTATGAAATTGATTAAGTTTTTTTAGTTATTATAAATATTTTTATGATTTTGATTCGTTTTTCACTGTTTAAATATTTGTGCAAATTGAATGACAAAATTTTCTTTAAGAAATATCACGTTTTAATATGTTGGTCTGGAAATCAAAAGGAAAGTAATAACATAATCAGATGATTTTATTAAAAAAATACAATAATTTAAAGATAAATAAATAGAGATAAATTCAATGGAGAGAATCTCAACCTTTAATTGCACGACCAGTAAAAAATTGGGCCAATGAATAGTGTGAATGCATAAGAAAACACGTTTACGATTTACAAAATATTTGGACATAAATATTGGCATTACAAAACACTTTGCTTTTTTATTTAAGTAAGGATAGCAAAAATCACTAAATGCCTTTTGAATATACTGCATGATGGAGTGTGTCGAAGAGGATTAATCTATTCCAAGTTTAGCGTAGAGTTCTTAGAGTTCTTTTCACTGTCAAGTTCAGGATTCGAATCTCAGACCTAACAGTTAGGAACAAAGAGGATGTGAAGATGGGTGATAGATAAAAAAAAAAAAAAGTGATTAAACTATTCCAAAATTTAGCTTAGTCCAATCATAAGTTATTGCCCTTGGAAATTGATGGGTACATTGTGAAGAAATCTTGGTACATTTCAGAATCACCAACACACATACACACGTGGTGTTGAGTTGTTAGAGGTGAGACATCGAGGGTCCATTTTCATGTGGAAGCCCATACTATTGTCATGTGGAGTTAGGGTTTGATCTGAACAGTGGTGATGGCAATGGAAGCCAAACATATGCATTGCATGGCATCATGAATTATTGCAAGTGGGGAAGAGAGGAAAGAGGAGGGAAGCTTGCTGAAAGAATAGAGAAAAAGAGTTTGTTCAGATAGGGATCCAATCCAACTAAAAAGGTAGGGCTGGCTATCAAAGTGTCAAAGTTTGATAAGAATATATATCAAGTTTGGTTTGGCAGAAACTCTGTGGACTTTCTTGGTTGAATTCATTGCGGCATTCTTTTTCTTTTTCTTTCCATGAACACCACAAGAACTGCTGCTGCTAGTACTGCAATGGACCCTCTGATTTACATCTCTCAATGTCCCACATTTATCCTCAGTTTCTACCTAGCAAGAATACGTGTGGTTGACAGAATAAAGCCGGATAAATAGTCCCCACATTGCCGGGAACATAAGATCTGGAAATCCTTTTTTCATTTTTTTTTTGTTTTTTGCCCTTTTCTCCAATATTATTACATCTTTTTGGAGTAATTTTTCAATGGAAAAACTATATGCATTATGACATCCTTAAGTTAAGCTTAAGACTGGAGATGTCAAAACTTTTTGGTTAATCGTCTGTGATTTCAATTTTTTATTTAATTTGACAAATATATGGTGGATTAGGAGCATGTAACTATAGAAAGTTACAAAATTTTCAATCTTCACATTTGAAGCATTTTTTTGCATGCGTTAGGAATTCCGACGAAATGATCTGATGTACCAATTCTCAAAGACAAACCTTTTGAGCAAATATGTTTCTTCGCCCTGTAAATGTACATGATTTCTGATATTCAAATGTAAACTTTATATATATAAACACTAAAAGGAACAACAAATCGTGACTTTGAAAACTTAAAAGAAACAATCTCAAGAATATAAACCTTCGATTGCTTCGGATAGTAAATACCCGAGCCATTTCTTGACATAGTAATTGATGACTCGTGGGCAAACTCAATTATGGAGTTATGATTGAAGAGTTTCTTTTCAATTTTTGGTGATTAGTGAACTGGAAAATGAAGATGAAACACACACACACACATATATATATATTGATAAGGAAGATGAAACATATTAAGCAGCACAGTTTCTAAATTTGTTAGATATTTTGTCATAGCCCGTAATCTCAGTCCTCAGACATTGTAATTGAACGGAGAAAAGCTTTAAAAAAAAAAAAAAGGCTCATGGAGGCATGCATTAACCTCTATTAGAGGGTGAAAAGGAACAAGAAAGAAAGTAAGAATTAGTATCTGTTCTAACACTAAAACATAATAATGTCAGCAGACAAGCAAGGTCTAATTAGCAAACTTATTTTTCGTTTCTCCCATTTTTATTTTTTGGTGCGATTTTCCTCTTTTGAAGTCCTTGTTTTTCTTTTTCTTTTTTTTTCTGCTCCTAGGACAATTTTCAACTGGATAAGGAATCCTATGGGCGTTCGAATGATGGCAGGAATTGGGCAATGATAGGAAATAATGCATCGTCTTGGTTGCTGTATAAGATCGGAATATAACAGTTTTCATGGATTCGGCATTGGTTATCACCATGGTTCAAGGTATGTTCTTGAGACATAGATCACATATATAATTCTTACAAATCGCTCACCAATAATATAAGATCAGAACATTAAAACTAGGGTCTCTTCTCCAAGAGGAAAAAATCGACGAATCAAAGTTATGGTGATACCCCCGTGCGGGTTGGCTTCATCTGTTTCCACCATGGGGAACATTTTGCTAATTATGTTCTTCGAAATATGTACTTGATTGGGCCGTTTAGATTTTTTTGATAAAAATGTACAATTTCTTGTATATATTTTGGAAAAATCGTTCAAAATGTTCCTCACATTTTATAAAATAACTTTTTTCGTCTCTTACTTTTAAAAGTGTAATTTTACGTTCCTTATAAATTCATATTAGTCAAATTTGATTCCTATCTAAGTTTTTGACTAGTTTTTTTTGCAGGAATCTACCATGTGCCTTGCACATGATCATTTTTTAACGGTAAAATTGTCAAACATATTTCACATAATCTGATCCATAGTCCCTCACATTTCACAAAATGAATTTTTTTCATCTCTCACATTTCACAAAATAAATTTTTTTATCCTTCACATTTTACAAAATGAAAATTTTCATCCCTCATTGATCATGTGTATAATAGTCTTTTGTTATTTTTGAAAATTCATATATATGTTTATTTGATTTCATCTGAACAATACAAATAGTATATAATATATCTCTATTTAATTTCACATGAATAAGTCAATTGTAGTTGTAGATGAAATCAAATAAAGATATATTACATACTATTCGTATTGTTTAGGTGAAATCAAATAAATATATACATGGGTTTAAAAAAAAGAAACTATTTGTACATATGATCAATGAGAGATGAAAAAATTCATTTTGTAAAATGTGAGGGATGGAAAATTTCATATTTTGAAATGTGAGGGATGAAAAAATTCATTTTGTGAAATGTGATGGACGAAAAAATTGAATTATGTGAATTTTGATTTGACAATTTTGCCCCTCAAAAATGATCACGTACAAGGCACGCGGTGGATTCTGACAAAAAACTAGTCGAAAACCTAGGTAAGGATCAAACTTGACCAATGTAAATTTGTAAAGGACGTAAAATTATATTTTCAAAAATAAGGGATGGAAAAGTTATTTTACAAAATGTGAGGGACGTTTTGAACGATTTTTCCATATATATTTTGATTGAGGTCGTTTTGATTACTTGATTTAATCAACTTTGTGTAATCCTTTTACATGTCAAGAGTAATCAATTTAACCCCAAAACAAGAGTCTAAACAATGGGAAGTTCACTATAGAACCGACTTACTTAATTCTATTTTTTTTGTTCGAGTTGTTACAACACACAAAAAGGGGAAACAAAAAAAGTTATGCCTTGAATATCCAGTAAAAATTACCCACAAGTAATAAAGCATATTAGTTGCTAAACTTGATTCCAGTAATCAATTAAAAGAACTAGTATTTTTCCACTTTCATAACTTGTTTATTCTAGATTCTGTCGTAAAATTCCCAAGCAAGCTCTTTCCTACTCTAACTTCAAATTATTTTCTCTGCCAAATGTAAGTAATTTCAAAAAAAAAAAAAAAGAAGAAGAAATGAGCAGCCTATTTTAGTTTTTCTTTTTGTATCGACACTCGTGATTTTCTTTTGAGATGCTTAGCCAAAAGCAAAGTGCCAATTCTATTTGCAAAAGGTACAACGCTATTAATGCAAGTCTCTTTCAGGTGAAAAATTCCAGTTAATGGTATGGCAACCTTAGTCAAGTTGCACATAATAATGATTATATGAGGACACTGGACATACTACTAAATTACGTCGTCTACATTGTTGCATTAAAATATTGGACCAATTGTGGTTCTCTTGAAAATTAATACATCCAAACAAGAAAAACATAAATGCTTGACAATACCCACATACACAAAAAAGAAAAATGGGATTGAGAGATATCATAGTCAGTGTAGGGTGAACAACAGACATTGTTTGCAAAAGGGCCAACAATAGTTAAGGGACCATTAGGCTTAAGTTGTATTGATAGAGACAGGACTCGAAAAAGGTTCCTTTTACAATCCAAGCAATCACACACTTCACAACACTACTTTTTCATTCAAGTATTTATCGATGCGCACCTATCTTATCCTTAGAAAGAAACCTATGGTCTTGGAACCATACCCTGATTCAGACAGTGATCGAAATCAAACTTGTTTAAACCTTTTTTTTTTTTATTACCGAAAAAAAAAATCATGTCCGTAGTAAGTTCAAAGTGCATTCATTACCCTTAAAATCAAAAGGGAACAAAAAAGGAAGAAGACTCGAATCCGAAGGCTCTCGTGACTCATGAATGTCCCTTGATTGTAATGGATTTGATCTTAATAATCATCCATTCTTTCTAGCTTTTCTTGTTTTCTTTCTTTGGGTGTTTAAAAGTTTAAGAGCAGAAGAGTATTATCTTATTTTAAGGCCAGAGCGTGCCACTAGAGCGTGCTAGAAAACTTATAATGATGTTTACAGATTGTCTAATTGACATTAGACTTGAATCAATTCAATCTTGACTTCGCTATCGAGGATATCAAACCTTAGAGGTACCAAAGTTTAGTGCAACATTTGGGGCAAAAAAAAAAAATAGGGTCTGGTCTAACATAGATAACGCATAAGAATTGTTATTCGTGTATTGAAATTGTACATTCTACAAGACCGTTAATGCAAATCATATAGCCTCTTTAATGCATGGATCGACAGATTCTGCATATAAATTTTCCTAAACAAACATGCAACCTAATTAAAATAAGCTCATGAAATGTCTTTCGCTACCAAACCCATTAATGGAATTAAGGCCCATTTATGCATCCTTGGAGAAACTTCTGGGCCCAACAAATCTCGGAAGGTAATTTAGAATAAACCAGGGTCCACATTGCTGTACTTGGAAAGCCCATAATTGTTTCCCAAAAATAAATTACAAATGAGAAGATCAACCTTTTTTATTTTTAGTTTTTCAAATTTTTCTATAAACTATTGTAAGTGGGAGGGTTCGAATCCAAAATCTCTCACTTACACTCCCTCCATCATCTCTCCCTCGAGGCCTCTTTTATAACCCCACTAATTGTTGAAAATTAATACATCAAGAGTTATTTTTATTTTTGTTTCAGCATGTTTGATAATAATTACGACTTTGTCAAACTAATAACTTTATACATTCAATACTTAAATTCTAGATTTTAGAGTTAATAATTTAGATTTCAGTTTTATCAAAACGGCTTAATCCCACTTGAAATTGGGAGACGTGCTTGAGGCATTAGCTATCCACTCTAAAACCAATGATTTTCTCTTTATTTCTTTTTATGTCAATTTTTACGTTTTAGTTATTGCCAACATAGTCTATCAAATGTAAAGGTTAAATTGCTATTTTCGAAACAAATTCTTTTCTTGCCATGGCAACTTTATTATACTTCCAAAGGTACAAACATTGCAAGTCAGATGGAGTGACTTCTTTGTTATCGACAAATTTCTATGAGTTACATCAATATCATGAATTGGTCAGACTGAATAAATGGAGACCCAATGTACAGAGTTGACCTGAGAATTGAGATAGGGTTGGCAGTCGATCCAAATGGGTCCCCAAAACTTGTGGCCAGAATCCAGCAGACCAAACTGAACTCTCAAAAGGGTCCATCTTGGAGAGCTTTTGGATCCACAGAAGTTCAATTTTTCTCCCATTGTCTCGTTTTTCTTATCCAAATTTGAAGGGCTGATGATGGACTTAAATCTTGGATATGATCAAAATAGGATAGATGGTCAGCAATTCTTTGATCCCTTATCAGGTTAGAGGAATTTTTACCAACTCAGTTAAAATGATTGAATCATCAATGTTTAGTAATTTAACAAGGCTAGTTTGAGCGTATTTAGGGGAACTAAGTGCATTATCTCAAGGAGTAAGAAGCTAATCCACCAATGAAGGAAGCAATTAGTTCACATAGTATAAAGAGAATGATGAGGATAAAGAAATCCAATACTAGGAATTAATCATATGTTTCAAATTAACAATTATGTAAGATATTCTTACATAATTTCTTCTCATTACTTGATTTTTTGTATTGGGCATGAACCGGCATTGAATGTTGCTATTCATATTGAAGAACTTGACCAGTTTAATCATTTATTTTTTGGATTGAGTCCAACATAATTTTCCTGTTGGACTTTGCCCACCTGAAATCAAACAAATTGTTCTCAACATCCATTCATGGACCTGTCTTTTTAGTTCATTATTATTCACATTGGTTTTGACCCATTCTTCCAAGGGAATCCACATTCACAAAAGATTTGACAAAGGTTTGAATGGACTGAGTCCCTCCAATCTTGGGCTAAGTCAACCAAATATACCTTGGGCTAAAACAATTTCTAGACTTTTATTTCAATCCAACCACAAAGATGCTTTAATTAAAATATCAAAAATAGATATGTTTTTCCATTAATGGATTTTTTTTTAAATAAGTGTCCTCCCCTCATTACTACACTTACATTACGTCTAAACTATCATATGAATTTGCACACTAACGATGATTATCCTATACTGCATTTATATGTTTTTTCTAATTAACATTAATTTTCTAGAATATAAACACCTGAATTCCATTTTAACATAGAACCTTCATTAATATCACTGCATTATTTCTTTTGAGGGCAAATGATTAGTCCAAGTTACAGATGCACGTTTATACAGCTAATATAATTCAGATTTGTTCCAGTACAGCCCGTTATTATACAAAAGTTGTCGTTCTTCAATTGTTTTTGTAGATAATTGAAATTCATTAAGTAATTCAAAACTAAAAAAATTTAATTATTTACCTAATAGACCCCTCCTAAAGGCTAGGTGCTGAATTACAATTAAACTTTTAAGGCCGAGTATTATACCAGACACTCAACTAAATTAAAGTACTCCAAAGTCGAATTGAACTACTCTTTTGGTCAATCTTTTTTTTTTTTTTAACTTGGCAGTTTTATGGTAAACACAGTCTTTTTCTTGTTGATTGAGATCTTGAGAAGTTCTTCTAAGATATAGAAAATGATTAACTTTACATAAGAAGCTACTATCATGTCTTATGGGTAATCAAGTCACCTGATCAGATCATAAGATGAATTTTATATACTCATAGGGTGAAGATTTAACTTATTGTTGTGTGAATCATAATCTGCAACTTTGTTGACATTGAATTTTGGAGAATTGTGTCAAAAGATATGTATGTATTTTTTTTTTTGAATAATAAGTCTATTTACAGCTTATACATGATTGCTAAACATAGGAAAAAAAGTTAGATTTGTTCTCAAATAGTAGGCTAGAAAAAACAAAAACCAATATTGCGGTGAATGTCTAATACACCAGTATTATACTTGAAAGCCTAATATCCGTTCACCATTTCTAGGCGTTGCTTTACCAGTAATTTTCAGCTTATCCACAACCATAAATCTTTTTACTTTTGTTCCACTCAACCTCCTCTTTTAGGAAGAACAAATTTTTTTTTCCTTTACAAAAACTCTTACTAATAATTGTTGAAAACAAATGTTCTAGTTAGTTTGTTAAACGACTAGAAAATGTCGGAGAAAGAAATTGCAGCACTTGAAGAGGGAAATGCCTCAAGTTTTCCCTACAAATCAAATGAAAAAACTACTTTCTGTGCTTCAACTGATGTGGTTTTGATCATCCAGAAGGTTTGCAAATAATATACCTTTTTATTTCTCAATCTGATTGAAGCGAATGATACTGATATAATTCCTCTCTCTTTTTTTTTTGGTTCGATCTTATCAGGTGTTTGCTGAGGCAATTGGGACTTATTTTTTGATATTTATTGGGTGTGGTTCTGTAGCTGTTAACAAAATTTACGAGTCAATAACATTTCCAGGAGTATGTATAGCATGGGGTTTGATAGTAATGGTCATGGTTTATGCTGTTGGACACATTTCTGGTGCTCATTTCAATCCTGCAGTTACCATCACTTTTGCCATCTTTCGACATTTCCCTTATAAACAGGCAGGTTTCAAGCTTGGCCCTTCTCTTCATCTCCGTTAATATTGCATTTTTTAGCATAATACAGAATTTCCTTCTCTAAATGAGTAAATCTTATAGTTTTTTTCAATTAAAATGATTTCTTGCCTTTGAGCTAGTCTAGCATGGCTCTACTTATATCCTGATATTGTTATGGCTAATTTCCAGCTACCCCTTTCTTAGAGTATGAAATTTGTAAGAGCAAATATGAAACAATATGGTTTCTAACAAATAAATTACTGCAAAAAATTATGGAGATAGCTCTTCAATGTTATATTAATTCACCTTTTTTTCAAATAGACTAGAAATTTGAGCTATTTCCCTTAATGGATTTGCCAAGGTAAAACTGAAAAAATGTGGCGTTGAAGATTCTCAATATTTGTTGAAAATGGACTTTGCAGGTGCCTTTGTATATTGTGGCACAGCTGTTGGGAGCATTTCTTGCTAGTGGCACCCTATATCTAATATTTGATGTGAAGGTCCAAGCGTTCTTTGGAACTGTACCAACAGGCTCTAATGTTCAATCTCTGGTCCTTGAATTCGTCATCTCGTTTCTGTTGATGTTCGTCATATCTGGTGTTGCCACAGATAACAGATCCGTGAGTTCAATTATTTGTATTCCCAAAACCGTTGAAGTTGCAGAATTATATACTGTATTGAAAAATGTTGATGGCACTAGGGAGGATTGGGTTGGATGGTAAAATAGTAGATATTATAAGTAGGAGATTCTGTACCGAAAACTTTCAACGTATAAACAAGAAAAAAATGTTGATGGCACTCCCTTAGTTGGTAATGACATTCTTTTTGAGCTTTTGATTATGTTAATTAGATAGATAAAAAGACGAGTCCACCTATAAAAAGCAACAGTTAAATGACACAGTATTAAGTGATGGACATAAATATGATAATCCCTAAAATAAAATAAAAAAAGTAGCTTATCCTTTAGTTTATTTTTATCGCTTAAATTGTATGTCGTATAGTGTAGAATTTTCCTAAAATGACACCTATTGTTCAATGACTTAACCATGTTAATTAAACAAAAATATCCTTATTGTTTATTGAATTTATCATCATCCCTTTGTATGAATTTATCTCCCCACATCAATTAAAAAAAAGTCAAAATGGGTGCTATTCACAAATAAGGTTTTGCCTTTACCACGAAAAAGGTTTTGCCTTTTTCACGAAAAAGGTTTTGCCTTTTTCCTACATTCCTACATTGTTCTCGTGCTAATAAAAGGTTTTGCCTTTACCACGAAAAAAATAAATGTTCTCATAATATTTTTAGTTAAAATTGACTGCAAACAACATATGTGGCTATACTCTAGGTTATATTAGTTAAAATTTTTCTATTTGTTCGAGACGTGTGAGTATTGTACTATTGCAACTTTTGTTACAAAAGGCAATTTTCCATCTCACATAGTCTATCAATTTCAGAAGTTTATAGTTTTTTTAGTTTTAGGCTCTAAATTGGACAATAAATGTTATACTATGTTCTTCGGATGATTTTATTCCTTTTTTTTTTTTGAATATTAGATGGGATGAAGTTCAACCTGAAATGGTGGAAATTCTTTTATTTTTGAACAAAATGCTAGTTATATTCTTTTTTGCACTAATTACTTTCATCCCCTTTCACAGATTGGTGAATTAGCAGGAATTGCAATTGGAATGACAATACTAATCAATGTCCTTGTTGCAGGGTACTACAAATTTACTTTCTTCTCTTTTTTGTATAATTATGTGAGCTATGAAGCAACAATATCTTTGCTGCTAGTCAAATTTTTAGCCCCTTTTCTTTTCTTTTTTTTTTTTTGGCAAGAAGATATTCATTTTCTTACATCTTTTTTTCACTCTTAAAATGAATTGAAATATTGATGGCAGGCCAGTGTCAGGTGCATCTATGAACCCAGCAAGGAGTATTGGACCAGCAATAATTATGAGTGAATACAAGGGACTATGGATATACATAGTTGGACCTCTTTTGGGCACCATAGCTGGAGGTTTCACCTACAATCTGATTAGATTCACAGAGAAACCGCTTCAAGAATTAACCAAAAGTTCAACCTTTATGAAAAGCGTGTCCAGGGCCAGAACATAGGGCACCATTTTAAGTTTCAATTCACTTAATTTTCCTTAGCCCGGTGCTCCAAGATCTTGTACAAGAGAGCTGCCAGTGGCTTACCGAAAAGGGTGGAAAATTAGGTGGAAAATTTTGAGAATGAGGAGAAGGTATATATGGTTGATTTATCTTGTCCAACTGCATTTGGAATATATTTGAGGGTGCCTATAATAAGTAGAATTCAAGAGAGTTGAATTTAGTCGGATCACTGGTTTTTTTTTTTAATATTTTTTTCTAGCAAGGAAGGAGTGGAATTTAAGAAGTGGAGAGTGGACGGAAGATTTGAATCCAAGACCTCTAATTCTGGAGGTCTCAACCTTAATCACTAGAGGATCGCTAGTTGTTATTTCATTTCTTGGAATTTTATTTTGTGACTTAATAAAGTAAAGCAAGATGAAGAAATTACGGACATAGAATGGGCATTGATTTGTTATTTTAATGCAATAAATAGATAATTCTATTGATTGCAAATGTTCGCACCTACGTTGTTTGTGTGATTCTTTCTTTTTTTGGTTAAATTTTTCCCACCTTCCCTCCTTAAAAGCCTGGATTATATAGGGACAAGACAAGATTGTGATGATGTTTAAGCTCCAAACCATGCTTGAATGCAACAATGAAGAATCCAAACACAGAATCTTTGGATGTGAAAATTTTCTCAACTTTTGGCATCTACTTGACTTCTAACCTGTAATTGCAGTACAGATAATGTCTGTGGCCTTATATAGCAAGTCTATTTTGGGAGGGCACTTTCAGCTTATAAAATTTTCCCAATAGTGGAGGGTCTCCAATGGACAAGGAGCTTGGCAGCTAGAATAGGTCTAATTGGAGAATTCTTAATGGATTAATATATATTACATGATTTATATTTCAGATTCCCATCAATGTAGAAAAACAAAGTGTAAAGAGTATGTACTAATAGAACAGATTGGAACCTACTTGATGAATTCTTGAATAGTCAAAAGATCCATCAGAAAACGAATCATTGATTGTTTAACCAAATTATACAGAGACAAGATTTATAATGAATGAAATTACTTTCGCATGAATTGACTTGGTCACAACCAATTTTAAGCCATTGTTTAACCAAATTGTTCAAGTCACAAGATTTGATTTGGCTTCAACCAATTTTTATCTTCAGTGGCTTTTGTGGACTAAATAAATATTCCTAAGACAACTAATTAAAAACCCTAGACTGCCTCAGGATGAGATATTATGGAGCGGTGAGAATAACGATCTCACGGGATGCTTCTGTTAAAACTTTGAAATATTTCAGAATGGCTTCCCATACTTCTCTCTTCTTCTCTCATGGAGTCATGAATCCATAAAAGTTTCTTACCAGTAAAATATAAATACATAAGCAAACACATGGATTCACATGAATACGGGCAAATTAACAGAAGGGTTCTCACATGGCTGCAAATGCGACCATATATATTGTCATATAGAAAATGGCTGCTATTGAATGTACGTACTGCAAGTAACATGTCATAATCTAAATGACATAAAGGATTGACAAACTGCACCATACTCCTCTAATCCCCACCTCCTCCTCCGATGACTGATGCCTTGAACTTTCTACATATAAAATAATTTTAAGTGCATTAAATTGTTCAATAAATGGATATTCTTACTAATACGAAGAAATACCTCGAGAGAGTCTGTCAAATAGCCCAATATGTAAGTCAGGAATCCAATTTTGATCCAAAAGTTTAAGCCATTAGGTCTCGCACCCTTACTTACATATTAATCGCTCTTTCTCTATCTCTCGGACCAAGGTAGGACATAACCCTTTACTCATGAACCTAACACTTACATTGGCAATGTAATTTTTTTTTTTTTCTCAATACTGACGAGTCTAAATGCATGACATACAATTTCTGTTTACATTTCAGACAGAGAAAATGAAAAATTAGAACTGGAAAAGAATATTTTTTTTGCCAAGGGTAATGATTTTGATAGGTAATTAATATATGGTTACAGTAAAAAAAGAAAAAAGAAGAAGCTAATCCTACTTTACTGGCCTGATTTTGCTTGCTGCAATTTTTATGACTGCTTTGAGCGTACATCAAAAGGATTTGAAGCCCTTTTTTCACTTTTTTTTTTGAAATCTTTAAAATGTTGTCCTGATTATGAAGCTGCTCCAAATAAGTTTTCTCAACTTAAAATTCTTTAAAACCAGAATTAAATTGGATTAAGACAGTTGAGAGATTAGATCTCAAAATTTCAGAACTAATTAAAACTGGCCCTAGTTTAAGTACACGAAGACTCCTCACCTACCTTTGTGTTTGGCAATCATTAGTTTTGCTGCAATATATATATATATATACCCACAAGAGATTTTCATACTAATTAATGTGCGAGTTAGATCTTTCACCAAACCTGTGGATTAGGTCTTGTAATACAATACTGATGCCCACATGGGTAGGGTCTCATCTATGAGTTTTCAATTGCAACCAGAGAGTAATCACCTATTTGTTCCCATTTTGCTGAAATCTCGTTCCTTCCAAATTAATCAGTTTACATGTTTCAGGTAGGAGGAAGAAACTGGTCAGGGCAGATGTGGTTAGGGTTCCGATGTGTGGAACTTTGTAGGAATAGAATTAGAATTTTAAGGGTATGTTGGTCCATCTCTCCTTCCTATTCCACGATATTACTATACTTGGAATACTACAATTTTATGTCCAATTGATGCCTACAGCTTACAAAAGAAGCACCATAAATGACAAACTATTTAAATTTGATTTTCTGGAGCAATATTGACATTATATATAGGTAGTCTTTGATCAGGGCTTTCGATTTATTATATCCACCTCTCTTAATTTATTATCTCCATCATCTTTTTTTTTTTTGTCCTTTTGGAACTCAACATGGATAAATTTTTACTTTGGCATTAAAGATTGATGTTTAAAAGACTGATAGGAACTCGCGGAAACCCAAATGTTTTTTTTTTCTTTAATTAGAAAACACAAAATGTGGAGAAGAGATAAAGCCTCACGGTTAAGCTTTCAACTTGTTACCTGAGAATTAGGGAGGACTATGAATTCACGATTTTCCCCTTTTTTTTTATTCAATTAATATTTTTTTCAGGATATTTTTGTATTTTTAGTGTCAAAGACTTGTCAATTTCAACAGGGAATTACATCTAATTTGCTTAATCAATTTTTCTACTTGACCAGTGTAATTCTTTTGGAATGAAATGATCGATAGACAGATAGGAAAATTAAAGCATAGCAAAAAATTCACCATATAGAGGTAAATTTATTTACCCGACTAATATTCATCGGCGGAGTTTAACTAATTCTAATTACCACAGACAGTAAATTCCAATCCTTAGAGCTCTAATGATTCAACGTTACAGTTAGATTTTGAATGGATATTTGCTCTAGTAATAGGGAAAAAAAAGACTTGAACAATTTATTTTCTTTTTAATTTTTTGGCTAGTTTATCTATTCGAAGTTTAAGAAAGGTAAATAAGCAACTATATATTTTTATCCTCCAGTTTTCCAGGGAAAGTCAGAGACTCAAAGATGCACTGGAAGTACTAAATCGCTGCCGGAATATTATGCATACATCACTTTCATTTTGGACCTGGACCACCATTGATAAATGACTAAACTTTGTTCCACTCTGGCATTACTACAAATCAATAATTTCCCCAAGTTGGCACAGTGAACAAGTCTAGGAATCTGTAAATCACATTGAAAGATGAAAATTTGTTGAAAAAATGATTCTTTTTTTTTTCTGTGCCGGATATTTTTCCGTGTTGAACTTGATTAATGACGCTTAGCATCTGTAACACAACCAAGATTGCTATATAACAAAACCATAAGTGATATTCTAAATATTTTTGATGAAACTAAGCCAAAAAGAAAATGCAATTTCAACAGTAAATATGAGTTTCTACTAGTAAAGAATTCGAAAAATTAGAAAAAAAAAAAACTTTGTAAAATTTTTTCTTGGTTCTGGCAAAACAAACACATTATCTTACTTCTTCAAGTTTTGAACAATCTCATGCAAAGATGGACCACAAAGGGTTCCTAAGCACGAGTCAGTTGGGACCATTTAGTGGTAGAATAAATAGGGTTTTAATTTGGAGGAGGGGCTAGATCCAAGCACGGCGGAGAGAGGCTTGTACTTGGTGGTGCAAGCTTCATTTTGGGGGATCAAACTTCAACTTCTACGCGGTGGCTTGGGGCGGTGGCCATCCCACAAAAAATACAATTGTCGGGTATGGTGAGACATGCACATGTTGCATGGAGGCCAAATATTTTGGATTGTTGTTGTTTTATTCGCCAAATACCATGTTATGTTTGTGCATGGATTTCTTGGTTGTTGGGGTTTTGGTGATCAAACCATTATGGTTTGCTCGGATCAAAGGTTTACAAAATGATAGAATCTAAAGAAAGGAACTTAGCTTAGCTCAAGATTTTGGTGGCATGGGAACATGCACCATTACCAATATTTTGATATAAAACACAAACGCAATAGTGTTTGGTCGTGCATTTGTATACATTTTTACTGTTGGATATATTTGATAATATATTAGCACGTGATTTATGTATGAGATGCATTTGTGCAATAATTAATCACTTTAGTTTCTGTACCGTATGATCATGTTTGAGGAGACCATACAATGTAGATGTTAACACAATATTTATCATATTAAAACAATAACGTATAAAAATTTAATAGATCTTTTTGTTCGGAAAATATTATGTTCTGTAATCAAATTCCAACGATTTGATTTCAAGTTTAACCTATTTGGACCATCATTATATGGTGTAGTTAATCTCACAATTACAAATCGTCCATTCCAGTGATTAGCTAGGTAGCTACTACTTCATACTTTAAAACAAGGTTGCTATGCCCAAGTCTGAAACTTCATAAATTTTTTTTTTTCAAAAAAAAACCCTATTTACTTATGCTAATAACCCTTTTAGACACCTTTGTTTATTGGGTTTGCTGGAGTACTGATTAATTAGGGCCTTCAATGTAGTTTTTTGAAAAGTTAAAGTTAAATCGAGAAAGTATATAATTGCAAAAAGAGACAATTAAACATGAGCTTATGCATCAAAGGTGCAAAAATATGAATGACACTTCCTTATTTTCTTTTTTTTTAATACATTCTTTAACATCCAAATATAGAAAATATTATAGTACATGTTACCCTAGTTTTCCATGTGTACATACAAATATTATTTAACAAAGAAATTGAAGAGTAAAAAGTGAGATTATTGCATTTTTTTTTCATAGCTTTAGTCACTCCAACAATTAGGCTATAGTAACCTAGAACATTATCAATCCACTTAGTCCATAATCAGGAACCCTTTCTTAGACCTCTAGAGAGGTACAATTTAGGCTTGTAGTCAATACCTAAACCTTGTATTTGCACTCAAATCAATACTTAAACCTTGTATCTGTACTATTTATCAGCCTATTGATCACTTTAAGGAAAAAAATAAAGAAAAAAAATAAAAACAAGAGATCAAAAAAATTCTTTAGATAACTTTTTCATTCCTTCTCCTATTATTCTTTAGTTTTTCTTTTTTTCTTTTTAGAGAAGAATGGAACGAGAAGAGATAGATGATAAAAGTTTATGAACAGTTTGTTGCATTCTTTATTTTGTATGGACAAAATTGAGCATTAAAATTGAACAAAATTACTTCTAACAATTATCTACTTTTCTTTTCTAGACATTACAACATGCAATTACCTTGAAATTGGAAAAATGCACAACTAGGTTAGTTTTTTTTTTTTTCAATTGATTGGTCCACCATTTTCCTTTTTCTATCCATTGAAAATTCTTGTTGCAGTCACCAGCTCCCATTCATTCTTGTAATGATGCCTACCTTTTCGCCTTCATCTTCTTTGCTGAAACCCTTTTTTCTTTGTTCTTTCTACTTCCAGTGGAATTCAGCCAAAGAGAAAAGTGAAATAAAAAGAACAATGGCCCAATAGTCCAAAGTTCAAAATGCCACGTGACAGAACCTCATACCCCCCCCCGCCCCAAGACTCAGAATCTCATTTCAATTTTTCCTATCCGTCGGATTACCAAGATCGGACGGTTATCAAACATCAACATCATCTGATGCTGAAAAGAGAACAAGCATAGGCCCAAATTTTGCATGGTCCAGATTTCAGATATCATAAGCAGACAAAAAGTGGAATAGTATCACATCATCATTCATGCACCCTTTCAGCATACGATCATGATTGAAGCGTTACCAATCTTGTATTTATTATTCTTCTATAATTATATGTTATTCTGATTAATTCGGGAAAAAAAAATTAAAAGGCACAAATAGAGAGAGACTCTAAGGTCTGCATATTGAATCTTTTCACTTTTGACTCATTTTAAGATGAAGATCCCACCGTTACTATTGACCATAAACAGAATGAATCCCACATTTTGGCCTTAAAAATACTGAAATTCTTTCACATTTTGGTCCTCTAAAGAAAAACTCTCTTCCAAATTGGCCCTGCAAACATGAACTTTCTGCTTTGTTATTCAAAGTCTCTTTGTTTCTAATTTGACGTGTAAATGAAAGCTTGTTCTTGACAGCAGCCTTATGGTAAAGTAAAAATAATTTATCAAGAAAAAAATATATATACACACACATATATATACACACACGCGCTCAATCATTGACATTTATCATAAAAACTTCACATGATTAAAAGGAAAAAAAAGAGAATAAAACATGGAATGATATAGGTCGACAATCTTCTTCTCTTAATGTTATTTGTACTAAAAAAAGAGGAAGTGAATTACCAACTTTTTCTGATTGGTCTTCCTACATCATTTGGACATCAAATGGTAGCAATATGGATCATGTTGAGTTGTAAGGGCTCAATTGAAATGTTTGATTCCTTTCGAGGGCTAAAATAAAGAATATCCAAGTATCATAATTAAACACGAGTACAAATAATTAAGTTGATTTAATTACTATAAATAAAAACCAAAAAAATGAAAAATGAAAAACACACAGTAAAGTAATAGTACACGCAGGGGACACTAAACCTCTCTCACTTTCACTCATTTTAACAACCATAACAACACTTTGGTTCTTCAGCTTCAGCGGTTCATCTTCATTTTCACTGAAAGAAGACTGAACAAAGCCTCTCTTTCACGCTCGCTCACTCCCACTTCCTGAAGTCTCATCTTTAAAGCAAAGAACCAATTCTTGTACAAATTTTCTCACTCCTTGATTCATTCCAAAGAAACCCATTTAAGCATTCTCCCTGTACTTCTCTCCCTTCCTTCTCTTCAAGTTCCTGTCTTACTTCAAAGTGATGATTCATTTCTAAAGCTTATGATAATTGCTGAAATAATGAGGTTCTTTTTACAGATTTTGTGACCCTTTGGGATGTTCTTTTGTGGGTTCTGTTGATAATTTACAGATGAATTAGGATGTGATGTGCTAAGAGTACAAGACAAATAATCAAAAATATGGCTGGGGATATTCAAGAACCATTTAGGCTTAGTTTTCAGGTAAAATTTACTCTTGTTTAGTTTCTTAATTTGATCTGATTTGTGGTCCCCTTTTTATGTTTCTTCTTTGAACCGGCCTTTTGATTTTGTTGTTTAATACTTCTTTTCTGTGCAGGGGGTTAATGGGGTCGGAGTTAGATTTAATTATTTGCAGTAACTGTGTTATTTTTTTTTGGATATTTCTGCTTTAATGGGATTGATTGAGTTTCTTTTCTGGATCATCATGATGATGAATCACTTTTCTTTTTTGGCTACTTGTTAGCAACTTGCAGCAGTTACTAGATTTGAGTTTTCTTTTCTTTTATGTAAAGCCTTGGCTTTAAACAAACTGACGGTGTTTTGCTTGTGAAAGTCTTTGCTTAGTTGTTGTAGTGTTATAGTGTTGGACGCATCTTCTGTTCAATGCTTCAATTGGATCTGTTAGATTACAGTTTTTTATTAACTTGAATTTGTGGATCTCATAGTTGTGTACCGGAATCTTAGTCTGACCAGTATGCCCTTTTATATGATAGTCAATGACTACTGTACTCTATCTCAGTAATAGATGAGACATTTCTCAGCAAATTTAAGTCCCGCATTATGAATTTGTCATGATCAATGCATGTGATGCATGAATTCAGTATTGAGTATATGAATTTCTGATGTAGTGCCACATATTTAGCTGTCTGGATGCATTGCCTAGCAATTCAGGTCACTTGTACATCCACAAGTGTATGTTTGTCAGTAGAATCTCAATTTTAAATATTTCAGTGTCGAGCGCATGGTAATGCTTTACAACAGTTTTTTGCTTTTCAGCATCACCTTCGTGAGTGTGTATCTGTTTTATTAAGAAGAAAGAGAAAATGGAACCTAACACTAATTGATTGAATCGGACAGGCAGATTCTTTACA
The DNA here is from genome assembly GCA_023065735.1 of Coffea humblotiana. Taxonomy (NCBI): domain Eukaryota; kingdom Viridiplantae; phylum Streptophyta; class Magnoliopsida; order Gentianales; family Rubiaceae; genus Coffea; species Coffea humblotiana. The sequence goes on along the minus strand of CM041218.1, from coordinate 6,970,728 downwards.
CTCTGGCTCCATTTCATTTGGAAGATTTGAAACAGAAGCTTTATGTTGGGAGCGGAGGTCATCCTTCTCGCATAATCGTTATCTTGAGGAGGTTGAGAAATGCTCAAAACCTGGTTCAGTTACTGAGAAGAAGGCATATTTTGAGGCCCATTTTAGGAGGAAGGCGCTTTTGAGCCAGAACCTATCAGAATGTCAGGGTGGGATCGACTGTCAAAATAGTGGAAGTGAAAAATTGCACGACATGGGTTGTGAAGAGTACATTGAGAATCTTAATGAGCATAGCACTGTGACAAGCTATGATGACAGTCATGATCATTCATTCGACAGTCATGGTCATTCATTCGATGAAAGAGAGCTTGAACTGAGAAAATATGAATTAGATTATTCTACAGCTTCATACTCTAAGCCTGAGAGTGAACATGATAATAATGCCAATTTCGAGGAACTTCATGCTCTTAGTCATGGTCACTCAGTACTCGAAAGTGATGTTGAAGCAGCAGAACATGAATTGGACCATTCTGGAACTTCACATTCTAAGCCTGAAGCTGGTCACACCTTTGATAAATCCAATGTTGAGGACGTTGTTTGTGAACATGTCAAAATAGAAGAAACATATCAGTCTGGAGGCAGAATTTCACCTCTGAGAACTTGTGAACCAGAAACTGATGTAAAACAGAACCACAGTGGTGATAGTGAAGCAACAAGTTCAGATATGTCGTCTAAAAGTGGAACTTGGTTGCCTGGGAGTCCCCCGGCTGAGAAAGAAGTTTGTTCAAGACAAGAAGTAGGTTGTCCTTCCAAGGTTTGTCCTTTATTGCTTCTTATTTAGTACTTATACAGTGGGTAAAGTTGTGGGGAGCTTAAGAGGTATTTGAGAAATGCTGTGTTGTTTCAGGGTGTTACTTGAACTTGGGTTCAACTTCAATATTTATGTTTTCCATCCCAATCTATAAGGGGAAAAAAGAAGCACTTTGAGACCCCATAATTGATCAATTTTTTAAATGTAGGCAAAGCTTGGGTCATCACAAACTAAACTTGCAAAGTCCAAATTGACAACGTCTCAGCTCAGTGTTGTTCGGGCCAAGAAAAGCATGTCAAGTGAAGCTTCTAAGTGCTTTACAAAGAGGCCTTCTAAGAGTGATACTAATGCTTCAGTAAGATCCAGAAAGGAAAAGCAAATATGTGATTCTGCAGCTTCAGCAATGTATTCTGCTCCCAAAGCATCAAACTGTGAGGTAATTTTCTCTTGTTGATTGGATTACTACGAAGGTACTCTATAAAACAACCGAAATGTTCAAAAAAGTGCCGACTGTCTGCTACGTTCAAAACTCTATATGAGGTTTGTCTTAAATGCTCTTTTTATTTGTATAGGTTTCTCAGAGTTTTAAGACAAAACTACCTGGAAACAAAAGGTATTTGTTTATTTGATGTTATTTTTAATTCAGAACTTATGCTTTTGACTGTTTAGTATAAGAGAGATGCTTTTCTTTCAGCCAAAGCAATGCAAAAGAATCAACAACAAAAAAGGCTGTCAGTTCTCGGCCTTCTACGGCAGACAAGCTTGCCCCTAGATTAAGTTCTCGGCCTTCTACAGCAGACAAGATTGCCCCTATAATAAGTTCTCGGCCTTCTACAGCAGACAAGGCTGCCCCTAGAACACACCACAATGCAAGCAGGTTTGTGAGCAAAAAATCAGCAAAAATCCATTCTTTTCAACATTCTAGCTATTCTGGTTTTATATCTGTTTCTTATTCTTGTCTAGGCCAATGCGATCTGTTAATTCATCCAAGCAATTTATCAAATCAAGTGCTTCTGCTTTCTGCTTCAAAAGTGATGAACGTGCTGAGAAGAGGAAAGAGGCAAGGAAGATACTGTTTTGTCTATTGTAACTTAATTTAAAATAGCGTGCTGGCATCGTTTATACTTGTAAATTTTTCATTATTGCAAATTTTATTTCAGTTTAATACCAAGTTGGAGGAGAAAATGCATGCTAAGGAGACTGAAATGCTGGAAGTTAGAGCTAAAAAGCAGGTAATATGCCTGGGCAGGTCATTTATGTACTTTCTGAAACACTTAGATAGATTCCTCAACATTCCCAAAGAAAATGACTTTGCTGCAATCAATAAAAGTGATCTTTAACCAATAAGCTTGCATTACTTTTTTTTTTTGGTCTTATTTAGGAGAAAGAATATTTATGTAGTGTATGCTGTTTGACCACCCTTATATTTGTTTCTCATTTAATATGTTAAAATATTGCGTTTCAGTTGTCTAATATATCTTTCCTAGATGCTTTATTTGGTTAGTTTATGTTATTCCAGGAAAAGACTGAAGCAGACATTAAGCAGTTGCGCAGAAGCCTAAACTTTAAAGCAACACCAATGCCTTCATTTTATACTGAAGCTGGACGATGGTCGGATAAAAACAAGGTAAGTGGAGGAGTCAGCTGTACTTGGTTTTTCAGTTGCTTTTCTGAATATATTATGATATTTGTTGGCGGCAAATTGTATACTGAGAGATGCAAGTTGGTCACAAGTCTTATATTTGTAGTCATCCTAACTGACATGCCACAACAAGCATCTGTTTGCATGCCTTTTTTTTTTTTTTTAAACTTGAATAAACATCCATATAGAGAACCCAACCTTTGCTTTTCATGACTTGAAATTGTTGTTGAAGTGCTTTTATTGTGTACTTCAGACATCCACCCATGCACTCCCAGTACTCAACTTTCAAGGAGAAACAAATATCAAAATGCCCTTTTGCATATGAGTTAAGCTCCTTTTTGCTTAACTGTTCGTTTTGGCACATGCAGAAAAGAAAATCTCTAGACATTGAATCGCCTATTGACTTCTGCTTTCAGGATATATTGATAGGTTATGAGATTTGACTGCTTTTGAATGATTTTTTTGCCACTCTTCATATTAACATTTTCTCGTGACTAGTATGCTTCTCATATGCTGTAGAAAACTTCAAGTTTATTGCAGCATAAGGATGATTTATGAGACTTTGTAACTGATTATCTACATCAGGTATTAGCTAATAATGGAAAATCAAGTAAAGTCCAAAATAGGCCTTCAAGCACTGCAATTGGAGCTACTGCAGGGTCACGATCATGTTCAAATCGGGGAAGCGGCCAAACGTGTTTTACTACTGAATCTGCAAAAGCAGTGAACTCACCACCACTATCTGGAGCTGCCCGTTATCATTCAGCAGTCCGTTCTGAGAGAAATATACGTTTCTCAGATCTTGCAGCTAGTAATTGCCATCCTACAGCATCTGCAATAGGGCTTGCAGGGAAAGAAGACCAGGAAAAGGTCAAGCATACAAGTTTACAGAAAGAAAGAGCATCAGAAGCTAACAAGCTGAATAAAGGCCAGAAAGTCGAGGGGAAACATAAGGTGGGAGTTGAGAGAAGGACGAAGGGTGTGATAAAAAAGGGCATTAAAGCTGTTGACCTATGCAACAGTTCAAGAATAAATAACCTAGCTGTTGGCGTTGCTTCCTAAATCGCTGAGGTTCTTATTTCCATCCATTTCTGTAGCCATCTGGAGACTTTATGCCTCTCTGTTCAATGTTTCCATGCCTTCCAGTTCTGAGTACTGCACTTGGCAAAATGAACTTTTCTTGGATAGAACAGTCGAACATAATCTGCTGAAGCAGATACCATGGTTGTGACTGCAACACCAACAAGATGAACTCTGAAGCGTAAAATTTCCGCTTGGATACAATCAAGTCTAATGTAAATGCTAGTTGGATACACAATAGAATGCTTATAGTTCCTGCAGTTGGAGAATTTTCTACAATTTTAGACTTTGATCGTGTTACAACCAGAAATCCATGGAAATTTCCCAGTTGATTTGGTGTGGTTGCCAACGCATTTCTACTGAAAAAATAGTAGTGATAATAAAGTACTTGTGATCTAGAGCATGTTTGAGGCAGACAGGTTATCCGTTATCTAGAGCTCTAAGTTGATAAATACAAAGGAAGCAATCCGTAGTTGTTGATGTTTAGACGGTTCTTTGTATTTTAATAATCTCATAGTTGAAAGATTGCTAAACAGAAAGCTTTACTGCATCATGATGTAAGCAACTCTGAGCATTCAATATCACTTTTGATCCAAATCCTGTAAATGATGCAAGCAGAATTTGTCTTTTATAATCATTCCTACTCTGTACTCAGGATTTTTCATACTAAACTCATCATCTCATCTTTGTTTATATGTTTTTGACGGTGCAGATCAGCATTTTGCAGGCTAGTAGAGTTTCTTGTAGGATGTAGCTATCTTTGCAGCTCACCGACTGTTTATTCATCATCTCATCTGCTACCTTGTGTCTATGCTGTGCTCATCAAGATTCAGTCAAGTACAAAAAAGCCGTTCGCAAGTTCCACAACCTATCATCATAAGATGCCTTGTTTCTTGTAAACCATTCTTAGAAAAGGAAAGCAATATACTCCTCAAGATCCTCTCTTTTGGACTTTTAATGGCAAAACTCACATGTTCGGTTAAGCGATCATCATCCTCTTTAGATACTACTGTTTGTGATCAATCTCTTTGTTACTTTTCTTTTTCCAGTTTTTGTTACTAATTGCAAATATTTGGACACCGTAATTATCAATTACTGTCCTGCATGTCGTTTAGAATCAACTAATAAGAAGAGCCTGTAAAAATCTGTCCTCCTTGCAACTTCATCTAGAAACAAGATTTTCATATTGCACCTAAACTCTATTAAATTCTCTTTTCTTTTCCTTTTTTATCTATTTGAGAAATGCCCGTCTGATAAGGACAGCAAATTAGAAGATGCACAAAATTACACCATTATCTGGCTAATTGTGTCCAAATCTAACTTTGTTATTATGTTGCCACAGAAGAGACTTATTACACAACTGGACCGTTGAACTGAAATATCAGCCACCCCTTTTGGATGAAATATTGCAGGCTAAACCAAAATTTAGACCACATAAAGATAAAGGATCAGGAACCATGAAACTTCCTTGTACTTATAGCAAATAAGAAAAAGCTTTTCTTTAATCCAGATAGTGATTTTAATGGACACGTATAGCTTAAGATTTGCAATAATTTGTTTGCATCATTTTATAAGTACATACACATGGCATCTAATGCAAATAGAGATTCTTGGTGGGGTTAGAAAGTCTTTGTTATTGTACCATATTATAAGAGAGGGGATATATAAAAAGGGACAAAACAAAGAAGTATCCACGTTACCAAACTTGGACGACTTCAACACTTTGGAGGCCACCAACATCTCTATCATGCGCCATTCTTGACCACCAAAACCTTTGCCTTTTCGAGCAAAGAAAACAGCAAATTCTTGGATACACGTCAACAGTGAAATTATCACTATGGTAATAACAAATTAACAATCCTAGCTAGTAGAATATTTTTCATAACATTTAAGACCTTAGTTAATTACATCAAATTTGATGAAAACTTAGTGAAAAGCAGGAAATAAAGTCAAAACAAGAAAAGGGATGGTGATGATCATGGTTCTTGATGATCCTTGCAAGGTTGTTGATGAAGACTGATCAGCATGAGGTGGTTTTCTATAGTAGTAAGGAAACCATGGCACGATAGGATCGGGAGGAGGCGGTGCTTGCCCTGTAACATAGCCAGGTGGAGGAAAATACGGAATAACTCCTGTTGGTGGAGAGTAAGATCCTGGAGGAGAAAAAGATCCTCCTGCTGGTGGTGATGGTGGTGTTGGAGTCGCTGGTGGATTGTTTCCGGCACCCGTTGGCGGTGGATAACACGGATATGGGCACTCTTGGGCCATTGACCTTGCCGAAAAATGAAGAACTGTTGAGAGGAAAAGTAGGGTTGACAGTAGTTTTTGGAGGGCTGAAGCCATGTTGTGGAAATGATTTGTGTGAGGAAAGGACTGGAAAATGAAAGAAAAGAAAAGGAGAGGAGTGAGGAGACTAGAGAGGGATGAATTGAATTCTAAGAAAAGGAGTATACCAAAGGTGTTGAGTTGGCTTAGAAGGGTATCAAGTGTGGACCTAGGTTGGAAAAATCCTAAGGACTGTTTCACTACTAAAAAGAAAAAAGCCAAAGTTGCTAGGACTAAGAAGAGGATGGAATAAAGAGGTTCTTGAAGCTTTAGGTCCCTTTTGGATATCTTTATCTAGCCAAGGTGGCTCATTTGTCCACCATTTGCAATATATTAATAGCTCTAGGCTTGTGCTTCATTCCAAATTGAGCGGCAGAGTTGTTAAGGCTGTTAGTATTACCTAGACCAGTGAATATTGAGATGAAAAACTGTGGGAGTTTCCTAGATATGATTATTTTGGGGACCAGAAGTGAAGAGGTGACTAGAAAAAGGAGTCCTACTAAAAGATGCTAGAAGCACAAAAGGGCATGCAGTTTGAAGATTGGCTGAGGGCATTGTAGGTGTAACGATAAGAGTAATGTTTATTACGTTGGTTGAGCATTTTGAATTCAATGATCGGGGTTGAATTTGACAAGTATTTCCTAAGAACATATGAAAGAATGTTCTTGTTTTACACTTTTGTTAGAACATATTTGTACACTAATATTCCACATATTCACCATGCTATATGTAATCACTGTATTAATGCATATAAAGTACTCTAAAATTGCCAAATGTAACTCCCTTTGGCCTCAAACCAAGCAAAGGAATGCGGACAATCAATTCTTGTAATGGTTGTACTTTTGTTCTATTATCAACATTGTCAAAAAAAAATGTTTCTAGTACTTTTGCTTCAAAAGAACCTTTTTAGGTTTAGTCAAGTTCACAATCTTGTATCTACTCATTTTTCAATTACAGATTTGATCAGAACCAATTTAAAAGTTTTCTTTTTCTTTTTCTAGTTAAGGTGCAACTAGGTGAATTTTCTAATTGTGTTTTACAGTTTCTATGTTGTGAAGGAAGATCAACAAGATCCAAGACAACATGGCAAATCTCAAACATCGCCATGATTTTTGACCTCAGCCTGGAGATTTGCAAATCAACGTGTTTACTCACACCTGGATCATAGTTTCATCCTTTCTTGTAATCTTTTTCATTGCAGACAATGAACTGATGAACCTAAAAAACTACAAGAAAAAAATGGAGTTTCCTCCATACAAGGTTATAAGCATTAACCACATGGGTCGACAATTAAAGCTCTTCTTGATTCTTCGAGTTTATCGATAGATATTTTGGTATGCTGATTTCTGGTTATGAAAAATTTCAGGAAGTTAAAAAAAATAAAAGGAAGAAAGACAGGAGACTGACAAGATTGCTGGTGGAGCGTGCATTTGTTGACTCTTGAGGGGTGTGATTCAATTCAATGATTAAATTTGATTCTACCATACGCAAAGAAAGATTAGTCCCACAGCTGGATGGTGAGATGCCTGATGATTAAAACATGTGGGCCAAAATGATAATAAAACAAACAAACAAATTGTTAAGCATAAAGATTTCTTAAGAAGAGTTGGTTAAGTACTAATGACCAACCAATTAACTTAAAACACATAATGAGTTAAAAAAAAAAAGAAGGATTAGTCTGTGATGCTAATGCGTTTTCTCTGATTAATTGGATGAGGAGAAGGTAGACTTGATGATTGCCTGTTGCCTATGTTTCATTATTGTTGTCAAAAAGAAGATTGATTCTCTAATCCAATTTGTCTATTAGCTAAAACAGCTCCAAAGCTTATTATATATGCATTGATTCTTATATCCTTCTTGTCCAATTGTGATGTGGATAACCTAACGCTAATAGTTAACCATTTTTTTTTTCAAAATAATTATTTAACCCTTAATCAAGATTTCCTTCAAAAAAAAAACCCCTTAATCAAGATTTAAAGCTTGACCATGGAAGTTGAGATTGTCTGTGCAATAATAAACTCCTTTCCTTACCAACACATGAAAAAAGGTAGAAAAAGCAGCCAGAAAGTAGTACGAAGCTTTCCTTCTCTTCTTTTTCTCTTTTCTCCTTGGAGAGAAAGGACGAAATTTTGAAAGTTGTGTAGGGCTGAACGAAAAAGCAATGGATTTTTTCCAAAGACAGAGAACTTGGAAAACTTTTTTATATCTGATCAAATCAACTAGAAAGTGAAAATAAGTAAAAGTGTAATCTTGATTACCGAACATAAAGTTTACTCTTCCTTGGAAGTTCCACTTCAAGTTTTTGTTTCCCTTTGCATTAACATCAATCTGAAAGTAAGGGTCCTTGAGCAGAAAACCTCTAAAAAGGTAATGGTTATTCAGCTGTTAAAGTTACTTTTCTGAGACATCGAGCCTTGGTCCTTACCAGCATTGGTTATTCGCCTTGGCTTCCGAAAGTATTACTATATGATGTATTTTTTTTTTTAAAGTAATGTGATGTATTCAGGCTTCGTTTGGATTAAGGAATTGGATGAAAAATCTGAAATCCTCCCAAATCATTTTAGTTGTTTAAATTATTTAAAAGACATTTGAATTTATAATTCATCAATTATTAAATACATTTTAAAAACTATAATAATTTATGATTTACAAATTCAAATACCTCCTAAATAATCTAAACAATTAAAGGAATTTGAGAGGATTTTAAATCCTTCATCAAATCCAGGAATTTGAGAGGGATCAATGTGGAACTCAAATTGAAGCAGTATAATTTTTGTTCCTGTACTCAATCTTGCAACTAAATGCCTTTAATTGGGCTGTGATTTAAATGTTGATGCTGAAAAACTTGTGTGACTTTACCATTTCAATTGGGCATCTCCAATTTCCTTTGTCCCAACGTATCTTCTATGTTAGTTAGCACATAAGGACTCAAATATTTGTCTAGTGCACAAACCATTTCTTCATTTAATGCAACAAGGGGGGAAAATGGCAAATTGAAAGCTTCTTCTGTTAATATGCACTTGAGGCTGATAAGTAAGTAATTAGATCAATAAAACTTCACCATGATGGAGGATGAAATGAAGTTACTTGAGTAGATAATCAAGTTGGGCTTGAGTACTTAAGTATAGCTTAATCAAATTTTGTTTATAATTCAGTGTGGGGACGACATGAAAGTTTGGCTTGGGCTGGACAAAATTGTATAAATATACATTTTAGGAGGGCAACTTCATACTTTTCATTAGATTTGGGAGAATGAAATATAATCTTTGGAGATACAACTGAAAATTTTTAGTTTGTTTAATTAAAAAAAAAAAGGAATAGTTTCCAAATTTTTGAGGGTCAGCCCCCTCTATTTCCACAAAGGATTTTAATTTCTTTAAATATTTATGGTTTAATTCCAATAAAGTCTCTTAAAAATGCCTCATTTTCACATTGCCCCTCTAAATGTTTAATTGAACAAATCCAACCCATTATGCTATTACAATTTTGTCAATCATGTATAATTGTGTTGGCCAACCCAATTTCGGGCTGAATTTGTTATGCACAGAGCATATGGTTTCATGAACTAACTAAATTACCCTTCGCATATTATATAAAATTTCATAGGAAAGTTTTGAACAAACTTTTGAGTTAATAAAATAAGTTAAAATAAAATTTGGATAATTACTCTTAATTTATGTAAAAAACGTCTGAACTAATAAAATAAAAAACACAATATACATTTTGTTTTTTTAAAAATCTTTTAATAAGGGAAAGATGGAATTTGAGAAGTGAAAAGAGAGAAGAGGAAAAGTACAATATACTTAACAATCACACTTTTTCAATGCATTTTGCAGTTGTAAAATAGCCATAAACTTAAACTACGATAATAAACCAAAAACTATAAAAAAAATTAGAATTTTTAATAATATGGGTAACAATTAGATTGTTTTAGACAAATTTTTATCGAGAGTAAATAATAAAAAATTATGGTAAGTAAGAGCTGGTCGATTAATTCGATTGTTCTATAAAATCATGTGTGTTGCATGTGACCCATTTAACTAGAAATTGAGATTTTCCGCCCAATTATAACTAATTGAAAATTTGTAATAGCAGATAGAGTGATTTGGTTCAATTATACATTCAAGGGAGCAATGCGAGGAAAATATATTTTTTGTGAGGTTTATAAGCTTTTTTATTTTACCATATGGTGCAGGTGTGGCCTATCTGATCTCTAAAGGGTTCCTAAACTGTTCACGCTTTCGAGTTAAATCAACGTTAGATCGCTGTGCTGGAGAACGCTTTTATAATAAGAAAGAAAAGTATTTAAAAAAAATGAAACTGAAAATGAAAAAAGAGGGAAAAGAAAATACAGATCCCTCGAGGGTTTATTCAATTGTAGGGTTTAAGCTCTCTTGTGCTTTTCCTCATTCTTATCTTTACTCTACCTTCAAATTTCTGTTTCTCTGATGCTTAAATCAAAGAGTTTGGATGCTGTAATTTCTCGGCAGCTGCCCATTTGCAGTCAATTTCTTGTTTCAGGTAAGAATTCGAAAACTCCCTGTTCTACTCTCTCTTTACTGGAATTTTAGCTGTAGAAATCATCCAAATTTTCTCTCAAGATGGAATGAATTGGAAAGACTGCCCCTTTTTATGAATTGGGATTTTCTGTAATGCATCGAGGGTTTAAATTATTTAGTCATAGGGTGCTCACAAGAACCTCAATTTTGCGCCCCAGAACAAGCACTATATTACGCACTGAATTGGGAAATTGGGACCGAAGAAATAATGGGTTTGGATTATTTAGAGCATTTATGTATACATTTACGCAAAATAGGCGAGTTCAGGACCCGAATGACCCGGCCACCTTGATGAAGGAGGATGGGGTTTCGGTCTGTAGTCAAATGTGGATTGAGAATTTTCGAGAACCTGAAAAAACCGTAACTAATTTGATTGATTATTTGAGGAGATTTGAGTTGTGGGTGTTGGCTTATCAAAAGGTTGCTGCTGATGAAACAGGGGCATATGTGCCTCGTAGCTCAATAACAAGAGCTACCCTTGAAGATTTGTTGGCGTTGAGGAATGCGGTTCTGGACAATAGGTTTAAGTGGGGCGCTAGGTTAGAGTTTTTCATCAAGTCGCCTAGGGATAAGACTGATTACGAGTCATTGTCGAAGAGGAAAATCAGGGCTATTATGACCACCACGCAGCCAGCTCCATTTCAGGATAGGATTGTTCAGGAGGTGTTGTTTTTAATTTTGGAGCCAGTTTATGAGGCTAGGTTTTCACAGAAATCGTTTGCATTTAGACCAGGGAGGACAGCACATACGGTGATTAGGGTAATAAGGAGAAGCTTTGCTGGTTATTTGTGGTATATAAAGGGGGATTTGAGTACAGTGTTGGATGGCATGAAGGTTGGATTGGTTATAAGTGCTCTGATGAGGGATGTTAGAGATAAGAAAGTGATTGATCTAATAAAGGCTGCTTTGACTACACCTGTGATCACTAGTAAGGTTGAGGAGCCAAAGAAAAAACAGAGGAGGAAGTATCAGAAGAAGAGAGTGCTGGCTGAAGATGAGCCGAAGCCTGATCCATATTGGTTGGTGTCCTTTTTCGGGTTTGCACCTGAAGAGGCTGAGAAAGTTCCTTCATGGGGGCATTGTGGTATTCTTAGTCCTTTGTTGGCTAATGTTTGTCTTGATGAATTGGATAGATGGATGGAAGGTAAGATTAAGGAGTTCTATCGGCCTTCAAAAAGTGATGTGATTTGGAATAGTCCAGAGGGAGAAGTTGAACAGGGAAATACATCCTGGCCAGAGTTTGTTCCCACGAGTGGTCCAGATAAGACCCGAAAGATTGATTACATCCGTTATGGTGGTCACATTCTCATCGGAGTTAGGGGCCCCAGGGCAGATGCAGCAACGCTGCGAAAGCAATTGATTGAGTTTTGTGATCAGAAGTATATGCTGAAGCTTGACAATGAGGATCTTCCCATCGAGCACATTACTAAAGGTATTATGTTTCTTGACCATGTATTATGCCGTCGAGTTGTGTATCCAACTCTTCGATACACTGCAACTGGGGGGAAGATCATTAGTGAGAAGGGTGTTGGGACGTTGTTGTCTGTTACGGCTAGCCTGAAACAATCTATTAAACAGTTTCGAAAGTTAGGCTTTCTCAAGGGGGATAGAGATCCAGATCCTCAGCCTTGCTTTAGAATGTTTCATGCCACTCAAGCTCACACGAATGCTCAAATGAATAAGTTATTGTCCACAATGGTTGAGTGGTACAGATATGCTGACAATAGGAAGAAAATTGTTAACTTTTGCTCTTATATTATAAGAGGTTCACTTGCTAAGCTTTATGCTGCAAAATACAAGCTTCGATCACGAGCAAAGGTCTACAAGATTGGTTCTAGAAATTTGAGTCGTCCTTTGAAAGAAAAGAAAGGACAATCTCCAGAGTACCATAATTTGCTTAGAATGGGCCTTGTAGAGTCTATTGATGGGCTTCAGTATACCAGAATGTCCCTCGTGCCAGAGACTGACTATTCACCTTTTCCAGTTGGATGGCGGCCTGACCATGAGAAGGCATTGCTTGAATATATATGGCTCGATGATCCAAGAACCTTGGAGGAACAGCGTAGGTGCCTTGGAGAGCACGGACTAATTTCACCTCAAGATTATATCTCAATGCTTGTCTGGAACTACAAGAGAAATGCTATTCCCATGGATCAGCTTTCAATCATCACCCCAAGGGACAATAGACTGTTGTGCAGCTCAAATGAGGATAGTAATGATGAAAGAAACTCGGCCGAATTAGACAATGAAGAAAGCATACCTGCTGCTCAAATGTAAAGAAATGTCAGAGTTCAGTGATCTTGAAGGTTATTGTTCTTTCTCTTGTAGCAGAAAATTTCTGTTAAAGATGATAACTGGATTTCTCTTATGAAGTACAATGATTACCTCGGCTTCAATACAGAAGGCATAGAATAGCATGTATTTTTTTGTTACATATAATCTAACACACGAATTCACAAAAATTTAATTACTCAGACTTTCTCTGATTTATTTTCCCTTTTGGTTTTCTTCAAGCCTAGACATGTATATGATGCCCGTGTATATTGTGAACTCAGTCAGCTGGGCATCCACAAGAAGCAACTTCCGGCTGCCCTCTTCCCACCCCCTCTCCACCCCACCCCCACCCCAACCGAAACCCATATACTCCAAAAGCTCAATGCTTGGTTCTCGTTCTCGAATCATTTCTTGGTTGTGTGTTCTTTTTGGGCTGTGAAACATATGTAGATGCTGCCTTTTGTCAGCCTTTTGTTTGGGATTCTTTTATTCCACTTTCCGTGCAATTGCTTCAATAGGGAATTAGATTATTATTTTCTTTTCATTTCTGAGTTTGTTTTGACACTTTTGTTTTGAAGCAATCAAGTGGTAAAATTATTGAATGCCATGGTTTGCTCTTTATGCTGGAATCTTATGTGTTTTGCCACCATTTAACTATTATACCTCTTGTGTATCTTTCTGTTTCTTTTGTGGACGAAGGAGACTGTCGTGGTGTGTGTACATGATGCTAGGTGACTTTGGAGTGGTCCTCTCATTAAGCTTGTGATATCCTGTTACATCCCTGGCCTGATGTATAGGACACTCCCTTGATGACAAGGACCGTGTAAGTTTATCTTAGGAAGAAGTAGAAGATAACAATGAATGCATCAGCTGATGCGCACACTTCTTACTTTTGAGTTTCATATGAAAATAAAGGCTCTATATGCCCTGCCCTTTTTTCTTTAGTAAATCTTGTATAACCTGTCGGTAATTAGATGAATGCCATATATGTAAAATTTAGATTTGAAATTCAAATTCAACATATGTAGTATCCATCTAAACATGACAGTGTATACACTGTCAGTGTATATAAGATTAATCTTTTTTTTTTTAATTTTTAGGTTACGACTTTGTATATGAAATCCATATTTTGGGTCTTTTAAGGGTAATTGCTGGATTCGTGCTTTTATTTTCTGGAGATTGTCAAAATTTGGATCTAATTGGCTCAACGTGTCTTTGTATGGGAAGTACACGAGGAGAACGCTACCAACAAGGAAGGTGCAAAACGTTCTGGTTCAACGCACGTAGCTGGCAGGCGAAATCCTTGTTTTCTTTCTCTTACAAAACTCTTCACGCAAGCACCAAATTGCTAGTAAAATACAAAAGAAATGATCCAAAATTAGACAATTTAGCAACCTTTAAAGGGCAAGGAAGTTTCAATTCTGGTCACTTCAGAGCATGGTAATTAAACTTGGACCAGTTTGACGGTTCATCTGGTCGACCTATGAACCAGTCCGATTAAATTGACAGACAGACATGTCACTAAATCGGATTGAGTTGATAATTAGACCGGATAAGAATGAAATCGTTTGAAAAGTCAATAATCTGTTGGTTCAACTGTTAAAAATAAAAACCATGCCAATTCAACCACCAATTTGATTAAAAACTCAAATATATTATTGGTTCAACCAATTGATCTGCAGTTGAACCACCATGATCCATAGTATAATTATTGAGGCGGTCCCCTTGCGAGGTTGATGACCGGCCTGGTTTAATAACTATAATCCACAGTATATCATTAGACAAATCAAACATGGGTTCGTACATAGTTATGTTCTTCTTCTCATGTGCAATTGCATTATGACGGATCTGTACCCTTGAGATTCTTGCATTTGCTGTGATGTTTTCCCTTATTTACAATGCCTATATCTATACTAGGATGCGCATTTCAAGTGCTTACACAAAGCATGTTTAAGACGACATTACTGATTTTTAGGTTTGTTTGGTTAGTGAATTATTAGCAAAAAATTTATCTGCTTGCATCAACAACACATTTTTTAACCGTTTTTTTTTATCTCACATACATCACATCAAAAAAATGCTATTTTCAAAAAATTATTCTAAATAATCTACTATCCAAACAATTTGGTCAGAAATCACTGGGTGGACAGCCCCTCTGCCCTTGAGAATCAATCCATCCATCCTGGATGCATTCAATGATTTCAAAATGGAGTATAAATTAGTAGTTGTAAAGTCGCTTTATATCACTTACACGTCAACCAAAGAAGTGATGCTATATATTGATGTGCCAATTGTGCTTGTAGAAGGGAAAATTAAAAGAGCACACAATAGAGTATTGTCTGGCAGAAAATTTCATCCTATTGTATGATGGGAGCTTCTTTCTTTCTTAGCCTTCTTCCTTTTTGGTGCGTTTTACTCTACCCAAGAACAAAATGATTGTAGGTAGGTTATCTTCAGCTAGAAATGGCAAAACATCAAAAATGTCCTCTCTATCAATCGAGAGAGAGAGAGAGCAACTATACTGACTACTAACTAAAACCATTTAAACATAAAAACGCCTTTTGCCTGTTCTTTACTCCATTCAATTGGGCTTCCTCCACATGGCAGAAAAAGTTGGAATCATCATTCTTTGCTTTTTCCTGAGAGATAAATTTAACAATTAGGGTCCCGCATGTAAGAAAGAAAATGTAACATAATTACAAGTAACAACTACCGATTCGTTTAAAATCAAATCAACTCCAAGATTAGTTGTTGTTAATTAGCTACATCAACCCCATATCGATTTGCTTCCAAGACAAGAAGTTTGGATAATCAACGAAATCATAAGGTGCCAAACCATACAAGGTTGAAATAATCAGTAGGCTTGGAAACTAACAGCGCGATGCTGACGGATCAACAGATGAGTAAAAACCCAACAAACAAATAGTAGTTTGACACATGAAGAAGAAGCGATGGTGGAGTCCCATCTTGGTGTCAAATTTGGGTCCCAGGTTCTCGTTTCCAATGTTGATATCACTATTGATTTCTACTCACTGACAAACTCTGACAGAAAAATCAGATGGTAGAGAGGTTTTCTTTTAGAACCTTCTTACATTTCCCCACAGGATAAATTTGGGAATGCCCAGTTGCCTTGGTTTTTTTCATGGGACCATTAATATTCTCCTCAAGAAAGAGCAAGCAAATTCTGTGTCATAAGGAAAGGAACCTTGTGGACGGTGACATGAAACTTTGGCATAAAATGGCTAAGCTTTAAGTATGGGTATAGGGACCTTTTTTTTTTTTTTTTTTTTTTTGTACATCAAAGGGATTATAGCTTTGCTTCCTTTTTGGAAAGGCTGCAAATATGAATATTCGCATCATATTTATCTTACCAATGAATCAGTTAGAAGAGCCTGTTGTTGCTGTATTCTTTTGTACGCAAGGTTTCTTTGTTACATCAGATGAATGATTATGTGAAATTTTCCCCAGTCTAGAACAAGTCCAATGTAACGTTACTTTTATGTTTTTCAAATCACTTTCTTTATTTTATTCTCTGCTACATTTTTTGATTAATCTGAAACAATCCGTTACCATATTCTAGTCAAATCTTAGTCACAAGAATTATTATTCAGCCCAAACAGCTGTCACCTCTATATTTAGAGAAGGTTGTCAAATTAATGTAGGTCACTGTGATGAAGAAAATTCCACAATATGAGCGTCTCAATCTGACTTTTCCATTTGAATCTGGTATCGCTATTGACCAATTCTTCTTTGCTCTCCAACCGTCCAAAATCTCCACTGTTTTCAAGCAGCCTAGATTACGTGTTCAATTAGTTTCAAAAAAGCTTCAAGGTTTTCTCATTTCTTTGAACTTTGAAGAAGAAGTGGGTGAGTTGATAATAGTAGTATAAGACAAATTTTTGTATTTAATACTAGATCTCCGTACTGGGAAGTTCTATAATACCTTTTGTACGTCTCATCGTTACGTATTAATTCACTGTTGGATATATAAAAAGGGAAGTTAACCTTTAAATGGTTTAAGAATTTAAATTATTGAATAATGTGACGAGAATTTATTGAATTACAATCATGAATATGATATCTAAAAGAGATGATAGAATTTCCCATCAATACAATGAAACTAATACGAGAAACAAGAAATGTAATAAATCGAACTTAAACTAAAGGTTATCAATTAATTGATATAGCATAGGAGGACCCTGAGTAATTAAATAATAGTGGACCCAAAAGGGAAAGGAGCTTAACTTTTCTATTGAGACGCCAGTGGAAATGCAAGCTGGTGGATAATATGTTGCTTTCACTATTAAGTCTTGAGTGCTCAACTAAAACTTGGCTCTTACATGTAATGATAACGATCTATCATCAATAAATTTGAGACTTGACGGCAATTATGCACTGTTATTTCCCTTTCTATTGGTCTCTTTCTATACCAAAAACGTATAGGATGTTGGTTACCTTCATTTTCTGGTAGCAAACATTGCACTCACTCTACGCATCTTATACATAACGTAGCCTCTAAATTGGGTATAAATCTAATGCTATTGATGGAAAAGAAAGAAAAATAAATAGACAGAATATGACTAGCATTTCCTCAAGTCAATATAAATGTATTGACTCATCTCATCCCTTCAAAAAAAAAAAAAAGAAGAAGAAGAAGAAGAAAAGAAAAGATTAACTTGCAATGGAACAAAATTAAGGAAAATAATGTCCAAGAAAACAGAGAAAAATGAGGGGATAACATAATAAACTTTGATCAGATTATCAGCCCATATGAAATCAATCATAAAGAACAGGGTTATTCGTGACATTTCAATAATTTCTCACCATCGCAAGAGAAAAGGGCAAGGATTATGACACATTTGAAGATAGCTAAGGTAAAGCTAGAAATAGTCTAAAGGATCACAAACATTTCTCATCCACAAAAGTCTTGTCATTAGAATCCGAATCTCTGCCTCATGAACTGCATCTGCTTAGAATCTTTACCTGGAAATTCTGAATCCTACAACAATTTGATCATATATCTTCACCACAAAGCTAGCTGAAGTATGCTTCCAACCAGCAATATAAATGGCAATCCAACAGTGAAGCTCCGGGCAGCCCTCGAAAAATTAGCATCAACAGGATATACACTCCCTGGTGGACCTGTTACATATATGTACTGAGAAGGTGGAGTAGGCACAACGGGCCAGCCTGATGAACCAGGGGGAGGAGGGCAGGCTGGAGTAGGCGGCTTCTTGGGAGGCGGTGGTGGCGGAGGCAGCGCCGGAGGGGGTGGAGGGAGTGTCGGCGGTGGCGGTGGAGGTGAAGGCACGGGACATGGATTGTTGCAAGGACAGCCTCCACACTTGTTTCCTTCATCAGGGCTCCCTGGAGCCTGTCCATTAATTGGAACTGCTAGAGCAAAAATGACCAAAATTACTGCCAACCGCAACATTTTGATCCTGGCTAGCTAGGCACTGGAAATTAAATTGACCTTGATGGGGCTTGATAATGTTTTTTAGCTGATTGGTTTTGATGACTAAAATTGATGGTCGGTGTAGTGATTGGTGACTATTCTTGGCGTAGAAAGGAGAAGAAGAAGGTAGAAAGAAAATGAATGATGATGAAGTCTTGAAGAGCGGATTGCTTACGCTTCTAGGTGCATGAAAGTCACCAAACACAGAAAAATAAAGGTCATACGTTTAGTTATTGGGGTTAGACATTAAGCAAATAGGAGTGTGACATGAACTGTCTCATCTATATATGTATATTTGGTATTGGCTTAATCTACAAGACAACTATCACATTGCATGTGGAGGGTCCAATTTAGGGTCCCATGATTTAGGCATTTAGAAACCTCATCTTGTAGCTTTATGGTACTAATATCATATAATTGCATGCTCAAACTCTCAATAATTGTTAGCTTTTTATAAACTACATAATAATACTACATGTATATATGTTACTCTAAAAAGAATGGTTGTCTCCTATAATATATAAGATGCTCTTGTTCTTTTATTTCTTCCAAAAAAGGGGTTGGTAAAATGATCAAAGAATACACACGAGATTCTCAATCAAAAATGACACAACTTTGATGGAGCAATGGTTTCTACCATGGTTTAGGCCGGCTCTTCATTGAACTCAACACGTACGTCTTAAACAATCCCATAAAAAATAAGCATTTGTTTCATCATAAAATTCTCTGCTTTTTATTTTCAAAATGTTAGAAGTCAAGGTGTTGGTTCTATACTTCTATGCTGCATGTGGGATGACCTTTCCTCCACTTCTTTTCCAACCATATTATATATACTATGAGATCGAAGCATGTAATAATATGTGGACAGGCAATATTACTTGTAAAATGATGAAAGCTACTTCGCAAAGGAACCTTATTCCTTACAAAGACAATAAAGTCACTGTTGTGTACAAAGATAGATGGAACATTGGAATATTGGACAGCCTATCATTCGCATAAAAATATTCAATATCAACTTTACACTGCATAATATTTCTGCATTAATTGTTGACATGATCCTCTCATTTTTCTGTGGTCTGCCCATGTGTTGTGAGGCGCCAGCCACTTTGTTCATTCAATTTTGAGCAAATTTCAGCTCAAGGTTTACAAATTAAGATTGAGAGACATGGGAATTTTCATGTGACGATGGAAGCATGTTCCTAGAAACAGATTTCAAAGCAAAATTTTGAAATTGAGTGCCCTGCCCCAGAGGAACTTGCTAAAGCTAGAAATTGTTAAATATGTTTGTAGAACAAAGGCATTATAAAGAACTTGGCTGATAACACAATGCTACAAAAATCTCGTTGACAGTAGAATTTTTTGTGGTTGGTTGTGACTTGATTTTTTTTCTAAAAAAAAAAAAAAAAAATCCTCTAGGCTACAAGGATGTGGAAAAAATATATATAAAGGACAAGGGTGAATTTTTGTCAAATGTTTTACGTACCACTAAAGTATACTGCCATAGAAATAAGACATGGACCTAAGGAATTTGCTCTGCAGGTTACTTCTAGCTCCCATCATTTTTTTTTTTTGCAGTCATATGTTACCTACCCAGTATTCACCTTAGTCTTCAAATCCCCAAGAAACTTGTTCCAAAAAAAAAAAATTTGCCTAGAAACCTTAAAAGAAAAATTTTCAATTTCTTGTTCCCCATACAAGACTTTGAAATCACTATCAGCGGTTCTTTTTTAAAGTTGTTTCTCAACAAATCTCGGAAGAAAAAAGAGAGACACTTTAGATTGACATAAAGACTTTAGATTTATATTTGGACAATAATAAAAAAAAATTAGATTTACCGATGACTAAATTTGAAGTGTATAATAGACAAAAATGGATGTTATAATTATACTATACCCAAATACATCAACATTGTTGATGGACATTAAAACAAGACCAGTAGATTCTTATAAAACAAAAAAAAAATGAATCCAAATGTCCAAATCAATTTATGTAAAATTTTGGGCTGCTGTTTCCTGCATTATGGCCATAATTAATTGGTCCTGGATTCATGCGGCTGCAAGAGGCTTAAATGTCCCATTTACACGCAGCTCCAATGATCCAAATGTCTGAACAGACTCCAGCCCAAAAGGACATTGGCCTGATCCAAATGTCTGTCTCAAAGTTCAGTAAAGAGGAGTGTTTTTGGGGCAGAGCCATTTGCACCCGCAAAAGACTTCATGCCTTGGATTGCTATTTCTTTTATTTTTCATAGAAAAGTGTGAAGTAACTTGTTTGGATTGCTAGTTTTTTCAGAGCTTTATAGAAAAATTTAATATAAAGATTTGACGTACGTAAACTAAAAAAATGATTGAAAAATATATTTATGAAAAACGCAAAAATTTTTATTAGACAATTATAATCCAAACATATAGGTCTGCCTTGAAAAGATTGGCGAATCACTAAAAGGAAATGTTAGATTAGGTGTGAAGTTCTCTACGATAAGTGATATCTGCGCTTTAAGAGCAGCTTTTGGCACTCCAGTATAATGTTTTATTACATGAAAGACTATTAAGTGCCAAGGATTGTTTTGAAGTGTAAATTGTTTGAATTAATCCAGTTATCCACATCCGTACAAAAGCATTTTTGCAAAATTTGGTGATTGTGTTTTTGCCCATGATTGAAAGAGCATTCGTTTGTTGCTTTCCGCAACTGCCAAAGAAGGTAGGGAGCTCAATGTGATCTTTTCCATCGACTCTTGATCTTGCTTCTTGCAATGATTCCTACCATAACCAAAAGTTCCATCTATACTCAATGATGCCAACCCCATAAGGTGGGAAACGTAATCCAAGCAAACTCTCTAACTTTACACTAGAGGAAGGTATGTTCTAGTGTTTCAGATGCTTCACCACAACTTTTACACCCTGGGTCTCCTTTGTCGGTGCCCCTAAAAATCTCCTCTTTAGTGGGAAAGATAAAGTGAAGACACTTCCACAACAGGTGCTTTACTGCGTGCTTAATATTGAGGCCCCATAGTTGGTTCCAGACTCCGGATTTCTCTTTGTTTCTGCCGGAGTTCATTTATGCCTTGCCAGGTCCACACTTTACCTTGTCTTTCTTTGGCTCATGCATTCCAAACTTAGTTAAGTAACAACGATTTGCTGTGTACTGCCATCTGTATCTGTGCTTCCTATCAAAAATGCTTAATGGGATCTGCATGATCTTTAACCTTTTTCTTGGAGAACGTAGTACTTACTACTTACTACTTACATTGCCCAACAATGGTTTCTTCCCAAATATTAATACAAAATCGTATGTTAAGCAATGTAATTGTATCTACTTTTCCCGGCAGCTTCAATATAATTGTCAAGCAAATGATTTAAAAGACAGCTGTTATGAATTTGGTGCCAAGGAAGGCCTCCACCAAACTCCCAAGAGAATTACTTGGAGAGTTGGTACATTTTTGCTCCCGAATTACGCAACCAAAATAACCCTATTTTTTTGGGTGTCGTAGCTGTGCACAATAAATACCAAAAAGAAAAGGTATATTTAATGCATCAAGCAATGAGCAGTTGTATCGTATCATTTACCAATTGATGACCGAGTTCAAAATGTGACATACCCCTTATTATTAGGGTTAAATGCACTAAACGCCGCTGAACTTTATTCTTAGCTGTGTTTTGTCCTCCTAAACTCATTAAAGAAACACTTTGCTCCCCTATTTGATATTTTAAGACAAAAGTATTCCTATTATTTTTTTTGTTTATTCATTCCCTTGTTTTGTTACTTTCTTTTATTTTTTATTTTTTATTTTTTTATGATTTCATCTTTTTTTTTTTTACTTCTCTTATGTCCTTTTTTAATCTTTCCCACTAATCCCTCTCTACCCCACTTTTCTCGTGTTATTATTTTGTTTCACTTTCCTATTAGCATTACTAATTTATATGCTTATTATAATATTGTAATTATTTTTTACTTATAATTCATTCTTGTTTTATTTAGTTATACTATCAAAAAATTCCAGAAAAAATGTATAGCATAAAAAATTTGCAATTTGAATATTTAAAAGATAATAGCAAACTAGAAATTTAAATTACTTAATATTTACTTCTTTATGTTTAGTTGATAACCACTATGTTATTTTGATTTAAATTTTTATTGTTGTTATTAAAATTTAATTTTTTTTAAGCTCTAAATGTATTAATTTAAGTAATATAAGAAACAGTCTATGTAAATAAATAACATATACTTTGTTATAGCATAGACTTTATGATAATCATTACTTCTAATAACAAAAAGTAAAATATATAGAAATAAATAAAGAATACGTTTAATAAGATTAAAATTAATATTGCCCTTGGACTAAATTGCCCTTACCAACCTTATTTTTTCAACTAAATTCTATATAAATACATAACCTTATCAACTGGATTTTACGAATGAGGGTTTCAATAAGCCCAAACTTAGTCCAAAGAAAAATCTTCTATATTAAATTGAGCTTGACTCATTTAAAACTCTTAAATGAGTTTGATTTTATTCAATTCAATCTTAACTTGGCCAAAATTCAGCCCATTATTTAATTAAATTTCAAATTTAGATTCAAAAACTATGTTAAAACCTATTTTTAAGGGCTCGAATGGGCTGAGTTTGAATGAATGCAAATTTTTATATATCAAAACCATTGATTTACTTTATAATTCTAGAGTTTCAAATTGCTTAAATTTAATAAAAGTTATAAATTATTAAATTATTTTATTAAAACAACCTACAAATTAAGGGTTTTTTTGGCCATTAAAATAGTAATACTATCTCATCTAAATCTCCAACCAAACACATGATAAGATTATTTTCTAATATATCCTATCCAACCGAAACCAACCAAACACTAGATAATTTGGATTATTAATCCTAAGATGACTCAACCTAGGATTAATAATCTGAAAATGAGTCATCCCATCTCATCCAACCATCCAATTTTCAATCAAACACATGATAGAATTATTTCCTAATATATCCTATTCAACATAAACCAACCAAACACTAGATAATTTGGATAATTAATACCAGGATGACTTAACTCAAGATTAATAATTGAAAAATGAGTCATCCTATGTCATCCAGTCCATGAACCAAATGAATCCTAATAGTATATACATTGTTGACTTAGAATGGACGCAACAGGTGTAAAATGTAGAGTTCAATTTCAAATTTAAATTATGTGACATACATCCAATATTAAAAATTTTTAATCCTTTAATTAATTTAATTTTTAAAAGAGGTCCTAGGAGAATTCTTTGGGACAAAATTATGAACGGCATATATATAATTGATCATATAATCATGCCACCCTGGAAATGTTCACTCGGGATTGACGGACGAGTGATGCTCTTCCCTGACATCCTGATGTAGCAGCATGAGTTTTAACCGGAGCTCCGTCTAGAAGTAAAAGCACAATATTATCATCAGTTCATCACCCAGCAAGAGCGTTCTTGAAAATACAGGTTAGGAAATCACTTCGACCAATCTTTATTTCTTAATAAAAAAGATTTGCATTTCGGGGACAAGATAAGGCATGAATTGAAAGGATTTTTATTTTTAATTTTTTTAACTAATCACTTGTCAAATGAAATCTATTTCAAATTGCCAAAATTTCAGTTAATTGTAGTGGGTTTTAAAAAACTCAATATCAAAGTTAGTAAATTGTGGAAAATTAAAAATGAGGTTGCAATGTGCAATTGACCCTACGGTTTATCCAATAAAACTCATCAAAGGTTAACGTATATAGTCATCTTTCCCCTTTTAAAAATTAGAGCTTAGCATTTCAGTGCTTGATAAGATTTTCTCTGGAAAGAGTGCGTGTCACCCTGAAATTCCAACTCATGGACACGTTCCCGTCCGAGAAATATCTTCTGTCCCATGCACTCGGAATCCTTGAACGATTCTACACCATAATTTTTTCCCAGTTCGCAAGCTTCTCTAGTTGTGCGACCGTGAGCGGAGCGCTCAACTATCTTTACCTATGGCCTGTAGTTAATGGTCATATTTTCTATGTTCTTTTCATACTGGTAATTACTTCTTGATCTGGTAAGATCGTGAGGTTTGGCCTCCTCACACATACCACTTGTGGAAAATGGAATTAAATTTACACAATTTTGTCAGAAGTGTGCATATTGTATAATTATATGTAACATTTTATCAGCAGTAAACGAAGTGTGTGAACATAAATGTACAAATTTAGTCCCCCTACCAAATCAAATTAGATGTAAAGGAAAGATCAAGAATATATACATAGTTACATACATGCGTAAAATTAGAAGTGTCAATTGAGTTTTTTGAATTGGGCTTTAGCAAGTCCAAACTCAACTCACAAGTTATATGGATTTTTGGATTTCGGACTTTTGAGTTTCAAGCTAATATTAAGTTTCAAATTCGATTCACACTATAATATGAGATTCAGATTCAAATTAGGTTTAGTTTAAACTCATAATTTAAATACATAATTATATATAATATGTAATTTTATAATTATGAATTAATACAAATTTATATATAAATTATTAGCATTTTATGTTGTAATATGTATAATTATAAATTATAAAATATTACTATATATGTTTTTACATATATAATTATACTCATATATGGGCCGAATTTTAATCGGATCTGAACCTAATATGGCTCAAGCTCGATTCACATTTAGTTTGGGTCTACTATTCAAGTTTTAATTCTACATGACCTAATTAAAGTTTAGACTTAGTGAACTTTTTTTTAATCAAACGGGCCAATCTCGAGTTAGCTCGCCTCTATTGACAATGCTACGTAAATTATATGTTAAAGCATGATGATCACTTTTCAAGTTTCATTTTGTACTCTCAAGTAGTTAATTGGTCCCTATTTCCTTAAAAAGGAAAGGAAAAAAAACTAAAATTGTGTACTAATTTCTCCACAACTCTACACTAACTATAGTACCACTCATTTCAGAAATTACGTTATCTAAATCTAATCATTCATCATTGAACTTTTATCATTCTCACACAATTGCATAAATGCTCCAAAAAAAAAAAACCCATCCGTTCATACACGTGTATTTTATTAGGCGATCCATTTATTACAAAAACATGCAAATTATTCTTGTAATTGTACAAATATATAATATTTACCAATGGGACTTTGATTTAGTGGTTAAAATTAAGAGTAAATCTTAGATACAATATACAATATCACAGTTGGATATACAACACATATGCAAAATTTGAATTTTAAATTCAAATTCAAATTATGTGTTATGCATTCAATAGCGAAAGTATATATACACTGTCAGACTATAGAATATTAATCCTAAAATTAATCCTCCATAAATTAAAAATTTTGGGTTTAAACCCTCCATTTCCTCTGTACCTCTTAAATCCTACCCCTTTCCTATTAGAATAAAATAAAAAAGGAAAAATGACATATTTCATCTCTCACATTTTGTAAAATATTCTTTTCATCTCTCATTTTTAAAACGAAATAAATTCGTCCCTAACACTTAAAAATTGAAACTATTACATCCCTAAACCTAACGTTCAATCTGAATCAAACCATCCAATAGCCCAATAATAAATTTTGATGATAGAATTAATAGATCACTCAATCAATTCCAACACATTTACATAACATTTATTGAACCAAAATAGAAAAAAATTAAAACATTATAACATGAAAGGCCGTTCTTTGTTTTGGAAAGTAGGGTTTCTTTTATAGATAAATCTTTTTATGCACCGTTAGTACATACACTTGCGAGTCTAGGTGTATATCATGCATACAAAGTTTAGTGTTTAAACTTAAATTGAAATGATATGTCATGTATCTAGACTCGTCAGTGTATACAATGATAATGTAGGAAAGATTAATCGTTCTTTTTTATGTTATAATTTTTTTTTCTTTTTGGATTCATTAAATTTCACATGGATATCAAGTTTAGTTAATCAAGTGTTCTACCAATTATATCCCTAAAATTTGTAATCGGGTTGTTGAAGTTGATTTCAAGGATGTAATAGTTTCAGGTTTTAAATGTTAATAGCAAATTTGTTTTGTTTTAAAAGTGAGGAATATAAAGAATATTTTTGTGAAATGTGAAAGTTGAAACTAATCATTTGTCCAAATAAAAAAATAGTCAAAAGTTACTAGGTTGAGACCATAAAAGAAGCCAATTGAATAAAATAAAATAAAATAAAATAGTCCAGAGTTACTAGGTTGAGACCACAGAAAGAGGCCAATTGAAGAGCAATTGAGCACGAGAGTTTTCCATGGAAAATATCTTCCCCAAAAGACTTTCGGCCATCCAATAATAAAAAAATAGTCAAAAGTTATTAGGTTGAGACCATAAAAGGGGCCAATTGAATAAAATAAAATAAAATAGTCAAGAGGTACTAGGTTGAGACCATAGAAAGAGGCCAATTGAAGAGCAATCGAGCACGAGAGTTTTCCATGGAAAATATCTTCCCCAAAAGACTTTCGGCCATCAACGAGGAATCTCAGAGTCCTTACCAATAAAACGTGGGCCAAGATGGTGTTCCGGAACTTTCCGGATCACTTTTCAAGTCTTCCAGAAACCAATGGAAGCTCGATGGATAGATCGATAGATTCACGCAAATGTTGTCCGCTTAGATATTTTCTCTGGAATTTCCAATGGGGCCCTCTAAACTAACCGACTTATGCCCTGCTCAGTCAACAACAGAGATTGTTACTGACGAGTATAAAAGACGTGGCTTCCTTCGATGGCCAATTGATCACCTGACCTCTGTTAAAACTCTTGCGAATGCGATCAAACTGAAGCTTGAAAGACAGAACCAATTGCTGAGCCCAGTAAAATTCCATCTGGGGTGGTACTGAATTGGTGTTTTTCTGTGTTAAAATTGCGATGGAGGGGGAATATTTTAGGGGGTCATCTTCTTATTACGGCATTCTTGGTGTGCCTACAAATGCTTCTGATGAAGAGATAAGACGTGCTTATAGGAAGCTTGCTATGGTGAGTTCAGAAACGGTCTCAGTTTCTTGATTTTTCCTTTTATGCCAATTTTTTTTTCTTTTCTTTTGGTTAGCTAAAACGGGGGAAATAAACCGTATAGTTTCTTGACTATGAATTGGTTAATACGGATTATGGGTTGATTTGCCTGTGGGATGTTAATTATGGTTGCAGCAATGGCACCCTGATAAATGGACCAGAACGCCTTCACTGTTGGGTGAAGCAAAGAGAAAATTCCAACAGATTCAGGAGGCCTATTCAGGTAATGCACCATCAATCCCCTGAAGAATTCCAGTTCTCTTGTACTAGCAACTTTCTTTAGTAGTATTCTGTTCATCTTTTAGTTTCTTATATGAGATGGTATTCTGATTTGTTCTTTATGAAACAGTGCTGTCGGATCAAAAAAGGAGGATAATGTATGATACCGGCCTTTATAATCCTGCTGAAGAAGAAGAGGACGAGGTAAGTGTTTCGTTATCCTTCCTTTAATTTTTTATTTTTTTTTCCGTTCTTGAGGTTGCAAATTTCTTTCATTGAGCAAGGTGTATGCTGATTATCATTGTTTTTATCAGGGATTTGCTGATTTTCTACAAGAATGGTGTCTCTTGTAGACAATGTGAGAAAAGAGGTAAGGAAATGATCTTCTTGTTTTTTGAAAGATTATCTGTGTTGTTCTTTCTGCTTGTTTCACAGTCCGTCATCATGTGAGTTAGAGATCACTCAAGTTGATAAGCAGGCATAGGTTAGGGGCTTATGGCTAAAAAGCATCAAAATGAAACAAAAGAGGAACATTTCCAAGTCGATTGTTTCAACCAGGCTTCTGATATAGGCACAATACAAGAGATCGAACCATATGACCCAGAAACCTTGTGTCCCTTTTGCACTTTAAATCCTAGGCCCTATGGTGCTGATTAGCCTTCTCTAATGAATGCTTCCATCGGTATTTAACTGATCATCTTTGGATCCTATATCTAGCATGGCATACATTTTGGAGTCATAAGACAAAGAATTAATTAGACTTGAGCATATAAGTACTTAATTCAGGGAGTTCTAACTCTGATTAATTATTTTGACCTCAGTTTCAAGGTAGAAAAATATTTGAGATTGTGTGAAGGTTCAGTAGCTTGTTTATAGTGTAACCAGGAAATGATCATAGGACATATATACACCCAAAGGAACAGGTTATTGGAAGAGAAGAAAATCAAGATGTAGGTGAGTCAAAGGGTAGTAAGTCATTCAACTAATAATCGTACGGGTTAGATGTGATATCACTCTTCCTTCGCTGTTGGGCAGGGTATTTGTTATTTGATTTAGTTTGCTATCTAGAGCTGAAAGTGCTTTGTGAAATATTTTGATGATGTGCATCAGTTTTTCTCTCTTGAGACTACCAGATCTTAATCTGAGCTAAAAAAGCGAGCTTTTTAGGCTAACATTTGTTATGCGTTGTAATTTGTACCTGAATAAGCAGGCTGCTTCACTGAAGCCTGGATGTAGGTAGTGACTCAGGCTTTTCCACAATTGGAAGACCGTGACATGAGCTGACTGCTATAACAGTAGTTTAATGTTTTTGCAATCATGTGTATTATTACAGTGAAACCTCTGTATTTTTTGGAATTGAGCCGAGACTGACAGAATCTACAGCTCGACCAGAGAAAGGCTTTGATTTAACTTAGGTTTTAAGGAAAGGTTATGGCGGTTGGTTTAAAGTCTGAGAGGAAATGGGATTGTTAATTAAGCTATTTATGTTGGTTGGTCGTCATTTTGCTAAACGATAGTAGCTAATTTCATGGACTCTCTTAACATTTTTTCACCTGCACTTTGATTAAATTTCAACGTCTGTGAATAGGAAAGAAGTACCAAGAACAGGCACATGGTGTGGAAGTAAATGAGAATTTCTTTTGTATCATATGTCCAAATTAGTTTCGTCAAGATATTTGTTTTTCAGTCACCTGTAAAAAAAAGTACGTGGCATGGAATTAATTATTAGTTCCTCTTGTATCACTTGTTAATGCAGGATAAGGTGCACAGCTTGGAGGAGCTGCAAAGAGCGTTTTGGGAGATGGCTCAAAGTTTTGAGACTCCTGAATGGTCCTTTAATCCTTTGCAATACATGTATGAATCTCCTGCCTGGTTTGATGAACCTTCCACGTCAAATAGTTTAGGGAATTCAACCGGTGTACCCTGGTCAAGTGAACAGAAGTCTTTCGAAACTTTAGCGAGAGAATGCTGGTCCACGGGAGTGGAATCAAAAAGCGTTTCTTCTATGCTTGGAGATCCATGGGGCAAGCCCTTTTATGCATTTTAGAGATGGTGGAAAGTCCTGTTGTAGGAATGTCGACAGACGGTGGAGAAATTCAAGTGATAATGGGTACTTGAGCACAAAAATCAGTTTTGGATGGATGAAGTACAAGAAAGTCACCTGCAAAATTGAAGGGTTCAAGAACATGAAAGTTTGGTTGCTTGCACATTGCCATCCCTCGTGTGGACGCCCTGGGATTTGTAGGACAGTATTGCGGTTAGCGTTTAACACAGCTGCTGTAGAGCTGCAATGCTTGAAATCTCAACTGGATTTGTAGAGATTGCAATTGATCATCTCCACGTTTTGTTAAGAACAAAGTGTTCTCTCTTCTTTTCCTTGGACGGTCTTCTTGGTCATCTTATTTAGTGACTAAAGCAGTTTATGTAATTTGCTGCCTTTTGACGCTTGAGAAAAAAAAGGGCTGAATTGCTGAAAGGTTGAACTGAATGCAAGCTAGTGATCTTGACAAGGGCATATTCAGTTGTGGTTAGGGGCTTCTTTCAAGTTTTCAAATCTTTTATATGGAAGTAAAAGTAACAAAATGGTTATTTAATGGACGTCGACTTTGCTAAAATGATCCTCAATATTTGATTCAGTGGCAAAATAAAAAAGCGCGACTCACAAGTCGGACATTTGGTGCTACTACGTGTAGCACGGTTAAACCAAACCATATGAGAAGCCATGTAACTTATCGATCGGTTGCAAGGAGAGAAAAGAAAAAGGGCTTAATTCCGTATTGCTCCCCTAAAATCCATAGGGGTGAGTGGCGGTTTCCTCCTATATTTATAAGAATACGTAACATTTCCCTTGGTGGCTAATGTAATTAGACCTATTACGGTCGGCTGCGGTACATTACCCAGGTATATGCTTGCTAATATTGGCCGTTGGCGAGGGACTTCTTGCTAAAAGGAGGGATTAGGAGAGGGCAGAAGGTTGAAAAAAGAAACATATTGTTGTTAACATTTATGTGTCTCTCGTTCTTGTTTCCTCCTCTTTTGCCCCTTTTTTTTGTTTATTCTTTAATTGCACTAATGCCAATTATTTTCTTTTTATAGGTAAAAAAATTCAAATTAAACTTTCAATTGCAATTGTGTTATAGCTTATATCATTTTTAATTTTTATAACACAATTAATGTATTATAAGCTTTTTTTTTGTATGGAATGTAATTGCTAATTTCTTGGTGATGCATTAATTGTTAGTATACATGAATTACTTTTTTTTCATAAAGTATTCTTACAAACTATATACCTTTTAATTAATTGTGTTAATTTATTTTGATTAAGTATTTTCTATAGAAGTATTACTATATGTATTTAAGCATGAAAAGAACTTGTAAATAAGGATAATGAAGAAAAAAACCAATGAAAACAATATATTTTTAATAATATTGAATTTCAATTAATCTTTTCAAATGTTCAATTTCTATTTTATTAGCAGTTAACTTAGAATAAGGAGCTATTTTAAAATATTCATGCTACATTATATAATTTTAATACATATATTCATGCTTTTAAATTTAAAGAAATAATGAACGTATTTGGTAGCACAAGGGTAAAATTGGGAAAAGATTAAATATTTGAGAACATGATTATCTTTCTGCAACTCTTATACAAGAAAAGTTAACTAACAATTTTAATGTTAGTCATCCAGGGATGATTTGGGCATGTGGTGAATAAAGGAGGTAAACTGAAACTACCCCCCCCCCCCCCCCCCCCCCCCCCCACACCAAAAAATATATAGGGGCAACATGTAATTAAGCCAAAAAAAATAGTAAGGAGTTGTTTGGTTCAAGAATTAGAATTGGAATGGGTCCACAAATTCAGCTATCTATAGCCTTTTCAAGCTTACAAATGTCATCAATTTTCGGCTTAGCATGGGAATCGGTATTGCTGTATGCATATTAGTTTAAAACACTTAAGTTACAAGCAGATGTTGATCTCATTGTCTCTATCCAATGTATTATGTTTATTCCTGAAAATTATTTTACCACTGCCTTTTAAGAAGCAATATTGTGCTAACATTTATCTATCGATTTGATTGGGGTCGATCCTTCAGGTTGGGAAAAAAAATAAAAGCAATGCAACCTTGGAGGTTTTAACAATTGTCAATAGCAACTGTATCGAACAGTGTAGACATTAATTTAACAAATGTAGAAGATAAAAAATAACAAATGTAGATATTAAAATAAAATAATTTTTTTCACTTGTTAAAATTCGATCCAACAGTGTAGACATTAATTTAACAATTGTAGACAATAAAATAAATAAATGTAGACATTAAAACAAAAATATGTAAAAATAAAATAAAATTTTTTCGCTTGTTAAAAATTGCTAAGAACTCAACCTTAACTGTTCCATCTCTCCCCATGAATTGTTCTATGCAATTAGGATTGTGATTGCAGAGGACCTGGATTCGTGTGAGGGGACCAATATTCCACTCCCATAGGGTACCGGGATCTGGTATCTATCCAACAAAATTTGGCAGATCTAAAATTGTAGACTAGTTCAGCAAATTAGGAGAAATGAATTGTACCATGCGTGGCAGATGAAAAGGTTTAAAGTTATAGTATTGAAGGTCACTTGTACTCTAATTTACTTTTTTTTTGGTCGAAACGTTAGAGTCATTTCATTCAATGTAACAAGGGATTACAAGTGCGAGCAAAGGCTCGAAAGGTCTATACATCTAGTGCTCAATAGCATTGAGGAAAAATCGATTCCTCATCCACAATAATGCCTAAGGCATGAAAGCTTAATCTTTTACTTCTTTCTATACTTTCTTTACTAACCGAACAAAACAAGCACATGCGAAACAGCTTCTGCATGTTAAGTATGTCCTCTATCAAGGTAGCTAAACTGCAGTTGGAGGGGCTCCTGTTCTTAATCTGTCTCATCAGTTCTTGGTTATGAGAGTGGATCATGATTCTACTCCATTTTTGCTCTAGAGCTTTACACAAAACCAACTTGATGGCCACTGCTTCATTTATAGTTTTATCTCCCAAGCTTCTCTCTTTGAGTGCCCATTCCGCCATCGGAGTATTTGGGTGCCTCCTAACTATAACTCCAATCCCCAGCGAGGCCTGACCTTGCTGATTCTCTGTTGCCACCTCCAAAACAATTGCACCTACTTCATGAGTCTCCTGATGATGTTCTGCATTATTGGAAGTTGTTTCTTCTGTGCTTAGGCTGGTCTTAGTGTTTTTGCTTTCCTCTTGTTCCAACCATTCCTTATGAGCTTTACTAATTATCCTAGCTGGTGAGCAGCTGCTTTTGTTTTCAAATTCCTTCTTGTTCCTTTCTTTCCACAGCTGCCATAAAATACTTGCAGTCAGTCCAATATGCTCCATCCCTCTTGGCCTCTTCCTTGCCTCTGAAACTCTGATCCACCAACGTTTGAAATTTCCTTGTTGGTCTACAGCACCATCCCATTGAATTGGTGCAGCCTTCCATACCTCCTGTGTGTGTTGACAATTTAAGAATTCAATTTAGATGGTTGTTATACTGTTGACAAAGAGAATTTTTATTTCCTTTCTCGTTTATAGCAGCTATTCATGCAGATATAGTAAATAATATTTGGTACTTAGTGCTGTCTCTCTTACTCTGTTCTTGATTATACATGATGATATATTATAATTTACCATTGAGGCAATAAAATTAAACCCCTTAAAGAAAATGTACGTATAATCCATGTTCAACTTTAGTTGGTAAGGTCTCCAAAGCTCTATATGTGCAAGCAATATATAAAGTTGGTAAATAAGAAGAATTTGCAATCAATTATCTTTGGTGAAAAAGATAATTGCAAGATGTAAAATAGACTAACTTGAACGTAAGAAACCACCCCAGAATGCTTGCTTGCCAAATACAAATAAATAAAGACAAAGAAGTGTATTTCTAAAATTTCCCCTTTAAACCAACTGTGAATTTTCCTTTATTTTTCTTTTTTTAAAGCCCTTTTTCAATTAATAGGACGGCCAGAGAATTGCCACGAGTTGAATTACTACATTGAATAAAGTAGTAACCAAACCAAATTCTGAATGGATACTAAGATTTTACGTTTTCTTTTGTATTTTACTCAAAGGTTTGTTGGGATATATGACCTTGCAATCTTGGTACTTGAGCATGTATAGGCTAAGATGAAAAAAATCTAGATTTATTATCAGTAGAAGAAAAGGCTGGCTTCTCTTTTCCAGATTAAAATATCTTAAACAACTAGCTACAAGAAACTATACAAGGAAATATGAAGCCCAAAAAGGAAAAGAAAGAATATATGGAAAATCCATGACAAAAACATCTTTCAAGAATTCAATACAATCCCTACATGTACATTATACGACAATAACACCATCACTTTCATCTGATTTGTACGAGATGGATAATTTACCAACAATGCTCTTTGAAAATCTCAAAACTTATCACGTACCAGCAGTAGACATACAAGAGAATAGCCTGCTAAATCTTTCATTTAATGCATCAAGAGTATAATACGAATTGCTTAGTGATTGAAGTCGTGTCTTGCCCAAGTAAAGCTCATTGATAAGATGCACTAAGATGTATATGCATATATGATACATGCTTATTGTTTCTAAATATTGTAGGTAATTATTCACAATGCCTTTACACATAAACCCACATAATTTCACACACAATTACGCAGCACAAACAATAGAAAGAAAGAACCAAATAGAAATGTTGAGAGAATGAAAGGTCATTTCTGATTGTAAATATACTACCTCCATCCCTTGATTCTCTCGTCGCAGTTTTCTTCAACATGAAACTTCGGAAATATAAGGTGTTGATTTCCATGCAAAGCCATGGCAAGTAAGCAGTCCTTGCAGGTCATAACCTCACATTCGCTGTCGGATCGACCTTAAACTTTGCTCAAAGGATTTAGGCTATGCTGTACTTGTCCATAAATTAAAAACTGTTATTTATTACTTAATGAATAGTTACAATATTTGAGGGACTTTCAAATTCTGCCCCAAGAAAATGTTAGGTTCAATGGAGAGCTGCATATGTAGTAGCTAGAAGGAAAGGGCGAGCAATGGCCACGTACAACTAAAATTCAGTGAACTATATTTTGTTCCCGTATTTATCCTTGCCACTCAACAGAAGCGTACTCTAGAGTTCGTTCAAGGACAAATGCCCAATGGTTACGGACTTCAACTACTCCATAATTTAGCCTTTGAAGTGTTCATATTCATCTACATTTAACTCTCAAAACAGCTCCTGCATTAGGGTAGCGACACCTAACTTTTTTTTTTGACGGTTCAAAATTACTGCTAGCTACATGGTTACTTTTCCTAGCAAGCAAGCTGACAAAAGAAAAAGTCTACAGGCTACAGAGGTACTCAATAGTAAAAGAGAGTGCCAGACTCCCAAGGTGTTAGGACCTTCTCTAGGGATTCAAAAGCGGCTAAACTTGCAACACTTTTAGGTAGATTCAAAGTTACTGTCCATCATTTATTGTAACTCATTTACTGTCCATCATTTATCTCATACATCAAAATGCCACTTTCTTGTAACTGGTTTCATGTGCATGTCATACTTTATAAACTTTAGTAGATATTACCATAGCCCTTTATCCAATTAATCTACACCGTAAATCATGTGACCGAATAGTACCCTCTTGGTACTGAGCTTAAGTGTTTAGTTAAGCCTCTTCATTATACTTCAAAAGACTTATTTTGCTTCTGTGTGCGTATGTGTGCCTTTTGTAAACTCTCAGGCTTCAGGTTTTAGTATATGTCAACAAACAAAATATAATCAAGAAATCGCATCTTACTCCATCTTTGCCTGGGGCAAAAAGTACAATGTTCTTAATTATTTATCTGCAGTTAGCTAGGTCATTCTCCTCCTAGGCAACCCGTATGTTATTGGCCCATTGGGGAAGGAGAGAGAGTGGACTGGTGGAGGTGGGGGCTTTATGTTCAAATACAATTCTCTCTTGTCCTAGAGATTGGTACTTCTATGTCTTTACAGAAAAAAAAGATTGAAGTAATATAGTGAGTCGTTGGATGATTAGTACTTGAGCAGTTTCATGTACTAATGTCTTCTACAAAGTTGCTCAACAAGGTTATCGTATATGGGAGGCTAAAATTGGCACGATTTATGAAAGAAAAACTAGGTTGAGAAGATAAAGAAGTTGTAGCTGCCCTTCAAATTCTAGCCCAGTATTAAAGTTATCATATCCATGTTATAACACACTTCATAAATCAAAATCCTCGAAAAGGTCTCCACGTAGTACTTGTAAGGATGTGATGTTTTCCTAGCTACTAAAGAAGATTTGATAGTTCATCCTATAACTTTAGCATCTTTGTTTGGGTGAAATATTGGATATTACTCTAGGCGTGACCATCTATGAAGATCATATTCAGAAGCTTACTTACTAAACCGGCTCAATTCACCTTTGAAGCTATAGCACTCTGCTAGCATGGTAAAACTCCCAAATATGGAGAACTATGCAGGCAAGTACCATTTTGAGAAGTCACTATGAAGATCTAATTACACACATGCACAAAAATTTGATTCATGAGTGAGATCTACAATTTGGAACGATCTTCAAATTAAGATCTAAACATCCAAAAGGCAGTCTGTACATGTACGGGTTGGTTCAACGACTTGGGCTCCGTGAAGGATTAAGTAGACTAATCTTTTGATTATTCCTACGTGCTGATGGTAGAAAAAGGTGAAAAGCTTGAGCCAAGAAAAGATTACCCCATTACAAGTTCAAAACAAGTTTTATGTTGCATGGTTTTTAGGGGAAATCATGCATGATATACTAGGGTTTTTATCCCATGAAAACCACAAGTTCGGGTCGAACAGACAACGAGAGAGAGGTCAAACCGCGAAAGACTGCTCGCTTGACAAGCATGGCAAGGAAACTACTCACCTTCCAGTATAATCAGATCGTTTAACAAGATTGGAGGACGATATACATTTCTGTCTCATCTCAAGTTACCTGCATCGAAAAGGGATATATATTTTATGAGTAAAAAATCAAGAAAAGTTCAATAAAAGGTAAACCAGTTATCTTTAAGATTGAACTCTGGAAGAAACAAAGCAGAAGACGAATATACCATGTTACAAGAATCAAGGGATTGATATTTCTCAGTTCATGATTCCAATCTATGAGGCCTATACTTGTCCTGAGCTGATTTTATAGAGGATACCTGGAGAAAAGTCATCGGGAAGCTAAAGCGTGTGAGATTGGTGACAGTTGACACGTATGGAGCGCTTTGACTCACAGGTAATATAAGCAAAATTGGAATGCATGTGCATCGTCAAAACTAACCACCAACATCCAACTCACAAAACGCAAACATACAGTGGATTAGGGAAAAGAGTACGTGATCAAGAATTTTCGAGGATTTTCAAGATGTGTAAAGTTCATGCATCACAAAAATTGGGGGGGCAAAAACGGTTGAGGAGACAAGGGATTGAAAGTGAGAATGTTCGTAGCTTCGGGATGTACACAATAAATACAAGCAGAGTTAGCTGTACGCGTGGCTTGTTAACTGCCGGAAAGGGTGAAACAGAATGAGTTGGTGGTATAGCGGACCACTTCACATGCCTCAATGACCTATCTAACCAAATGGACCGATTTGGAAAGTTACCAATCGGGACTAGACAGGGAAAGGTCAAATCTATACGTTGTTGAAATCATTAGTGATTAGTAGATGACTTATATGTATACAACAAAAATAGAGTTACATCTTCATACAAACAATGGATGAAACAAGATTTGTACTATTCATAAATTTTATAAGCCTCTTAGGGTGGTTCTGTTTACGTCTTGATGGAATTAATGGGTTTATTTGGATTTTTTTTATTTGCAAAATGTTATTTGATTATATCATAGACACATTTTTTAATTTTTTTTATCCTCTTAATTATCTTCGAAAAATGTTATTTGCACTCTCCTTTTTATTATTTACACTTTCACTATCATTTTTATCATATAGTTTTCATTTTTTAGATTATATGATGTAACAAGTAGTGGGAGTGCAAATAATGAAATATGGAGTGTAAGTAACACTTTTCTTATCTTTTTATCCAATAGATAGCACATTACAAAAACGTGATATAGTACTTTTTTAAAAAAATTATTCTATATAATCTCCTATCCAAACGCATTCAATATGTGTAATAGGATTTGAACTATATTCGAATTTTATATGCATATCGAGATGATTGTATTCGATCATGGTTGTATTTATGTCTTGATGAAAATAATATGGATAACAAGATTTGAATTATTTACAAAAATTATGCGTCTCAAGATCATAGTGTTCTATCATGAATTGTTAATAAAAATTACTAGACCTCAAACTCATACACAGAAGTAACTATGGGCTTGTTTGGATACAAAATTTGTTTGTAAAAAAAATTCTTGCATCACAAACATATTTTTTTAACCACTCTTTTTATATTTATAAATACATTTTCATCTCACATACATCACATCACAAAAAATATTATAATATTATTTCAAATAATTGTATCTCTAAACAGACTCTATATTATCCTATAGTAAATTGTTTGGG
Organism: Coffea humblotiana; assembly: GCA_023065735.1. Classification (NCBI taxonomy): domain Eukaryota; kingdom Viridiplantae; phylum Streptophyta; class Magnoliopsida; order Gentianales; family Rubiaceae; genus Coffea; species Coffea humblotiana. Next base: position 6,932,772 of record CM041218.1, on the reverse strand, counting down.
ATGATTGAAATAGGGGATATTCTAGCATTGACTGCCACAAAATCATTTTGTTTCGTGAGATCATGCATTTGGAATAAGTTTTGTTAGTTGGCACCTATTAAGAGAAATTTTTTAATTTATTGTAAAATAAACTAAAGTGAATTCAAAAAATTGCCTAAATGTGGATATATGCATTTACATGAAAGAAGAAATTAGGTGTCCTTACAAATGCTCACTGGAAATCTATTGGAGAAATATTTTAAAATAGTAGGTGAGCATCCAAAAGAATTAAGATATAACAACTCAATTTAACTGGTTGAAATACTTGGAAAATATGGATATATTTTTACCGTAAGTGCGTTGAAGATGAAAAATACTTGGACCTTCCATTTTGAGGATCCCGATCCCTAACCTAACAACTTCTCGACTCATGAAACTTTTCTTCTTCTCTTTCTTATTTGGTAATAAACTTCCTTCTTAATCGAGTTCCCCAAGGATAAAGTTCGATAATCATTTTCACCCATTATTCGTGGTTTAACTTTATGGTTCAAACAAAGACAACTTTTTAATACTTCTACTCATGTTCATGGTTTCAATAATCAAAAAGTTCATGAGTCTAAATTATTATGTAGCTTTATAGGCTTTCCACATTTAAGGCTGGACATTCGAAACTAAATGGCTCGGAGTAAATCATTAGTGAGAAATTACCAACTCATGAAAATTTGATTAACACCAAGTTTTGAAATGGTCAAGCCTACCATAAGTTTACAGTTATATAAAAATGAAGGTAGCGATCTAATGTTTCAGCCAATTTATGGCTACTTATCTTACAACTATGTCATTTGTCAAAATTTCTCATTTTTTGGTCCGCAGGTGAAAATTGTGTTAATTTTCGAAATGCTTATACCGATGTTCCAGCTAATTGCACTTTATTTAACTTTGTTCCAAATCAATGTACTACCATACTTTAATTTTTTCAGGGACGAGATAAAAGGTTGTCAAACAGTCAAGAGAAAGAAATTGTGATGTGTTATAAAACTAATCAAATAAACTAATATAATATCAAGTGAAATATTGGAGAAAGTGGAGAGAAATGGAGAGTGATTTTCTTATTATATCAACTAGTACCAAAAAGTTCTCCCAAAGGGTGCCAATGTACCTCTATTTATAGGTACTACAAGATTAAAGATACATTAATCCTATTAAACACCCACTACTACAAGAACATGGAGAAACTTATGAAACGGTTTCTCCACTACATGAACATCATTATGGATTGTAACTTCTACATATAATGTAGTCATAAATCATGAATTAATCCTCTTGGAAATACAAAGAGACATCCACACTTTTAGTTGTTTCATAACACTCCCCCTTGGATGTCCATTACACAAAGAATATGCCTCGTTAAAACCTTACTAGGGAAAAACCCATCGGGACAAAAACCCTAATGAAGGAAAAAGAGTACAGTATTCCTGTGTATCAATTTCTCCCCCTGATACAAATATCATTTGAGATCTTTTAATCGTCGCATACCAATACTCTTCACCAATTTCTCAAATGTTGCAGTTGGCAATGCCTTGGTAAATAAATCCGCCAAATTATTATCTGATCGGATTTGTTGCACATCAATTTCACCATTCTTTTGCAAATCATGAGTAAAAAAGAATTTTGGTGAAATGTGTTTCGTCCTATCTCCTTTAATATATCCTCCTTTCAATTGGGCTATACAAGCTGCATTATCTTCATATAATATAGTTGGAGGATTTTCTTTTTCGGAGGATAACACACAACTCTTCTGGATATAATTGGTCATTGACCTTAACCAGACACATTCTCGACTGGCTTCATGAATTGCTATTATTTCAGCATGATTCGATGAGGTAGCAGCTAATGATTGTTTTGTAGATCGCCAAGAAATAGCAGTACCTCCATATGTAAATAGATAACCAGTCTGAGATCTTGCTTTATGCGGGTCAGATAAATACCCAGCATCAGCATAACCAATCAATCCAGATTTGGATTTATTTGAATAAAATAAACCAAGATCAATTGTTCCTTGGAGATAGCGAAAAATATGTTTAATACCATTCCAATGTCGTCTTGTAGGTGAGGAACTAAATCTTGCTAATAAATTCACTGCAAATGATATATCAGGTCTTGTACAATTAGCAAGATACATCAGTGCACCAATTGCACTGAGATATGGTACTTCAGGACCAAGTATCTCTTCATTTTCCTCTCGTGGTCTAAAAGGATCCTTATTAGGATCTAATGATCTGACGACCATTGGGGTACTTAACGTATGTGCCTTATCCATATAAAATCGCTTTAATACCTTTCGGGTATAAGCAGTTTGGTGGACAAAAATTCCACCTTCCAAATGCTCAATTTGTAAACCAAGGCAGAATTTTGTCTTTCCAAAATCTTTGATCTCAAATTCTTTTTTCAAATATTCAACACTATTTTGAATCTCTTCAGGAGTTCCAATTAAATTTAGATCATCAACATATACAGCAATTATCACAAAATTTGATCCATTTTTCTTGATAAAAACACATGGACATATTGGATCATTAGTATAACCTTCTTTAGTTAAACATTCATTGAGACGGTTATACCACATACGTCCAGATTGTTTGAGCCCATACAAAGATTTTTGTAATTTAATAGAATAAATATTTTTAGAATTTGATTTACATGCTTCAGGCATGTTGAATCCTTCGGGGATTTTCATATAAATATCATTTTCAAGATTTCCATATAGATATGCAGTAACGACGTCCATTAGACGCATATCCAATTTTTTATGTACTGCAAAAATCATAAGATATCTAAATGTGATGGCATCCACTACAGGTGAATACGTTTCATCATAATCAAATCCAGGTCTTTGTGAAAATCCTTGGGCTACAAGTCTTGCTTTATACCTCACAATTTCATTTTTCTCATTTCTTTTTCTCACAAATACCCATTTATATCCTACTGGCTTTACACCTTCAGGTGTTTGGACTATAGGTCCAAAAACTTTTCTTTTAGCCAGTGAATCCAATTCAGATTGGATCGCATCTTTCCATTTTGGCCAATCATTTTTTCGTCGACATTCATCAACCGATCTAGGCTCATGATCCTCGTCCTCTTCCATAATATCAAGTGCTACATTATATGCAAAAATACTATCAATAATTATTTCTTTTCGGTTCCAACTTTTTCTTGAAGTGACAAAATTTATTGAATTTTCTATAATTTCATTTTCTTCAATAATTGGCTCTTTAGGAGCGACCTCTTCAGGAGGTTGAATTTTGTCACTAATTGTTGATTCATCTACTTCTCTTTTCTTTCGAGGATTTTTATCTTTGGAACCAAGAGGTCTCCCACGCTTCAGGCGTGTTTTAGACTCATTAGCACTTGTAATTTGTCCTTCAGGAACATCAATTTTAATCGGAGCATTTTCAGCAGGAATATGTGATTTAGTAACTCTTCTAGAGTCATTAAATGCATCCGGTAATTGATTTGCAATTTTTTGCAAATGTATGATCCTTTGAACTTCTAGTTCACATTCTTTAGTACGAGAATCAAGAAAATTCAATGATATTTTCCAAATAATTTCCTTTCTCGGTTGATTTTTATCTCCCCCTAATGTCGGAAAATGTGATTCATCAAAATGACAATCCGCAAATCTCGCAGTAAATAAATCACCTGTCAATGGTTCCATATATTTAATAATTGAAGGTGATTCATATCCGACATATATCCCCAATCTTCTTTGGGGGCCCAATTTACGACGTTGGGGCGGTGCAATTGGAACATAAACCGCACAACCAAATATTCGTAAATGAGAAATATTGGGCTCATAACCAAAAGTTAATTGTATGGGAGAATAAGTATGATAACTTGTCGGCCTAATTCTCACAAGTGTTGCAGCATGTAAAATAGCATGTCCCCAAACAGATGAAGGAAGTTTAGACCTCATCAACAATGGTCTAGCAATTAATTGTAATCGTTTGATAAATGATTCGGCTAGACCATTTTGTGTGTGAACATAAGCTACAGGATGTTCAACAGTTATTCCAATGGACATACAATATTCGTCAAAAGCATGTGACGAATATTCACCAGCATTATCTAGACGAATTTTCTTTATTGGATAATCTGGAAATTGTGCTCGCAATTTAATTATTTGAGCAAGCAATCTCGCAAACGCCAGGTTGCGAGTAGATAATAAACATACATGTGACCATCTAGTTGATGCATCAATTAGCACCATAAAATATCGAAATGGTCCACATGGTGGATCTACAGGCCCACATATATCACCATGAATTCGTTCTAGAAATGCAGGGGATTCTGTCCCAACTTTAACTTGTGATGGTCTAATAATTAATTTTCCTTGAGAACAAGCAACACAAGAGAATTCATTGGCTCTTAATACTTTTTGATTTTTCAATGAGTGGCCATGTGAATTCTCAATTATTCGTCTCATCATTATAGATCCGGGATGTCCGAGACGATCATGCCAAACTATAAAATCATTAGGAAAAGTAGACTTCTGGTCTACTAGGTGATGAATTTCAATTGCACTAATTTGTGCATAATATAACCCAGAAGAAAAAGAAGATAATTTTTCTACTACGCATTTTTGCCCAGAAATGATACTTGTGATTAATAAAAATTCACCATTTGTCTCAGTCATTGTCTCGATATGATATCCATTTTCGCGGATATCTTTAAAACTCAATAAGTTTCTTCGAGATTTGGGAGAGAATAGTGCATTATTTACGATAATTTTAGTCCCTTCAGGGAGAAATATAGTGGCTCTTCCGGAGCCTTCAATCAATTTTGCACTACCACTAATGGTATTAACGTTTGTCTCTCCCATTTTCAAACAAGAAAAATATTTTTTATTTTTCAATATGGTGTGCGTAGTAGCACTATCAATGAGACAAATGTCATCATCACCATTATTTAATCCCAAATATTTGGCATCCATTTCTTCTTCAGGAAGAAAATTTCAAACAAAAATAAATATTAATAAAGATGCGAAAATAAATATTAAATAGAAAGAAAATTACATGAAAAATATAAAGCATCATAAAATATCTAAATAATCATGGGGTATTTGTTGACATCTTCAGGATGCTCAAAAAAATCAGCAACATCGAGGTGTGTCAAATCAGCATCATCAGTATCATCATAATCATTCTTTTGATCAATGAAATTTGTCTCAACACCTTTATCTTTCTTTTTCAATGATGCTTGATAGAGGTCAACAAGATGCTCAGCCGTACGACAGGTACGGGACCAATGACCTTCCATACCATATCGGTAGCATTTTTCTTCATAAATTTTCTTTTCTCCATTTTTCTGATCGTAGTTATTTTCCCTCTTCTGGGAAACATTTTGTTGTTTGCCACGGTTATAATTTTCACGGGGCACAAATCTACTACGATCACGTCCACGGCCACGGCCACGTCCACGGCCTCCTCCACGGCCTCCTCTACGGCCACGTCCACGACCTCGACCAGAATTTTGAAATTGGGTCACATTCGCTTCAGGGAATGGACTTGCACCAGTTGGTCGGGACTCATGATTTTTCAGCAATAATTCATTATTTTGTTCAGCCAAGAGAAGACATGCAATAAGTTCAGAATACTTTTTAAATCCCTTCTCTCGATATTGCTGCTGCAGGAGCATGTTAGAGACATGAAAAGTAGAAAATGTCTTTTCTAACATATTTTCATCAGTGACTTTTTCGCCACATAATGCTAATTGAGAAGTAATTCTGAACATGGCTGAATTATATTCATTGACAGATTTAAAATCTTGCAGCCGTAAGTGAAGCCAATCATATCGGGCTTTTGGAAGAACGACCAACTTCAGGTGGTCGAATCTTTCTTTCAAGTCTCGCCAAAGGACAAGAGGATCTTTAACAGTAAGATACTCTATTTTTAATCCTTCATCTAAATGATGACGAAGGAAAATCATAGCTTTGGCACGGTCTTGGTTTGAGGATTCATTTTTTTCCACAATAGTATTGCCAAGACCCATTGCCTCAAGGTGAATTTCAACATCCAACACCCATGATAAATAATTTTTTCCAGAAATATCAAGAGGTACGAACTCTTGTTTTGTAAGATTAGCCATAAGGAATTGAAATAAGTTTTGAATTAGAAATTTACCTCAAAAGAAACTTGAAGAAATTTGGGCAGAATTTCGACAAAATCTTGTGCTTCACCTTTGTTCAAGGTAGAGCTTCCGTCTTCACCTTTTGCTCAAAAGTAGAGACTCGTGCTGATAACGTGTTATAAAACTAATCAAATAAACTAATATAATATCAAGTGAAATATTGGAGAAAGTGGAGAGAAATGGAGAGTGATTTTCTTATTATATCAACTAGTACCAAAAAGTTCTCCCAAAGGGTGCCAATGTACCTCTATTTATAGGTACTACAAGATTAAAGATACATTAATCCTATTAAACACCCACTACTACAAGAACATGGAGAAACTTATGAAACGGTTTCTCCACTACATGAACATCATTATGGATTGTAACTTCTACATATAATGTAGTCATAAATCATGAATTAATCCTCTTGGGAATACAAAGAGACATCCACACTTTTAGTTGTTTCATAACATGATGGGTTATTCATAAAATCGTAAATGAGGAAAACTAGGTACTTTCTTTTGTCTGAAAAGTTGTTGAGAAATGGTGAGTAGAATGCTAGTGCTTGTATCGCTGTTGACATCTACAATTTTGTTATGATTGCCATCTTCAAAAAGAAAAATTAAATAGAAGAAAGCAGAAGTATAAAAGGGATGCAATTCAACTTGACATACCACGATATGCTGCATATCTGTATAAGTACAGTACTAGACGTATTTGATCCTTAACTAACGAAACACATATTCCCCTTTTGGATTATTCACTTTTTTTGTTCTTTTTTTTTTCTTTTTATGCCACACCATTCATATTAGGTGGCAAGCCACCAAAACAATGGATATGCACCTAATTCAACGCCGGCCATCCCATTTGGTGCGACCAGCCACTTTACTGACTCTGACTGTGAATTAGGGTTGCAATTGAATCGAGCTGCTTGTGAATTGCTAGCGAGCAGCTCGGTCAAAAATTTGATTTGAATTCGCGTTGACTGAATTTAAATCGAATTCGAGTAGCTTGATAGGGCCAAACAAGTCCAGTTTGAATATTCAGTAGCAAGACCCAAAGACTCTTCGAGCCTTATCGAGTTTTTAAATTTTAATTTTTAATATATTGTTATTATGAAATTACCCTTGTGCCCACAAGATTGGTTAAATTTATGAAATATTTTAGATTGTATGAAATTTTTTGAAGGACGATAATGTCTTTTTACTTAAAATTTGTTAAGAAAAATGAAATCTTCAAATCTTCCTGACTCGAGTTTGATAAGGCTCGCTTTGATTCGAGCCCATGCGAGTCGAGCTCGAGTTTTATAAGCAATGCATCAAGCTCGACCTCCAGTAATGCTACTCGCTCAAGCTCAAGTATCCTTTCTACAAGTCGAGTTGAGTTCAAGTATGGCAATACTCGGGTTCGACTTGACTCGATTACATCCCTACTGTGAATCCCAAGACGTTTCCTGTCTTATGGTACTTATGTTTTTGCAAGGTGGCTTGATCCCTTCAATAAAATATCTAAACAGATGTTCTTTCATTTATTTTTAGTGTAAGTAATAGGTCCCAAGTTTGGAACTTCTCACTTACACTTTTTCCTCCAATACCACCTAAGGTATCCCTTCTCCAAAACAAAACAAGAAAAGCACAAAGCAATGTTGTTATACTCAAACCAGATAGTGATTCGGCTAAACTATTGAGTCAGAGGTCAACCGGTCGGATCTGTCGGACCATTTTCAAAAATTCGTTGACGTCAGTATGGTGTTATAATTATTTTATATTTTTATAAGTTTCAAAAATATTGAAATTAAATTATTGGTTACATTTGGCCAATCATGAAAAATGTTCCAAAAATATTATACTTCCAATCAAATATACACCTAATAATTATATATAAAAATGTAAATTCATGGTTAAAATATGTCCATTCTCCAAAACTACTTGAAAAACTAAATTAAAAAAATTAATACACGTTGGAATCATTAATGTTAAATTAATGAGATCATAGGAATGAAAACATCTTGATTTAGAGATCATTTAGAAAAAACGAGTGATTTTGATATTTACACTAAATGGATGACGTTTTCTTATTCCTATTAATAAATGAAAGTGTTACAATTAAGGTAATTCAAATTATGTTTGGGGAAAAGAAGAAAGAAAAGTTTGAAAACCAGGTTAACTAGTAGAATTGGCTCATTGGTTTAGTCGATTTTTGATAGTTTTGACTGGTTTTTAACCAAAGTCATTTTATACTACAAACTAGTTCGGAAAGAAGGCCGATTCACGGTCGAACTGAACCAGTCGGTCCGATTCGGATCTAACAACACTGGCACAAAGTAGCAATAGTATCTTTGATTTCAAACTTGTAACAAAGTTAAATTTGATATTCCTTTAAGGGGTAAATTCAGAACCTTCCTTTGAGGTTTCTGACATAATCACACATCACTCTTAAAGTTTTGAAAATATTACTTACCTTCCTTCTCAGTCATTTCGGATTCAATGCATACACCACGGATGACAATATGATCATTCTACCCTTACACCTTAGGATTAATACGAAAGTACTTTGATAGGGAAAAAATTATTAACAAAAGTAGCAATAGTTTGAACTCTCGTTAGCGAAGGAAACTGAATACGTGATTGAACAAATTCAAACGCCTAAGCTGTTACAATTTTTCTAATCAGGTCCAGTTGAAGTGGGAAGCCCAGTATGTAGCTGAATTGGTACTAAATGCACATGGTTTTGTGAAATGACCAATTTACACCACTAGCTTTTAATTATCAAAATTTTTATTTATTTACTCTTGATGAAAAATTTTCTAAATTACGTCCAATTAGTTCCTATACCATTAAATATTCTAATTTGTGCAACTTTTATTTTATTATGATAATTCAACTTTGCTTTAATATATATTAACTTATGGTTACTGTTTTTCACATCTTTGTTACAAATGCAAAATGTGTTGAAAAAATCTAGTTATTAAGTAGTACATTGTACTTTATGTTTTATTAGTTCAAAATTTTTTATAATAAGTGTAATTATCTAGGACTTATATTGACTCATTTTATTTGTTCAAAACTTTCTTGTGAAATTTTATAAATGAGAATAGGAATTTGATCAGTTCACAAAACCCAGTGCACTTCACATGCCAAATTCAGCCCGAAATTGGGCTACCCAATCCAATTGTACAGATTGGAAATAGTATAATAGTGCAAGGGATATATTGATTTATATTAAACATCCAAAGGGCAATGTGAGAAAGAGACATTTTTCGAGGAGTTTTATTAGGATTAATCCTAACAAAAAAAAAATTGGCACTAAAATGGGCACCTTTTATGATTGAAAAAGAAAAAGAAGTCAGACTTGTCGAGAGTATATTACAAGTGCTCGGGAGAAAATGTTAGTAGCTGAAGGAAAGCCGAGGGGAAAGAAGGCAATAGATGGAGGAAAGTGGAATGAATATCGTTCATAGGGACTATATATTAATTTCACGCGCACATTACAATTGTACGATCTTGCACTTTCAAGTGAAGTGACGAAATACATTTCTTTCTTGGATTGTGTGTTACGAAAATCAGTACATGAATTTGATTTGTTTGATAAATTCTGCTTTCTTTCATATCAGTAGTCTAGGCTTTTAAGAATTTAAATCAGCCAATGTTTTGAGAAATACATTTATCTTTCAAAAACTAGACTTCAATCATTCAACTTGATCAAACTTTCTCCATGCCCTGTGGAACTAGTCCAAAATTCAAGCTGGTAAGGACATTAGTCATATAGTTTAACGGTTCAACCTTCAAACCTTCCTCTTTCGTCTTTATCTCGTTATAAAAAAATAAAAATAAAAACCTGTGTAATTGTTCTTCATTCATCTAGTAATCATCTTGTTTTCTGAGTTTTCAGTTTTCCTCTTGCCACTAGGAACTCTGAAAGAAAACGGGAGTGTCTTTACTGTACAGATTTACGATAAAAGTGTTGAAAATTGGCCGCACAGCTGGTTGGTAATTAAGTTTGACCTTTCAAACTCCATCCCAAATTTACAGAATGACCCTTTAATTTCTTATCTTTCATACATATATCTATATATATCCACAATTAAAGCTCATTGTTATTTGTGAAATGGTTTCTTACTTGTAATTGTAGGTAATTATTCGCAATGGCTTCAGACACACATACACACGCAATGACATAAACAAGAGAATGTTAGTGTATTTTAATAAAATTTCAAATTTTCTTGACCAAATCTTTACAAGGAGTTATAATGTAATTTATTTTTGAGAGTAATGGGAATTATAATGTTGGGAGTTATATTTGAGTTATTATAAAATAAAAGTTATGAATCATTTGGATAGAAGTTATTATAAATATGAAACAGTTTAAATATGAAACATATTGTGTCATCAAGTTTTTATAGGTTACAAATTCTACAAATTTATGTATTATAAGTGCTATATTTACTACAATTTATATGGAAAAAAATAATCGACGTACATTGTACTTGGACATGCAATCTACTTTTTGAAAGGGTTTGTGTAGCATGTAAATTGTAAAATTCTTTGAAAAATTTTCACAATTCTTTCTAAACACTATTCTTCCTACACTCATTTCTTCTTCCATTTTTCTATTTTTTTTGCGCAAAGTAAGATATTGGGAAGGTTTTGCTTCTTTTGGTTGTACAGATCAAAAGGAAGTAATAACCATAATGTTGGGTTATTATATGCTGGAAGCGGCACGCTTAGATCTCCTGTATCAATTCTAAAAAATACCAACATAGGAGCACATATCATCTTAAAGAGAGTACTCGACACACCTCAGCCCTACTGGTGTTCTCAATTGGTGCTAAGTTCGTGCTTGTCATCCTTGAACACGCCAAGTTATGTACATGGTAAATATTACGTTTAGACATTGAGGTAAGTATTTTGTTCAATTTTGATTATTGAACTAAATTTGAGATATATTTGTCAAACTTACTTGATTATGTAGACCGGAGGAAGAACAGAGAAAAAGGTCACCAATTAGCAGATTGACATGGTACCTCCACCTGTTGATTTTCTTGTGGCAGGTTTCTTCACCATGAAACCTGGGAAAATAAGGTGTTGATTTCCATGCAATGCCTTGGCAAGTTAGCAGTCCTTGCTGGTCCATACCTCACATTCGTTGTCGGATCGACCTTAAATTTTCACTCCAAGGTTTCATGGCATGCTATAATTATTTGTAACTAAAAAAAATACTAAAAACACTGCTTGTTATCTAATTGTAACTTACGATAATTGAGGGACTTAAAATTCCACCCCAAAGAAATATTTGGTTCAACTGGGAACAGCACATGTAGTAGCTAGAAGAAAAGGACCAACCATTTCCACGTACAACTAAATTCAGTGAACTATCTTTTGCCCCCAGTTGGTAAAACAAAAAAAAATTAAAAAAAAAGAGAATATCTTTTGTCCCCATGATTTATCCTAGCCACTCAAAAGAAACATGTACATAAAGACTTCCTTAATGGACAAATGTCCAATAGCCATGGACTTCAAGTAATCCATAATTTAGCCTTCAAGCTGTTCATTATTTCCTACTCAAGTCTGCTACTGCATTATTCTAACTTTTCTGACAATTCAAAAATATTGGTTACATGGTTAGTTTTTCCTACCAGGCGAGCCAAGAAAAGAAAATTATTACAGAGGAATTCATCAATTACAATAGGAAAAAGAGAGTGCTAGGCTTCTATGGTGTTAGTACCTTCTCTACGGATTCAACGCCCAGTAAATTTGGTAACACTCCTTGGTAGATTCAAGTTTCCAAGATTCATTCATCTCATGAACCGAAATTCCACTTGCACATGAATTAGTTAGATTTGGTACTAAGGTTTAGTAAGCCTCTTCATTATCCTTCAAAAGACTTCTTGTGTGAGTGTTTCTGTAAGAGAGCTTGTGTGTGCGCGCATGTTTATGTTCAAGGTCTGAAACCTCAGATTTTGGTATGTATCACACGTCAAAGTCTGATGAAGAAATCGCCCCTTAGGTCCATCTTTGATAGGGGCAAAAAGTACGAAGTTCTTTAATTATTTGTTTGCAATTAAGACACTCTCAACCAAGGCAGAAAGGGAGTGGACAGGTAGAGGTGGGGGCCTTATGTAGCAATAATTCTCTCAGGTTCTAGGCAGCCTTAGTTCTATCCTTTGGCACAAAGAAATTTGAAGTAACAGAGTGAGTTGTTGGCTTATCCTATTTAAGCAAATTTCATTTACTAGTGCTTTGTGTGAAGTTGCTCAACACGGTTTTCGAATTGGTCGGCCATAATCGGCATGACTTATGAAGGAACTAGTTGAGAAAATAAATAAGTGGTAGATGCCCTTCAAATTCTAGCTTGCACCTCAAATATTGCATGCTATCAACCTATCAAATCCTCCTCTTCCTCTATCCTCTTAATAATCCCCTTGTACTACTTATAAGGATTTGATATTTCCAACCTACAAAGGGTCGAGTTTATTCTCCCCAAAAGTTCAGTATGTATATTTATTTTGTTTTGGTGAAAATTTGGATGTTACCATCTATGAAGGTCATAGTTTGAAGGTTTGTTCTGTTTAAACTCGGATGAGGGAAGAAAGTAAAGAATTGAAGTGAATTACAAACTCATAGTTGCTAAGTAATCCAAACTACCTTAGATGATTTTGAAAAGATTTCCAATCTTTTGACAAATCTCTCAATTTAAATCCAACTTTGTAACACAATTTCTAATATGGCGAACTACGCAGGCTAATTTAATGTTTGAAAGTCATATATTAGTATGATCTAATAACAGATACATGTACAAAAATTTGATTGATTTATGTACTAATATCTAAAATTTGGATAGATCTTCGAAGATGTAAACATCTAAAAGCCAGCCTATGTATGCCTAGGTTCGATCTAAACCACCTTGTTTTCCAATGAACTCAGCCTCAGTAAGGTATTAAGAGGCCTAATTAACTGATTAGTCCTATATGCCGATGGTAGAGAAAGGTGAAAAGCTCGAGCCAGAATCGATAACCCTGTCACAAGTTCAAACTAAGTTTTGGTTTGCATGGCTTATAAGGCAAAGTCAACTATACATGATAATATCAAACCCTCGAATACGGAACCAGGACAAACCTGGGATAGCTAAGATCATGCTCTGTAAACCGAGTTACTAGGGTTTATATCCCATGAAAACCACAAGAACTTCAAGGTCGAACAGACAACGAGAGAAAGGTCAGACCGCGAAGACTGCTGGCTTGACAAGCATAGCAAGGAAACCACTCACCTTCAAGCATAATCAGATCATTTACAAAATCCGAAGATGATACAGATATGTCTTAGATCTCATGTGACCTGCATCGAAAAGGGAAAAATATTTTATGAGTACCAAAACAAAAAAAAAAAAAAAGAAAACCTCAATATAAGGTAAACCAACATCTTAAAATTGAACTCTGGAGGAAACAAAGCAGGAGACAACTATAATCAAACATACCATGTTCCAGGAATCATGGGATTGATATTTCTTAGTTCATGATTCCAATCTATGAGGGCTATGCTTTGCTAAGAGTGCCTTGAGCTGATTTTATAGAGGATATCTGAATAAAGTCATCCAGAGGAGAGGTTCAAGCGTGTGAGATGGTGCTTTTTACACGTATGGTGGGATTTGACTCACGGGTAAACTAAGCAAAGTTTGAATGCATGTGCATCGGCCAAACTAACCACCACTGACAACACCCACAAAAACACAGTAAATTAAGGGTAGGACTACAGGATCGAAAATTTTCGAGGATATTAAAGAAATGTAAGACTGATGTATCAGAAAAATACGAGGGCAAAATTCGAGGTGACTGATCAGATAAGGGATAAAAAGTGAGAATGAGAAGTAGCTTTGGGTAGTACACAATAAATACAAACAGGATAAGCTGTATGCCCGTGGGTTTGTCAAGTACCGGATAAAGAGAAAATGAAATTTATTTTTTTTGGTGCGAAAATAAATGAATAGGTGGTTTCAAGAACCAATTCACACGCTTCAATGTCCTATCTATCGATTTGGAAACTTTTTTTAAAGTCTATTTAAAAGGAGAAGGATAAGATTTAAGAAACGTAGAGGGGAATTAGGGACTTAAACTCGGAACATTCAGAGCTTGAAATTTTAGCCTTAATCACTAAGTTAAAACTTCGTCAACTTTCAATTTGGATAGTTAGCGATTGGATATAGATTAAAAAAAAAGATCAATTTTATGTGGTTGAAATCATTAGTAGATGTATACCATGAAAATTGATTTACCTCTTGATACAAATAATGGATGTAACAAGATTTGAACTACTCACAAATTTTATCCGCCTCTCAAGATAGTTGTGTTTATATCTTGATGCAAATAATGTGTGTAACAAAATTTGAACTATTTACGAATTATATGCATTTCGAGATGATTGTATTCTATCATGTTTTTGAAGATAATTGTTGAACTTCAAAACTCGAATACAGAAGTAACTGTATGTCCTATAGAAAATTGTTTGAAATCATTGGCACGGGCTATATTCTAAGATTGATGGCTGCAAAATCATTTTGAATTGTGAGATCAATTATGCATTTAAAAGAGGTTTTGTAGTGGGCCTCTGTTAAGAGAAAGTAATTCTTTTGTAAAAGTACTGAAATTAGTATGAATCTGTGTTTAAATGCTAGGAGTAATAAATATGGATGTACATATTTAGATGGAAAGTATATATATACTAACGAGTGCTCATTAAAAATCTGCAGCCCAATTTACGTAGTTGAAATAGTTTGGACAAAGACGTGGATATTTTCTACATTAATAATTGAAGATGAAATACTTGGACTTTCCTTCCATTTCGAGGATCCAAATCCATAACCTAACAACTTCTCCACTTATGAAGCTTTTCTTCTTCCCTTTCTTATTTTTTAGTAAAATTTCTGGTTAATCGAGTTTCCTAAGGATGAAGTTCAATAATTGTATGGTTCTAACAAAGGCACCTTTTTTTGTTGTACCCTAGTGGATATGGCACCATCGAAGTACGACATCAATTTGACAATGCATGCAGGCAGGTAGGAGTGTTGTACAAAACTGAAACTAAACAAAAAAAAGGGTACCTCATTTACTAGCAGCAATTTGAGGACAATGGAACCAAACGATGACCACTTGTTTTGAAGGTATACGCTATATATCTCTATGCAATGAGGAGATCTTCAGCTAACAAAAATGAAAAATATCTTCCTCAACAGTCAACATAGCGTTTTGATCGTCCCAACAAAAATATATCAATTATACAATGGAACATTTTAATTTGTATTTCACCATTGATATGTTAGGTTTCCCGAACTTCTGGCAATCTCAACAAGAAAATATGTAGGCTCAAAGGTACACTAGACTGCATGCATGCTTAAAACTTCTACTTACTACTAATTATCAAAAAGATCATGAGTCTAAGTTATTATATGGCTTTTTTTTTAAGACCGGACACTGGAGACGAAATGGCTCGGAATAAATCATATTAAGAATTTTCCCAGCTCATGAAGTCTTAATGCACACCAAATCTTGAAATTAAATGGTCCGGCCAACTATAATGTTTAATTAAAATGACATAAAATGAGGGTAGTGATCTAGTGTTTCAGCCATTTTATGGAAACTTCTTTAATTGCTATATCATCTTGTATATTTCTCATATTTTCCTCTTGACGTGAAAATTGTGTTTTGGAAATATTTATAACGAAATTTAAGTTAATTTCACTTTATTTAACTTTGTCCCAAATCAATTTAATACCATTTCAGTTGGGGTTTGGAGCCATGCTATTTATAACCTAAAAACTTAAACATGTTTTACTTTTTCAGGGACAAATTAAAAGGTGATCAAAGTATCATGAGAAAGAAATACTAATGGGTTACCAAATTAAAAGGTGGTCAAACTATCAGGAGTGGTACGGTACTACGTTTTGTTAAGGTTGAAATTATAGGAATTAGAGGTTTGAATTCAGACCTTCCTTTTCCCTCTCAGCTTCTTAAATCTCACACCTCTATTGCAAGAATTTTTTTTTTTTCCAAAATAGGTACTTCCTTTTGTCTAAAATGCTGTTGAGAAATATTGAGTAGATGTGATAGTGCTTGTATAGCTAGTGCCATTTACAAGCGACCTTGTGCTTTCTCATTCTCATAATTGCCAACTTGAAATTGACAAAGTACGGACAACTAGGAGAAAACAGAAGAATAGGCAAATTTCAATACTAGACGTATATGACCCTAAATTATTAAAACAATGTATCCCTGTCTCCATGTGTAATGATTCATGAATGATCGACTGACATGAAAGTTAAATTTTCCAGACTTGTATAAGTATTGGAAAATACATTCATGTTAGTCAAATTCCAGTAACGACAGTAAACTACTCAAGTGCTTTATGTAAAAGCATAAATCAGTTTCATAACTACCAGACTTTAAAAATTTTTGAATCAGTCAATTTTTTGAGAAGGATTTATATACCTTTCAAAAACTAGATTTTCAATCATTTAATTTCATGAACCTTTCTCATTCAACCAAAGGAACTTTTCTTCATTCATCTAATGCATGACCACCTTACATTTTGAGATAAGTTTTCAACTTTATTTTTGAGCAGCGTGTCCATGAAAATTACCAGCAAAGTTTGTTGGTAATTAAGTTTTAATTTTTTTAATAGACAATAGTAAGTAACAACTTTGTCTAAGTACCAAAAAACTATTTTTCCGTAAGAAAAAAATTATTTTTTTCCCTACGGCACAATTATCTGAAAAACGTGGAGAACAGCTCTTTTTTATCTCCAAAAATAGAGTGGATTTTGGTGGTGTTGTTTTTGGAGGGGGGGTGGGGGGGGTGTTTTGGGTGTTAGCTTAAAATGCTTGCATGAGCATGGGGTTTGGTAGAATACGAATGTTGTGGTTGGTGGGTTTTGCTTTAAGCAAGGTGGTTGTTGCACAGTACAAAGATTCACCATCTTCACCAACTAAAACAAGCATAATGCCTAAAATAGCAAATTCTCAAGGAAAAAAAAAAGAAAGTAAAAACATACATCAAATACACTTTTTAAGTTATGAGAATAATCCCCGCCTGTATCAGCACAAAATCATTTATTGGGGGAGTACGATTTTTCCTTTTGCAGCTGCCAAATGTTTTTCAACCATCCACGTACTGAGTCACAATATCAAAATGGAATGATAAAGAATCTAATCTTGATACAAGGATGGTAAGCACCAATGGACGTTCCAAATTGCTTTGCAACCACTGTTATGTTCTTCTTGTTGCAGATTTACACATGGTCGAAACCGCAGGTTAACCTCGCCCCTGAAAGAGTTTCTATCTGAACTTGACCTAATAATTGAGTTCATGTATTTGGTTAGGGCACTGAAGAAGTGGGTCTAGCATCTGATCAAACTCACCCAACTCAACTAAGAAAAACTAAAACAAGACTTCGACTAACCTACTCCAGTCTTGTATTGCATTGAATTCTGCATCAAGCATTATATGACAAGTGTTCATGTCATGAGTCTTATGACATTTATCTTTGCCATTACTATTTAGTCAAACTCAACAATTGTGTCAAGAGAGAAAGAAGAGGAGAGGATAAATTTCTTCTGTAAAAGTATTTTAATTCAGGAGTAGATAATTGTTTCGAAGTATTAATGGTTGATCCACTGTTCTTTTTTATTGTAACATCTAAGATGGTAAGACATTTAGATGTGGTTCATATATATATCTATATATATATATACATGGGATGTCCAAAAAACTTTCTGGGCATAGTTTTACTGAAACTACTGAACAAAAAAATGTCTCCTTAATTTTGTCAATAATCTCTAGAGGCAGATTCTTCTCTAAATGATGGAGATGCATTGCTCGTCTATCTCCTAACCTACGTAATTTATCCGTTAAATTTTAGAAATTGCCCAATGACAAATTTGGATCTTGGTAATTAATTTGTCCGCAGCTGCACGAACTATACAGTATCAAAATAGTCTTGTCTATGCTCTATGCTCTGACAAGTGACAAGTGACAACCATACTATATGGGTGAAGAAAAGTTTGTCATTTACACCTTCGACATGAATAGAACAAAATATGCTATGAACCAAACAGAGTGTTGTCGGCATTAGCAAAAGATGAGTGGAGTGAAATTGTAATGTCCGGCTGCAATTATTTGAATCATTATTGTTTCAAAGTTCATGTGAATATTTTCCCCCACATCAAATGCTTCCAAAAAATATTAATTTTTTTTTTGTCATCGTCGCTTTATTGATTGATTTGTTATTTTTGTCCAAAAACTATTGATTGATTTGTTTTTTTCTTTTATTCGTCTTTTTTCCTGGCCATTGTACCATTGTTACAAGACCATCACTAAATGGCACTGTTTAGCCTTTTTCTTTTCTTGCATTTTCTGATTTCTAGATGCTTACTTCGTTTAAGGGATTAACCTTTGTAGTAATAAAAGACAACCTTGTTTTACGAGGGCTGTAAAAAATTTCCTGCTTTCTGCAGATTTCAATAGGAAACTCGTACCGAAGACTAGAGGAGTAATTATAAATATAGCCATAAGCTCATCAAATCTAATCAAGAGCTAATGATGACTTAACAATCCACTATGGTGAGATTTATTTTTTTTTTTTTTGGAGGGAAAAAGACGGGGTGGGACTTACCTGATTTTATTTTTCTGACTTGCAAGCCCATTGTATTTTGATTTTTTTTCAATTAACTTTATTTTTTTCAAAATTTTAGCACTGGAGATCGAGGTTCAAAACCTAAAAAGAAATATCTGATTAGGAATGGATATGAATACCAACCAAAAAAAAAAATTCTGAACTTTTTGGTCATATTATCGCCAATTCGGTTTATCATCTCTAACATTCATCCTCTAACATATATCAACCATTTCTTTTTTGCTGTACCTCTGTTGTAGTTTCTTCTTGTGCACCGCAGATCGAGTTTGCCCTCCGTGGAGCTAATAAAGCCTTGGATCTCATAAATGGTTCCAAAATGGTCCATTACGAGTACTGTTGCCAATGGTGAAAATCTCAGTCCTTATCAATCACTGGGCAAGAGAGTCCATATTTCTTGTATCACTTGATTCATAATACAAAAGCATCTTTCTCTTCCAAATACACCATCAATATTCTTCAGACCGCAGCTGAACTAAGACTTCGATTAAATACCACCTACCACCCAAAAAAAGTAAAGACAGATTTTTTTTTTGGGGGGGTAGCATTTGAGATCTTGAACCAAAAGGGCATAAAACATTTCAATTTTCTGCCACCTAATTAAAGGTTCATTTTGTTTTCGGCCATTAATGTCATAGAACTAGGACGACAGTTTGTTTCTATTTCTACCAAAGGAACAATAACCCCAAAATACCGTTAATCATATATTGAAACAAAGATAGTAGATTATTTGGAATAATATTTTAAAAAATAAATATTGTTACACTTTTTTGACGTAATGTGTGTGAAATAAAAAGATAATTAAAAAATATATTGATGATGTAAATAAATAAATTTTTACAAATAATTCATTATCCAATCGAACTCACTAATATCATTTTCAACAATATGTTCTCTACGGTGTCTTTGATGCCATCTCAACATGCAAATTTGCTGTGCTCATTATTGTGATTAAATATTTATTTTCAAGGATGGCTATCTACCTCTACCTTTGCATCCCTCTGGTAGTTTGTTGAATTGATTGCGGATGATCCAGGGCCCAATGTTTCATTAATAGACAAGAGTTATTTAAGATCGTGTACTATAAAATATGAATAGTGAAATTGCCGGATGCTGTTATCTGAAGCTTTGACTAGTCCATGTAGGTATCTTCCCACATATCAAACGGGAAAAATTATTGATTGATTTACTGTGTCTTTCATTCAACTGTTACTGTTCATCAGTTGGGCTAGTTACGCAGAATTATATTTTCACCAGCTCTGAAATTTTTTTTTTTTTTGGGTTCAATTTTCTGAATTCGAGATGCTTACTTCATTGGAGCTGATTTAAAATTTTCTTTTTTTGAAGGACTAGAGGAGAAACTAGAATGTTTTCTATTTTAGTAGTATAAAACAAATCAAGAGGGAACATTAATTAAAATGTCAAACAGATCAAACCCGCTTCAAATCTACTCAGGAGCTAATCTTTGTCTAATCTAACAGCAAATGAGGGTCGTCATGCACATAGTCACAAAATCAATTGCGACTCGTAAGTGAATGTCATATTATTGTTTAGTTTATGATTTAAAGTCATATTTATTGTTACTATCACCAGTTTCATGTTATAAAATGAAAATTTGTATGACTTACAACAATCGGACAAAATACCATAGGCTAGATTTCTTATAGCTTAGTTTAGGGTTAGCAGAATATCTACGCCTCAGTAACGACTGTAACGACTATCTAGGTAGACCCTCCTAAATTCATTCCTTCCACAGTTGTTGAGGAAGCCTTCAAAATATGACCTAGTTTTAGGTGAACTCAACATTTTCTGCGAATTTGTTAGGTCGATCAAGAGCTCAGTAAAATCAATTCTGTTTATCAATTCTATCATTATCCTTCCCTTCTTTTCTTTTTCCTGTACTATTATTCTGATTTTCTCTTTTGCAGCTTAGATCAAAGTTAAAGGAGACTATGAAACTAATTGTAATAAAGCCTAACGGACATCACGAGTGGATCCAAAACGGTCCATTACGAGTACTGTTTCCAATGGTGAAATCTCAGTCCTTATCAATCTCCGGGCAGGAGGGTCCATCTCAGTCCTTACGTCTTTTTTTTTTTTTTGTTTCATTTTTTGTACTCGAGATCTTAAACAAAAGACCTATATCTCTACTTCTAAGCTATACATTAAGGCAGAGCAATCAATACGATGTTGACTAATACGTAGTACTTTATGTATTCCTAAAAATACCCTTTATTTAAGTTTAGTGAGTTTAAAGGTAGAATGATATTGAAAATTTTGATTTAAAAAAATTATTATCTGATTTCATGCCTCATTTAAATACAACAACCATTATTTCTGGTTAATTTTTAATTAATTTTCAACATTATTAACTACTATGACTTTTCATTTTCAAAATTCAAAATTTTACGCATCGAGTGTGCAGTAAATACTAGTATATATTAATTTTGAGCCACCTAACTTGACGATCACTTCTGGGCATTAAAGAACCAAATTTCGCCTTCCACTTTGTTTTTGGTACTTAATCTCACGGAATTAAGATGGTGGATACTTCGTTTCAATTTCCATCACAAGAATAATACTAACCAGAACACATCATAGTTTGATATTCATTAATTACACATCCAAACAGAACCAGCTTCCTTTCTCTATGGTGTCCGTGATTCCTTGTCATCATGAAAATTTGATGTACCCCGTATTATGATGGTTACGTCTACGGTGGAAAGTTCACTTTTCTGCCCATAGTAGGCAGAACCAATGCAAGGAGGCCACCTGTGCTATGTGGGGACGCCATCTGGGCAACACCGGAGAAAGCCGGTTGTGCGTGGATAAAAAATGTAATATAGTTTAAAATTACAATAAAAGTCCTTTTTAAAAATTTATTCATCACCTAATGCCCAATACTTATATTTGATAAATTAAAATAGTTAATTAAATATTCTATTATAATATAAACAACTATATGTCATTGAGTTGATTGAATAATATTTTCTTTTTCTTTTTTTGCCATTTCAACTAGTTGTCAATTACGTTTCAATTGAAATAAAAATTTTATAATTATTTAAATTATTCAATAAAATTATCAATTTAAGATGAACATAAATATAAATACATTAAATTGTATTATTGAAATATTTGATTTAATATAAAGGAAAGACAAGAAGAAATACCAAGAAATTTTTTAAAAATTCACGTGAGTCCTTTATATTGGTAATTGTGTTTATTTGTTATTGTAATCGCAATGCCTAACCATATTCGATTGAAACTCATATCCATAAGTCTAAATAAAAAATACCACAATATTAAAAAATATTAGTTTGATATTTCAAATATCAAACCAAATAAAAAATAAAAACTACCACAATATTTGTTTTGACATGTACAAAATTCACTAAATAATTTTAAAAATTTCACTTATTTTCCGATACAATAATTTTGTCTACCTTTCCGTACTTTTGTTTTCCACGTTTTTTTGACATTCACTTTTTCGCCCTTCACTTTTCATTAGGACCCGTATCTCAATTGGAGTGTTCACAAAATATTTTCTAAGTAATGGGCATTAGATGATGAACATATTTTTAAGAGGGCTTTTATTGTAATTTTAAAATGTATTGCATTATTTCAGCCAAGCACAACCGACTTTCTCCGGTGCCCGGTACATTATTTCTCTGTCCATCTTTGTGCGTGTCCCCACAGAACACAGTTGGCCTCCTTGCATTGCTTCTGCCCACTGTGGGTAGCAGATGGCGTCCCCACATAGCACAGGTGGCCTCCTTGCATTGGTTCTGCCTACTATGGGCAGAAAAGTGAACTTTCCACTGTAGACGTAACCGTATTATGATCGTTAAATTTTTGAAGATGCCTGCTGTCTACCTGTACTTTTTGGACCCATCTGCTCTTTTTGAAGTGATTGAAGGACGATCCAGGGCCAAATGTTTCACCTACAATCTCTCCTTTAGGTTGGTACAAGTCTGTTGGAATTTTATGTTCAAGCCATTAAAGTAATTGTCCCTTTCTTGCAGCAATCTTTTTTAGAAAATTCAATACCTACCTCTTAGTCTCTGGTACATCAGCTTGGACCACTCAATTCTGCAACTCTGTCATTGGTTGGGTACAATTATCGACAGGCAGATAGTCTATCAGTCTATGTTTTGCCCTAGCAAAAAAGGGATAATTTCAGAAACCTACCTTGAGGTTTTTGACAATTTCACTTGGCTCTCCTCATGTTTAAAAAATTACACTTACCTCCCTTGGCATGGTAAAATACCTATAATACAATTTTAAATTTAAGACAATAAATTTACAAAATACAAAAAAATCTATTTTTCCGTCTTTTGTCTATTTTCCCCCCTCTCTTTTTTAGTTAACATAACCTCTTTTTATCATTTTCAATTTTGTGGATATTAGTAAATTGAAATTATAAAATCAACAGAGGGAGTAGATTATATGTCAAACTAAAAGGAAGTGAAGAGACTCATAGTGATAGAGAAATAAATAATGAAATTGATGATTGAAATAGGAAGAAAAACTAAAAATGTGGAATTTGTCATATTTTATTTGTTGACAAGAAAAACTTATATAAAAATGTCAATAATTACATAAAAATTTCTTTCATTGGATTAGATCTTTTTATTATTATTTTATTGTGAAGGTAGAATTTATTCTCTACTTTTGAGATATTAATATTTTTAAGCCTATAGAAGGGTTGTAATGGTAGTTCTAAGTCAAATTAACTTGTATTGAAAAGGTATTTGAGCATTGACATTTAATTTTAGGATATAAAATATTTGTCAATGGAGGTTGTGTGTGTTTTTTTCTTTTTTCTTTTTTTTGTATGGCAAGTATTGATATTGTATATGCAATTTGGAATTTTTTGGATGATTATTTGGTTTTAGAACTCATGCTTGGATAGTTGTTAGGAATTAGACTTGTTGATTTGTGCAAAGTGTGAAAGAAAATGATTGAATATACTATATTTTTCTTTCTTAGTTTTGTACAAAAGGGCAATTTAGGGTTTTTGTGGGAAAATCTTTTTTGTTGGACCTATATTGTTACTAAACAGTAAAAATGGGGGAGGTATATGTAATTTTAAAATCTGAGTGGAGCTCTCTAGAATTGTTAAAAACCTCAGGGGAGGTTTGTGAAATTATCCCATCAAAAAAATAAGGGATAAAACCTCTCTCCTCAAGTTTCTACAATTTTACAGTCCCCTCCTAAGGTTTTAAAAATATTATTAACCACCCTTAAAACTAATTTTCTTGTGACAAATTAACCCAATTCAAAAAACTCTATAAAAAAATGATTTCAAGAGTTAGAAGAATATTTCAGACCAAAAGTACTCCTTAACTTATTATTAGTTGGTTGACTTAGAATCAAAAGGGAATGTTAATTAAAAATAGAAAATTAAGCAACATTTAGATAAATAAAAGAGGTATGATTTTAATGGAAAAGCAAATAAATCAAAGTAGAAAAAATTTTGCTAACCATGTTGTTTGGATTATGTAACAAAGAAAAGAAAAGAAACACCAAATATTTTGAAAAAAAAGGAAAGAAAAGATTATGTAGAGTTACATTTTATCTATAACTTAATAAAATTTAATTATAAACATATTTTTATATTTGTCCTCTTTTTGTGTATTTTCATATTCATCTTGCTATTCTTGTGAAAGATTTATGAAATAATAATATTTCAATAGGAATTTTAATCTTTTTTAGAAGAAAGAAATTACAAGAGCTATTAAAATACAGAAAAAGAATTTTAAAATGTAAACAATTATCATTATAAAATTTAATACCCAAGATTTTCAAATTTTCTATATTCTAAATCATGTTTAATTTATTACAAGTGACTCAATTGTTTCTCTCCATATAAATACCTAATATTTCCTAAGTTATAAGGATAATAAAGTCATTTGACCATCCATGAGGTAAGTATTGGATTCCAAATGACTTATAGGAGAGGTAAATAGTATTTCCAAAACACTGGGGGAGGACAGTGAAATTGTAAAAAATGTCAAGAGAGGTTTTTGAAATTATCCAAATAAATAAACAAATAATTGACTTGTTCAAATCGTAAACTTGTAAATAAACAAAGCAACAAATTTACATCTGTAATTCACTCAAGAAGCATTTGGAGGTGAAGCACTGTTAATGCGAGGGACGTCAGTAAAATATTTTCAGGATTACTGATCAGCAATTTTTTATTGGAATAAGTCGATGATACATAAGCGTGCGGAACTCTGGGTGCATTCCACTCGAGTTAAATTCAAGTGTCACTGTACTTGATCTCAAATCTCAAATTTGATGATTGGAGAGGGTGCTCGAGTTCGAACGAACTTGAGAGTTGAAACTCAAGCTCGAAATTGAATCAAAAGCTCTTGTTTAGATTCGGCCTCGACTCGAAAAAATTTGAAATAGTTTTCAACTCTAATTGAACTCGAATACTCGAGCTCGAGCATGATCAGTGGTTTTAATTTTTTTTTTTGTAAATTTCACAAATAACGTACTTAAAACAGTAATTTTGTAGTATTAATAATTTAATTAAAAAATACAACTACTTGAATAAGCTCATCTAACCTTCGAATACCAGAATTCGAAATTTGAGTTCGACTCGTAAGTTCAAACGAATAGCTCGAACTCGACTTAAGTTTGATTGACATCAAGTTCGAGTTGAACTGTTGACCGAGCTACCTGCAAGTTTGAAGCGAGTAGCTCGAACTTTCTACACTCCTATGTTGAACCCCAGTTTGGTTACGACATCTGTTTTCTAGATCATATTAGTATCATAAATATACACTTTGTCAATTAGTTAAGATTTTAAGTATTCGTAAAGGTATCTAATAATCAAGAGTGGAATGAATTGGAACAAGGATACTCCTAGGAAAACTAATGATTAAAAGTTAAGTAAGTTTCGAACTTAAATCGTCCTTAACGTTCCTATTTTTCTTGTTTTCTTGTGTCAAACAGCAATATTTTTTTCCTGATGTCAAATAATATTATCCTTCATTTATACTAGATGGACAGAGACGCTGATTTGAGTGGCAATGCATACCTTTTGTGCACTTTGAAGTTACGTATGCTGGCAAGACACATACTCAAGCTAGAAATGTATGTTGTTAAACAATCCTATACATGTAAAAATTGTGTTGATGAATGATTCATAAAAAATCTGATAAGTTATCTATGGTTTCGAGGCAATGTCCTGACTGGTTGGCGAATCCACCTAAATTTTAATTACCAAAATAAAGTCTTATGTCATGGAACACATTTTCCATGACTCATGAAAAGAAAGAACAGGCATGACAAACATGATAGACGTCAATTGATACCATCAATTTTCATCCTTTGTGAGACTAAGGAGTAAGGACAAACTAGTCGCTGCCCTTAATGGTAAGTTCGTTCAATTAACATCATCATATCGTACAATTGACCTCAAATCAGCATGTATAATTAATATGAAACAAATTTTGAATCTAAAATTTTTAATTCCTAAAACCTCAATCTGGGCTACTAAATCAAGAATTTTTTTCCATAAAAAAAAAATAGTACAGTTCACCTCAAACCCATGTTGGGGTTTCTATTATGTATCATTTCCGCTCGTTGAATTGGATTAGCTGTGTCTACCGTTGTAGCTATTTATATACTTGTAAAGGCACAATTTTTCTGTCATCTAAGTCGTATATTACTTGGTGTAGAATTTTTCATAAGTAAAATACTGAGAAAAATTTTTTTCCTATGTGAATTTTCTTCTCTTTAGTTTTACATGTTGTTAGAGACGCAAGAGTTTATGTGTTCCTAATGTGATTTTTTTTTTTTTTTTTTTTGGAAGTGAGCAAGTAATTTAAACATCTATAAGCATTTAGGTTTTGATGTAAAGGGATTTTCTCCTTTTTCTTTTTCTTTTAGTTTGTTTAAGTTTAATCATGGAATAGAGTTGCTTAAAAGAACAACCATTTAAAAAAAATCAAAACCATGATTTTGCTCAAAAAGTTTCAGAAGCTAAAACCTATTTTCAAAGGCCTGATTTGGGAAAATCAGCCATTTTCCATTAAAATAAGTTAAAAATAAAGATTAGTATATAAATTAAATGCCCAAAACAAACTTGAAGTTAGAAATTTATAATACGTTTGATTTATAGAACTGAGAACAAGCTCTAATTCCATTTTTATTTATTTTTGAGTCTTGTCTAAAGATGGAAATAAATTCACTTGCCATGCTTAATGCGGAAACTCAAACTGGAAAAAGGCCCGAAAGAAAGCACATGTTGTAAAGTGCAGACCCCAATCATTTTTCGATGGGCCAGCCAAGAGTAGTGGGTCAACTCTCTACATTTGGAACTGGTCCACTTGGAAAGACAAACGTTACGAATAGAATTGAAAAGCCCATTTAAATTCTACAACCGGCGTGCTTAAATGTTCGAGAGCCCAAGAGGTTGGCCACGAAAACACGTGAGATCTAATTAATCCACGGTTCCACATGCAAAATTGAGTGAATGTGTGAAAGAAAGGATTAATCTTTTTTACGTTGACTGTCAACGTTAAATGAATGATAATTATATAAATTTAAAATTTAAAATTTAACTTTTACATATATGTTATGAATTCAGCAGTGATAATGTAAGATTTACTCAAAATGAAAAGAAAAATTTTAATTACACTTCCACTATTCTTATTCTCAAATAAAGGGACCATAAAGATCTATCTTATTTTATTTATTCTCATTTAAAGGGACCATAAAGATCCTATCCTATTTTCTTGCTTATGCTCGTAAATTGACATCATCATATCTGCTCTTACATTCCAAAATCATACTTTATTACAATTGTGCACCTCATAGTACATACCTTCATCATCAAGCTATAATTGTTCAACACAGAGATGAAATTTCTACATTATTTTTGGATTTAATCTAAGTCGATCATCGTGCTTAATTTCATCAGCATCTTTTACCAGAGGTAATGGGATTCAAATAACAAAAATTGGAATGCCTTAACATTCTCCAAAAGAAAATTGCACATGCAAAAAGAAGTCGAAGATTTTTCTTGTTTTGGTTGTTTTTTCCTCTTCAATTATTTCTTTCCTCTAAGGCTAAGAAATTACATGTTTGTTGGATGGTAATGCTCAGAGATGTACAAGTACATTTACATTTAGTACAAGTAGACGCATCGATTTGTGTAAAAAAAAACACAATAGGTGCATTTTATCAATGGGATAACATAAAGTGGGTAAGTGTAAGAAATTTGTAAATTAATGTTCCAGAAGTAATTAGTCGTTTATTTCTTGTAAGCTTTTTCGCAAGAAAGAATACATTGGGAAGCTCTAAGAAGCCATCGTCAATTGTTTAGGTGAAATGGTTGACAAAAAGAAAGAAAAATTGCTCAAGTAAAAGCAGGAAGAAAAATTAGCAAAGTGCAATGACTTTTATACACTGTGCTTTAATTGTTGTACCTTATCATGAAAACCTAGAAACCGCTCAGCATTACACACACACACACACATATGCCTCAATGCATCTCCTCAGATGCACATTTTCATCAAAACCATAAAATTCTGCACCCTGCATTGGTGCTACAACAATAGAAGATACAAAAACAGAAGAAGAGTAGTTGTTTACAATCTAATTTCCTCACCTGGACTAATGAACATAAAAAATGTTATGTCAAGTATGGTGAAGAAATAGAGCATGTATAAACTGACAAGCTGTAGACAACTGGATCATGAAGAAAAAAAGGACGAAGAAGGCAAAAAACAGTTAGGCCATGCTACTAAATTGACGTAAATATATTAGTGTTAAAAGTCTGTATAAAGCTCAATAAACCCTATGGACAATTGACCAAATTATCGGAAGGGGGAGATGCAAACTTGCTCTCCTTGTAAGGTTGCAGCTTGTGATGGCATAAAGATGGACCAGAAGGTGGCACTGGTCCTCTTGGCAGTTGGGCACCATATAAAGTTTGGAAATCCTTGTCAACATCCTTCACTGATCTTATGCTTTCTCCTGTTGGTACATTTGTTGCAGATACTATTAGAAGAATCAAAGCCAACCTCATCAAAATCATGCTGGTTCTTTGCACTGGATGACACCGCTTCTTCTTCTTCTTCTTCTTTTTCTTCACTAACTCTGCTTGTAAGTATTTTTCTTTTGAGCAGAATTTAAGGGTGTATATATATATATATGTGTGTGTGTGTGTGTGTGTGTGTGTGTCTGAAGAGGGAGCCAATAACAGCAGAACTCCAATGCCGCTTGAGTTGGACTAGTAAATGTTGGAACAATGAATTTCAACGCAAAGAAACTTTCTTTACTCGGCTGCAATATGTAAAAGTGTTTTTTGTACTTTTGGTTCGTGGGAGACTTTGAATAATTTGCACACGTCTTGATGATCTGAATTATGAAATGGCAGCCATTTTAGAAGTGCAAGAAACATTATGGTTTGAACATGTGGTATTTTGTTATTCAACAACACCTTTTTTTCCTTGCTAGTATATGATTTTTCTATTGTTTGCTGAAATTCTCTTTATTTATTTTAACCACAGATAGTCGTTTTTAGCATGCTACAGAGTGACATTTGTAGCTCCAAAATCTTGAATTATATGGAATTGGTAAAAAGCAGGCTCGACGGCATTTTAAAGTAATTTTCAGCAGACCTTGCTAGAGCTATATATCATTTTGTTTTTGTTTCTTATGGCAACTATTCTTGATTTCATTTGGAAAAGAATTGGTGCCCCGCGTCCATATACATTCAATTCTACTTAGTACGAGTTACTGCTTACCATTTCAGGGGATTTTGTTTGTGGTTTACACGCGGATTTGGACTTCTAGAGTAGTGCAATCCTTTACTTCGGTTGGCTATATATCCTGCAATTGGAGCTTTTGTCTTGATTTGTAGGCACAATTCATGGTCAATATTTGGTTACTTAAGTTTCGAATATTTTATATTCAATTGAGTTCACACTCATAGTGAAGGGGATAAAAAAAAAAGAAAAGGGCAAAACACAATTTACTCTCTTGTGATTTAGTGCTTTTTCACATAACTTTTAGTTATGGTTTGGATTAAAGTATCAAAATGATGGAATTTGCATTCCATAACGGAGTCAACTAAAATATCAAAAGTACCCCTATATAAAGTTGAAAATTATTTATTAATCATGAGGGGTTATATATATTTTTTGAAAATCATAAAGGGGTTATATAGTAAAACACTAAATCATAAAGGGGTTATATGGTAAAACATAAAGTTATATGAAGTTAGAGTGTCATGCATATTATATTTATATAATTTGGTGATTTCAGCCATTTTAGTTTTTAAACAAGGGTAATTTTGATATTTTTATGAGTTCCGTTACAAATGATCATTTCCGTTACTTTAACATTTTAATCCAAACTATAAGAAGGTTATATATAGTTTTTAAAACTATACGAGAGTTATGTGAAAAATCGGTAAATCACAGAAGATTAAAGTGTATTTTGCCCAGAAAAAAAAAAAGAAAAGTGAAAAGTCATAGTTCAGAAAATGATCAGCTTTATTGACTTTAAGGGTAGAATTAATTCTCTCTAATAAATCATTTTCCAAATGTCTACTATCTAGGCCTTTGGTCTGGCGTTGGATAATCAACCTCATTTGAATTTGTTATAGAACCCCCAGAGAGAGAGAGAGCTATATATATACAGGGTATATTCTATAATGCTATTAGGATATATATAGTGTGACATTATTCATGCTTTAACATGTTTGTACATAAATTTCTTTGGCATTAATCCAAAAACTTGAGACAAAACTAGGATATCCCTCTAGAAGTGGCAACTATTTTAGAAATGATCACATAATAGGACGACACATAACCTAACTTTTAGTCCAAGAATAACTTATCCTCCGTCTGGTTCACTGTATGGGACAATCCACTAATAATGAAAGTGTGTTGAACAGCTGCAAGCTCATGATTACGGAAACAGTCACAAAATGCAAGTCAAATTGTTAGGCTAAATTTGTAGGAACCGGATTCACTTGCATGCCCATAAAGCTTGTAGCATTGAAACGTTTATTTCTGGCCGGCCAAACCGAACTGCTGATCAATTCATCTGCCCTCTTCTGTGATCATTACGATTGGACTTGTGAATACATCTGCTAATTTGTGAACAAAAATGTTTTATCATTATGTGGGATGAGATTCTTTCTGTCCCGATGGCGGCACTGATCATTGAAACTGAGCCCAGCGACATTTTAGTCATTATTCAATTTTTTTGGCGGGGGAAGGTATGATGGTTACGCAAAGTTAGTGGGCTATGCATATTCAAGACTTGATATTTAAGAATCCTTGATAGGGAGGTCTTCTGAAAGATGTGAGAGATACTTAATTCTTCAATCTAATAAAGCTGGATAAATTTAGGCTTAAAAACGAATCAAACTACTAGATAGATACGCAAGTTCAGCTCCGCCTTGGTGAGAGCTTTGTATCAAGTTGAGTCGACTTGGCAAGAGTTGGTTCAAATTCGATTTTTTAACCAATCAAGTTAAAATATCAACAATATTGTGTATTTGACTAAGTTTCAAAGTCAATTTGAATTGGGCTCGTTTAGTATAAAATTTGAAATATGTATGTAAAAAATTCAAGCGACTCAAATCAACTAGGTAAAAACTCCTTTAAATTCAACTCGACAAATAAACAAAACAAATTTGAATACAATTTCAAATTCGTTAAAAATAAACAAATATGTTTGAACACATGAGTGTTCAACTTGATTAATGTTATTTATAACTCCAAGCAAATCAATCTTACACTTGAAAAACTTTCATATTGATACATGTAAGGGTTAAATTTTAGGCAATAAAAATCTATGGATTAATGTTATACTAACAATGTATAAACTAGTATTTTTGGATGCATACCACATGTACAAAAAATGAAGTTCAGATATAAATTGGAATTAAGCGATATACATCCAAAGGTACTGATGTATACAAAATTAATCCAAATTTTAGTTTGATGACAAGCTTATCTTAACCTAATACTTTTGCCTTCTTTTGGTAAATTGTATTACACATTCACAATAGAAACAAAGATATGCTACTATCGGACCATATTGACTTCGAGATTTCATATTTAAGAAGAACCCGTAATATAGGATTTTCAAACAAAAAGAGTTAGAAAAAAAACTTACGGGTGTGCGGCAAAGATGGTTGATAACATTTTTTGAACGTTTTATAATTTTAAATAAATTATTTGTACATTTTTACAATAGAAATGTGATATTCCACTACTGTTCATGCAAATCAAATACATAATAATTACATCTATATTATAAAGTTTTACAAGTAATTCACATAAAATTACATCTCATTCAAAAAATATTACACGATTGATCATGATTGTCACTGACAACCCTTCCTATCCCTGATCCAAAACTTAAAGCCGGCTGGAGCATACCACAAACAGCTAATGAACCTGCACGTATGGGCTGTCTGTCACTTTGACACTTGAAAACTTCAATTATTGTCGAGTATCCGAAGCGACAATAAGGCCTTGTATTATCAAAATAAAAATACGAACAATAATCACTATTATAACAACTTCACTTGTGCGCTTCTTTTTTCTTTTTGTTCTTTTCTAAGGAATTTCAAAAGTTCATTCGGGACCATATCTTCACACCCTCACGAAAAAGTACAGACAAAAATTACATCCATGGAGAAAATAAAATACGACACTAGCTAAATAATATTTAAATTCAAGCAATGAGATCATACTTTATATCATTTCTACTGCTCAAGCAATGAGATCATACTTTCTGTAGTGACGAAGAGAAACGGGTGAGTGCCATATGTATGGGGTAGCTTAAGCTGACTATGCCATTTTTTAATAGAGAGAACATTTTGGCTGTGGTCAAAGGCGCTTTAATTTGTAAACAAAATCCCACGCCTTTAAACATCTCAACGAATCCTAGAAGGCCAGAGCTAGCATCTCAACGAATCCCACGCCTTTAAACATCTCAACGTTGGAGGATTACACGCCTTGAAGCCCACAAAACTCAACTTAAACCAAGTTAAAAATTAAAACGTGCCGAACACCAATGCTATAAGTTCATCAGTTGACTAATCTTATAATTCTGGTGTCATCCAAAAATAAAATAAGATAAAATAAAAAGAGAAATTTTGATATTCGTTTTCCACAAAAAAAAAAAAAAACTTTTATCACCCTTCAGACTTAATTGAATGATGTTGAAGCTAGCCCTTGGTGATTTTACTAAACGGAAGGTAATATTTAATACCCCTATATTTTGAAGTAAATCATGGGAATTTTAGTGTCACACGGAAACTTTTGTTATCATGTAAATATCTGATAGCAATAAAAAGAAATTCACCATTCCACTTTAGCAGTTCTTTTCAGCAGCTGGTGAAATTTACATCTGTGAATCCAGAACCACTTCGATCCTGTTATGCATGTAAAGCGGAAGAGTTTTGTAGGGCGTCTTGGAACCACTCCTCCAAAGGATTGTAGAGATCATTCCTGAAGAAATCAGCCATCATTTCTTCACCATTCGTGCAGATGTCGTTACCAAATTCAACTGAATCTAACGCTGTTTGTTCAAAGGGTATCTGTATTTCAAATGTTTGCTTCGAATTTTCACAAAGCGTCAGCTTCAGTGTGTTTTGGTCTGTATTTGTTAACAGAATCCAAATTGCTTTTCTTCCTATTATCATAAACTCTTCTTCACTTCCTCGACAAGCAATCACTTGTTCACTACAATCAATCTGACTTGCTCAATCTCAAACGATACCACATCAGGAATGGGGTATATAGTTTGATGTCTCTCCTACTTCTTCATGCTAATCAGAGGACTGTTCAGATTATTCGCACTTGGCATCTAATCCAAAACCATAACCATTCCAGGGTATCAAACTTGCGGATTGAGTACCCTCAAGCAACAAATTTGTGCATGTTGTTTGTTCACTCATACCAATCGCCTCACCTATGACTTGAGGGCTAATGACGCGTCCCTCATAGCAGCCAAACAATCGGGCAACTCAAGTGTCCCATCAGGGCTTACCCCTGAAAGGTCACCAGCATTCGTTGATCTGTCTTCTAACATTCTTCCTTAGCTGTGAATATTCTAGTTGGAACTTGGCGTTCTCTTGCTCAAGACTTCAGGACATTTCCAGGATTCTTTAACTTCTTCTTCTTCTTGATCAGCTGCTGCTGCCAAGCCCTTTTTTTTATTGCGGCAGGAGCATTCATCTTGGTCCACTTTTCATCATCCTTTCTGATCCTACAACCCATCGATCCATCTCTATCCAATTCCAGTAAGTGAATACTCATGCATTATCCAATCACCCTTCACTGCCCCGGAACCAGAATTTAGAATTCATAGCTCAATATCCCAATTGAACTGATAACCTTCCCTCGGCAGTTACAAACATCTTCCCCCTTAGCGTCCTTCCATGTTCCGGAACCAGCTGTTCTTGCAATTTTATTGGCACTAGTCTGCGACAAATTGGTAAAGACGTAAACCATTCTTTTCGTACACTTCTTTCCACTCTCGTCATAGTTTTCCCCATGATCATCGTCACTGAAAACTTTCCAGGGCTCTGCATATATATACATACATACATACATATATATATATATATATATATATATATATATATATATATATAATTGTCCATATTGTGTTTTTTTCCACAACTAAGGTGTGGAGGTAGCTGCTGCCTCGTAACCTTTAGCCAGAGGAGATTAATTTCTTCCTCGGTTGGTTTAAAGTGGAATCCAATTGATATACTACTAGTTGTAGTCATCCAGCCAATAGTTCATTTAATCTGAAAATCAACTGTATTAGGACATAAAAGAGCTGAAACTATTTCTTGATTATGCACAGGGAGATAGATAGCTATATATATCATTATGGACATCTAGAGGAGGTAGCTGCTGCCTCGTAACCTTTAGCCAGAGGAGATTAATTTCTTCCTCGGTTGGTTTAAAGTGGAATCCAATCGATATACTAGTAGTTGTAGTCATCCAGCCAATAGTTCATTTAATCTGAAAATCAACTGTATTAGGACATAAAAGAGCTGAAACTATTTCTTGATTATGCACAGGGAGATAGATAGCTATATATATCATTATGGACATCTAGAGGAGCTAGCGGAATAAGATATAATACAGGGTTAATGCTGATTTTATACTGGTTTTTGGTGGAATTAGAATAAGCTAGAAGAAAAAACATATCCAATAGGATCAAGGATTAGGGTATATTTACAATGCCATCTTTCTCAGAAATTAAATTAAGGTAAATACTAAGTTGAATTGGTGGTTAACCATGATTAGAAAGTAAAACGTCTTATTCCTTACTGAAATGTAATTCTTTAACAGCGGAACTTGAATTGAAAAACAAGAAATGGAATGAATCAGTTCTCCATGTACAACGTGTTTGTAGATATTGAATACTCTGTATCTTGCTCATTGTATTTGTGCCCAGATTTGCCAGATGGTAGACGGGATCCTCTGTCCATTATATCTGTCCATTTTTCCTGTCCAATGCAAAACTACGTATTTTCACTTATTAATACTGCTAATGTGGTACGTAACATTAAATGCATATTTAGAGGGTCTTTGGTGAATGGCTTTCAAATTCAATAATATGCATAAATAATATTTGTTTATGCATAATTGTACCCATAGTTTTCTACTTTGGAATTTCACGCCGCATGATTCAGATGAGATGAGCGAAACATTTGAGGACGAGATCCTTGAGTTTGTTAGAGTTGCAGTCACGTACAGTCATGTTGATTCAGAAAGTAGGCCGTCCATGCTAAAATGGAATTTGAAAGCCATTCACCAAAGACCCCCTAAATATGTATTTAATGTTATGTGCCACATTAACAGTATTAATAAGTGGAAATACGAGGTTTTGCATTGAACAGGAAAAATGGATAGAGGATCCCGTCTGCAGATTTGCAACCATCATTTGCACATTGAGAATAATTGAATCAAAGGGTTAAATGATGCCTTTTATTAAGCCAGCTGCATTTGTTCTTTATTTGAAATCATAAATTCGTAATTCAACTACATATTTTCTTAACCTCCTTAATTCACAGAATATGTTTTTCCATGCATCCTAGTATTGTACTAACAAAGCTATACAAGAATTGGTCTATTAAGAAAAGAACCCTGTGCCTTTGATGTTGCTTCACTGATACCAAGTCCAAATTTCCCATTGAGCCCATAATTTAGCACGATCGGGACCCTGGGCTTGCTCTTTATAGATTGTAGTCCAATTGAAGCGAAATAAACATAGAAGAAAGAACCGTATTGTTGTATGGAAAATTACCTTTTTGGTGCCAAAAAGTGGATTTTTTTTAAAGGGAAAGATGAGATTTGAGAAGCGGGGAAAGGAGGAGAGAGGAAAATTGAACCCATGACCTCTTATTCTTGGGGAAAAAAATTGAAAGACTTGTTATATATGATATACAAAGAAATTGTAATAAAAATAAATAAATAAAGTACATACGTTTTATGCATAAAATTTAGGGCAAAAAAAAACCTGAAACCATCAAATTGGCTTGTCAAAAGTTTTATTACCTATTTTTGGAGGTGTTTTGAACATTTTACTGTAGCAATGTATGTGAAAAACTTTTATACTTTGAGGGCTGATCTATTATTTTGCTCATTTTTCTAATTGTGTTACTAATTGTAAGGCTTGACAAGTTTTTTTAAGGGGCAAAAGGTATATTTTTGGAATTCAAGAAACTGAAAGTGATTAACCTTTTCTTTTTCTTTTTTCATTTTACAATCCCTCCCACTTTATCATCCAACACATCTGTCCTCTAAGTGTGATAAACCTTGAATAAACTATCTACTTAATTCAATTATAGTTTTGATGTCTGTTTTAAAGATTAAATTACAACATTGATAGGTTAATGTTTAAAATTATCTAGAAACATGCATAGTCAAGCAAGGAAAATATGGGTCTAACCACTATCCTAAGCACGGCAAATACTGGCAACAAGGAAGGCAATTATTTGGGTCAAATAACTTAGAGCTTTGTCAGTCATTAAGCAGATTAGTAGCTCTAATGAGATTTCCTCAGATATTGGGTCTGCAATTGAAGATATTCGTATTGCTGTTCAAAATCAGCATATTGTGGATGTAAACTGGACTCTCAAAGAAACCAACTTGGCCGCGCATACCTTAGGCGCAGCATGCTAGATCTGCCAATCAATTTGAGTTTCTCTGGAACTCTCCTCTAGACATTGTTAAGTAAATGGTGGTGGACGAATTGCATTAATAAAAGTTTTTGTCTTGTTTTGTCAAAAAAATTATGATAAATCAAAGGGAAAATCGCCAATTTAGTCCTCAAACTATTTTACTAAAGCCGATTTGGTCCCTCAACATTTTATCACATGAATTAAGTCCCTTAACTAAAATTCTTGTGCCAATTGAGGACCTATACGGTGTCCCCACCCAAAACACATGTTTCTGTACAGAAACCTACGGCGACGCAGGGGCTTTTTTGGAAGTATACAGTAGGATTTCTGCGGAAAGCAAGACAGCAACCATTTTACATCCAAATTGGGGGTAACCTTTGAGTAGCAAGAAAATAGAGGATTCCGGTGAAGAGAAATGCTGGGGGTGGTGGTGATTGCTGCTGTGGGTGCAAGGACTGCTGCTTCTCCTCGTGCTCGCTCTCCTGCAAGGGGGAATGTTAAAGTTTTGAATGAGAGCCAGAATCAAAACCAGCAACAACCGATGTCACTCAGTCAAAGCAATTCCAGGAAGGCAGAACATTCTCCATATAGGAGAAATCCCTTGAGTCAGATTGACACAAATGTGATTGCTGAAAATATGTCTTTGCCTGGTAGCAAGGGCCCTAACAGTATCATCAGCCAGGTATGCATGCTCAGAGCACTATTTGGTGGCATGAAAC
Source organism: Coffea humblotiana (assembly GCA_023065735.1). NCBI lineage: Eukaryota > Viridiplantae > Streptophyta > Magnoliopsida > Gentianales > Rubiaceae > Coffea > Coffea humblotiana. Next base: position 6,895,036 of record CM041218.1, on the reverse strand, counting down.
ATTTTTTTTGTTTAATTGCTTCTATTTTGTTAGTGAAGCCTACTTATTACTGTTTTTCTTTATACCACTGTTGCTTGAGTTTAGTGATACATGAAAAAAATAATGTGGGATATATTAATGATTTCATTCACATTAGTCTCTCTTGTCTGCAATACCCAAATTTGACAGCATTGTATCTCCAGTGTTGTGGGGATTAAGGCTCGTCTATAGTGTCTCTCTTGATGCTTTAGATTGAGGTGAACGATCGTTAGTAAAGCTATTTCCACATCTTTGAGTAACAAATCCTGGGACTAGTCTAATACTACTCGGTATACTCTAGCCGGCACCCATTCAGAAGCCAAATTCTGATTACACAACGAACAATAAAGTTGCAGTCCAAGGGGCTGAGAACAAAATTAGCAACAGTAAAGGTATTGCAGACCACAGTGTGACCAATCTGAACTTAAAAAATAAGGAGTAGCAGCATCTGATATCTGAAGTGGCTAAGGCTCCGCAAGCAATCACCTCCAATGTTGCAATGAACACGGTTGCATCAGGCCCTAAGTGCCTCAAACCCCAAGGCTTCGCAAGCAATCACCACCACCCCCATAATTTCTCTTCACCTGAATCCTCTATTTTCTCGCTACTCAAAAGTTTCCCCCAATTTGGATGCAAAATGGTTGCTGTCTTGCTTTCCGAAGAAATTCTACTGTGTACTTCCAAAAAGCCCCTGCGTCGCGCGTTGGTTTCTGTACAGAAACATGTGTTTTGGATGGCGACACCGTATAGGTCCTTAATTGGCACAAGAATTTTAGTTAAGGGACTTAATTCGTGCGATAAAATCTTGAGGGACCAAATCGGCTTTAGTAAAATAGTTTGAGGACTAAATTATTGATTTTCCCTAAATCTAATACAAACGCAAAAGAAGGAAAGAGGAGATGTGGAGACGAATTATTAATACTAATTACGCATTTCATTTCTTTATTAATCAATACCTTCAAACAATGGCAGAGTTAAGGGCCCAAGGTTAGGAGATGCAACTGTTTCACTGCATAATACACTATCACTATAGTAAAGAATTTTATATATATATATATATATTTTTTTTTTTTTTTTTTTTTGGTTCCCGCCCGGAATCCGAAGCTTTTGCCCCAACTAATCCGGACCCGACCCGCATCACGCACCTAAGTATGGTGGATGAGTCTCCCAACAAGAGTGTCTGCATACAGTAGGCCTCGAACACGAGACCTGCTTAACCGAATCCGAGCCGCTTACCACTCGGGCCAACCCGTTGGTAAGAATTTTTTATATGATAAACAATAGTAGATAAAATAATAGACAAATAAAGCTACAGTTGTGTCACCCTTTTCAAAATAATCAAGAGTTTCACAGACAATATTAACAACATTGAAGCAATATAATATGATCCCTATTTGTGTGCATTAAACAACTGTAGTTCTTGAAAAATGAACTCAAAATGACAATCATTTATTCATTTATTTTTTGCATGCCAAGAGTTTTAAGATTCTTCTTTTATTTTTAAATAATACTTAGTTTTTATTTTCGATGCCATCATGTTTTGGTGTAAAGTCGTATAAATTTAGTATAAATTCATACACTTTTGATGTACTTAGCAACTTAGTTATATAAGTTTATAAATTCAAATTTGCACTTAAATTGTATGAATTTACACTAAAAGTTACAACAATTATATAAACAAATTTGAACAGGACAAAATGCAACTTGTGAGGCCCTGATTTAGTTCAGACCCGGTCCCTTTACAGAATTAAAGGTAGCTCTGGACTGGACACTAACGACAAACTACAGGTCATCACTTGGCTTCGTGATTAATTTAGTGGGGTAGACTGTAAGAACTAAAATGTACTCCTAATGAATTAATTCAAAGTTGACTTGGATAATTATTAGATGCACTCATGTATTATAGGACAGAAAGGTAAAAGGCAAAATGGAAAGTTACTTTAACCACTATTTCTACCAAGTTTATTATTTTATCTTCTTCCCCCTAAATGTTAGACATCTGGGCCCCTAATCAATCTCTAAGATTTCAGATGATAGAAAGTAGTAACTTTTAAGATTTTAGATGGATAAGGGGATTTCGTGTAAAATGCACGGCGGCGCGTAATTCTGTATACAAACGATGTAATTTACTTTTGTAAATGTATAATTATATAATAAAATTTTATGAATTTCACATATGATATAAAAAACGATGCACAAGATATAATTTGAACCTTACACTTTTTTTTTTTATCAAATTTTGACCATGACAGAAAGCAACTATTGAGGGGCATTATAGTCTCCGTGAGAGTATTCAAATTCTTATATAAAAAATGAGGACTAAAGAGTGCGCTTTATTATTATAATTATAAAGTGCAATTTCTACATGAAACGAGGACTCAAGAGTCCAGACAAATCCCGCCAACTACGGTATTTGAATATTGATAAATGGTTCATCACGTCAGTGCAACAAAATTTTGAACTTTCCCCTAATTAATTTCCAGGTAAACGCCCAATCTCATCCCTAAACATTTTCACTGGTGTCGATTTAGTTTTTAATTATTATTTCTAACCAATTTGATACGTGAACTTATTTTGTGGTTTCAATTAAAGACTTCCATGATGGCATCGTCACCTAAAATCGATTTGGCTCCTAATTGAACAACTAAATAGCTGTATTTTAGAAATATCACTCACTGAACTGTAATAAATTGAGTAAATCGTGTGTAAAATCAGAAGATAAAATTTTAAAAAAGTTTTATTTGGTGCTTTTTTACATGATTTAAAAGATATATGATAATTTTTTACACGATTCACTTGTTTTATAATAGCGTCGTGAGTTACATTTCTATAATATTCCTATTTAGTTAATTAATTAGAAATCAAAACGATTTTAGATAGTAGTACCACTACGAGGTCCTTAATTAGAACTGTAAAATAAATTCAAATGTCAAATTGATCAAAAATAAAAGTTTAGCAACTAAATGAAAAAGTTTAAGGACAAAAATTAGTCATTTTCCCTTAATTTTTCAACGGAGTCGTCTCTGCATAGCTTCTCAACAAAAGTGTGTCGATCTGAATAGAAATTTTGGACTGAAAGAAGAGAGAGAAACAGGAATGGATCGCACTTGTGTTGATTCTGCCATTGAACAGCTCTCAAAGCTGTTGACTCTACCCCGCTTGACTTCCACTACAATGGAGATTCAAGTAAAGGCTCTTCTGCTGGACTTGAGATTTGTGAAAATGTTCTTTTGCTGCTTGACAACTTTCAAGCCCGCTGATGATCAAGAAACCATGATGGTGGCCTCTATCGAGCTGACAACAACTCGAGCTACACTAGAAGCAGCAGGCTGTGAACTTTATCAAGCTGGATTCTTTGCAAGCTTTGGACTAGATATCCAAGACTGGGAAACTTTGGTGTCTGATTTGCTTCAAATTGTTGAGCATTTGAAGCCAGAAGTCAGAGAGATTTGTCTTGGTGTTTTAGTTCATCACTCTTGGAACCCAAACTCGGGGCCCTCCTGCAAGAATGAGGAGATCCTTGAATTCGTGGATTCCATCCTACTGAATTTGAAGAGACTATCGTTAATTGTCAACAACAACATGGTCCCTGATTTGAAGAAGCAGATGGAAGCCCTTGAAGAGAAGCTAAATTTCACCAGAGATTTCCTTGACTTCACCAAAAGAAGATGTGGGAGATCATATGACAGACTTGAAGATCTCTTCACAATATTTCAAGCTTGGACTCAAAATGCTGCTTGCTTGTCACTTCTGTATTGGGTGGAGCTGGACTTCATGGACCAAAACATGGCTCATCAAATGAATACTGTGCTCTCTGCTAGCCTACAAGAGATCATGCGTTGCACTCCAAGGGTCATACAGGTGTATCTTGGGCTCCTTAAAGCTTCAAAGACTTCGCGAGAAGACATCCTTCCAGTGGGGGAAATCCTTGCAAGATTTGTTAGTTTTTTACCCTTGGAAATCTTGTGGATTCTGTGGAGGGTGATGACATTGAAATCTTCCGCACGGGCCTGATTTTCTTAATTTCATTCCTCATGGATCTACCAAAGGAGTTACAAAAAGGAGCAGCCAGGAGAAATGAGTCCTTGAAACTAATTGAAGTAGCCAGGAGAAATGCGTTCTTGAAACAAATTGAAGCAGCCATTTATAAGGTGGCATCTCTAATTTCCATGGGAGGAGATTCTTTTGTTCCTACATGCCTGGAAAAGATGCACAAGATCATGACTCAGGTCAAAAAGCATCACTTCCAAATGCCAAAGTCATCAGCTTCTAATTGTCCCAAGACTGACGGAATGGGATTTGTTTATTCCATCTTGATAAATTTGGAGGAAATCATGAAAAGCAATGCCACCAATTTTTTCCTTTTTGCAAAGCACATAGTTGGGGCAATCCACAGGGAACTTCATGCCCTTTGGCTTTTGCAAAAGGGTATAACGCATTTGCAAAATGGGTATCAATACAAAAAGCTAAGAGGTCTTCTGGCACAAACTATCAATGTAGCATACCGAGCAGAACATGTTGTCAGATCACGTTCAGTTGTGGATAGGCCCATTTGGTATCATTTGATGTGTCTTTCAGACGTACTGGAAGAAATAAAAATCATCAAGACTGCAGTTGGCAAGATTAGAAGAGAGGTGCAGACATCCAAGAAGATAAGTTTTTGTGCTCAGACAAGTATCAACTGCACACAATTATCATCACGAACTAATGCTTCAAATGTTGATGAAGTTGCTTTTCCCTTCACTGATGAAGCTGATGCAATTATTAATCTCCTAATGAGAGGATCACTCGGGCTTTCCATTGTCTCAGTAGTTGGAATGCCTGGAGTAGGTAAGACAACACTCGCCAAAGCAGCGTACAACAATCTTTCAGTTAAAATGCACTTTCATAAACTAGCGTGGTGCTCTGTTTCTGATGGTACACAAAGAAGTGGAGACTTGTTACTTGATATATTAAAGTGCACTAATCCTGTTAAAGCTAAGACTGACGAAGATTTAGCTCTTGAAGTCAGGAGAAGTTTACTGAAAGAGAGGTACCTCATTGTTTTAGATGATATTTGGGAGATTGGAGCTTGGGATGCTATAAAACTGTCACTCCCAAACGATAAAAATGGGAGTAGAATTCTGCTGACGAGTCAAAATCACAACCTGGGTTTGCAAACTGGACTTCCTCAGAATGTTTATCCTCTTTCTGTACTCAATGATGAAAGAAGCTGGAAACTTTTGGAAAAGATGCTATTCCACAACCATGGCTGCCCTCCACATCTATTAGGTGTCGGTCAGAAAATTGCAAGTAATTGTAAAGGACTACCTTTGGCGCTCGCTGCAAGTGCAGTTCTTCTTCGAAGGGAAGAGCAGAATCTTGATCAATGGGGACGAATTGAAGAAAGTTCAAATCCAGGCATTGCCGGCAAAGGTTTCATGGACATTCTAGAGCTAAGCTACAAGCGCTTACCCGACCATTTGAAACCTTGTTTTCTTTATTTTGGCTCCTTGCAAGCTGGTAAAGAAGTTAGTGCCCAAAAGCTGATTTTATTATGGATTGCAGAAGGATTCATACAGAAGACGGCAATTGGGAGTATTGGGAGCTTAGAAGTTCTGGGAAGGGACTACTTGATAGAGCTAATCGATCATAGCCTGGTAGATGTCACTAAAAGAAGTTCTGATGGTGGAATAAAAGCATGTCGTGTTAATGAACTATTGCATAGCTTTTGCGTGGAAAAGGCTCGAGAAGAAAACTTTTTGCACGTTGATTGGTCAGATCGGTCTGATCTTTCTCGTGGCTCATCAACTCGAACAATGCATTACCCTTATCGGTTGTGCATTCGATCTAAATGGGAAACTTTTATGCAGCCGAAACCTATTGGTAGACATCTCTACTCTCTACTTGCCTGTTCCAAAATTAGTAGGCATCAATCCTATTTAAGATCTGTTGCCTTTGAGCATTTTCATACCTTTAAACTTCTTTACATCTTGAATTTGGAGGGCATCTACTTGGATATTTCTTTTCCTCAAGAAATCATGTCAATAGTTCATTTGAGACACTTAGCAATCCGAGGTAGTTTTACAAGGATCCCGTCATCTATAGCCAATCTTTGGAACCTAAGAAGTCTTGTTGTGAAAGGAGGACGATCCTTGATTTCTTTACCAGAAGCCATTTTGAGGATGACAAGTTTAAAACATGTGAAAATAAGTGAAAAGGCTGTTATCTCTTTGGGTGACCATGAGCTTGAGGATTCTTCTCTGCAAGTTAATTACATCAAGACTTTTTCCACGCTAGCTCTTCATCATGTAGCAGATTCTGAGAATCTGTTAAGAAAGTTAACTGGACTTCAGAAGCTCAGATGTGTTGTTTCAGGATCACAACTGTATAGTAATAACAAAGTTCAGTTTCCAGCATTTGCCTACCTAAAAGATCTCCAGTCACTAACATTGTCTACGCTTGATTATGAAGGTCTAGTTTCTTGCAGTTGGTTGCACAATCAGTTTCAGACATTTAACTTCCCCTCAACTCTCAAGAAACTGACCTTGTACAGATTGGGACTACCTTGGAGAGGAATATCAATGATAATGCAGCTCGAGAATCTCGAGGTTCTGAAATTACGCGAACATGCTTTTATGGGGAATAGATGGCACATGAAACTGGGAAAGGAGGAATTTCGGAACCTCAAATTCCTAGAACTATCAAATTTAGACATCCGACAATGGCGTGGCAACGACATTGATCCCTTCCCATGCCTTGAAGGACTAGTTGTGCGAGATTGTTACAGACTTTTGGAGGTTCCCCTTTGTTTGGGAAGAACTGCTACCCTGCAGATGATTGAGTTGCGTCAATGCTGCGATAGTGTCAAAAAGTTAGCCAAAGATATTCTAGAAGAACAGGTGGGATATTGGGGCAACAATGAACTTAAACTTCTCATCTTGGACTCTTAGCAGGTTAGTTAAATTACGGCCTTTTGTTGTTCTCAATTTAATGTAATTTCCTCTTCTTCTTCTTTTTTTTACCTTATATTATCATTTTGATTTTCAGTTGCTTGAAATTAAGGAATTTCTGAGCCGAAGGTCAGCGACCGGTAAAACTGAAATCCTCAGAGGTTTTTTGTTCCATTGTTACAGTTGGATTGACTCAGCAGTTTCAAGCATCTATATTTCTAATATGTCAATGGTCAATTCAGTACATGCATTTGCTTGAATGGACGATCGCAGAATTCAGGCTATCTGCTGAATGCGAACTTCTCTTCTGCTGAATTTGACAGCAATGACAGGGGAAGGGCAAAAGAAAAACTGAAGGGATTCTCAACATCATCTGCACCAATAGATGATAATCAGCAAACCTTTGCAGTTTGAAGTACTAGGCTGTTTTGGTTCTTTCCAGCCATGTCCAACTCGTCGTGTTTTCTTGGCTTGGTTCTCATATGTATGCTGTTTTGTGGAATTATGTATAAATGTTTCCTTGATATATTGCAATTTTCTTGCTTCCTATGTTCAACTACGAGCAATGCCGGAGTCAAGGGGCTGATGGAGGCCATGATCCCATAAGTTTTGAAAATTTTAATTTATAGTGTGTAAATATATATATATAAAATAAAGTTGGCCCCTCTAATTTTTTTTATAATTTAAGCTTATATTATGATAATTTCTATATATATATATATGAATTAGTTACTTTTGAATTAATTTTTTTCAAAAAAATTATTTATTTTTTACATGTCTTTATAATTAAAGTTAATATTTGATATTTTAAATGTCATATATTTAAATGAATGAAAATCATTTGAACATAGCATATTAAAAAAATTTTATTAGAAAATTTTTGATCCCCTAAAAATAAAATCCTGACTCCGTCACTGACGAGAAGAGGAATGATTTGAAAACACTACATAAACACATCGACAGGATCTTTTGTCCCATTTTCGTTCCAGTTCCCACGGCATGTCCTAACTTTTACTGTATTATTGTTTTCGCTTTTCACAAATATTCTTGTTAAGCACAAGAATGCACAAAACACAACAGAAGACGGGCAATCAACAAAATTTTCACCATCTATGTATTTACGTTGGCTATTCAAACTTTTTGCCGGGCGAAATCTATTAATTCCATAATGCTCAATATTACATATTTAAGAATCCGTGAAAAGGAATTTTTCTGAAAAAAATGTGAGAGATACTTAATTCTTAAATCTAATAAACTGGTGGTAAATTTAGATTTAAAAGACGAATTAATCTACTTGGCACCCGAGTTGAGTCGACTTGGTAAGAATTTGCTCAAATTTTATTTGCCAACTAATCAAATTAAAGTGTGAACGACAAAATTTCAAAATCAATTAGAACTGGGTTCAATTAGTACAAAACTTGAAATATATATATACATATATATATATATATATAATCCAAGCTACTCGAGTTCAACTAGACAAAAACTCGTCTAAGTTCAACTCAATAAATAAGTAAATCAAGTTTAACTAAAATTTCAAATTTATTAAAAATAAATAAATAAGTTTGAATACAAGAGTGTTGTACTTGATTAATCTTATTTAGAGTTCTAAGGAAATTAATCTTATACTTGAAAAAACTTTCACTTTCGGATGTGTAAGGTTTAAAATTTCGCCAATAAAATTCTTTGGATTAATCTTATACCGACAATGTACAAACAAACATCTTTTGCTCCATTCAATCATAAATTTTGAACTTTATAACTCTACATAATAATGGAGAAGACTTGTCACTAAACAAGTCTTGTTATGAAATTATGGTACCAAGTGTTGATCTCCTGCTATAATTTTTTTTTCTTTAATTTTAGCACATCTTGATAAAAACAACCTCCAGAAAACAAATCAAGATCAGCAGAAGTTACAAAACTACTGAGAGCCCATAATGGCTAATATCACTCAATTCAAGAACTGTCATAAAAGATTGAATTCAATGGTGTTAGGGGCTCTTTGTAAGTCTTCAATCTTATTCTTGCGGAACCGTTCTTGAATTGAATGGTATTAGGCTCTGTATTAGCCTCTTCATAGAATTTAAGCATGATTGGAAAGGCCCAAAACAGAACCATACATGTTCAACAGGAAACTGACTTTTTGGATTTGCCGCTTCAGTTTCATTTCTCAGCGCCTCACCTGCCATTGCCTGTCAATATCAAGGTGCAGATTTTATCAGAAGAGAAGTTCATATTTGAGTGCATAACCTGAATTCCATGTCCATTCAAGCAAATTGACAGTTGATAAATAGGGATACCTGAATCAACAGAGCCACTCAGCTCTGGAATTGGAACAAGAAGAAATGTTTCTTACAGGTTTTGTTTTATCAAACTGGACCTTCGGCTGAGAATTTCCATTTCAAGCATCTGAAAGCAAAAGAAAGATATCGATGATACAGAATAGTAGAACGTAAATTCCATTAATACAACTAGTTTAAGAATGCTCACTCAGATGTCAAGTAAATGGTAGTGTATGATATTGGATGAAACAAGTGGCAAGTCCAAAATGATTCTGTCAAGGAATCAAATTTAATAAACTACCATTCAGTTTATTTATCAACCAAACATGTTCTATGCACCTCGTTAGCTAGGAAAGTCATAAACTCATAATGAGATGAAGATGGAAATTGAGATTAATAACCTTCTATGAATCTGAGATGAGAAGTTCAAGTTCATAGTTGTTCCAGTCCCGTTGTTTTTCGAGAATCACCTCAGCCGAGCTTTTGACTCTATCGCTGCATCGACACAACTCAATCATCTGCAGGGTTGTAACTCTTTCAAAACAAGGGGGGATCTCCACGAGTCTGTAACAATCTCCCACAACAAGTTGTTCAAGGCATGGGAAGGGATCATAATCATAGGCGACAGACCATTGTCGAAGGTTTAAATTTGACAGTTCCAGGTATTTGAGGTTACAAAATTCCTCCTCTTCCAGTGTCATGTCCCATCTTTTACCCCTAAAAGCTTCTTCTCGTAATTTGAGAACCTCGAGTTTGGGTAGCTGCCTGATTATTGACATTGCCCTCCAAGGCAGTCCCAATTTATACACGGTCAGTTTCTTAAGAGTTGAGGGAAAAGCAAATGTGTGAAATTGATTCTGCATCCAACTGCAAGACGCTAGACCTTCATAACCGAGAGTATACAATGTTAGTGCCTGGAGATTTTCTAGGTAGGCCAAAGCTGGAAACTGATTCTCGTTATCACAACACAGCTGTGATAATGAAACAATACATTTGAGCTTCTGAAGTCCACTTAACCTTCTTAACACCTTCTCAGGATCTGCTACATGATGAAGAGCTAATGTGGAAAAGGTTTTCATGTTATTCACTAACTTAGATGAATACTCAAGCTCAAGATCATCCAGAGAGATAACAGCATTTTCACTTACATGCACATGTTTCAAATTTCTCATCGTCCAAATTGTTTCTGGTAAACAAATCAAGGGTTGTAATCCTTTCACAGCAATGCTTCTTAGATTCCAAAGATTGGCTATTGATGATGGAATTGCCGTAAAACTACCTTGGATTGCTAAGTATCTTAAATGAACCATTGATATGATTCCTTCAGGAAAAGATAAATCCAAGTAGATGCCTTCCAAATTCAAAATGTGAAGGAGTTTGAAGCTATGAAAATACTGACGGGCAACGAATTTTAAATAGGATTGATTCCTTCTAATTTCAGAAGAGACCAGTAGTGAGTAGAGATATTGACCAACAGGCTTTGGCTTACCGAAAGTTTCCCATTTAGAATGAATGCTTAACCGGTAAGGGTAATGCTTTGCTCGACTTGAGGAGCCATGAGAAATATCAGACCAATCAATGTGCAAGAACTTGTCCTCTTGAGCTTTTTCCAGGCAGAAATCGTGCAATAGATCATTAAGTCGGCATGCTTTTATCCCACCATCAGAACTTCTTTCAGTGACATCTACCAGGCTACGATTGATGAGCTCCATCAAGTAGTCTTTTGCCAAAACTTCTAAGCTCTCCATGCTCCCCATTTCAGTTGTTCGTATGAATCCTTCTGCAACCCATAGCAAGGTCAACTTTTGGGCACTAATTGCCGTACCAGCTTGAAAGGCACCAAAATATAGAAAGCAAGGCTTCAAATGGTCAGGTAAATGCTTGTAGCTTCGTTCTAGAATGTCCCTGTACCCTTTGCTAGCAATGCCTGGATTTGAGTTTTCTTCAATTCGTCCCCAAAAATCAAGATTCCTCTCTTCCTTTTGAAGGAGAGCCAGAATTGCAACAATCGCCAGAGGTAGTCCTTTACATTTCCTTGCAATTTTCTTTGCAACATCTAATAGATTGTCAGGGCAACCATGGGTGTGGAATAGCATTTCTTCCAAATATTTCCAGCTTTTTTCATCAGTGATTGGAGAAAGAAGATGAGTATTGTAAGCAAGACCAGTTTGCAAAGCTAGATTATGATTTTGACTTGTTAAGACAATTCTGCTGCCATTTCGATCTCTTGGAAGTGACTGTCTAATAGAATCCCAAGCTCCCATCTCCCAGATATCATCTATAACAACAAGGTATCTCTGTCGCAATAAACTTTTCCTGATTAGATCTGTTAAATCTTCATCACTCATATCAGATAGATCTACATCTTCAACTGAAGTAATGCAGTTGACAATGTCAAGCAACAAGTCCCTACTTCTGTATGTTTCGGAAACAGGACACCATGCAAGTTTATGAAAGTGCAATTGAACCGAAGGATCATTGTATGCTATCCTCGCAAGTGTTGTCTTACCTACTCCAGGCATGCCAACTATGGAGACAACCGAAAGCTCATTTGATCCTCTTTTGAGTAGATTAATAACTGCATCTGCCTCATCATTGAAGCCCAAAACTTCATAAGATCCGAAACTATAAGTTCTTGATGATAATGGGATTCGACTGACGCTTGTCTCAGCGCTAGAAGTAGAACTTCTGTTGCTTGATGTGTGCTCCTCTTTCTTAACCTTTTTTTCAACTGTAGTTTTGATAACTTTGATTCCTTCCAGGACGTCAGAAAGACATATCAAATGATACCAAATAGGCCTATCCACAATTGAACACGAGCGGATGACACCTTCTGCCCGGTAGGCCACATCAATAGTCTGTGCCCAAAAACCATTTAGCTCCTGACTCTTCTGCTCATTCTGCAAATCCATTATATCCTTAAGCATAAGAGAAAGGGAATGAAGTTCCCTATGGATTGCCGCAACTTTGTGTTTTGCAAAAAGGACAAAATTGGCAGCATTGCTTTTCATCATTTCCTCCAGATTTATCAAGAGGGAATGTACAAATCCCCTTCCATCAGTCTTGGGACAATTAGACGCAGATGACTCTGGCATCCGAACATGATGCTTTTTGGCCTGAATCATTATCTTGAGAATCTTTTCCAGGAACCAAGGAATAAAAGAATTGTCTCTCAGGAAGATGAGATTTGCTAACTTACCGATGGCTGCTTCAATTTTTCTCAAGAACGCCTTTCTCCTGGCTGCTTCAATTGGTTTCAAGAACACAGTTCTCCGGGCTGCTCCGCTCTGTGATTCCTTCGGTGCATCCATGAGGAATGAAATCAAGAAAATCAGTCCATCACGAACGGTTACAATGTCATCACTCTCCACACAATCCACAAGATTTTCCAGGGGTAGAAATCCAACAAATCTTGCAATGATGTCACCCACTAGAAGGGCATCGCCTCGCGATATCCTTGAAGATTTAAGGAGACCAAGATACATCTGTACATCACTTGGAGTGGACGGCATTATCTCTTGTAGTCTAGCAGAAAGCATAGCATTCATCCAATGAGCCATGTTTTGATCAGTAGAATCCACCTCCACCCAATACAGAAGTGACAAGCAGGCAGCAGTTTTAGTCCAAGCATGAAACATTGTCAAGAAATCTTCAAGTTCGTCACATGATCTCCCACGTCTTTTTATGGTGAAGTCAAGGAAATCTCTAGTGAACTTTAACTTCTCTGCGAGGGCTTCCATTTGCTTCTTCACATCAGGGACAATGTTCTCGCCGGTGACAACTGATAACAGTCTCTCCAAATTCTCTAGGATGGAATCCATGAATTCAAGGATCTCCTCATTCGTGTAACTAAGCTTTGATTTTGAGTTCCAAGAGTGATTAACTACAACACCAGAACAAATATTTCTTACCTCTGGCTTGAAGCCCTTAACAATTTGTAGCAAATTAGACACCAAAGTTTGCCAGTCTTCGATATCTAGTCCAAAGCTTGCAAAAAAACCAGCTTGATATAATTCAGAGCTTGCTGCTTCTAGTGTAGCTTGAGCTCTTTTCAGCTCAATAGACCCATCCCTCATGGTTTCTTGATCGTCAGCAGCCTTGAAGGTTTCCAAGCAGCAAAAGAACATTTTAACAAATTTTAATTCCAGCAGAAGACCCTTGATTTGATTCTCCATATTAGTAGAAGTCAAGCGGGGTAGAGCCAACAGCTTTGAGAGCTGTTCAATAGCAGAATCAACACAAGTCTGAACCACCATTCCTGTTTTTTGTTCTTCTTTCAGTCCCAAAAATTTCAATACAGATAGTTACACTTTTGTTGAGAAATTATGCAGAGACGACTGTGTGGAAATACTACATTACATATAAGGTGATGGGAAAGTTGTTATGCAAGAACGTGCAGACCAATATACCATATGCCCAATAATTGCTGGGGTTCGTCTTGACTCATGATTTGAAAGGCTTGAAGCTTTTTATCTTGTTTATAGGATAGGAAAGGTTGGTGTAAAGAAAGACTTGATTACGAGAAAAAGTAATTGACGACAACTTTGAGAGTTTAAGGCCAAAAAAAATAGTGCTACTTGTTAAAGTTTAAAGATGAGTTTAAAGTTTAATAGTGCTACTTGTTAAAGTTACAAAAGACGAAAACTATTAGAGTTTAAAGCCAAAAAAATAGTGTGCTACTAGTTAAAGTTTAAAGATGAGTTCCTGATTAGCTTTAGAGATTATTTCGAAAACCTCCCTAAAGGTTTGTAACGATATCACTTAGCACCGCTGAAGTTTATAAAAATCACTTGCCTTCTTTAGAGATTATTGCAAAAACCTCCCTAAAGATTTGTGACGGTATCACTTAGCACCTCTGAATTTTATAAAAATCACTTGCCTTCTTTAGTTTTAACCTATTCATTATAACATTATTATCAACTCACTTCAAAATATATTATTGAAAGACTTATTTGTGGATAGAGAATATATTTTGATTTCTAATATTATCCTTTTGTTGTGAATCATTTTGTTTTTATAGCAAACCTAATTAATTCCTTGGCTTTTAAAAACTTAGCTGATATGGTTTGTTAATTAGGAATTACAAGGTTGAAAAGCCTATTAATAATTTTTTGTGTCATTAGTTTGCACAAGAAATATAATAAAATTTTGAAATTCTAGATAATTTAGAAGTTATTCGAAAATTCTACAATAATGAAACTTTTTACCTTGAAAACGCCTCAAATATTCCAGAATATGTTAGCAAGAAACATATGCATTTGATAGTAAAATCAAAAGAGTAAAAGGGAAAATAAATTCTCACAATAGATTAATGTTTGATGCTGTTGATAGTACTTTTATAGATAATCTAAAAGCTTAATGGATTTGTTTGCAAAGAGATTGTCAATCACTTATCTTGAGGATTTCTTTGATAATTTTGTACAATTATAAGGCAAAAATCTTTTTTTTTTTTTTATAATCATAACCTATTAATCGTCTTTATTAGAGAATATGACTTGACCCACATTTGCAAATATCATAATCCGACCCATGTTGCGGCAGGAATTTGAGAATATGCCGAAAGACAATACCAAGGCGAGCCCAAAAAGCAGCTTTCTTGAAATGATAAACAGTTAAAACTCTCCTAATTTGGTGCACTAATTTGTGCACTTCTCACTGGAATCTTAACAAGAATTCCCCTAAGATACACCAAATCTCAAATGCTTAAAGCTTTCTCTTTTCCTTCATTAGTTTCCCCTCCATCAGTATCAGCTCCAAGGTAATGTTTTCCCCTACCTTTCAATTCCTTCCACCCAAGGAAAGTTTTTTTTTTTTTGGCTTTGTTTTCCATTTTAAATTCGTGGGTTTTGTTTGTTTGTGATAGAAATTTTGTGGGCTTGTCTTTTGGTTAAGAATTGTCTCATAGGCGATGGAAAGATTTGCAGGTATGTCGTAAAAATGTCAGCAATAGCTACCAAGAATACAGGAATTGCAGTTGAATCGTTAGTAGTCAAGCCTCCTGCACATCCCACTTATGATTTGAAGGGAGTTATCCAACTTGCCCTTTCTGAAGATGCTGGTGACCTAGGTGATTTAATTTTATTGACCTCTTATGTTAATTCATTTTCAATCTTTTAGTCCAATTGTATAGATTAGGCACATGGAAATAACGTTGGATTTTAATGTTTATGCCCTTTTTTAGACTTTTGGACTTGATAATATCAAGTGCTGCAATATGCTCTGTAGCTCAAGTTTTAGTTGATTTGGCATAGAGATTGTGGTAAAAAGCTGGAGTCTTTATGGCATAAAGAACTCAATTTGTTTTTTAATTTTAGAGCCTGTTCAGTATTAATTTCTGGGATATCATCAAGAGCAGTTTGTAGAAGATTGATAAAAAGGGAAAATCATGCGCAAATTTTACGGGCCTTCAGTATGCATTGGGGCTTTAAGCTATAACTCTCGACTCCAAAGCCATATCCAGCATTTAAGGAATAAGTTGAAACTATCATGACAAGTAGAAAGTAATAAAAACTCTTGAATAAACAGTGAAAGGAAAGCAAGGCAGGAAGCTCACACACAGTGTAGCAATCTGAATAGTTTTGGTAGTGATAACTTTTATAATTAGATTCAACTAAGGAAAATGTATTGGTTTTAGGCTGATGCGTAGAATTTGGAGGGAAGCAAGTGAACATTAAAGCTATTTGTTTGGAGGTAAACAAGCAGTATAATTTTGATGACCTCAACTTAGGATTTAATACATCTCAATTGTTCTTATTGGGCATAATAGTCCTTACTCTTCAGAGTATAATCTGGGTGATATTCATTTACTTGTATTTCATAGCAATTCTAATTGTAAAGTGTTGCATTAAAAATTTTCATGGTTAAACTCATGAGGCTGTGTTGTGTCATTCCAAATTTAGGGGATGTGACTTGTAAGGCAACAATTCCAGTGGATATGGAAGTAGAAGCTCATTTTCTGGCAAAGGAGGATGGTATTATAGCTGGAATTGCCCTTGCTGAAATGGTATTCAATGAGGTTGACCCCACCCTGAAGGTATCGGCACGTGTTACATTAAGTTTTGCCTTGGTTTGGCTGGTTGAAGTGATAAAATCAGGAAGTTCATATGCATTAGGTTTTGTTTAGCCTCAATCTATTACGCCTAAGCATTAATAATCTACAAGGCTACAGCTTTACATACATGGAAGTATGGTGGTTTATGATATTTGCTATGAAATGAAATTTTTGGTTTGAGAAATTAATTCATGTATAAAATTTTATTCTCATTTGCCTTTTGATATTAGGTGGATTGGTCCAGAAAGGATGGCGACAAAATCCATAAAGGCCTTCAATTTGGCAAAGTACATGGTAATGAAATCTGAGGTTCTTTTCCTTGAGTGGAACAACTATGTTAGCCATTTGAATTAACTTTTCTTGTCTTCCCTTTGTCTACATATTTCAGGGAGGGCTCACAGCATTGTTGTAGCTGAAAGGGTTGTACTAAATTTTATGCAGAGGATGAGTGGAATAGCAACCCTAACTAAGGTATTTTACTTTATGGTGGTTTAAATAATACTGGAATGTTGATGACAAGAATTAGCAGTTTTTGCCTTTTGTTGTTGTTCTTGGGTCAATTCAAATTTGATGCATGTGGATTCATACCAATAACTGAAGAATGCCTTAAGGGTTAGATGATTCTGAGCTATGCCAAAACTATCTTCTAAGACATAAGTATTATGCATTATCAGATGGAGTTAATACGAGTAAATATGTTCAAATTTAAGTGTCGATTACATGTTATACATAATTCTTTTTGTATTTCTAGTTCTTCAACCATACTGGCTAATTAGTGTGAAAGGCTGAGTCCATAGTTATTCCAGTGAAGAGCTTTGCTGCCAGTGGCTGCTGCTCATTTGTTGTTGGAAAATTTTGTTTAGAATATTTTGAAAATGATGATCGCGGTTGCTGTAACAGTATGAGAAGTGCTTTTCTTTTTTCTTTTTTTTTTTGGTGATTGGATTTGATATTATCTGACACCTTGTAGGCCATGGCAGATGCTGCACACCCTGCATATGTTTTAGAGACAAGAAAGACAGCTCCAGGTTTACGTTTGGTGGATAAATGGGCGGTGTAGATCACTTCTCTTCCTCTATGCTTTTGCCATACATCACATTTTTGCATGAGTTCTTTCTGACCTCCATCTCACCTTTACAGGTATTGATAGGTGGTGGCCAGAATCACCGAATGGGTTTATTTGACATGGTGATGATAAAAGACAATCACATATCCATTGCTGGTGGTGTCACTAATGCTCTAAAATCTGTTGACCAGTACTTGGCAAGTAATAATATTCAAATGGGAGTTGAGGTGATATTCCTTCACTTTTAATTGAAATATAAGACAATGAAATTGTGTCATATGCTCTAAATGAATGAAGGATTGCTTTTTGCTTAAAGGTTGAAACTAGGACACTTGAAGAGGTGAATGAGGCATTGGATTATGCTTCTCAGTCAAAGACATCCTTGACTAGGATAATGCTGGATAACATGGTTGTCCCTCTACCTCATGGGGATATAGATGTAACCATGCTCAAAGAGGCTGTTGAGCTTATTAGCGGAAGATTTGAGACTGAGGTACTTTTATCCCTGAACTTGATTATCTAGTTTTGACTATTCAATGTCCAGTCTACTTTTTGGTGGGTGTGTCTCTAGATTTGCTAAAATCTACTTGCAGAAGTTCAATTTCCTTTGGTGAAAAGCCTCTAATAAAAACTTTCCTGCTTGAGGGAAGCAGAGATACAATTTTCATTTTTCAAGGGGTTGACATGTAGATGAGGGTAACCCTTTTTAGTTCTTCGTACAGCGTGATCTTTCATTATGTTGTCTGAAATCAATATTCTGGCTTGCTTTTGTATCATATAATGGAGGAAAATGTTATGAATTCTCAAGTATCTTTTAGGATACCTGAAGACTATGTTTTACTTATGCCATGGATTTTCGATCACTATTGTCATATCTTTTGCTGCGAAGAACCATGTAAAGTTTATTGGCTTGATGATTGGCAGGCATCTGGGAATGTGACTCTTGAGACTGTACACAAGATTGGACAAACTGGCGTAATGTATATTTCTAGGTAATTCTCAGCTCTTAAGAGTTTAGCTCAATCATTTCGAAGTTAGCTGAATGCCAAAGGATCAAAAAACAAGTCGAATGGTAGACAGACCTGTGCAAATTTCTTCATTATGGACATGTACTTGGGTTTCATCTCAGCTGTTTCATGGGGTGGAAAAAGTAGAATGCTTTGGAGGCTTTTAATCTTTTGATCTTCTTTTTCCTCTAGTAAATAAACCAACTTAACATCTGATGGATAACTTGTAATTTGTTTATATCTGCAGTGGTGCACTAACACATTCTGTGAAAGCACTCGACATTTCCCTGAAGATCGATACAGAGCTTGCGCTAGAAGTAAGCCGGCGTACAAAACGAGGATGAGAATGCATGCAGTTTTTATTTTTTTTTTGGTTTACAAGTTCAGTAACTAAAGTTCTGGGGACGACGGATTGCAATATTCCCAGGGTGAGTCATATTTTGTTGTAGCGTAACATACATCATCAGGTTAGATTATAAAACATTGTTGTAGAATTGTTCCAATGTGAACTCTTCTGTGTTAAATCTAACTGCACTTGCTCATATTTGATTCTTGGCAACAAAAAATGGCTTTGCATCCTTGCAAGTTTGATACGAGTACGAGAGGGAAAAACTTTTGTGTTGCGATCATGGAATCCTAGCAACTCACAAGAGGAGTAAGGCCTTTAAAGGATTATCGTATGTCTCTGCTAATCAGTTGGTCAATTATCATGAAATTGACACTCTTTTTTACTTTCTAGGATTCCTACAACTCAGTTCAACATATTCATTGGCTCATTAGGTGTGGTTATGGTTTACTAAATGAAGCCTGGACATGGGAATCACTGCTCAATAGTAACTAGCACTTTGTACTGGTTCTCTGTAAAGAATGGCTCAGATTGTAAAGAATCTTGTAAAGTAAATGCATCAGAACATGCAAAGCAGGCTCATGGATGAGCTCAATTTGAGAAATGAGATGCCAGTAGGTGTCGAAAACCCCAGGACCATATAAATTAAAGATAGGTAAGTATACATGGTAAATGTTATTCTGTTGAATGCTTGAGCAAGTTCTGAAGTGAGCAAAATGTCAGATACTTCCCTCAGGTACTGTACTGATTTGCATGTTTTTGTAAAAGCCAGGTCATTTGGATTTTTATGGGTAGGCAAGTAGTAAATGGCCTGGGGGTTTAATTAATAGTACAACAGATGGCGCCTAAAACATTGCATAGAAACTAAAAGCTGCTTTTTTGTAGCTTTGAAATGAATGCAAGTTAATACCGGATCAGTTTAACTTATTTCCAACCAAGTTGCAGGCCTATGCTCATTTCTTTATTAACATGCTTCTAGCCTTCTTTATATAGGCCCAAGTCAGAGCAGCCAATTGCAGTAATAAATCCATATTGCTTCTGCTGGGAAATCTTCAACCACCAAAATTACCTGCTCTATGACCTAAAAGCTGTTTGACATAATTGGCAAATCTTGACTCCCTGGTTTTTACCTGCTTTCCAAAATATTGACACTGCTTAAAAACCTCTAGCACTCCATCCTCCTCCCTTTATAAGCGACTAAATGAGACCTCACTGACTGGTGGGATTCAACATTCAAAGGCCTCAGGCCGAATAATTTCTTGCTTGTTCGAACATCTCAACAGTAAAATCAAAAGGGCACAAGAATTTGGTTCCGGATGGAACCAGGAACGAAAGAATTCTCAGGGATGCTTCTGGGCTGGAACATGCCCCAAAATTTTCTATATCCACTTGGTATATAAAATTGCCAACCTTTTCTTTTAAAGTAGCTTGCTTTTTGGGAAAAAAGGAAGCAACCCATATGAATTTTCTGGTCACCAGTCCATATAGATTGTGTATGGGGAGAGGAATCTATTCGTGTTGGTGGGGAAATCGGAAAGCTTGACCTGGTTGTGGAGAGTGGAGACCTCTCTCAAGTGAAAAGCCACCAGGCACTCTACCCATTTTTTAGTCGTCCTTAAGTTTCCTCTCACTTTTACGTGTTGGTGCTGCCAACATATTTCACTTTTCTAGTATTCTTTCTGGTCAAGGTAATAAAAGGTTTCGAGTTCGTGCAATGCACTCAAGCACCCAACCAACCACATTAAAGTCTTGGAATATATATATATCGAGCAGATTAGATGTATTTATATCAAGTTTGGACTAATTAATTTAAAAATCTTTTTAAAAAAATGAAAGATGATTGGAAAAATAAAACCCATTTATTTCCAATAAATTACTATTCTCTTCTTATTTTGCAGAAACAACCCAAAAAAGACCAAAAAAAAACTTGGATGTAGTTTAACTCTTTTTTTTTTTTTTTGGGTTGGGGGGCAGAAGGGTGGGGAATTTGAGGAAAAAAGCATGCTACATTAGACTACACCGGACAAAATAGTTGACTTGCATACAAGAATATTTAATTTTTGTAAGTTAGGACCTTTATTTTTAGTTATTTGGATTTAAGTCAATGTGTACAAATTCCTCTGCTCCTCCCTTCTCTAAAAACAATTTTTTTTTTTTTAAGGTCAAGGTGTTCACAAATTTTTACTTTTTTTTTCACGGGATACAAGGATTGCATCCTCTTTTGAACTAGGAGAGGTATGTATGTAGTTTTCTACTGTATTCTACCAGAAAATCAAATATCACGAGACAAGCTAATGGTAGCATTCAATTAGGTAGCAAATTGGTAGTTTTACTCCCGCAGAAAAACAGAGAAACGGGTAGGTAGATTGATAATTACACCTGAATAATTTCATGAACCTAGAAGTAGTATACAACTGTTTCTTCTTCTCTACTGTTTCTTCTGCTTCCGTAGGATGCGAAAATTATTTACCTCTGACTGATGTGAAGTTTTCAATGACGTAAATGTATGACAAAAGAGAAGCATGGAGCATGGGTGACAGGACTTCGGATTCGACTTTTTCTTCATTTGTCACAAATTTTAGTTGAATTCTAGGTTTTTTTTTTGACCAGATTAAAGTAACATTATCTGGATTCTAGGACTATTAACCTTTTGAATAATCGTGTATCCTTTGTGTTCAAATCACATCTGGATATGTACAGTAGAATTTGTTGTCATCGAATGAGTCGAATATGGAATTTAATTTTCATAGAATTTAATTTTTGAGGTTTCAAAAATTAGAAGTCGTGAATTCTGATTCATCTGTCACCTCGTTATTTCTTAAATCACACCCCTCTCGTACTAGAAAAATAATTTTAAAAAAAAAAACTAGATTTTCTTTTGATTCCGAAATGAAAGAACCAAAAGAATATCTAAAATATAGATGGTGATAATTTCATTTTTTTTTTCTAGTACTACCTTCGTAAGTCAATTTAACTTAAGATGAGTACAATTGACGAGAAAAATAATAATATTGATAATTAACACCAAAATTGTTGTTACACTAAAATTTTGCATTGACAATACCATTTTTCAAACAATATAGGCATGTATATGGTTAATGTTTAGAGTTGATGATTTAGTCGTGGTGGATTTTAATTCCCCTTTCATCTTTCCATAGCTCACCCTTCATCTGTTAAATTTTTTTTAATATAAAAAAGCATGTGTTTAATTTTTTTTTTCCTTCTTTTTTGTTTTAGATTTTAAATGAGAACTTTTGTTCGATTCTAGATCCTACCACAAGCACCTTGGTTTTGACCAATCAAAATTCCCAACAAAACTTGGATGAGGCATAATTAGATATTTTGGGACACTAGAACATTGCTATATAATCACCATATCAGTACTAGATATTGGACAATCTAGTAATTCACTTTAGGCATTGTGCCCTTAAGATTTAATTGGAGAGTTTTGCTGCTGAAAACTACACTGCACAAAAAGAGGTTTGAACTTTGAAGAGTTTCAAATCGCAATGTTAACCTTGAAAATTACCTGTTGATTTTGATAGACAACTACGCGACTTCAACTGGTTTTTATAGAAGTATTTGGAAATTGTGGAATTGCTTTCCATCACAATTCATGGGTCAATCAGCAAATCCTTTTCCTTCTTCCAAAATGAGAAGTGGGTCGGAGATGGCCATCATTTTCATACAAAAATGTTAGGCAAGAGAAAATCTCCCTCGTTTAAAAAGAATAATGGTAAAAGAAGAATCAATGAAAGCTCAATCTTAATACAATCCACCAATTAAATAGATGTGACAGAAAATAAATTCCAATACACCCAAAAAAAAAAAATTCTAGTCTGATTCGCAAGTGAAAGAGATTTGCCAGGAATAATGTCGTTTCATTCAAAATCAGAATGAAAGTCTTGTGTTTATAAGCTAGTCAAAAAAAATCTCTATCATAATTTCATAATAATCTCTTCTTTTTTTATATAATTTTTATTTCCACTCGTTATTCCACGAAGATACCGCATATAAATTGTGGCTTTCTCAGTGGATAACCAATCAACGACGAGTCAGCAACTGTAATTAGTGAAATATCACCATCATTTTGACAAGCAAAAAGTAAAGAAAAAGAATTAAGTGTTGATTTTGAGGCAATTGTTATCCAATTGATCCACATAGATTGACTAAAAATGGGGGATTAAAGTTCAAACTAGTCATGGGAAATCCATTCAGCCGCCACCCTATGACTTTATTGAAATCTCTATCTTTTAAAATTTTTTGTTAATGACAAACAATTTAATATAGTTTGGCTAAAATAATACTATGTACTTACTTTGTCACTCTATTTATCAAACGCATCTAATTTCTTCACGAGACTCACGCATTAGGGACCATAAATTAAAATTTCATATGAAACCAGGGAATATGTACAAAAAAAACTGTTTATTTATTACTTGGCTACATGTGATGTCGTAAATATGCATCCCCACGAGTTCTCTTTCTTCTGTTTTTTATGCTGGAATTCTTTGTAGAAGCCGTACATAATGGTGGCATGCCAACCTTAAATTTCAGTTGATGTCAACTTTTGACCTTTTTCTAGATGCCCGAGCCTACCTATGCACCCTACAATAGATTGGGGAAACAAATAGTGTCCAAGTTATCCCTCAAAAATTGATTGGTTAAAAGGCTCCTAGTCTAGATTGGTGTCATTATTGCTTTGTTTGTTAACGACTTTAACGAGGAGGAGATTAAAGAAGAAAAGGGATTTTTTATTTTTTTAGTACAACATTTTCACAAGCGGTCTTATATTGGGGAAAGGAAGGAGGTCGAGAGGAGAATGAAGATAGATAAAATTAAATTATTGAAAATTTGAAGAGAATTAAATTACAATATTTTAGAAAATTTTAAACGAAAAATGTAAGTAGGGGATTTCAAACCCCTTACCGATAACAAGGAGGGATAAAATGGCCAACAGAGAGAGAAAAGGTCATTGATCCGCGGAATAAAATTATGTTTGTAGAAAAAACTTATATGACCGATACTCAATGGGCATGAGGTTTAGTCTTTTAGATGTTAGTTTTGTGTAAAGTGAGGTTAAATTGGTGCGAAGCATGCAAATGATAAACTATGTATCTCGATTGAAGTAATGCAAAGTGAAGTATTTCCATTTTTTTGAAAAAAAAGTGCCCATTAAAGATAGAAGAAAATGAAACACCTGCTCATATTCGTTTTTATTTTTTTTTATTAGGAGACGAGTGAAATTTAAAAGACAGAAAAGAAGAACTACTCATATATGTATATATATATATATAATGTATAATGTATCATTTTATTGAATATAACTTAAAATGTACACAACATCAAAAAACGACACTGTCAAAATTCCCAACAAAACTTGGATGAGGCATAATTAGATATTTTGGGACACTAGAACATTGCTATATAATCACCATATCAGTAGTAGATATTGGACAAGCGTGACAATCTAGCAATTCACTTTAGGCATTGTGTCCTTAAGATTTAATTGGAGAGTTTTGCTGCTGAAAACTACACTGCACAAAAAGAGGTTTGAACTTTGAAGAGTTTCAAATCGCAACGTTAACCTTGAAAATTACCTGTTGATTTTGATAGACAACTACACGACTTCAACTGGTTTTTATAGAAGTATTTGGAAATTGTGGAATTGCTTTCCATCACAATTCATGGGTCAATCAGCAAATCCTTTTCCTTCTTCCAAAATGAGAAGTGGGTCGGAGATGGCCATCATTTTCATACAAAAATGTTAGGCAAGAGAAAATCTCCCTCGTTTAAAAAGAATAATGGTAAAAGAAGAATCAATGAAAGCTCAATCTTAATACAATCCACCAATTAAATAGATGTGACAGAAAATAAATTCCAATACACCCAAAAAAAAAAAATTCTAGTCTGATTCGCAAGTGAAAGAGATTTGCCAGGAATAATGTCGTTTCATTCAAAATCAGAATGAAAGTCTTGTGTTTATAAGCTAGTCAAAAAAAATCTCTATCATAATTTCATAATAATCTCTTCTTTTTTTTATATAATTTTTATTTCCACTCGTTATTCCACGAAGATACCGCATATAAATTGTGGCTTTCTCAGTGGATAACCAATCAACGACGAGTCAGCAGCTGTAATTAGTGAAATATCACCGTCATTTTGACAAACAAAAAGTAAAGAAAAAGAATTAAGTGTTGATTTAGAGGCAATTGCTATCCAATTGATCCACATAGATTGACTAAAAATGGGGGATTAAAGTTCAAACTAGTCATGGGAAATCCATTCAGCCGCCACCCTATGACTTTATTGAAATCTATCTTTTAAAATTTTTTGTTAATGACAAACAATTTAATATAGTTTGGCTAAAATAATATGTACTTACTTTGTCACTCTATTTATCAAACGCGTCTAATTTCTTCACGAGACTCACGCATTAGGGACCATAAATTAAAAATTCATATGAAACCAGGGAATATGTACAAAAAAACTGTCTATTTATTACTTGGCTACATGTGATATCGTAAGTATGCATCCGCACGAGTTCTCTTTCTTCTGTTTTTTATGCTGGAATTCTTTGTAGAAGCCATCCATAATGGTGGCATGCCAACCGTAAATTTCAGTTGATGTCTACTTTTGACCTCTTTCTAGATGCCCGAGCCTACCTATGCCCCCTACAATAGATTGCGGAAACAAATAGTGTCCACGTTATCCCTCAAAAATTGATTGGTTAAAAGGCTCCTAGTCTATATTGTTGTCACGATAATTGCTTTGTTTGTTAACGACTTTAACGAGGAGATTAAAGAAGAAAAGAGTTTTTTTATTTTTTTTTAGTACAACATTTTCACAACCGGTCTTATACTGGGGAAAGGAAGGAGGTCGAGAGGAGAATGAAGATAGATAAAATTAAACTATTGAAAATTTGAAGAGAATTAAATTACAATATTTTAGAAAATTCTAAACGAAAAGTGTAAGTAGGGGATTTCAAACCCCTTACCGATAACAAGGAGGGACAAAATGGCCAACTGAGAGAGAAAAGGGCATTGATCCGGAGAATAAAATTATGTTTGTAGAAAAAACTTATATGACCGATACTCAATGGGCATGAGGTTTAGTCTTTTAGATGCTAGTTTTGTGTAAAGTGAGGTTAAATTTGTGCGAAGCGTGCAAACGATAATTGTGTATCTCGACTGAAGTAATGCAAAGCGAAGTATTTCCATTTTTTTTTAAAAAAAAAGTGCCCATTAACGACAGAAGAAAATGAAACACCTGCTCATATTCGTTTTTTATTTTTTTTATTAATAAGAGACGAGTGAAATTTAAAAGACAGAAAAGAAGAACTACTCATATATGTATATATATATATATATAATGTATAATGTATCATTTTATTGAATATAACTTAAAATGTACACAACATCAAAAAACGACTCACGTTTTTCACTAGTATTACATTTATTGTAAGGTTTTGGTGCACGCGTGACTGATGGTTGACATTTCTCAGTCGCCATTAGGTAGACAGGCATCTTTTATTTTCTTTTGGAAAAATTATCATTTTTCTTTTGAGTTTTAGTCAATTTAGTTCCTTATCTATCATTATGCCCATTTTAGCCCTTCAGCTTTATAAAAAAAAAAAAACAATTTAGAATCTATAACAGAAATTTGGAAAATTCTAATGTTATTAGTCGCATGCATGGCATGTGCATTGTTGAAAATGACTATTTTGATTCATTATCTTCAAGATCGCATTTTATTTTGTCACTTGCATATCACCTCATACCAATTGTCTGTGTGTGGTTTTTTCTCATTTCAAAGGTACAGATATAATATATGGAGCCGACTCCATTAGAGTTTTCTAAATTTTCATTAAAAGTCATACACTGACTTTGTTTTGTGAAAATGACGACTTCAATTGGTAAAAGTACAAAATTAGATGCAGCCTTAAAGACGTCAATACCAAATTGCTTCAGCAGCAAACTTCGGCTTTACTCTCAATAGTATCACCTAAAAGCGCACATCACAAAACCGACTGAAGCTCGGTTTTGAAAAAATTTGGGTTTTCTAAAAAGAGAAAAACAAAAAAGAAAGCTGAAACTTCACTTCATTGAATTTATAGTTCTTATGGAAAAAAAGAAAATACAGGTGAAATGTACTAGACAGAATAAAAGATACGCAGCCCACCTGACTCATCCAATGTGGAAAAGTTAGACCAGATGGTAAAAGTTTACCTTTCTAGTTGGAATTGGATTGATGCTGAGATTTACTTAATGGAAATGGTTTTTTATAAGCTTTGTTTCGTTTGTGGTTGAAATTTTAGATTCTTGGATGGGTGTCGGTGGATGTAAGATTTTAAACTTCTTGATCCACTGCTATTATTGATTAATTTGGAAATACCAAAATCTAAAAATTGGATAAAAATAGAAAATTCTGTCCTGTAGGATCATGATGTGTGCATATATTGTTATAGCACAATTATATCACCAATGGGTAAAGCTCCTACAACCCAAAAAAAAAAATATGCAAGGACTAGGCACATGTAGCATGTTAAGTGGGAGCAACTATGCATCATTCTTTAGTAACAGTCCATTTTAATCCCAAGAGATGGGTGGATTTTGGTTCACTGTGCGGTTGCAAACGAATCGAACCGCTTGTGAGAGCTCAATTCGACCTCGGTCAATATCGAGTTCGAGTTCGAGTTCAAAAACATTAATCTCGTTGACTCGTGAGTTGCTCGCGAGATCGATTATATATATTTTTTTATTTTTTATTTTTTATCAGCTCGCGAGCTAGATTATATATATTTTTTGTTTTTCATTTTAATAATAAAATTACATATATATCCCTAAATTTTTATTATATTATTAAGAAAAATTATTATTTTATTTATTTTTAAAAATAAAATAAAATAAAATAATAAATTTTTTTTTTAAGTTTGAGCTTGACATTTTGAGCTTGTCGAGCTCGAGTTTGAGTCTCATAAAATTAACTGAAGGTTCGGCTCGATTAGGCCAAAATTCGACTCGACTCGATTCGACTCGTTTGCACCCCTAATCCACCAAAAAAAGGTTGTAAAGAAACTATTTATATGAATGGAATTAAGTATATACATACCCGTATCTACATTTAATATTTAGACAAACATACACACACGAGCAAGTAATAAGTAACGTCAACAAAATCTTTTCGTTCATGACAAATTATGGACTCAGTCATATGACAAGAAAGTTAAGATAAAAAATTTTCATGAAGAAGAAGTTCCAAATGAAACAGATTATTGTATTAGTTTATTATGCATTGAACCGTGATTTACGAAGACGTGTAAAAGTTAATTTTGGAGTTGAAAGAACCTTTTCTTGTAAAGTGACTTGACCGCTTTTACCAAAGCTAAGATCTGCTCTTTTCCGCCCATAGCTGCCACTAAAGTTGTCATCATTACGTACACTAATCAAATGCTAAATAGAGAGATTACATGAAATTCTAAAGGTTTCAGTGCAATGTTGGAATCTGCATGACCATATAGGTAATTCAATCACTACACTCGAGAAATTTATCAGCTGATTAGTTGAAAATTTGCAAAAGAGACGAGATACTTAAGATAATATTTCTTGCTTTGTCACATCATGGAGAAATTATAGACTATCACTTTATCATCTAGACAAAATATCAAACACAAAGCATAGTAAAATCCTTCCTAGTTCTTATGGGGCATTATTATTGGAAGAGAAGATGTTCATCACTTGTTCCTTGAAAAGTTTCAAGAACTTCTTAGAAGCAAGAAGTGCGTAAAAAAAAAAAGAATACTAGACTAATAATTATCATTAGTTTTATTAGAACGGCAAACGATGTTTACAAGATTAATTACTATTAATCATTTTCTTACTTCTTTCATAAAATTCAAATCGTTAATTATTTAGGCACTAAGCAAGTCAATATGGTAACATGTTTGCACTCATCAAGAGTGAATATCTTCCAATGGACATGGTTAAACCTTGCACATTCAAAGGATTTGCTTTACATTATGTATAAAATGTTTTAAGGAAAAAAAGGCGAAATGGAGACAAATAAGGAGAGGAATTAGGCAAACTTCAATGGTGGGGAGCTTTCAATAGGATTTTAGCATTACCTTTTTGAAGACAGTTGAAAGATACATACTTGTAGGGCCATTGATTTCTATAATTGGACTAAGAGTCACCTATGAAATGAAGGAAATGGGACTCCCCAATTGTGCAAAATCGCTATCCCCACATGGACATGACTCATAAATGATGATGAAGATGGAGAAAAATACTTAAGGGGCGGCTTATCACTCTGTATTCTTATGTGTTGCTTTTAGTGATGTAACTTTTTGATGTTTAGGGTAGTGGGCTTCACTAAGCTTTTGCTGGTGGCCAACCAAAAAAAGAACTAAATCTCGTTTTAGACTATAAGCAAGGGATTCGAACTCCATCTGCAGTGAAAAAAATTCAAAAGAGGTGTTAGAGTATATTTGTATACCTGCGTCTTTAGGTTTTCCATCTCTCTCACAGCAATAAAATAGATTAAATTATATAAATGTTATCGTTGTCGAAAAAAAAAAGAGCAGTGGGCTTCACCTAAAATGCTAAATAAGAAACTCCAAATATTTTCGGTCACACAAAACATTAGTCACATATTGGAGTTTTTATTTTATACATTATTGAGTTAGTTTATTAAACAAGAAGCCAAGAAAATAAAGTTAAATATGAGGGGCTGTTGCTACCTGTTAGATGCAAAGAAATAAACTATCTTTCGGCACAACTTTGGCTGCTTGCCACCACAATCCACATACCTTGACGCAGACGTTGTCTTCTTACCAAACCCAAAGCCTAAATAAAGCTACCAAATCTCCCTCAGCCCCATGTTTCCTTTCCAGCTCCTTCAATAAAATAAACACCATCCTCTGCTTAGAGAATGGACCTCATCTAATCAAACACTATTGGCATCATTTACATGAATCTTTCTTTCTTTCTTTCTTTCTTTCTTTTTTTAGAAAAACAAAGAAATTAAAAAACAAACTTCTATTATCGGGAGAAGAGAAGAAGAGACTCGTTCCATTTCAAGATCAAGACATATCATGGGGATAATAAGCAATTTTATAGCGATCTGATAAATCGTCTACCAACTACACCTTAGCTGACAAGTGCCATTACTTTAATAAATCAAAAAGTGGAACCTAATATCGCATTGATCAATTGTTACATGTTTATGCGTGTGCGTGGGCGGATATGCATAGGACAGTTTTTTTTTTTTGGAATAAATTTATGGACGGGAAAACAGATATATATATATGTTCAAATACAAGTTGGAATAATCAAATGGCTTATTACATAGTATGACAAATTTTGTTCTTTCCCTTGATGAATTCTTGGTTGATTATCCTATTCAAGTATAGAAAAATTGGTGGTTGTATAAAGTTTATAACCACAAGTTTATCTACCTTTTGTTAAATTCTTAGCACAATTGAGATAGATTATTTAAACATCGTAGTAAACAAAGAATAGGCTGTCTTCCATTTAAATCTTTTAAATATTTAGAACCATATTTCTATATCTTTATCAAATCATCAATAATTCGTTCCTACCATCTAAACCTGATGAAGAGGAACAATCAACTAAGTGAATGGATTGCTTGGTAACTCGTGGTCTTTTGCGTTAATAATATGAGATTTCTCCTCTCCAAATCCAACTCTAAAAGAAAGTAAATAGGTATTTTTGCAAGTAGGAAATAACCAATGGGAACAAAATTTGTACTTTTCAATCAAAAGCTAAATTGCGCAATTGGGAATACGAAAAGATAGATCGGAAAATGAATTTATGATGTAAGCGATATATTATTTGGGATAATTTGCTATCCAAACAAGGGTTAGCCTGCTCGTATACAAACGATTATACTCCATTCAAATTGCACGTAAATTTGTTAGCCTGCTCGTAGGAGATTACATCTAATTGGCCATCCAACTTTTTTTTTTTTTTTCAAGAATAGAATATTTGCAACTTTATTCTTGTGATTGACATAACTTCTTAGGGTTGTAAACTTTTAATTAAAACTGATATGAAACATTTAAAGAACAACCCTCGTTCGAGACTCAGTTATCTAATTTGTTTTTAACTAAAAATCCAATTACTAAACCCCAAATCACTCTTAATTTTGGAGCAGAAAAGTTCATAAATTCCCCATAAGCTGAATAGATGTGATTGAAAGTGTGTCTTATCATAAATTATTGTATGCAAACGTCGCACAACACACATTCACATAAGCAAATACACAGTTACGGACAAGCTAGCTATTAGTTCTAAATTAACTTTTTTAGGTAAGGATGCAGATGTTTTTTAACCATTCCAATTTCTAAGAATGAGGTCATTTGATTTATGACCTCCAACCCCATCGAGAATTTTACAAATACATATGCCCCCTCTCAAAAAACATATAGTAAGAGAAAAATTTTCTTATTATGTCATCGGATTTAGTGGAGATTTTAATACCACAAATTCAAAAGCTAAGCCAATCGGTGAATTTTAAGTACGATTTGGCTAATGCGAAACTCGTTGAGAGGAGTCTTAAATATTAGTTTTTTTTTAAAAAAAAGGTATTTAAATACAGAAGTACAATAATTGTGATCGTGTGTATTTACGTGATAAATTAAGTGTAATTTATGCATGCTAATATAATATCATTACAAAAATCCAATTAAGAATTTGAATTTTTTTTTTTTTACTGGATTGACTTTGGACTTTAGTAGTGCTTTACCTGTACAAGAAGCAAAGCGCACATAAAAAATGTAAAAAAAAAAATTAAAGTTAAGCAAAAGAGTTCGAGTTGCCCCGTCAACTGTTCACGCGCTAATATGAGAGTGGTCAACATTTTCAATTCAAGCCTTGATTAACTCAAAAATCTTCCAAAATCCAAAGAGTAAAATATTGCTGCTGAGGCGACCACGAGCGGCCAAACTGATTTAATTCCGTGACGCTGATTCTGACCAATAGCAGCTCACATTTCAGAACCTTCAACCCCCACCCATTAAAATAAAGTAATAACTGTAATATATATATATATACACACTAGTACTATTTTATTCCTTCATTAATTAATTTCCACACTAAAATTACGCAATCCCTCATGCTGCCCACTATTACTAAACTTGTTTGTACAAAAGCTTCTAGATTTCCTACTTCAAATCCATTAAAATAAAAATTCCAAAGAAATATTCACCAACAGCACACAAAAGCTTCAAGATATCCTACTTCCAATCCATTAAAATAAAAATTCCAAAGAAATATTCACCAACCGCTCAACCAATATTTTTCTGATAGATAAAAATTTAGATCGATTCAACTTTAATCACCATTATGGATTAGGATATGATTCTTACTTCTTAATCACAAAAAGTCGATGATTCATTCTTATTAATTAAGTCAACTTGTGTGGGCACCAACTGTATTTTTATGTAATATTGATATTTTTTTAGAAGTTAATACACAATAAATATCAAATTTATCTTTCAAACCGTTAAGGAATTGCCTAAAGGGTCTTACTTAGAAAAAGAAAAGCAAAAAACAAATTCAATCTAACTAATGAATCTTGACCGTTTTTTTTGAAGAATATAACTTATTAAGACAAGATATAGAATTCGAATAATACAATATAAAGTGTGATGGTTGAGACGCGTCTATTTAAGTATTGCGCCTCATTTTCTTGGCATAAAGGTAAAGTGGACAGTGAAAAAGAAGGCAGAGAGAGAGAGAGAGACAGTATATGTATATGTATTGCATTAGGTAGAGCGGAGGAGGAGATATAGATACATGTATTATCTTACGATGTAGATGTAGTTTTTGATATTTGCAGCAATATTTTAATGTTGTTGAGGAGTGAAAGTGAAAGCATTGCCGGGAAAGTTGGGAAAGAAAATGCTAGTTCAAGTACTCCCACAATCGTTCTTGTTCAAGAAGCAGCTGAGGCGGCAAATACAACAAAAGAATACTATGGGTTTGGGTTTCAGAAATTTGGTTCTGGAGATGCGAGCCACCATAACCAAAGCTAACTCTTCTAATTTCTCCTCTTCCTCAGCCTTCTCTTCCACTACTAAAAAGGGATACATCTCAGCACTCTTCCTTTTCCTCCTTTTCATTCTCAGCCTTATCATTCTTTAGATGCTTCGCTTCCTTTTAACCACAGTGCTATCATATCAAGATTGGATTTTTCTTGCTTTGTTCAGCTAGTTTTGCATAATTTGAGACAATCCCACATCTTTTTCGGATTTTACTGATCTGGGATTTACTTGTATTGCACTTCTATTGTTGATTTGAACAGCTTTTCTAGCCTTTTTATTGGTGTTTCTGAAGTGGGGTCCTCTTTTTTCGAAGGGTTGAACTGTTGGATTGACAAAAGTAACAGTAAAATCTGAACTGGGGGCTTCCTGTGCTGAGCTCTGGATCTTGAGTTGTTGCTGATGCAAGACTTGATCTTGGAATCAAAAGTTGATGATTCTGGGATTGGTTGAGCTTAATTTTGGGGCTTAAGGTTCTTTGCCTGATGATTCTGATGATAATATGTCCATTGTAGTTGTTTTGATCATATATAAGGTTGTGTCATTCAAGCACTAATACAGTTGGTTGTAAATATACTGAGATTGTGGGTGGAATTAGTGGTAGCCATCTGTTTTCCCCCTTTGAAGTATTTTGTGATTCCAGGGGAAACTTTAATTCCTTTTTGTTGTTCCACTATATCAATTCTGCTCATTTCCCAGAAAAGATAAAAAAATACTGTTTAGTTTCCTAACTTGCACACAGAAAATAGAGCCCCACCTTTTTAATTCTGGGTGTTGTAGTTTTAATTTTTTAATCGGATACAGTTTCTCTTTTTCGATAGCAACAATCCGATAACATTTGTTCATTTGAGAGGCTTACATCAGGGAGAAGAGGAAGACAGTGGTAGGATATTTGCTTTCGTGGGGTCATTGCTGGTCTATGGGAATACCCGATAGTTCACTACTAGATTTGATAGAGAAGGTTCGGTCTTCGATTTTCTTGAGAGCGAGCGATACAGCGTCCTTGTCTGGTAGAATTCAAATGGCTAGCAATGGTTGCAAGTTCTGTTATGAGTGTGAGGTGGATTTTACAGAGTCTTCTCTCAAGTACCAGTGCCAAACCTGTGCTCGGTTTTTGTGTGGGAGATGCGTCCAGGACTATGGCCCTCTGGATGATGTTTTATCAGGACATTCAAAAAGTAGAGCAGGGTCTCTAGTCCCTCTCAAGTCTTGCAAATTTTGCTCCAACCTTAGTACGCAGCCTAAAGCTGGAAGAAAGTATAGTGACAAGATTTATCCGGCTCAGTCTCCCAGACAAAGTCCAGAACCGCCATCGCCAAGTTGTGATGGTGATAGAGTTGATGGTTATTCCCTACATGCCACATCCAAAAGTAGTGTTGCATCATTTTCAAGTCATTTGTCTCCAGTATCAGTCCATCGCTCTTTTAGCAGGTATGAAAATATAAGTTCATGATGCAAAATGTTGGGTTCTTTGCATACTATTACGTACTTTAGCAATCTGAACTATTTTATGTAATTTGTGAATATAGCAAGTACAGTTTTAGAGGTTCTAAGCCTTTTCAGTCTTGTTCTTCATAAAGCGTCGGTTTTGTCAATTTTTATATATATGTTTTACCATTATTGTCCATCTTCACTAATTTTCAGTGAAGTCTAGATTTTAGCTTCTAGTGCAAGATTTTCTGTCTCACATCATGCGTATTTTTGAAAATCGTATAACATGAGTTTTGCTCTCTGGATAAAGCGAATAAGTTTTGTGATCCAGCTCTTGTATACACGATTACAGTGCTTGGATTGAGATTCAACGCTAAGTCAATTATTATTATTGCTTTAATGATTGCAGAAGCGATGAAGATGAAGGAGAGGATTTCATGAGTAACTTTTTGAGTCCATCAAGTGAATATTGCCATGACACTTCAGATATAGAGACTAGTAATATTAGCACTAGACATGACTTTTACAGTTTCAAATCAGTTGGATCAAGTCCTTCTGATAGCCCCTCTAGGATTCATATTACCTCCAATAGAGTTGGGCATTTTGTACAGAAACAGCAACTAGGAACCCACAGGTCTCGAAATGATTGTCCCTTTTACCAAGAAAGCATGGCTGTTTTAGGAGGGCCTGAGAAAGGGACAGAGGATTCAGAGACTGCTGATGACTGTGTTGATAATTTGTCAATGTTCCAAGAACAGTATGGAAAGTCACAGAAGCCATTGGATTTTGAAAACAATGGTCTTATTTGGTTTCCCCCTCCAGCAGATGAAGAAAATGACGAGACAGAAAATAATTTCTTCACCTATGACGATGATGACGATGATGATGACCTTGGGGGCACCAACGGGACCTTTTGCTCCATCAGAGACGTGGATCCTAAGGAACCTCTGAGAGCTGTGGTACAAGGGCATTTTAGGGCTCTTGTATCACAGCTACTCCAAGGAGAAGGTATAAAGGTGGGAAAAGAAAATGGCTCTGAAGATTGGCTTGACATAGTTACAGCACTAGCTTGGCAAGTAGCAAAATTTGTGAAGCCAGATACCAGTAGGGGAGGCAGCATGGATCCTGTTGATTATGTAAAGGTCAAATGTGTAGCATCTGGTAGTCCTAGCGAAAGGTAAAATCTTCCTTCTTTCCTGATGCCTAAAGGTTATTTTTCCAGGTTCTGCATTATTTCAACTTCTATGAGCACCTCATTTTTGAAGATAAGCTGCTTTTTTATTCGTTTGTTGTCTCATGTTTCATGCAGTACATTTATCAAAGGAGTGGTTTGTACAAAGAATATTAAACACAAGCGCATGACTTCACAATACAAGAACCCAAGATTACTCCTACTGGGAGGAGCACTGGAGTTCCAAGGAGTTACTAACCAGCTTGAATCGTTTGATATCTTACGCCAAAAGGTCACTTTTCATTTGGTTTAGTTTTGATGACTTTGGATGCTTGAAGGTCAGTTTGTTCACTCCTCATTTTTGGCAGGAAATGGATCATCTGAAGATGGTAGTTTCAAAGATAGAGGCTCTTCGAACAAATGTGCTACTTGTTGAAAAAAGTGTATCTTCGTATGCCCAAGAATACCTACTGGCAAAGGATATCTCTTTAGTTTTAAATGTCAAAAGGCCACTTTTGGAACGGATAGCTAGGTGCACTGGTGCTGTTATTACTCCAGCTGTTGATAAGATATCCACAGCACGATTAGGACACTGTGAACTCTTTCATTTAGAGAAGGTCTCTGAAGAGCATGAGCCTCTCAATCACTTTAACAAGAAGCCATCCAAGACTTTGATGTTTTTTGGGGGTTGTCCATGGCGTTTAGGGTGCACGGTTGGTTCCACAGCTCACATTCTCTTAAATTTTTTTCTTGCATACTAGTCTGTTATTTGCAATGTGGCTATCCTAATCTTATGAAGTCTTCTGCTGTTATGATAACCATGGTATAAAAAAGAATGTACGGTTACTTGGTTTGGCAATATTGGTTGCCGTTCTGTGGTTTATGAGCTCATCTTGCTCCACCTGTTTCGATTTCTAAAATTGAATTTTTTCTATTTCATGGAGCTTCTCTAGAACTAGAGACACGAAGTGCATGGCTGTTCTTATTGTTCTTTTTGCTCAATTTCCACAATGTTTCTGGAATGTTCCATTATGGTTTAGTAGTTAAGAACTAAAACAATCTTGAATGAATTTTACTAAGTGGCCAGTTTTACTTTACTTACCACCAATACCTTCTGTTGATCCACATGGCAATAACATAGTAGATCTTTTTGTTGCCGTGCAGATTTTTTTCCTTTTTTAGTCTGCGTAGCTTCTATCTCAGCAGTCAGCTTTAAGGTTCTAGAAGTTTGAAGAATCTTTTGAGATAACTCACGCATTTATGTCATTGTGACATTATAAATATCTGATAATACATTCATCAAATTTCTTTGCTGATCTGTGATCACGTGGAACCTGCTTAAGGTGGGAAGTTTTAAAAAAAACAACCTGTTCCTTTTCCTTTCCTGTAGGTCCTGCTGAAGGGATCATCTCGTGAAGAGTTAAAGAAGTTGAAACAAGTTGTACATTATGCAGTTTTTGCAGCCTATCATTTGTCTTTGGAGACCTCCTTTCTAGCTGATGAGGGTGCTAGTTTGCCTAAAATGGGAGTTAAACCCTCTGTTGCTGTTAAAGAGAGGATATGTACTGAAAATGTTATTGCCACCGTCACTAATTCTGTAGTTTCTAGCCATTACCAGGAGGTTGCTAGTGTACCACACATTGCTTTGGAATCTGATGGTCTTCATTTGGAGCCTGACTTGCAGCAATCATTTTCTGCGCATTGTAATTCTGATTATGATGCTACTTCTGCAAGAGAGGAATGTAGATATAGAAATGTTCCTCTTGATGCACATACTGTATACTCAACCTCTGACACAGGGCTTGACCATACAAATTCTTTATTTCCTGGTGGCATTCAAAATCATATCCAAGAAGATGCAAATTCAGTTCAAGAGGAGAACCAGGCGGTCGAAGTTTCTGAAGTTGCAAGGCTCCAAAGAGCTGATGAAACTGAAGAGTCAATCGAGTTCTATTCAGCTGCTGATACCAACCAGAGCATATTGGTTTTTTTTTCGAGCCACTGTGTACTAAATGAAACTGTATGTGAACCTTCTCGACTCCTTCGGATAAAGTTCTATGGTGATTCCGATAAGCCACTTGGGAGATATCTTCAAGATCATCTGTTTGATCAGGTGGTCTATCCTTGGGTACCAGTTTACTGTTCTTGTTTTGGTTTTACTAATTGACACTAAATATGAGTTGCAATTTGTTATTTGTCTTGTCAGACATACTGTTGTCAATCATGCAAGGAGCCAACAGAGGCTCACGTCATATGCTATGCTCACCAGCAGCGGAATCTTACTATAAATGTGAAGAGACTGCCCTCAGTGAAGCTACCTGGGGAAGTTGATGGGAAGATATGGATGTGGCATCGATGTCTCAGATGTGCACCTGTAGACGGTATCCCACCAGCAACTCACAGGGTAGTGATGTCTGATGCCGCTTGGGGTCTATCATTTGGGAAATTCTTGGAACTCAGTTTTTCAAATCATGCAACTGCTAATCGTGTTGCAAACTGTGGTCATTCTCTCCAAAGGGACTGCCTGCGGTACTATGGGTGCGTGATATGTAATTAAGACTGTTTTCTGATTTCTTTGATGTCTCACGTAAAGAACAAAAATTTAAGCAATTATTATGTCTTTCAGAAGGGGTAACTAACATGGTTTTTTGGTCTTTATTATTGTTTTTTTGTAACAGCTACGGGAGTGTGGTTGCATTCTTCCGGTACTCACCTATTGATATTCTATCTGTGCATTTGCCCCCTTCAATTCTTGACTTTAATGCTTCAGGACAGGACTGGATAAGACACGAAGAATCTGAGGTGCTATATCAAATCTAATTGGAAAGCTCTTACTGTTATTTCATTGCATTGCCTCTAAATGTAGTTTCCATTCCCCCCTATGATTCTGCGATCGTAAATTTGATTATTTTGGAAATTGCTTCCTTTTCCTGACAGCTTTTGAGGAAATCAGAAGCCTTATATGCGGAGATATCTGGTGTTCTTCATAACATTGAAGAGAAACTTTTATCTTTTGGTCATGAGTTCTCTGGTGTAAGCGAGTTGCACAACCATGTGATTGAGTTGAAAGACCTGCTCATTAAAGAAAACAATTCCTACAATGTGAGTACCAGTATTTCACATGGCTTCTTTGATTCTAAATTCTTGCATGAGTTTTTGGAGATTAAACATGTTGAAGTGCCTTCTGAGTTTCCTTTCTCAGTTCATTCTCGTTTGTTTGACAGAGTATGCTTAGAATAGCAGAGAAAGAGACACTTGAACTGGCGGAGGCATCATTAGATATCCTTGAAATTAATCGCTTGAGACATTCCCTCCTTATTGGTTCACATGTATGGGATCGTAAGCTTTTTTCATTGAACTGTCTTCTTACGAGGAGTTCTAGTTCCAGGGCTCCACAAAAAAGTGAAACATTTGTGAAGCATAGCAGTTCTGAGCATTGGGAAGAAGTTGTGCCTGAAGTTTCCAAGTTTCAGGAATGTCCAATGGAATCTGTGAAGTCTGAGCAAGAGGAGACTAACATGTTGCCACATAGACTTTCTATATCTGAGGACTCAGCTTCATATGAACCTAGGAGAGAGGAGGAAATGCTTAAAGATAGCAAGAATGCAGTTAATACTACAGCCCTGGAATGTGCTCCTACGGCTGCAACTGCTCTTTCTGAGACAATAGATTCTGCATGGACTGGTTCTGGTCAGGTTTCTGGGAAAGCTCAGTTGCTTAATATGTGTCAGCCTGATGGAGCAGAAGATGTTCCATTTAAGCAAATAAATCAAGGTGAAAACCCTCCTCTTAAACGAGTTATGTCACCAGCTAGAGTTTATTCTTTCGATTCTGCTATGAGACTTCAAGAAAGGAGAAGTAAAGGACTTCCACCATCTTCATCGCATCTGTTGATGCTTAAATCTTTCCATGCTTCTGGAGACTACAGAAGTATGATTAGGGATCCCGTCGCCAATGTTCAGAGGATGTATTCTCAGATGTTACCATGTGAGGCCCAGAAGTGTGACCTTTTACAGAATGCCTCGCCCACTTTTACCTCTTCTACATCTCTTTTATCTGATGGAGCAAGGTTGATGATCCCTCAAAATAGCCAAAACGATATGGTTATTGCTGTTTATGACGACGAACCAACAAGCATAATATCTTATGCTCTGAGTTCCAAGGAGCATGAAGAATGGGTTAGTGGTAAGCCACTTGGACCTGGAGGAAGCTTGAATGCTGGTGACTTGAATAATGATCATTCAACAACTTCTAACATATCAGGTTGGCAGGCTTTTGGTTCTCTGGACTTCGATTATATCCACTATGGGAGCTATGGCTCTGAAGATGCTTCTACTGCAATTGGTTCTATATTTACTGATAACAAGACTTCACCTCATTTAAGAATTTCTTTTGAGAACAAGTCTTCAAATGTTTGGGAGAAGGTAAAGTTTTCAGTCATTTGTTACTTTGCAAAGCAGTTTGATGCCCTTAGGAAGAAATGCTGTCCAAGTGAAGTGGATTTCATACGTTCATTAAGTCGCTGTCGGAGATGGAGTGCCCAAGGTGGAAAAAGTAATGTTTACTTTGCCAAGTCTTTGGATGAGCGATTTATCATAAAACAAGTTACAAAGACAGAGCTCGAATCTTTTGAGGAATTTGCTCCTGATTATTTTAAATATCTGAAGGATTCTCTGAATTCAGGGAGTCCAACTTGTCTTGCTAAAGTCCTCGGGATTTACCAGGTTAGGCCACATTTCTTGGTTGTGATGCATTGTCCCTCTATCTTCTGTGACCTGATTAGGTTGAAGGGTTTATTACACTAAATCCAAAAGGTTTACTACTACACTCCCTCCTCCATCATACCCATGGAGAGAAGAGTAATGAAAAAGAAATGCAAAACAAAGTAGCTTACATCTAACCTTCTTCATGAATTGTAGGTTGGTGTCAAACACTTAAAAGGAGGCAAGGAGACAAAAATGGATTTGATGATCATGGAGAACCTTTTCTTCCGAAGAAAAATATCTCGAGTCTATGATCTCAAGGGCTCTGAACGG
This sequence comes from Coffea humblotiana, assembly GCA_023065735.1. Lineage (NCBI taxonomy): Eukaryota > Viridiplantae > Streptophyta > Magnoliopsida > Gentianales > Rubiaceae > Coffea > Coffea humblotiana. The sequence continues at coordinate 6,854,631 of CM041218.1, read as the reverse complement.
TCTCGCTATAATGCTGATACAACAGGGGCAAACAAAGTGTTGTTAGACATGAATCTTTTGGAAACACTGCGTACAAAACCAATATTTCTTGGAAGCAAAGCAAAAAGAAGTTTGGAGAGAGCTGTTTGGAATGATACATCTTTTCTAGCGGTAAGTTGCTTCCACTTTTACCTAATTGCGCCAGCTTTGTGTTACATTTTTTCAGCTTTTAAAATAATTCTGGTTAAAAGTCAAAAAAATGTCGAATCATTTCAGGGTAGCTAATTTTCCGAGCCTGACTCTACATGCTGCACATGATCCCATTTGTTTTTTAATAAACCAACCATTTTTCAAGTATGATGTCTTCTTTGTGCACCTTTTTTTGTAGGCCAATCCTACATTAATTCTAACAAAGTTATGCCCTGCCGCATTTGAGTTTAGAAATCTTGTATTGCTGAACTTCCTTGCTTATCCTGCATGTATTTACACTGCATATATTTACAGGTGAAAGTTCTAGAGATTAACTGTTTCTAGAAAATGCGCTTCTCTGCCAATGAAATGAAAATTTAAGGTCTTTTTAAGATCAATGGCTATCAAGACCACAATATAGCATGAAAAAGAAGCCAGCATTTTCATAGTCATTTACTTATTTGAGGACTGGTAGTGCTTTCAGTTAACAAGATCAAGGTTGATTTTTTGTTTAAATAATTACAAGTTAATTTCTTCTTCTTACCAGTCTGTTGATGTGATGGACTATTCTTTGCTGGTTGGGATTGATGATGAGAACAAAGAACTGGTCTTAGGGATCATCGATTTCATGAGACAATATACTTGGGACAAACACTTGGAGACATGGGTAAAGGCCTCAGGCAATACTTGGTGGACCAAGGAATGCTTCTCCGACAATTATTTCTCCGAAGCAGTACAAGAAAAGATTCAGAAAAGCAATGACAACTTACTTTCTAACAGTACCTGAACTGTGGTCAGCCTGATCAAACGTTTAAATTTGCTTAATAACAGCAAATTCTGTCATTAAGCAAAAGGACATTAAACTGCACAGCAATGGAGCAAATACAGATTCTTGACGGTGATTGCTTCCTTTTGTAATTTTGTGGGGAAAAATCTCCCCAAAAGGTTGTGCATACAGAAGCAGGGATCAGTAGAAATTTCTTCTTGATGCTCCTTTTTACCTTTTGTAAATTTATAGAAAGCGGCATGCATAGGCCTTCTAATAAAATCAATTTTTCTCCTCCAAGGGTGTCTCATCTTTTCTGCTGGTTTAATTTTGATTTTAGAAGCATTTCACCTGCATGACAACTTACAAATTTTAGGAGTCTAGGAATTCCAATTCTTTCTGGCGTGTGCCCTTTTGGCTGGCAGGTTCAGGTAATCTTAGTAAAGGAAAAATCAAAAGAATGGTACAGAACGGATGTTAAGTGGATGTTGTATAGTTGTTCCACGAAGATGAGCAGTCTTCTTGATTACGGTTGTCAGTGGCTATTCTATCATATAGAGGGGGTGTAATTTTTCATCAAGATGAAGAATATCCCCATCCTCTTCCCAGTTTCTTTCACATATCTTGCTTTATTGTGGGAAGTTGAGGCCTAATAGCGACGGTAATCTGTAAGCTCTGAAAGTGTGAAAAGTATCCAGACAACTTCAACTAGGCTTTTAGCTGGATTATTCCAAGTTGTTTCGCACTCAATTACAGGATGTCATTTCTAATCTTTAAATAGTCCAAATTTGTGTACAAAATTTGACCGAATACTCGTGTAAACAACTGTGGAGATAAACTTAACGAAGGATTTAGAGATTCTAAATTTAATTTCTATTTCTCCGTTCTTCATTTTTAAATCTCAACCTTTACTTGTTTAACACATATATATGTATGTATATATGTATATAGAAAATGTTAAGACGGGTCAGTAATAAACTTATCCTTTTGTATATACACCTTTTGGCCATGCGCTAGAATGTTAGGTGAAATGCTTGGTAAGATGCCTGTGTGGACACAGGAAACCTATTTCGTTTTTATTTGTTATTCTCCTGTGCCCACTCTTGAATTTGGATCAATGATGTTGTGCCTTACATTTTCTTTGCAGTGGCGGGCCAAAAAAAAAAAAAGAAGAAAGAAAACCTTTCAACTCAAGTAGGACACTTTCGTATATTATTTTGTTCCATGCATTTTTTGCGATCTTTCCCAGCCTGTTATCTATCTTATATCCTTCACTCAAATGCATATTCCTAGCTTGTTCTTATGGCCCTTTTTTTTTTTGAGTTGCCTCCAACCAGTTTTTATTCAGGGTTCTGCGCTCTTATTCTCCTAGAGTTTCTCATATCTTCGGTGAAATATTTGGATTAGAAGAAAGTATTGAAGCACTAAAAGTCTATGTACTGGTGGATAAACTTGGAAGATTGTTTTGAAAGAAAAATTCAAAACGCAAAACTGCCTCTCTCATTATTCTCCTCAAGCAAAAATAATGTCCAATATGCTCAGCTCCCTAAGCAGTTACAATATACAAAACTAGCTAGACTGAGTAGTTGGTTGCTGAGAACTTTGCTGGGGAATTTGGAGATAACATTCAGACAGAATTTGGCTGCGGATGCACTTCAATATCTGCTTGCTTTTGGGGTGGCTAATTAAGACACTGCCAATTGGATTTCCCCTTCTGTGAATGGCAAGAATCCCACACGTTTCTGCATATTACAAACAACATAATAGCTTTAGTAGGGCTTTCCAATTGATGACTTAAAAAAACGGATGTAAATTCTACAAGATGATTTGCATCATAATCCGAGAAACTTTAGAAAAATGGTGGAAAATTTTCAAGCAAATTGTGATAAACAAGATGATAAGTGCACCTACCCAAAAACAAGATAATAACTGTGGTTGGGTTGATTGATAAGGACTGGTGTTTTGAATAAAGAATCCGTGCACCAAATTTGATACTGTTTTGGTTATTGAAGTAATAATAATGGAAGCTTGAAGGATTCAAACCCCATATTGTATGAGATCAGATGGATCGTATACTCGCTTATCAAATAGAAGGTGCTAAATTATACAGCCCAATTTTGTTGGCAGGGGACCAGACAAGCAATCTGTTTGGTTTGGTTGGTGTACCTGCATGCTGATGCTAACACTTCATCCCCAACTCTTTTTTCCTCTTTGTTTTAGTAGTTGTACTGTTCTGGGGTTTGGGGAACTTCTTCTTTTTTTCTTCTTTTGGTTGTTACATCTTATGAACCTATGAAACCAATTTTCTTTTCCTTGCAAAGGTGTTTTGGAACTTCTAAATGTCTAATTTTTGCTTTCTTTCATGAACAAAATATGATGAGGGCTAAGTTTTAGTTCCTAAAATAAATCTTGTGAGAAACGTAATTTCTCTTTTGCCTTTTTTAAGAAAGATTAGAAGAAGAATCGGCAATAACCCCCCCCCCCCCCCCCCCCCCAAAAAAAACAAACAAAAAAAAAGGCATATAGTTAATTACAAATCGTATTTTGTTTTCATTGGCTTATATATATATCTGTAATTAAAAGATCATAAATGAGATAACAAGAAGAACCCCCCCCCCCCTCCTCTTTTCTCTTCATTATCCTTTCACGTAGTTTTTTTTTTTTGGTTTTCACATGGATTCAAAGAATGAAATGAAACTAAAGATCAACACAGAAACCATATATTTAGTGAAACCATGCTCATGTACGTGAAAGAAACAAAAAAGTTGCTAGTGGACGTGGATAATGGATATTGAGGTCTACAAATTAAGTGGTAAGAAAATAACAAGTGTCCGAAATATGGCTGTAACAGTCAGCTTGACCAATACAATTGGACAAGCCGCCATGGTCATGTAGACCCCTTTACAAAGTAGAAAAAAGTACAGAAAACCGAAAGAAAACAACATAACCAATAGATTCAGCCCAACTACACAGGGGTCCATCTACTTCTTTTGTCCATTGTTTTTCAAATAAAAACTTGTTATCAAATGCATAAACTCACTTATTTTTTTGTTTGAGGGAGGGGGGGGGGGGGGGAGGAGGGTAGGTTTTCATTTCTTTAGGTTTCATGATATGTCAAATTATTTTTTGGGCAGATTTCAGAGGTTGGGTGATTAAAATAGCCAAATGAGGAAAATGTCAACTGATTAGTTTGCTACTTGTTCTTCAAGAATTGAAGGACGAAGCAGCTGCGATTTGACAATCTTCCAGAAAACTTTATAGATGCAAAAGAGGTTTGAAGTCGTGCAAGATGATCAGTGTAAAAGCAAGAAAGTCTGCGCTGAAATTACATGGCGGTTGTGTTCCTATTCTGTAAAATAATGTTCTAATTAGCCTAGTTGTTTGTTGGTATTTGATAGTAAAACCATGCGTACATCTAACAATGCCCTGGATTCATAACTTACTATTGCTAGTCTTCTTTCCCTAATGCAGAATATTTTCAACCTATTAGACTCACTAAACTATATACAAATTTTCTTGACCTTTACTATGTCAATGAAATAAACGAGTTAAGAGATAATCTTATTCTGAAATATCAACTATTTCTAGTATAGACTTGGTTCACATCTGGATGTCCGTGTTGGTTTGGTATTTTACAATTCCAATGACATGAAATTCTGGTCATCCTTACTGTCTGCAGACATAATGTACAAATTTAATTCCTAGCTAGAGTATATCAATGGTAACTTTACATGCAGGACCTAATCCAAGCACAAATGCAAAAAAAGAAAAAAAAAGGTATTAAAATGCATTTCGACATTGGAATTAAATCTGATGTATAGAAAACATCCAACATCTCAACAACTTCAACCTTCACTACTAATGCGTTTGACTTTTCTAATGTTACCGTGAAAACGATTGCATATTTTTAAGAATGTGAAAGGAGGTGGAGCTTTTGAGGAATCGGGTAGATCTCAAGAAAGCTCTAGCCAACTTCAAATGGCTATTAGAAAATGAATTCCTCAGTCAAATTTTTAATCAGTTTCTTCTCCATTATTCAAGGGCTTCAATGATAGCTAACCTCAAATAACTTATCACAACATTATCACAATTACGTACAACTAAAATAATAACTAATCTTTCTAGGCTCAATTTTGTAATGTTCTGGCACAGTTTCTGTATAGCAAATTAACGTAAAGAGTGTAAAAAAACTCATTAAACATGGCATAAAATTTGGATCAATGTTAAGGGGAGCAAGAAAAGAAAAATACCTCACGCGGTTTTAGACCTTGTTTAACAATTCCGTGTTCATTCTTCCAATGATGCACCTTGCTAGATGCAGCTCCGCCAGCAGCAGTGGCTGTGTTTGCCACGCAAAATTCCATGATTTTCGCGGCCGCCTCGGCTTCATCCTTGCTCTCCATCATCATTTTCTCCACTTGAGCCTTGGGAAGCCTCATTTTTAGCCTCATTGCACCATTGGGTGAGCTTTCTTGACTCTGTTCATCAAGCACAATGCTGGCTGGTTTCAAGTGTGAAAGATCCGAGACTGATCTTCTGGCCAACATCAGGCTTTCGAGTCGATCTTTCGCACTCATTTGAATCCCTGAACGAACCCTCCTCGGGCCTTTGGTATTCTCTTCAGGAAACTTGGGCAATTCCACTAGAAAATAGAGCCCTTTTGGTTTCAGCTCTTGTTGGGGTTCCAAGGGCTTTGCTCGAATGCCAAAATGCTTTACAGCTTCGGATTCTAGTAAAACAAAGCCTGGATAATCTTTCACTACTTCACCAGCATAGATTGGTGTCTTCAACTTGATGGTTTCACCATTGATTTTCATCACCTTTGCAACCCTTTTGCCCCCCAAACTGTTGCCCATTTTTCTTGAGTATACGTTTTCTCTTTTCTCACTCTCTTTAGTATGGGGTTCTCTCGTGATTGTACTTATTTCAAATGAGCACAAAGCATAAAAGTAGGGATGTTGCTATCTTGTTTGGGACCCTCGACCTCAATTAGCATGGTACGCAGTTGTTAGATGAAGACATTGTTATATGTATTGGTAGTTGTTGTTGTCGTCCTTTGGGATTATGGTCAAAGAAAGAGCGCAAATTTTGAAATTTGGAGATCCCTTTGACAAATCCATGAGAATTGAGATTGATTAGTACAAGCTACAAGTCATTAGTCATTCAGATTTGAAGTCTTGACAATTTAGCCACGAATAACTTGGAGCAATTAACGTTTATGATTTGATCACGCTTCATTCTTTTCAATTCGAGTTCGAAAAATAATGTGCATCGATTTACAAACGTTAAATTTAAAAGCTTATTTTTAATGTTTTACAATGAGTTTATCTATAAAAAGTCATTAAAAATCACGACACGTTCAAATGTTATTCGTTGTTCAATTGTTTACTTAGCTATTGAAATATTGATTTAGGAAGTAAAAATTATCTCCATGGAAACAACCACGTTCACATGTTTAACTTGGACAAAATAATCCCCAAGATTCTTTGTTACAAAATGGCCGTGACAATCGTGGGGAGAGATGAAATATCACTAAACTATTCCATGAAAATGACCTACGTTAATCACGGTGTGGATCCAAGAGTTTTTGAGGGATTCCATTAATCATGGGGGCTTTTTGACTTAACTCTTAAAAACTTGGAAATTCTCATCATATTTCGTGAGGATGAGGCTCTTTTTTCCATGAAAAGTACGAGTCACTACCAATCTGATGGTTTTTTCATGCAAGAACTGCTCTCACGTAGAATATTGTTATAATTCTTCTAGTTGCCTTGAAAAAGTAAAATGTGGAATTACTACAAGAACGTGCATCATAGACTTTTTCTTAAATTAAAGGTCAAATTTGATTTTCAACTCTTCGACTTGTAAACTTCTCAAGTCTTCCGTGTACAACCTTGATTTTTCTCAAGTACGGTACACAATTCTTTCTTTTTACTGAGACCTACCATGCAAAAAAATTAGCTATAAACGATAGAGTTTGGAAGTAGATCACAAACAGTTAAACGACAAATGTACGTCTTTTTTTTTCCTTCTTTTTTTTCCTTCCCTCTCTTTTCCTATTCGATATATAAATCAAAGTCTATATGCAATTCTTTGTCGGGTTTAAAGTCTCCCTTTGAATCAAAAAAATCTATATGCAATTGCATATAAACATCATTTTAAAAAAAATGTATTTTTTCTTCTTGTGGATATTGTTCGCAGCCAATCCCTCATTGCACGTAATCAATGACTTATTTTAAATAACTATTTTTTCTTTCTTGAGTAGTATACTTAATCGAAGAGAATTAATGAATCAATGGATGCCCAAGTTTTACGTATCTTTGCATTTAACCCTTCTCTAATCAGTACTACATCCAGACAAAGAAAAAGAAAATGCAGAAAGAAAGGAAATGAGCACTTGGAAACTAGCCAACTTCGCAAGTCTAGGTTCACTGCCTTTGAGGATAACTATCCAAAATGAAAAAGAAGCAAACCCGTGACATGTTGCACGTAGCTTCAAAGCTTTTATAAAATGGATCTCTTCGTTTTTAGTCAAAAATAATTAATACACTGTACCATAAAACATTAAAACAGTAGACAAGGCAGATGAGTTTCATGGGACCATTCTGCCATTGGTATTACAGCTTTATTTTATTTTATTTTTGATTGAAAAGGATGATCTAACAACCCAAAGGTTCACCTTTGCCTGGGAGCTGAACAGCTGAACTTTATCTCCTTTTAGGCCCAATCTCGATGGATTCATACATATTTAAACCTACAGCTGGAACTCCATTAAAGAAAGAACTAAGGGTGGCTAACCGACTCCTTTGAATCTCTCATACCTTTGTCGAGTACTTTTCTCTTTCTTTAAAAGAAAAAGGGAGGGGAGGTTGTCCTCTTGATTTATCAGTGTAGACGAAAAGGGTCGACCTAGGAAACTTGCAAAAGACTAAAGGCCTTTGGGATTCTAGCTTCGCCTAGTAAAAATATCAGATGAATAAGGTTCGCATGAAACAGTTTCTATTACTCCTTTTTTCATCATGGGACCGAGGGAGAATAAGCCTATCTTTATGGGATTGAGGGAATACTTACATTTCCCATACGAAGGCCTTCCTGATATCTTTTGCATGTATTAAAGAGAGAAGAGAGGAAACATTATGCAGGGAAAAGAAAAACTATTATTGTACGTACATTTCTTTGCAGATGATGTAATTTTCCAATGGAATTCAAATCCAGCAGTATGATTAGTCTCGATAAATGAATTTAAAATAAAAATGTCCAAAGATTTCTTTCGCACACTCGTCATACAAGAAAGAGATGCACTCACAAACAATGGATAAATACAAAGCAAGTGATGAGAATGGCTTCATGTTCTCATCTGTAATAGCTCTTTCTCTTTTCACACTTCAAAAAGAGAACGTGTAAAATTATGTAATATAAGAATCAAAGAAAAAAAATTAATTGGGAGGATCTTCACCTCTATAGCACTTGTTACAGATGATTAGACTTGCGAAGGTGCTCCAATAATGAATTAGCCTTCCGCTTAGCCCTCTCTGTGCCATTCTTGGTAAGCTCTGTAAGAGGAATAACCACGCCAAGTCTGCTTAGACAAGCAAGATTATATTGATCCCTTTTGCACAAGCAAAGTAGAATAGCAGCTGCATTTTCCTTGTTACGCGGCAGACCTGTCCTCATCAGATCGATCAACACAGGAATTGTGCTAGCATTCACAATGGCAGCCTTAGCTTCTTGGTTGCCAGCAAGAACTGAAAGAATAGTCAGGGCTTCATCAACCATGCCACTGCTCGTGTCAGACAGCATTTTTAGCAATGCTGTAATGATGCCAGCCCTAACAGCCCTGCCTTTATTTCCTTGATAAATACACAGATTAAACAATGCTGTGGCAGCATCTTTCCTTCCTCTGGTGCTCCCATTTTGGAGCAAATCTACCAAAGCCGGTATTGCCCCTGATGCGCCAATTATAATTTTATTCTCATCTGCAAGGGACAAGCTAAAGAGGGTTGCTGCTGCATTCTCTCTTGCTTCCATGCTTCCAGCTCTAAGGATCTGAACAATAGAAGGAACAGCACCCGCAAGCATTATAAGCCCCTTGTTATTTTCAAATATGGACAGGTTGAGAATAGAAGTGACAGCATGCTCCTGAGTTTGATTATCTTCACATGCCAACAGCCTAACAAGGACAGGAATAGCTCCAGCATCAGCAATCAAGATCCGATTATCTGTGCTTCTTTTAGAAAGTGATCGAATCTCTGCTACAGCAGCCCTTCGTTCCTCAATGGACCTGCTTGAGAGCTTGCGGACAAGTGCTTCGATAGCTGCAATGTCCCCACTAACATCACGAAATGACCCATCACTCTTTTTGATCCTCCCATTTGTTAACGCTGTTGGTTGCTCTACATTGTGCTCTGTACACCATTGACTTATCAGGCTTCTTAAAGCATAGTTTGGTGTAAGTTTGAGATTTTCGAGCTTCTGCTGAGTTTTTGGACAAGTTGTGTTTCCGCAATCTATCCATCTTTGGATGTATGATCTCTCATAAGTCTGAAAAATAAAAGAACTATAAGTAGAAAACAAGCAACTGCAAACAGAAAACGAACAACCGTAGCATACATAATTAATTCTCCTCACCATTTTTCCATCCAACACATGGACATAGAGATATATACAAATGCATGTCTCAAAGTTTGAACAGTACCTGTCCTGTAGCCACAATAACAGGATCCCTCATTAACTCAAGAGATATAGGGCATAGGAAATCATCAGGAACTATAGAAGAATCAGATTTCTTGTTCTCTTCTGGGCTCTTGGTGGAACAGCAAGATTCATCAATGCCATTAGTCTCGGAATCCTTTGGCTGACAAATCTTAGATGATCTGGAAAGACTCTTGCGCCTTCCCTGCTCCTGAACAATTTGAACTGAACCATCATCGCCTTCTGAGTCCTTAATGTTTGCAACAGACCCAACCTTTTCTCGCACATGATCAATATTACCTATATTAGCTATGTGAAGGCTTCCAATTAATCTATTCCTTAGATGAAATGGATCAACATCTCTGTTCAAGGGTTGTGATAATGCCCGCGATAACATATTTGAATTTAAAGGCCCACCATATCTATCAGTGGCTCTTCTCAGCTGCGACCTAACCAATTCAACCTGACAGAACAAACAAATATTACAACAAAATCCAGGAGAGATGAACAAAAGCATAGAAAACTGAGCGTAACTAACCTGCTCTTGAACTTCTTCTGAAATATCAAAATGATCATATGGTATGCTTGCTAGAGCTTTTTCCAATTTCCACGTCACACATTGGAATTGAAAAGAGAATTTCTTTGCCAACTCAGCCTTCAATCAAGGAAAAACTCAAGTTGAGGAAGGCATCCCAAATTCTTTATCACAAATAGAACAAAATACTGCACTAACTTCAAGCATAGGAAAAATACACTTCAAATATATCCAATACTTGTGTAAAACGATTACCACATTGTGATGACTAGTTGCAAAGGTGCAAAGTTCATAACTTTTATTGCCAAGAAGTAGTAATAATTTTGGAGCAAGTCAAAAGAAAGAGAGCAACAGAAGCCCCATTGACATGAGTGGTTTGTGACTTTTTACCTACACTATCCACTCTATATAGAAACACTGGAAATCTACCTCGAATTTGAACTGAACAACCAATCTGTTATGCTTCAGTGCCATTATATACACAACTTAACAAGTTTCAACTCTGAAAAGCTTCAAAAATTAGCAAACAAAATGATCCTAACCATGGAGGATTCAGGAAAACCAATACCTTAATTTATGACTCGATGTCAACACATACCGCATTTCAGCGAAGAAGTGAATTGGACAAAAACTTCAAACAATGTCTCACCTAAACTAACCAACCAAGGATCTTGATTTCACCCAAACAGACAGATTATTAGATTTTATCTCCTGAGACTTTTCCAGATAATTCAAGATATACCAATCTATGTAATCCCATTAAGCCACCAAATTTTCATAACAAAAGAAATTAGGCTACCTACCATTGAACTTTCATGGGGGTCAGATCAGCATAAAGTTAAAGTCTAAAGCAATCAGTATAAAGAAACAGCCAGTAGTCGATACTCCGACCCAAAAAGCAAGAATGTACAAACTTCACAATTTGTTAAGACTCCGAAGCACTAACTAAATTCATGCAATAAAAACAACCCAAGATTATAATCTCAAGCGAATTTCAGAATGAAAAAAGAAAATCCTCATACAAATACTAACGTAACAGTGAAATGATTTGCAACTACTTACTGAAGAAATCTCGGGATCAAAAGTGTTCGCAGCAAGAAGCAACCTTTTAGCAGCTTCAAGTGCCAAAGAGAGATCGAAAAGGGAAGAATTGGAGGAAGAAGAAGAGGAGCCCGCATGACCATTGTCATCATAGCCTTTAAACTCCTCGATTTCTTCAAGCAAATGAGCCAAGAGCGAGACTCTCCTAGCCAAATTAGTACAGTCTTTCTGAAAAGAACCTGAGAAGCCGGCCTGAGAGATCCTCACAACGTCGTGAACCAGCCGAAGTGGTGCCTGTAAAGGGCGGTCGCCTGCCATGGCGGTGGTAACGTCTCCGCCGGCCATGGGGTGGTGGGTGGGGGCCGGGGATGCAAGTTGTATTGGCTCCACCACTTAGTGTGTGTTGTATTGTCGACCACAATGTGTGATAACTGATAGAGAGTATGGGACAGCTGATCTTTGTAAACGTTTGGTAAGGACTTTGGACAGCCTCGGATTATTTAATAATTTGACAAAATTCTTCTGGCATTAAAATTTTTTTTAATTTAAAAAATGGAGGGAGATTCGAAACGGTATTTTATTTGTTCATTTATTTATTTATTTTTACAAGGTTATCCCGAAGCTTTTTTGCTAAACAAGGGCAATTGGGAGGTAAATTAATGAGTAAAATAAAGCTCCTCTTTTTTTTTTAAAAAAAAAAAATCGTTTTTGCTTACTTGGATAAATAATATTGTTGCCAATTTTCGTGATACTTATTATATGAATAGATTTTATCTCTTAATTTTGTTCTTTTATTTTGATTGTGTTTATTGGTAATGATGAAGAAAATTGATTGCAAAATGTAAAATTGTTGAAAACATCTAGATTGGAATTGATTTATACGAAATTGTGAATATTTTAGGTTACATATGTTTATAAAATAATTTTATTCTAGTACGCTTACTTTTATTGTTTAGACGGTAAATTTTTTCACCTTGAAATTTTAAATTGACTAAACGTTTTTATGTTCTTTTATCGATGAGTATTGCTATGAGAAATCAATAAGGTCGACTAAAGGCATTTTCCGTTTAATTGTTCAAACACATATGATTTTAAACATTTTTTTTTACTATTTTAAACTGATTATATATTATGACATCTTACAAGTTCATTATTTAACAGTTCCATATTTAGCTTAGTCTCACAAAATTAATAGTCCACTTTTTATCTACAAAGACCAAACATTATTGAACACAAAAATTATAAGATTAAATCTTAATTATATATACTGACACTGTGTACACTACCACCGTTGAATCTGTAACATAATCCATTATATTTACAACTTGAAAGCCATAATCAATGGTGGGTGCTGAAATTAGTTGACTTAATCAACATTATAGAGAAATTATACAGAAAAACTAGACAATGGACATGATTGCAAGAAATGTGCAGGAGACTAGGTTGGTTGAGAACATGTCAATAGTTGAGAACTTCAAAATGTTTTAGCAAAATTTCTAAATTTGGAAAGTTTTAATTATCCTCCAAACCACAGTGGATGGAGAAATATATATATATATCTCAAGAGTGCAATATGAAAGTCATAGGTGAAGGAAGTTGGAAGGCAAAGGGGAGGAAGAAGAGCCGAGATTCTCGGAACCGAGTGAGGAAAGCTGGAAATTCGGTTTATGTAGGAAAAGAAAACAAAGGATTACAGTTGGAAGAAGAATATCTTGATTGGCAGCTGTTAAGCCCTGAAGAATACCTAGGCTGTAAAGACACATTTTTCCTTTCCTTTCTTTTTGTCAATGATTGCCGAATTTTTTAAGGTTAAAAAGACATCAAAGTCGTTGGTTTTTTCTGTTGGCTGAGCAGGCAAGATGCTGTTCCAATGGGGAGAAATTGAGATAATCAGCAGTTAAGGACAATCATTGTCCATGTTTTTCCTTAACATTGCCATGTGTACGGCTTGGTAGATGATATACTTTTTTATAAGATAAGGGATACAAAGGGATTTCTTGATGATGGCCTTAGATGTAAGTGGGATCAATGTTCTAAAGAAACTGCCGGAGTTCCTCCTTTGTGTTTGATGATGTGTTGATTCTTACTTTTTCATAATATTTGTCTACTCAAAAGAACGGTATATAAATATTATTTGAGCTCCATATTTTGTTATTTACACTTTCACCATTTGTTATATCATATAGTTTAATAAATGAAAGTTATATAATAAAAATGATAGTGAAAGTGCAAATAACAAAAAGAGGAGTGTAAATAACATTTCCCGGTTGTTATTGTTAAAGACTGAGACACAAATAACATTGCTCATTTAATAATATGCAAAAAGCCTCAAGTCCTAATCCTATTATATATATGCAAACACAGTTTGAAGCTGAAGATGTGGCATTCAACTTGAATCATTCTATTTGTTAATGCTTTATCTGCAAGGATTAGTTAATAATTCTAGTGAATTAGACATATATTTTCACCTTTCGCCCTTTTCCTGGTAAATAAACATACAATTGCCATATTAGTCTTGCAATTCTTTTTTTTCCTTTTTGAAGGAGACTGGCATTCTTTTTCTTTTTTCTTTTTTTTTTTTTGTAAAAAAACTACTTATTAATGATATGAAGTATGAACTGATCATTGGTTACACATAGAGCATATAAGAAATCAAAGCAACATTTGATTTTTTTTTTTTGAAATAATAGAGGAGGAGTAGGATTTTAGAACTATTGTGACAGGGGGAGGAGGGATTAAAACCTATAACTTTAAAATTTTGAAACCTCAACTTTCATCATTAGACCAAGATCAGTTTGGTCGAAACCCCGTTCAGTTGCCAACTCTTAGGTTACACATGGTTCTAGAAGACTGGCATTCTTATTTACTCCTATATTATTTGTATCAACCAAATGAAAAAACAAAATCTCACTTCCTTTGGGTTGTGTTATCATTAGCAGACTAGGCTTCAAGGCGGCTATTGTTATCCAAATTCTATTGTTAATTTTCAATCACGTAATTCCAGCAGATTAACAAGGTTCAAATCAATGAGAACACACAAAAAAAAAAAAGAAGAAAAACTAAGAAACATCCAAATTCTATTGTAATCAACATAATCCAAACTGATTAACAAAAGATGCGATTTATATACTTTCCACGAATATTTTTTTTTTTGCCTTCAGTGGGGTGTCCGAACTACATTGGTAGCCGACTAATCCCCACTGGGCCCTGACCCCCGCACCACCAAGGAGCCAAGGTTTTGAAAGAGGGCAGAGTCGACCACACGACCCAGGGCCTAATGAGGACATCCCGCTGCCAGCCGCTCTGCACCTGGGGTGCTTCCACGAATATTTGGGTTTGCATTTTTTGTTGTTGTTGGAACTGATAGATAATGTTCCTGCCTCAGTACAATATTTATTTTGGGTGGCTGTACGTTTATGCGATTTGATATTGACCATGTCTGATTTTTTTTGACTTGGTATCTCCGTATCAAACTTGTTTTCTTGTGATGAAAGTATCACAAATTTTCGTACATCTGAGCAACACCAGATCTTCCCAGTATTTCAACAAACAAATGGAAAGTGAAATGGGAACATGACAATAAGAAAATGTGTCGTCAAGAATTGTCTTTTATTTTTTCAACAAGAGTAGTCATTCTTGGAAATATAATGCCCCCATCAAGTTGTTTTATTATAACAAGAAAATGGTTTCCGAAATATACAACCAATTACTCCATCCGTCCCACTTTGATAGTCCACTTTGATGGTCCTGTTTTCCTTTTTCGTCTATCCCAAATTGTAGTCAACTTTTCAATTGAAGAATGTAGTTGTATTTTAATTTTCCTAAAATACCTTTATTCAATGTAAGTTGTTGTTACTATAAACTTACCCCATTTAATGAGAGTTGATTCTTTTTTTACTATCAATTCAAGTTCCCCTAAAGTTGTACTCTAATTAATGTGAGGATATTTTAGAAAAATAGCTACCTAAATTGATTGTTTCAACAAAACTAACTATTTTTTTCTTAAACTGTGTGAAAAAGAAACCAGAACTATCAAAGTGGGACGGAGGGAGTAACTGATGCAAACATTTGGTTTAATCTTATGAAACGTCTAGTAAACTAATAGGCAAAGTTCAATATCTCTAAGTTAAAATGTTATTAAAAGAACTCAAGAGATACTTTAAAGAAAGTTGAACGGTATACGACATGTATCCTGCAGGATTTATGCTAAATTGTTCGATGCATGGGAACAAATTTCGTCAACTGGAGAAGTGAAAAAGGATAATCACTGGCTTATTTTACACCTAAAGATCATATGTGTACAAATTCGCTAGGATAAATGCTGACAAAATTAAGCTACTCAAATGCATTCATTAGTTTCATTTGCCAATGAGCTAAACATAGGTATTGAGTTAGTGCATCAATAAGTCATTCATTATTGACCACTAATCTTAGATAAAAAGAAAAGAACAACTTATAACAAATCTTCCAAGGTCGGTATTTTGTAGGACTTTGTGGGAACGTAACCGACTTAAAGATGCAGAAACAAAAAACGAGGGTTTGAATAGTAAGATGAAACTCACACCAATACAAAGTACAAAAGTACAAATTAACATCATAATATATATAGAGCTATAGGAATAGAGTTGCTTATAACTAAACAATTGGAGAGTTTCAAACCAAGGAAAACAAATTTGACTTGGACTTGGACCTTTCAATCGGCTAAGAGTAACATGAAACTAAAACAGTTGTGGCAACTGCTAAATAATAAATAACTTAATTTTACTTCTAGAGGCATGATTATTATGATTTTCATCACTCTGACACAATAGAATGTGCGATTCCTTTAAATTGCTTAGTTACCATTTGTAATTATGTTTAGTTTTTATCATAACTTAAAGAGTTGGAGCGTATACCAAATTGAGATTGCATGCGGTGAAGAAAGGCACGAGTACTTAGTACTAGAGGTGTCAAAACTGGAAATTCGGAAGGATTTGAACAGGTCATAATTAAATAATAAGAAGTATAATTTGGTCAACTCATTTATACCTATTTAATAAATAGATCAACATAGACGAGTCATAAATGAGAATGAGTGTACTCAATTACCCAATTACAACTCATTTAAAATTCTGCTTACTTTTTTGAATATTGTTTGACAAGAAATACTAGCATTTTATTACCATTAGGTTGGTAAGAACTTCAAATTTAATCACTTAATATAATACGTTCCAAAAGTTGAGTTTAATTGTACAATTTTAAATAGATAATGCTAGTCAACTACCGACATCTCTCTCTCTCTCTCTCTTTAAATTTGGCGAGTATCATATGGATCAATCGAAAATAAAATGAACATTTGGATAAAGATATAGAAGATATAGAAGATATAAAAATAAAAATAAAATGAAAATAAAAACGACTATGGTGTGGATTTGTTTGGATAGAGATTATTTGTCAAATTTTATTTACTTGCATCATCAACACATTTTATAACCTTTTTTGTTATCTAAATAAATCACATCAAAAAAAGTGCTAATGTATTTTTTTAAAAAATAAAATTATCTATTACCCAAACACACTATGCTTAGGCTTTGAGACATGACAAACTAATCAGTTGGGCCCATAAAATATTTCAATTCTTTCTATTCTATTAGTTGGAATTCAATGGCCCACAAAGGGTGTTGCCCAACTCATACGGGGCTTCATGCAACGGTCATTAGAATGCTACAAAAAGCCCTACCTTTGCTTTTTCGGCCCGAAATTATATCCAATACTTAATGATTAATACTATTATCATTTTTCCTTTGTTTAATTCCAAAGTCTCTCTCTCTCTCTCTATATATATATATATTATGTGCAAGTAGTTCGGACTCGAACTACTTACACTACCTCCTACTGAACCACCAAACTCATCCTTCCTCGTAATTCCGATATTTCTTAACTGCAACGATGTCATTTGTTTGTAGTTTGTACTAATATTTAGACCAATGCATATCTCCAAATCAAGAATGCTTGGTAAGCATGTGGTTCACGAGTACTAACCGCCAGGAAGGAGAAATATGGTTGTGAATTTTTTTTGATATTATCTATTCATATTTTCATAACTTATCCTTCATTTAAGTGATTTAAAACATCTCTTTTGTTTGGGATGAATCTTTAGATATATGACACATATAAAACTTGGAATGTAAATTCTCATGCATGTAGTTTTGTCAACAAATACATTGTCAAGGTAAAAAAAATTAATTTTTATGTCTTAGTGTCTTACATATACATATGTATGTGTGCATGTAAATAAAACATGTGTTGAACAGATTTTGATTTAGTGGTTAACGTTGAAATTTCAAGAGTTAGAAGTTCTAAATTCAACTCTCTCTTTGCCTCTCCTTACTTTTTAAATTCCCCATTACTTTTTCTTTTTACTCTAGCCTAATTTAAGAGGAAGGGGAGCCTAACGGTTCCGTCCGAAGAAACCACTTGAAAATAACAACTACAATTAAATGGCAAGTATACGGTGAGAGGTAAAGCGGCAACCCTACCAAGATTTAAAGTGACCAATAGTCCAAGAGGCAGCTGACTTTCACCTTTCCCTTGTCGGAGAGCACGTCTTCTTAGTCATACCTAACTTTGGGAAATTTTAATGAAATCCAGGAAGAATTCAATGATAGCAAGATGGGCTCGAGCATAATTTTTAGCGGCAGCAGTTAATTTATGACTACCCTACCCTTTAGTGCGATAAAAAAAAATATATTAAGAGCAGTGCTTGTACTTTTATTGCATGACTGTATATTTCATTCCCTGATGTGTAAGTACTTTCGCAGCCAAAAAAAAAAGAAAGAGGAGAAACCTTCAACTGTATACTCTAGCAAAAAAGTTCCAGCAGGCACCTTATTTATTTATGTCAACTATAATACAAAAATATAACGCAAAAATTAGATGCCTGGGAGTTTGCGGGATTCTATATAGCAGGACTTTTTCTGTGTTTGCTTTCAAATTGATGAAAACAAAAGCCAGAAAAATTTGTTTGATTGCTGTTTCACGTTGTCGTTAAACTTGAAAAAAAATGGGGTTTTCCAAAAATTAAAATTAAAAAAGAAGAGTTGAAATTAACAGCATTTTTAACACACAAAAGAAAAACAAAAAAGGTAAGGTAAACAAAAAAAAGATAAGGTAATTAACAACGTGAATAAGCTACTATTCAACGGGACCGGTGCTTTAAAACTGTATATTCACTCGTCGCTTCCCGTTCTTCTTCAGTCAAGCTTTCCATTCCTCATCCATGTCGATGCACCTGTTCCTGGCAGCTCTTTCCTATCTGTATATGAATAATTCTGCATTGTTTATGGCAATATTCACGTTCAGGAATAGTTTTTTCTCTACGAATATTGAGTCTCAATTGCTCTCCCATCTGCTCTATAATTGGATTTTTGAACCATCTTTTACTTTTCTCTCAACCTTATCCTTCGTCTATAACTTCCTGAGTGATCAAGTCTTTCTGTACCGTACAATTTTAACATGTTTCCTTTTGCTATAAGTTAAATTTTTTTTTTTAAATAAGTGTGAGATCTTGAATCCCTACCATTTTATTAATCAACCTAACCCTCCATCTGCTGTAGGTTAATATTAAAAACTAGTTCAAAACGACATCAATTTTATAACTTAATGGATTAATTTGCTAAACATTGAGGAAATCAAAAAAAAAAATGTCGTATACATTTTCATACTAATCAAATAACATCCAACTTACAATTAAACTACTCATCAAATCAAATCTCCATTGACAATTTCTTTTATTGGTTTCTTCCACCAACAATCCGGTTGATGATGGAGCATGGATTAACACTGCAGGGGTTTAGTTGAGAATCCAGACTAGGGTATATATCTAGATGAAAAGTTGAACAAATGATAGAGATTTTTATTGTTTCCGTCTTTGTATTCTCTGCGAAAATGGGCTAGAGTTAAATTATGAGAAAAAGTTGGTTCAGCAAGGCAAACAGATCCAAACTGGGAAGTATGTCAAATAAAATAGTTAACCAGAATGAGTAAAGCGATAGAGAATATTTCCAAATCAAAATGCCGCGTCTCGGAAGGAATGAACTCATCTTTCAACTACCAGTAAATCCGTATGGTAACACGAGTGGCCACCTAATAGGCTAATTTAGGCACTATCAGAGACAAGCCATGGATTCACCAAGTAAAGCCAGCTTGTCAAGATCCACTCCTAAAAATTCTTAAAATATATACACAAAGAAGGGGGGCAAGTAAAGCTTTTTTCTTGGCAAATTTTATCAAATTGAAGTACAAAGTGTTAACATTAAAGACGAGCATCTTGATTATTTCTTATTGTACTTTTGGTACTTAGACGGAATGCTTTGCAGTTTTTCATTTTCGTCAGTTGCCAAAAGTTTGTATGTCTACTTTTCTTGAATGAATATTTACTTCCTTTTATCTGTCCTGTGCAACAGAAAAATATGTAGCCCTACACAGTTCTTTGTTTACTTATTAACTTTAGATAAACTTGAATTCTTGGTTTATAGGATTGATTGGACGTTTTCCTTCAAACTATTGTACATAAAAAGTTTCCTTAACTTTCTGAATGGAAAAGTGTTTGCCTATTTTGAAGAGAGAGAGAGAGAGAGAGATAGAAGAGAAAAACAGAAAAATAGTTCAACCAACTAAACCAAGAGTAACTTGTTTTGCCATGAAAATGTGATTTACCATTACACATATACACATTAAACAGAGAGTATTATCACCAAATAACTCCATCTGCACTATATTTTATTTCTAATTTTTCATCCAAGTTATCTAATGGCCTATGTCATGGAGTTCTCCTCATCGTCTGCAAATCAAGTAAACTGGTCCTCCCTTTTACTGTTATCTGTTTATTTTTCTTGACCTCAGAAAAGTCACCAAAAAATCAACGGCTAACTGGGGAAGAATAGCAGCAGAAGAAGAAAATAGAAAAAGAAAAGTTATTGGTGCTGAATTATCAACATTGGAATTCAGTCCATCTCAAGCCTAAGAAGTTGAAACTGTAAAGTGATTGTAAACCTTATCGTCGAATCATCTTTAAGGCCAAAGAAGATAACCGGTACAATAGAGAGAAAATGACTATACAAGACCTTATCTCTGCTGCAAGATTAGAACGAAAACAGAAGCTAAGCTGCTACTCCATTGACTCTGTGTTAGTTGTCTCTACTTGTCCTTTGCAGGTGATGAATATTATCTGAAACTGTCAGTCAACGACCATGATTTCCTTTTTTTTTTCCCTTTTACCATTTTCTTATCCCGGTTCTTGAACTAGTACATCCCAGATCCCATAAATCTTGTTGATTTAATAGAATTGGTGGTTTTCTGCAGATTTTGGAATTTGGTGTTGTTCTTGTGGGATATATTATTTTTGGTTATGTGGACCTTAACCGAATCGACTAGATTATCTTAGGCACAGTAGTCTTCCGAAGTATCACCAAAGATAAAGAAACTCATAGTTCATGCATAAACAAAGTACAGAGAAAAGGATTGTGGGGGAGAGGGTCCATGAATAAGGTTGTCCGTACACTAAAAATTGTGTGTGTGTAAGAGAGACAAGCTTTTGCACAGGTTAAAGCCAGTTGTGATGTTGATTATAACTGTTAACCTCCTAAATGTCTAACTGGATTGTTGTGGAATAGGATATTCTGAACAGATACAAAAGATACAAAAAGATCTCAATTACCAAAAAAAAAACCAAAAAGATCTCAATATCGATTGGTGCATCACATTTGAAAAATCAACAAAAAAAATACTACGAGACTCCAAAAATCTTCCAACATTAGATGAATCACTGTAGTTCCAAGCTGCTCTTGTCTCGAACAGTCAAATCTAATATAAAACTATTTCAAACCCATTAAAAAAAAAGTGTATTTCTAAAGTTTCTATATCTAAGAAAACAAATATAAGAAATCTCCATTCTGACAATAAAATTAACAAAAAAAAAAAGGATAGCATTTTGTTGTGCTACTAGTTTAGTACCAATAGGATAGAGAAGATATTTCACTCGGGAAAAAGTTTTAAACTTGGAGATTGAAAGTTTCATAAAAAGGCTAAATGAATGAATATATGCTATTACAATAAGCTATTGTAAAAGATAGGTCTACAATGGAGTTATGGACTTTTTCTTTATGAAGTGAAAAAATAAAAATGGGAATTTTGCCTGTATGTTTTGGTTGAGGAATGTGTGTTAATGTTTTTTTTTCTTTTTTTTTTTGGGGTGGGGGTTGTTCATATGGTCCTTGTACCGATCCATAGCAAACTAACAGCCTTATGCCACAATTTCCTGTGCAGCTTGCTAAACATACTATGACATGCAAAACCAAACCACCAGTCCAAGTCAACTTCTTCACAACCCTAATATCGAGAGAAATACCTCCATTACCAGCATAAAAGGCGTACAACATCTATTCAGCATCATACCATTGGCTCTCTCTATTTCAACCCTTCCCCATCCATCCACTCCATCACTCTCCAAACAGATAGATATAGTAATTCAATGAGGAAGCCTTGCTGTGATAAGGAAGACATGAATAAAGGAGCTTGGTCCCAGCAAGAGGATCAGATGCTTACAGATTATATCAAGAAACATGGTGAAGGTCATTGGCGAAACATCCCCAAAGCTGCAGGTGTTTTTAATTACTCATTTGTCTGTTTGTGTTACAATCTCCAAATAACAAGAAGAACAAATAGAACAATTTCTCCATCTTTTCTGTCGTTTTTTTTTTAAACATCCCTCCATCTTTGTTTGTCTTGTCTGAACTCCAGAAAGCACCGCTGCAAACAAGATACTAGCAATTCGACTTTTTTTTTTTAATGTTTGTATTTAACCATAGAAAAGACAAAATACAGAAAGAGTAAAATGAGGAAACCATTTTTTATTTATGTTTCTCATCCCCAAATATTTGTTCTTTCTTTTGATCAGGCCTGCTTCGTTGCGGCAAAAGTTGTAGGCTGAGATGGATAAACTATCTGAGGCCAGACCTTAAACGAGGCAACTTCGCTGAAGATGAAGAAGACCTTATCATCAAGCTTCATGCACTCCTAGGCAATCGGTATAAATATGATTTCCCAATATTTTTTTCTTGTTTTACATTTTGCTTCCAAAATTGCACTTAAGATTGAGGTATGAGCTCATAATTGTACTTAAGATTTCTTCCGTTACACAAAAGAAAAGGAGTTCTTTAGGATCACAGATTGTTCTCAATTTAGACACTAATACACTATTGACCTAGATGCATATTGTAGTTTCTACCTAATTCTTTTTACGACAGTAGCATTATACCAATTTTCTACTTTTCCAAAAATGACACCATAAGACCTGTTGCAATCTATTTGTTTTGTCCAATCATTCAACGATATTGAAAGATGAGAATTTGCTAAATCAGGTGGTCATTGATTGCTGGGAGATTGCCAGGACGTACAGACAATGAAGTGAAAAACTATTGGAATTCCCATTTGAGTAAAAAGCTAAAAAGCATGGGAATTGATCCAAAGCACCTTCGTCTGAGTCATTATCTTGCTAGGCATCGAATCCATGGCTTTACGGCAGGTGAAACTTCATCAGCCATAAAAAATTACCAACCCTCTCCTCATGATCAAATAAAATCTTCAGGAATTGCAAGTGATCATCACCAAGTTTCTGATGCTGGAAGTTGTGTAGATGATGATGATTCAAGTACCGTATTGCCTGATCTGAACGTGGATATAGCATCTGACTCTTGTCTTCCTTCAGGAGCTGCTACTGAAGAGAAAAAAGAATCGACTTCTCTTCCATCAGAAGATGCAGTTAACGAGAAAACCAAGGATGAACAATATTTAACATCTAGACAAACTGAACAACCTTTATCTCCTACCCTGCCACTTTTTAGATGATTGTTGGCTGAGTAATTGTTGCCTATATTCTTTTTTGGTTACAGGGCCGAACTCCTGATTATGGAGCAAGCATCTCCACTTAGACTAACGAAGCCGAACCCCTGTGTTAGGGAACCGGCATTTCCTAGCAAAGAAGCAGTAATTGCAATTCTCATTTGGCTCCCTTTTAGTTGAGTAGATGTAAAAACCTATATATGTTTTGGTGTTTTTCAGTTTAATTGAGAAGAGTTTGGCTAGTTTTTCGTTATTAGTATAATTTGATTGCATGATATAATAACATCCACATACAAAGCAAAACTAGTGGCATATTGTGAGCCAGAGATTTTGGGTAGGGGTGCAAAATTGATTTTGAGAAATGATATTCTACTAGCGTAATTTTAAAAAATGATGATTTGCAGTTAGTTAGTTTGGTATCCTTCTTAAGCCCTTCTTGATAGTTAATATCATGTTAACGTGAAAACATTTTAAACTAGATTTCGGTATGAACGAGTCATTTGTGATTACAAGATGATTTTAATAAAATTAGAGTAAAAATCAAGTCCATAAAACATAATACTTTAGAAACTATCCACCCAATAATGGCTACTCACTTCTGTATCTTCTCTTTCTTACTATCTTGCGGGGGAAAAAGAAAGAAAATGAAACACTATGCTTTATTACCAAATTTTGGAAAACAAACACATTCCAAGTTTCAAGTTGAAAGTACACAAACAAAATAGCGAACCTTCAAATGCTCATTCTACATTTTCATGAAAACTCCTTTTTAGAGGCAATATATAGAATTCTAAGAAGATCATATGTGATACTAAAGCATTTAATGAGAAGTTAAATTTTGTACATCAACTAATGCAGATTAAATTTTTTTTTGTTAAATTACTACATAGTCCTGTGGTTTCATCGATTACTAGACTATTCAGTAACACTTTCAAATATCCATATAACTTCATGTAGATTTATGTAAAGTGAATAGTTGACGAAAAACCTCTATAACCTGTTAGTTAAAATGTCAGTATTATTCTTAGGTAAGTACTAAATAGGTCGAAATTAACTACTTTACTTAAAATCATGAAGAGATTATGTAGATATATGTAAAATCACAAGTGTATATCATAATTAATTTCAGCAAGCATTTTTTTGGAGTGTGTTTGGGTCAACCAATTTCCGTCCATTTATCACTTTTCATAAAATTACAAGAGAGTTACAAAAAAAACTTTGAAACTTAAGAAGATCATGTGCTAACGTTCAAAATTTTTAAGGGTGAATAATAATTCACGAACATAATTTGGATAAAATTTTAACGTTGTTCACAAGGTAAAATTTAGGAGCATGGGGTCAATGGAATTTTTTTAAAAATTCTTACGGGAGGGTGAAAGAGTGGTTAGCCGGTTCCTTTCGTGTTGGCCATACACTTTCATTTGGGAGCAAGTATTTATGTTCGCCAGATATGATAAGAATGAATTTCTAGTTTGTAAACGCCACAACAGAACTCACGGGAAGCAGCTCCCCGCAACCGACCAAGAAATGAACCTCATGCGAGTCTTTTCAACAGCAAGCAGAAGTCAAGAATGTGAAACGAATCCTAGGAATAGAAAGCATGATACATATGTAGGAGGAATCCAGGCAAAAGGATGAGGAAAAAAAATTAAGATAAACCCTAATTGAGATGAAAAGTTTTGCATGAATTACGTTCAACAATAGATGACTCGTCATTCGCATTATCTGACATGGTAATTTCTTTTTACTGCAGCGATAATATTTGCATAATTTATTTTAGTCTAATTTAAGGGGGAGAGAAAATCTAATCGACAGAATTCCGTCAAAGAAGTCATTTAAAAGTGACAATCACAATTAAATCGTCAAGTAGATGATGAGAGGTTAAAAGCAAAAATTAAAGTTTTGATGGTTACCATCTACTCAAGACACTGTTGGCATCTGACATGGCACATGGAAGTGGAAGAAAATGGTGCTAGTACAGGACATAGTACTAGCTTTCTAAGGTTTTCGACCAGTCCAAAAATTAAGTTATGTGGTCGCCTGAAGAGCAGTTACCAATAAGCTAACCTTACGTGGTCAGTTGAAGAACAGTTACAAATAAGGTAACCTCGTCTCTTTTTAACTATTCTAACTGTAGCTTAAAGCGTCCTTGGAATCATCTAAAATTTCCTACCTAAGATAGTAAAACATCAGGATTCAGGAGCAAACAGCAAAAATATAAAATTACTGTTCAACCTCTGCGATCAAAAAGTTTAAAAGTTCAATAGACTCAATAGATGGGTTTTTCTTTGTCACCCTTCAGTTTTTACTGCTTTACCAAACATGAGAACTTTTGTTATCAATAGAAAGTGTCCCTTCAAAGAATTAATTCTTCAGTTTCAATCAAATGGATTGATTAATATGCAATGGGTTGAATATTTATTCATGAAAAAGAAAAAAAAAAGGGAAGAATGCCAACAGGACTTGACTGTCCTCATCCAGATTCAAGCTCCAGATGGCCCGGCAAATGTATACGTTTGTTGTTTTTTCTTTTGGCTGCTAATACTCTGATCATAGTCGAACAATCTACTAAAGAAAATGATAGTTATGTATATGTGTTATCTATTTTTCGAAGAGAAGCATTAGATGATTTAAGTAATGAAACAAAAGCCTATTTGATCATTTCAAGTGTGAGAACTTGTAGTTTTTTTTTAATAAATAATTAAATAGCTAATTGATTATTTATGATAAACTCAGTCCAAAGCACTAAGAATCATGTTGGAGTTACGCATATCGGTACACGTAAGGGAACTAAACTAGAACTAATTCCTGATTGCAGTTCTTTTGAATCATTAAAATGTCATAGGGCTAAAATATGATGTATTAATCATGCATTTAATTTACTTAGAATGTTGTTGTAGTGACCGATCATTATAAGTAGTATGATCCTGAAAATAAAAAAAAGGGTTCTGTAAGTACTTTTCTAATTTTTCTTCTTATAATTCAGCTAAAAAAACGATTGAAAAAATATAGATGAAAATAAAATCGTGTGTCAGGTAGATTACCATTTCCCTACTAGTACTATTCCTGTTAAAGTGTTTAATCATATGGGTCCAGTGGTTTCAATTTCAACATCGAATTACTTCTCTTTTTCTTTTTTCATTGTAGTTTTTGATTGGCTAAAATAGCTAATATTTGATCCTTCAAGTACTAACTGACAGTTGGTCAATTACCTTCTTGAAGTAATCCGTGAAAAAGAGCATCAATGTCAAGCTATCTTCACCTTCACAGTTCACACTCATCATTCTACCTAAGCTTATTTTGATTCAGTGGCAACTCATGCTCACCAAGCAGTCTTCTAAGCCAAACCATGCAAATGCATGCAAACTATATTAAATACGAAGCAGACCCCTCAATTAGATACGCCTACCTTATCCACTCAGTTCAAGTGAGTGGACCATATAGTATGATATGTATGAGAAGCTCTCACCAGCTAGCAAACTCATGATGTACTTCAATTCTCTTGGTAAGGTCGCAGCTCAAGCAACACCAGATACTATTGTGATTGCCCTTGAACTAAATTTTATGTGATCTTGCGAACATGTTTGGGTGGGGCATGTGTGTCTGTTTTGGGAGGGTTGATAGGGCCTTTGTACAGATAGCAAATTAGCAGCCAGAAGACCGAAGGAGAGTTGTATAGGCAACCCTTTCCTGTGCTACTTTCCATAGATACTCTGGAAAGCAACAGCAAACCACCAGTCCAAGTCAACTTTTTCACAACCCTAATACCAAGAAAAATGGCTCCTTTACTAGTATAAAGTGTACATCATCTATTAGGCATATTACCTTTTCGATCTATTCCACCCTTCCCTTCCACAAACCTCTCGTTCTCCTTAACAAATGCACAAGTCTAGACAGATAGAGTAATACAATGAGGAAGCCTTGCTGTGATAAGGAAGGCATGAATAAAGGATCTTGGTCCCCGCAAGAAGATCAGGAGCTCATGGATTATATCAAGAAACATGGTGAAGGTCATTGGCGAAACATCCCCAAAGCTACAGGTGTTTTTACGTACTCATTCTTCCATCTAAATGTTTTAATTTATATGAAATAAAAGAACAAGAGAAAGTTTTTTTTTCTCTAGAGCAAGAGAAAGTTCTTTGGGAAGGAACGTGGTTAATCTTGTCTACACTCCAAAATGCATCATATTGCAGCACAAAATAACATTAACTCAAGTACTCTTTAAGATTTTATTAACCAGAGCAGACAATTGAAACAAAATAAAATGAATCCATATTGATTTATGTTTCTAAACTTTGTTCTTTCTGTTGATCAGGCCTGCTTCGTTGTGGCAAAAGTTGTAGGCTAAGATGGGTAAACTATCTAAGGCCAGACCTTAAACAAGGAAACTTCGCTGAAGATGAAGAAGACCTTATCATCAGGCTTCATGCCCTCTTAGGCAACCGGTATGAATATGGTTCCACAAAAAAAAAATTTTTTGAGTAAATTGTCGAGCCGGCCTAAACTATTAGTATTTTTATACACTTTTGGCCCTAAAGTATACTGTGCATCATATGAATCCTTAACCAAGTTAATGTGAAAGCTTTTTGGTCATTCTATCAATTTTTGCTATTTCAGCTATAAGAATGGAGGGACAATTCTATTCATCCACAAAAAAAAAAAAAAAAGATGAAGGTAACAATGAGAAGGTGAGGAAAAAAATCATACTATGGTTCTTACTAAATCTCATGAAAATTAGGACTAAAGAATAGGAGATTCCATGAGGAAAAAAAATCAAAAGTTTATTGTTCTTTCTGAGATATCACGAGAAAGAAAAGTCAAAAGTTTGTCGTCCCCTCTTCTATTTCTTCTTTTTGGTGGATGGATAGAATTGTCCTTCCATTCCATTAACTCAAACAGAAAAAAAATTGACAAAAGGACTAAAAACTTTTGCATTAACTTGTGTAAGGGTTAAATTATAGATAATATAGTTTAGGGCCAAAAGTCTACAAAAGTAGTAGTTCAGGGGCTAATTGGGCAATTTACTATTTTTTTAAAATATTTTTTATCTTTTAAAATTTTCTGGTCTAGCTAGGAAACAAGAGTAAACTAGTATGGAGCTATAAGCCTATAATTTGCACCTAGCATTTATAATTTTCTTCTGTTACATAAATGAAAAGGGGTTTTGAAGTGTTCATATAATTAAAAAAAATATTGAGCTATAAGCCTATTATGGATCTGTACCTACTTTTTTCCAGTCATACCAAAATCCCTTGTACAAAATGTTGTATTTGCACTCACTAAACAAAGAAAATTGAAATTTTCGGTAACTCAGGTGGTCGTTGATTGCCGGAAGATTGCCAGGCCGCACTGACAATGAAGTGAAAAACTACTGGAATTCCTATTTGAGTAAAAAACTAGCCAGTATGGGGATTGATCCAAAGCATCATCGTCTAAGTCATCATCTTGCCAGGAATCTAATCAATAGCATTGCGACAGGTGAAACTTCATCAGCCTTAGAACATCATCAACCCTTTCCATTTGATCATGATCAAATAAAATCTTCGACTGCAAGTGATCATTGCCAGGCCTCCGATGCTGGAGATGGCATCAATGACGATGATGATTCAAGTTCCTTATTGCCCGATCTGAATGTGGATATGGCATCCGATTCTTCTCTTCCTTCAGGAACTACGACTGAAGATAAAATGTCTCTTCTTTAAGGAGATCAAATGGAAGAGAATATTAAGTATAATCAGTGTTTAACATTTAGAGAACCTGAACATCCTTTATCTCCCAAACTTCCACTATCTAGATGACCCAAGTTGCTAGCTATAATATGAAAGATATAATTATTGTTGGTTGAGTAATTATTGCCTTTATTTTTCTTCTTGAATTATCTGGGAAGGGGTTGCCAAGCCAAATTCCTGTACTATGAAGCAAACATGTATGCATAAGACCTGTACACTTTCGAGTGATCCCAGTGGAGTTGAACAAGTTTCACCTCCTATTTTTTATCTTAGGTTATTTTCATTATTCAATTGCAAAACATTGCTTCCCTTTTCTTCTCTCTCTTTTAGGTAATATCTATATGTATGACGAATCCAGGCAAAGAAAAAATAAAACATTAACCATTCTTGGGACGAGCAATTCGTATTATGGACGTGACTTCCGACATAGATTGGTTTTGTAACATTTGCATTGCAATACATTAGCTACATAATCTTTACCTATGAAACAAACATCTTAGCCTATAGTCATGCATTGACTATAAAACCAGAATGTCATAGCTGCAGGTGCGCTTTTTGTTGCTTGTTTTGGGTCCGAGGGTCCTTGCATTTAGCAAATCTCGTTGAATGGGATTCTTTCAAGGCAAATAGAATTTGATGAAACTTTGAGTTTTCCTCATCTCGAATTTGCAGAATGGAAGCTCTATATTGAGTTTGCATTTACCAAATGCGACATTCAAAATCTTAAGACTTTCTTGTAGATGAAAGAGTTACATTATCTGCTATGCTGCATATAACTGTGCCAGGAACGTTGTTAGTACAGTATATAGAACCAGAATTTAGAGGTTTTGTCATTTGTGCTATCCTAACTCAACTCATGCCGTCCGTTGAAGGACAGTTACTAAGTAAGCAAACATTGTGTTGTAACCAATTTGCCTGTACGAGAACAGCTAATAGGTGTCAAACTTGAGATCATCTACATCTTTTCAGGATTATAATTAAGATACTCAATATCAGAAAGAATTAGAATTATAAAAAGTAAATTAATTACCATTGAACACTTGAGATCAAAAAGTTCTAATGTACAGTAGATGGGTTATTCTCTGTTACCCTTCTCTTATGAGTGCTTTAACAAGCATAAGAAGAACTTATGTGACTAAATAGAAATGATCGTTTAAAGAGCCGAGCCCTTTAATTTTAGGGTATTACTAATAACTTCATTGTGGTTATGCATATTGTTTCATAATCTCCTAACATTTTAAAATATCCACGTAACTAGCACATAGTTTTATGTAAAGTGAAAAAAGGATGAAAGTAACTCATATTACAACAATTGATCTAGACGCAGTTCAAACATGCGTGTGATGAAATTACAATGTCCACTTAACCCTCTCTTCCTAACAATATTCCATAAATATCTACCTAGTTTCTCTATGGTTTTGCACGAATATCCACCTAACTATGTCCATATAATTTTCTTATAGTTTCATGCAAAGTTGTTAAACCCTCATACTATTTAGTATTTAAGTAAGTTTAATACTAGTATTTTAACTAATGACATTATAGAAGTTGGTTTTCATCCAATTTTCACTTTATATAAAATTATAAGAGTTTTGTATGAAAATTTTGAAACGTTGAGAGGGTCATGTAGTAATATGTGAAACCACATAAAGGTTACAAGTTAACTGCCCTTAATTTCAATAAAATACATTGATCAATGCGTCCAATGGTTTGGCTATTTAGACGTGAAAAAGTTGGGAAAAAAAATGTCAAGAAGTATGTTTTCTCATCCACGTTCAGTGTACTGGCAAATACATATACATTTGTTTTCATTTGGCTAAGCCATTTCCTTCTGTCGTCATGGTCGATTAACCACTAAAGAAAATGACAGTCACGTATACAGCGTATTTAGATGGTAAAGCAGCATTAGATGATTTAACAAATGGCACGAAAGCATTTTCTTTTATTTTACTTTCTCCATCTCACGTGAGAATATGTAATTTTCGCATAATTAGTCATTTGACAATGTGATTTCTTTTGTTCTAATTAAAGCACTAAGAGGCATTTTGGGGAACTTTCGTTTCGAGTCATATAAAGGAACTAAAACGGTAACAAATTCTTGATTGCAGTTAATGAGTCATTTGAATGTCAGAAGGGCTAACGTATGATGTTATTTTTCTTTTTCTTTTTCATGTAAATTATAACTTTTACTGATAAGCATGAAATAGTCACAAGAAGCAAAAGTGCTGCAAAAGTACAGACTCTAATAACTAGACAAAAAGGTGAATTAAAGTTGTCCCTGACAAAAAAAGCTTCATGGAAAATCCCGAATCCACAGATAACTCCTGGTTTTCCCGAGTCCATGGATTTCTTGTCGAGTTAGCTACATGATGGGACAGTTCCCACAATTTCATGAACTAACAAATCAGCAGTACAATTAAACCTTATGCTGGAAAATTCCAAGATTAACGTATGATGGATTAATCATGTTCCCATTAGAATTAACGTTGTTGTAGTGACTGACAGTGAGATCATCATGAAAGTGCTTTTTTTTTAGAGTAAGTTTGATAAAATTGAAATCTGAATTTGTTAAGTTACTAAATTATTAAGTACTAAAATCTTAATATTTGAGCCTATTTTGCATTAAGTGATAAATGAACAACTTATCATTTATTATTTTAAGTAATTTTTACCTACACAAATCAAAACCATTTAATTAATTAAGACGTTCTATGTTTGTTATCAAACATGTCTAAATATATTAAAATCTCAATCCATTGAATTTAAGTGTTGAATTGGACTATTTTTTCGTGTTCCACCCTACTTCAGTAATTGAACCAGTAAAAAGTCCCTATTAGCTAGTAGTCCAGTAGTCTTGATTTCAACATTGGATTCTTTGCCCTTTTTAATTACCTTTCATATTCAATTTTGATTGGCCCAAATTTGTAATACTTGATCCTTCAAGTTAACAATTGTTTGATAACTTTCTTCTGTAATCCAAGAAAAAAACTATCAATACATGAAGTAGCTTCACACCCATCTTTCTCACTAGAATTATTTTGGTTCAGTGACAACTCATGCTCACCAAGCAGTCTTTCGCAGCCAAACCATGCAAATGCATGCAGAATTCAAGAACGAAGCAGCCTTTCTCAATCAGATACGCCTACCCTATCCACCGAGTTCAAGTACATGGACCGCATATTTTTGTGAAACTATCACCAGCCAACTGATTGGATGAATATCTTGCGAGAAGTTTTGAGCATTATGATGAAATTGTTTCTTGTTCTTTAAATTTATGTTTTTTTGGGGTCTACCTATTTACTAAGGTATCTAATGGCACGGGTTCAACCCAAAATTATCACGAAATTAACCTTAACTTTTAATTTGAGTATTTAGTCATGAAGATATCTAATTAAGCTGTTTCAGACTTGAATTACTATAGCCATGTTCGGTAGCAAAAATTTACTGGAGTAGTTACACCAGAAATCCTTAAACTTAACTTTAGATCACATTAACTTGTGGTCCTTGTACCTCTTTAATTCGTGCATCTAATCCTCGGTGCTTTACATTTCCAAAGCAGATTTTTAATTCTTCAACTACAATCTAGAAATCTAGGTGCCAAAAAGCATTTAATGTTACTCGCTACCCGAACAATAATTTTGTAAATTAATCTTCACTACATTTGACGAGTTTGGATACATTTCACATTAGTTCGATCTGAGTTTAAATTCTGAATTTTACACATACAACATACGTGCAAATCAACTAATGTGTACGTTGTCAGTATACAAAAAAAAAAAATATTTTTGGGCACAATGCCACTAGAAATCATGTCAAGCCTTGCAACAAAAAGACTTGATGGTTTATTTTTGTATGAGAAAACGAAAATGAAATTAGCGTTGCATTTTTTCTTTGCAAGAAACGCCATTCTTTTTTGTAGCAAAAAGTTACGATAAGGATTGTCTGGTCGCACCGTGCCAATCATCTGACACGTAAACGTGTGGAAACAAACACCAGAAGACCATTTCGACTTGTTATCCGATAAATCTTTTGATACAAGGGAGGATTCGTCACAAATGTCAGGCGCAAACGCAACCGAGAGTTCATGGCTGGAATTTCCGATCTGAAAGGCATGAAATAGAGGTAAAAATTGGTGAAAGTTCTGAAAATGTGATAAGAGTCCCAATTGAACAGTTCATACATACAACTATTGCATTAGTATCCTCCCCTCCCCCTTTTTTGTGTCAATCGTCGCCTAACTGCAACTACTAGTACAAGGAAGGAAACATGATCAACTAGACAATCGGAAAGTACAAGGAAGGAAACATGCCCAACTAGGCCGACATGAATGGCCAGTATGGGAGATAAGATTGACTTCTCACCCACAAGGCACTTAATTGCCATGCGATAGCTAAGTTGAAAAGCCTAAACCACCTTTAAATTAGACGGATGCATATTGCATCTACTAGATTTAAATCTTAAAAAAGTGAAATGAATGGCAAGTATGAGAGGCGAGATTTGAATTCTTGACCTGCACCGACAAGACACTTAATTTGTCTGGGTTCATTAGTATCTACAATTGGTGCACAAGCATCTTACAAAATGGAAACCATTTTGAGCTGACAAATTGACACAGTCACAGCCACAATGGAAATGTTCCATGAATTGTACAGAATTTTGACTTGCAACTTCCTGTCCCAACATTGGATACTACTGTTATACAGCTACGATGTCTAGTGAAAGGAAAAGCGGCAATGCAGCATACATTAATTGGTCTTACCTCTCCATTGCTTTCTGTACAAGCCTGAAATGGCTATTTGAAAACAAATTCCTGTTTTTAGCAATTCAAGGACAATATCCATACTCTGATGAGCATTTTCAAGTGGGAGTTCCATCTGTACCATAATTGAAGACTATATATATATAGTTCCCAGCATTAGTGTGTCAAACAGCAAGAAAATGCCATAAAAGCATACCAGGAATAAAGATTTTCCTTTAATTAGCCAAAATGCAGATCAGTGTATACTGTTTACTTTATATTTCAAACTATGGCATAGAATTTGCAGCACTGGAATACAAGGAATCATGATCCTTCTTTGGCAAAACATATTCCCTTACAGTAGCACCTCCTCCTCTCTCAAAACAAATCAAGCAAAGAGGGGAAAATTATAAAAAATAATAATAATAATTAAAAAAATGAATGCTTTGCTTAGATAATTATCTGACTCCTAAAGCAGCATAGCGATTTGAAGATTCTAAAGAAGTGCACTGAATGTTCTTAACTCTGTTTTTTCTAAGTGAAATTGGGTCCACTCCCGCCTTATGAGCTGCAATAACACCTATGGCTTCCCAATAATTGGAGACAGTAACCTGCAAGACAAAATCGATACGAGATGAGCTCCAATATGATGCACAAATCCAAAATTGAACTACAATGGGCATAGGCCATATTTGATTGTTTTGCCACTCCCTTGATCATTTAAAATTTCACGAGCATGTGTGTCAAGAAGTAGCGCAGATATCAGAAAGCCTAGAAAGAAAATAAAGAAATGGAAAATGAGCTCCAGCATTCAACCGCCTTAAGTAAATGAATTCCAAGAATCCTTCAAAGCTTATTCTTTTATCCATCCCTCTCTCTCTCCTGGACTGTACCATCCATAGAATTCTAGTTCTGCAAAAGGTTTATGACCCCACTTAACATTACAGGCGAAAAGATAACCACATACAGGGGAATGAAACGAAAAAATAACCACATACATGGGAAAGTTCACAGGGATATTCAATTTGAGACATTAATCATATCATAGCCTTGTACACGACAATAATAAAAAACAATGAAAAACACAAATAAAATGAGGCCAAGTTCTTGGGATGATGAGCTTACCGCTTCAATTCCGAATTTAGTGGGTGTATCACTCAGAACAGTTTCATTCTCTTTCACGGCTATAATAAGTGGCTGCAATAAACATAGTGTTAGTAGCAAAAACATCTATGGTATTCACAGAAATTGCTATTCTTAAAATAATCTGTTTCCATTCAGAACCTTGTATGGTTTCCTCATTTCTAGTCTTTTAACTTGGTGAATCGCGTTATTGTTTTATTGCTACTTCATTTTACACCATTTTGTCAGATGTAAAATGCTTTACACAAGAAAATTGTTTTTGTGGACAACATTGAAGGCAGAATAAGTCAGCTTTCTAACCAACTTCTGGTGTTTGACTACACCAGCCACTACTAAAATTGTTACTAATCCTTTCTGAAATTTATGGTACAAGATATTATTGCCTAGAAGAAACTAAGAATTTGACAAGTGATAATGGAAGGAAAAAATCAAATGTAATTATACCATGCAGTAAGATATGATACCAAAATATCTACACATTTTTTGAGATGTGGGCTTTAAGCAAAGAAGGGAGGAACCAAAAGGGAATAAACTTGGTAAACGCAGCTGCAAAACTTGGTATATGTACATAAGTGATACTTTTGGGTTATCCTCCAAAATACCTTATGGACTCAATAATCTTTAAAAAATTTTCGGTAAAGAATCAAAATGGGAAGATGAAGAAACAATCTAAGCCCAAAAACATCATAGGTTGGTTTGTGCGACAGAAAATGCTTTTTGTCCACTCAAATGTATCAGGGGTACTTGCTAGCTGTAGTCAGAAGTCCACAAGTAGAACAAATACTAGCCTACGTCTTTGTCCACAAGTCAGTTTTTTGTTTAATAAAGGATCCTTGCTCAGACATTTAAAATCATTTGGATGAAATAAAGGGGATACCTTGATTTTCTGATTGCTTGCAAATGCACGTGCACCATCCCCTCCACATGCATTGATAGGTAGAATCACACTATCAACATCTCTTGATGTTATGCAACCTCTTTCAAGGAACTCAGAGGTCTTGACTAGGTACTGTGGGGCACCACTCAACCCAGCAAGCACACATGGCAAGAAAGTGTATCCTATCTGTTAGACATTCAGAATAAGGAGTAGTCAATTAAAGAAGGGGTGGCGGGGGCACTGGAGGAAGGAGAAGGAAATCAAGAAGAAACATACAACAAAAGGGAAAAGCAGATGTTTACAGAAAAAGCTCACATTACACACTTTTTTGTCCTATATAGTTTGTGAGCCCACAATTCTCTTAACTTACTCAAGTCTGCATCTGAAAGATTGAACCTTTTATGTGCTATGCCTATAGATAAAGTTACATTAATTTACAACCATAAGTTGACACAACTCGTAGTTCCAGTGGTATTGCCAACTGGGAGTATGATCACCAAGTTTAAAAATGCGTAATCGATCTTTCAATTCTAGAGAGCAAAGATTATCAATCTTTCCTTTTCTAGGATAAGTGAAGAATATCATGATCTGTACTGTTAGATATTACTATTTAAATCACTAGGGTATTATAAGCAACCTATTTTAGGAGGTTCATTTCTTTGAAAATCCAGGTAGAATAACAAGATATTCTTCTTCTTGTTCTCAAACTAAATCTTAACATGCAACATTAGTGCAAAGTTTCAAAGCTATTACGTCTATCGCGCTATGTGTTCCACCCAAAGTAATAGGAACCAACTTTTGCTTAATCCCTTATTGCTATTAAAATCAGCGTAGTGCACACAAAGGCCTTCAGATCAGCCAAGATTAAAAACTACATAACACAATCCAAAAGCTATGTAACCAAAAAGTCTATTCCCTTTCACTGAAGTGATTAACGTTCCACACTTTATAAAATACTTCAAATCGCAATAAGAATTTGATGGAGACAGAGCTTTCTAACTCGACCAATTGACATCGCAATAAATTCATCCTCCATTTTAAATACTTCATTTTTGGTTTTTTAACGTGTGAGAATACTTGGTTAATGCATTTTCAAGAATGAATGGCTTCTCTAAGTTGGAATTAATGCTTTTTTTTTTTTTTTTGAAATTGTGGCATCAAACTAGCTTTCACTTTGAACATTTTTTTGGCCTCGGATAGATTGTAGTAACAGCAATCAAAGTTGATGCGTAAATCTTTTGAATTTTTCTACGCTTAAAATAGGGAAGCAAACTGAGGAAATGAAAACTAGCTGTTTAGAGATTGTTTGTCCAATCATTCAACGATATTGAAAGATGAGAATTTGCTAAATCAGGTGGTCATTGATTGCTGGGAGATTGCCAGGACGTACAGACAATGAAGTGAAAAACTATTGGAATTCCCATTTGAGTAAAAAGCTAAAAAGCATGGGAATTGATCCAAAGCACCTTCGTCTGAGTCATTATCTTGCTAGGCATCGAATCCATGGCTTTACGGCAGGTGAAACTTCATCAGCCATAAAAAATTACCAACCCTCTCCTCATGATCAAATAAAATCTTCAGGAATTGCAAGTGATCATCACCAAGTTTCTGATGCTGGAAGTTGTGTAGATGATGATGATTCAAGTACCGTATTGCCTGATCTGAACGTGGATATAGCATCTGACTCTTGTCTTCCTTCAGGAGCTGCTACTGAAGAGAAAAAAGAATCGACTTCTCTTCCATCAGAAGATGCAGTTAACGAGAAAACCAAGGATGAACAATATTTAACATCTAGACAAACTGAACAACCTTTATCTCCTACCCTGCCACTTTTTAGATGATTGTTGGCTGAGTAATTGTTGCCTATATTCTTTTTTGGTTACAGGGCCGAACTCCTGATTATGGAGCAAGCATCTCCACTTAGACTAACGAAGCCGAACCCCTGTGTTAGGGAACCGGCATTTCCTAGCAAAGAAGCAGTAATTGCAATTCTCATTTGGCTCCCTTTTAGTTGAGTAGATGTAAAAACCTATATATGTTTTGGTGTTTTTCAGTTTAATTGAGAAGAGTTTGGCTAGTTTTTCGTTATTAGTATAATTTGATTGCATGATATAATAACATCCACATACAAAGCAAAACTAGTGGCATATTGTGAGCCAGAGATTTTGGGTAGGGGTGCAAAATTGATTTTGAGAAATGATATTCTACTAGCGTAATTTTAAAAAATGATGATTTGCAGTTAGTTAGTTTGGTATCCTTCTTAAGCCCTTCTTGATAGTTAATATCATGTTAACGTGAAAACATTTTAAACTAGATTTCGGTATGAACGAGTCATTTGTGATTACAAGATGATTTTAATAAAATTAGAGTAAAAATCAAGTCCATAAAACATAATACTTTAGAAACTATCCACCCAATAATGGCTACTCACTTCTGTATCTTCTCTTTCTTACTATCTTGCGGGGGAAAAAGAAAGAAAATGAAACACTATGCTTTATTACCAAATTTTGGAAAACAAACACATTCCAAGTTTCAAGTTGAAAGTACACAAACAAAATAGCGAACCTTCAAATGCTCATTCTACATTTTCATGAAAACTCCTTTTTAGAGGCAATATATAGAATTCTAAGAAGATCATATGTGATACTAAAGCATTTAATGAGAAGTTAAATTTTGTACATCAACTAATGCAGATTAAATTTTTTTTTGTTAAATTACTACATAGTCCTGTGGTTTCATCGATTACTAGACTATTCAGTAACACTTTCAAATATCCATATAACTTCATGTAGATTTATGTAAAGTGAATAGTTGACGAAAAACCTCTATAACCTGTTAGTTAAAATGTCAGTATTATTCTTAGGTAAGTACTAAATAGGTCGAAATTAACTACTTTACTTAAAATCATGAAGAGATTATGTAGATATATGTAAAATCACAAGTGTATATCATAATTAATTTCAGCAAGCATTTTTTTGGAGTGTGTTTGGGTCAACCAATTTCCGTCCATTTATCACTTTTCATAAAATTACAAGAGAGTTACAAAAAAAACTTTGAAACTTAAGAAGATCATGTGCTAACGTTCAAAATTTTTAAGGGTGAATAATAATTCACGAACATAATTTGGATAAAATTTTAACGTTGTTCACAAGGTAAAATTTAGGAGCATGGGGTCAATGGAATTTTTTTAAAAATTCTTACGGGAGGGTGAAAGAGTGGTTAGCCGGTTCCTTTCGTGTTGGCCATACACTTTCATTTGGGAGCAAGTATTTATGTTCGCCAGATATGATAAGAATGAATTTCTAGTTTGTAAACGCCACAACAGAACTCACGGGAAGCAGCTCCCCGCAACCGACCAAGAAATGAACCTCATGCGAGTCTTTTCAACAGCAAGCAGAAGTCAAGAATGTGAAACGAATCCTAGGAATAGAAAGCATGATACATATGTAGGAGGAATCCAGGCAAAAGGATGAGGAAAAAAAATTAAGATAAACCCTAATTGAGATGAAAAGTTTTGCATGAATTACGTTCAACAATAGATGACTCGTCATTCGCATTATCTGACATGGTAATTTCTTTTTACTGCAGCGATAATATTTGCATAATTTATTTTAGTCTAATTTAAGGGGGAGAGAAAATCTAATCGACAGAATTCCGTCAAAGAAGTCATTTAAAAGTGACAATCACAATTAAATCGTCAAGTAGATGATGAGAGGTTAAAAGCAAAAATTAAAGTTTTGATGGTTACCATCTACTCAAGACACTGTTGGCATCTGACATGGCACATGGAAGTGGAAGAAAATGGTGCTAGTACAGGACATAGTACTAGCTTTCTAAGGTTTTCGACCAGTCCAAAAATTAAGTTATGTGGTCGCCTGAAGAGCAGTTACCAATAAGCTAACCTTACGTGGTCAGTTGAAGAACAGTTACAAATAAGGTAACCTCGTCTCTTTTTAACTATTCTAACTGTAGCTTAAAGCGTCCTTGGAATCATCTAAAATTTCCTACCTAAGATAGTAAAACATCAGGATTCAGGAGCAAACAGCAAAAATATAAAATTACTGTTCAACCTCTGCGATCAAAAAGTTTAAAAGTTCAATAGACTCAATAGATGGGTTTTTCTTTGTCACCCTTCAGTTTTTACTGCTTTACCAAACATGAGAACTTTTGTTATCAATAGAAAGTGTCCCTTCAAAGAATTAATTCTTCAGTTTCAATCAAATGGATTGATTAATATGCAATGGGTTGAATATTTATTCATGAAAAAGAAAAAAAAAAGGGAAGAATGCCAACAGGACTTGACTGTCCTCATCCAGATTCAAGCTCCAGATGGCCCGGCAAATGTATACGTTTGTTGTTTTTTCTTTTGGCTGCTAATACTCTGATCATAGTCGAACAATCTACTAAAGAAAATGATAGTTATGTATATGTGTTATCTATTTTTCGAAGAGAAGCATTAGATGATTTAAGTAATGAAACAAAAGCCTATTTGATCATTTCAAGTGTGAGAACTTGTAGTTTTTTTTTAATAAATAATTAAATAGCTAATTGATTATTTATGATAAACTCAGTCCAAAGCACTAAGAATCATGTTGGAGTTACGCATATCGGTACACGTAAGGGAACTAAACTAGAACTAATTCCTGATTGCAGTTCTTTTGAATCATTAAAATGTCATAGGGCTAAAATATGATGTATTAATCATGCATTTAATTTACTTAGAATGTTGTTGTAGTGACCGATCATTATAAGTAGTATGATCCTGAAAATAAAAAAAAGGGTTCTGTAAGTACTTTTCTAATTTTTCTTCTTATAATTCAGCTAAAAAAACGATTGAAAAAATATAGATGAAAATAAAATCGTGTGTCAGGTAGATTACCATTTCCCTACTAGTACTATTCCTGTTAAAGTGTTTAATCCTATGGGTCCAGTGGTTTCAATTTCAACATCGAATTACTTCTCTTTTTCTTTTTTCATTGTAGTTTTTGATTGGCTAAAATAGCTAATATTTGATCCTTCAAGTACTAACTGACAGTTGGTCAATTACCTTCTTGAAGTAATCCGTGAAAAAGAGCATCAATGTCAAGCTATCTTCACCTTCACAGTTCACACTCATCATTCTACCTAAGCTTATTTTGATTCAGTGGCAACTCATGCTCACCAAGCAGTCTTCTAAGCCAAACCATGCAAATGCATGCAAACTATATTAAATACGAAGCAGACCCCTCAATTAGATACGCCTACCTTATCCACTCAGTTCAAGTGAGTGGACCATATAGTATGATATGTATGAGAAGCTCTCACCAGCTAGCAAACTCATGATGTACTTCAATTCTCTTGGTAAGGTCGCAGCTCAAGCAACACCAGATACTATTGTGATTGCCCTTGAACTAAATTTTATGTGATCTTGCGAACATGTTTGGGTGGGGCATGTGTGTCTGTTTTGGGAGGGTTGATAGGGCCTTTGTACAGATAGCAAATTAGCAGCCAGAAGACCGAAGGAGAGTTGTATAGGCAACCCTTTCCTGTGCTACTTTCCATAGATACTCTGGAAAGCAACAGCAAACCACCAGTCCAAGTCAACTTTTTCACAACCCTAATACCAAGAAAAATGGCTCCTTTACTAGTATAAAGTGTACATCATCTATTAGGCATATTACCTTTTCGATCTATTCCACCCTTCCCTTCCACAAACCTCTCGTTCTCCTTAACAAATGCACAAGTCTAGACAGATAGAGTAATACAATGAGGAAGCCTTGCTGTGATAAGGAAGGCATGAATAAAGGATCTTGGTCCCCGCAAGAAGATCAGGAGCTCATGGATTATATCAAGAAACATGGTGAAGGTCATTGGCGAAACATCCCCAAAGCTACAGGTGTTTTTACGTACTCATTCTTCCATCTAAATGTTTTAATTTATATGAAATAAAAGAACAAGAGAAAGTTTTTTTTTCTCTAGAGCAAGAGAAAGTTCTTTGGGAAGGAACGTGGTTAATCTTGTCTACACTCCAAAATGCATCATATTGCAGCACAAAATAACATTAACTCAAGTACTCTTTAAGATTTTATTAACCAGAGCAGACAATTGAAACAAAATAAAATGAATCCATATTGATTTATGTTTCTAAACTTTGTTCTTTCTGTTGATCAGGCCTGCTTCGTTGTGGCAAAAGTTGTAGGCTAAGATGGGTAAACTATCTAAGGCCAGACCTTAAACGAGGAAACTTCGCTGAAGATGAAGAAGACCTTATCATCAGGCTTCATGCCCTCTTAGGCAACCGGTATGAATATGGTTCCACAAAAAAAAATTTTTTTGAGTAAATTGTCGAGCCGGCCTAAACTATTAGTATTTTATACACTTTTGGCCCTAAAGTATACTGTGCATCATATGAATCCTTAACCAAGTTAATGTGAAAGCTTTTTGGTCATTCTATCAATTTTTGCTATTTCAGCTATAAGAATGGAGGGACAATTCTATTCATCCACAAAAAAAAAAAAAAAGATGAAGGTAACAATGAGAAGGTGAGAAAAAAAATCATACTATGGTTCTTACTAAATCTCATGAAAATTAGGACTAAAGAATAGGAGATTCCATGAGGAAAAAAAATCAAAAGTTCATTGTTCTTTCTGAGATATCACGAGAAAGAAAAGTCAAAAGTTTGTCGTCCCCTCTTCTATTTCTTCTTTTTGGTGGATGGATAGAATTGTCCTTCCATTCCATTAACTCAAACAGAAAAAAAATTGACAAAAGGACTAAAAACTTTTGCATTAACTTGTGTAAGGGTTAAATTATAGATAATATAGTTTAGGGCCAAAAGTCTACAAAAGTAGTAGTTCAGGGGCTAATTGGGCAATTTACTCTTTTTTTAAAATATTTTTTATCTTTTAAAATTTTCTGGTCTAGCTAGGAAACAAGAGTAAACTAGTATGGAGCTATAAGCCTATAATTTGCACCTAGCATTTATAATTTTCTTCTGTTACATAAATGAAAAGGGGTTTTGAAGTGTTCATATAATTAAAAAAAATATTGAGCTATAAGCCTATTATGGATCTGTACCTACTTTTTTCCAGTCATACCAAAATCCCTTGTACAAAATGTTGTATTTGCACTCACTAAACAAAGAAAATTGAAATTTTCGGTAACTCAGGTGGTCGTTGATTGCCGGAAGATTGCCAGGCCGCACTGACAATGAAGTGAAAAACTACTGGAATTCCTATTTGAGTAAAAAACTAGCCAGTATGGGGATTGATCCAAAGCATCATCGTCTAAGTCATCATCTTGCCAGGAATCTAATCAATAGCATTGCGACAGGTGAAACTTCATCAGCCTTAGAACATCATCAACCCTTTCCATTTGATCATGATCAAATAAAATCTTCGACTGCAAGTGATCATTGCCAGGCCTCCGATGCTGGAGATGGCATCAATGACGATGATGATTCAAGTTCCTTATTGCCCGATCTGAATGTGGATATGGCATCCGATTCTTCTCTTCCTTCAGGAACTACGACTGAAGATAAAATGTCTCTTCTTTAAGGAGATCAAATGGAAGAGAATATTAAGTATAATCAGTGTTTAACATTTAGAGAACCTGAACATCCTTTATCTCCCAAACTTCCACTATCTAGATGACCCAAGTTGCTAGCTATAATATGAAAGATATAATTATTGTTGGTTGAGTAATTATTGCCTTTGTTTTTCTTCTTGAATTATCTGGGAAGGGGTTGCCAAGCCAAATTCCTGTACTATGAAGCAAACATGTATGCATAAGACCTGTACACTTTCGAGTGATCCCAGTG
The DNA here is from genome assembly GCA_023065735.1 of Coffea humblotiana. Lineage (NCBI taxonomy): Eukaryota > Viridiplantae > Streptophyta > Magnoliopsida > Gentianales > Rubiaceae > Coffea > Coffea humblotiana. The sequence goes on along the minus strand of CM041218.1, from coordinate 6,811,265 downwards.
GAGTTGAACAAGTTTCACCTCCTATTTTTTATCTTAGGTTATTTTCATTATTCAATTGCAAAACATTGCTTCCCTTTTCTTCTCTCTCTTTTAGGTAATATCTATATGTATGACGAATCCAGGCAAAGAAAAAATAAAACATTAACCATTCTTGGGACGAGCAATTCGTATTATGGACGTGACTTCCGACATAGATTGGTTTTGTAACATTTGCATTGCAATACATTAGCTACATAATCTTTACCTATGAAACAAACATCTTAGCCTATAGTCATGCATTGACTATAAAACCAGAATGTCATAGCTGCAGGTGCGCTTTTTGTTGCTTGTTTTGGGTCCGAGGGTCCTTGCATTTAGCAAATCTCGTTGAATGGGATTCTTTCAAGGCAAATAGAATTTGATGAAACTTTGAGTTTTCCTCATCTCGAATTTGCAGAATGGAAGCTCTATATTGAGTTTGCATTTACCAAATGCGACATTCAAAATCTTAAGACTTTCTTGTAGATGAAAGAGTTACATTATCTGCTATGCTGCATATAACTGTGCCAGGAACGTTGTTAGTACAGTATATAGAACCAGAATTTAGAGGTTTTGTCATTTGTGCTATCCTAACTCAACTCATGCCGTCCGTTGAAGGACAGTTACTAAGTAAGCAAACATTGTGTTGTAACCAATTTGCCTGTACGAGAACAGCTAATAGGTGTCAAACTTGAGATCATCTACATCTTTTCAGGATTATAATTAAGATACTCAATATCAGAAAGAATTAGAATTATAAAAAGTAAATTAATTACCATTGAACACTTGAGATCAAAAAGTTCTAATGTACAGTAGATGGGTTATTCTCTGTTACCCTTCTCTTATGAGTGCTTTAACAAGCATAAGAAGAACTTATGTGACTAAATAGAAATGATCGTTTAAAGAGCCGAGCCCTTTAATTTTAGGGTATTACTAATAACTTCATTGTGGTTATGCATATTGTTTCATAATCTCCTAACATTTTAAAATATCCACGTAACTAGCACATAGTTTTATGTAAAGTGAAAAAAGGATGAAAGTAACTCATATTACAACAATTGATCTAGACGCAGTTCAAACATGCGTGTGATGAAATTACAATGTCCACTTAACCCTCTCTTCCTAACAATATTCCATAAATATCTACCTAGTTTCTCTATGGTTTTGCACGAATATCCACCTAACTATGTCCATATAATTTTCTTATAGTTTCATGCAAAGTTGTTAAACCCTCATACTATTTAGTATTTAAGTAAGTTTAATACTAGTATTTTAACTAATGACATTATAGAAGTTGGTTTTCATCCAATTTTCACTTTATATAAAATTATAAGAGTTTTGTATGAAAATTTTGAAACGTTGAGAGGGTCATGTAGTAATATGTGAAACCACATAAAGGTTACAAGTTAACTGCCCTTAATTTCAATAAAATACATTGATCAATGCGTCCAATGGTTTGGCTATTTAGACGTGAAAAAGTTGGGAAAAAAAATGTCAAGAAGTATGTTTTCTCATCCACGTTCAGTGTACTGGCAAATACATATACATTTGTTTTCATTTGGCTAAGCCATTTCCTTCTGTCGTCATGGTCGATTAACCACTAAAGAAAATGACAGTCACGTATACAGCGTATTTAGATGGTAAAGCAGCATTAGATGATTTAACAAATGGCACGAAAGCATTTTCTTTTATTTTACTTTCTCCATCTCACGTGAGAATATGTAATTTTCGCATAATTAGTCATTTGACAATGTGATTTCTTTTGTTCTAATTAAAGCACTAAGAGGCATTTTGGGGAACTTTCGTTTCGAGTCATATAAAGGAACTAAAACGGTAACAAATTCTTGATTGCAGTTAATGAGTCATTTGAATGTCAGAAGGGCTAACGTATGATGTTATTTTTCTTTTTCTTTTTCATGTAAATTATAACTTTTACTGATAAGCATGAAATAGTCACAAGAAGCAAAAGTGCTGCAAAAGTACAGACTCTAATAACTAGACAAAAAGGTGAATTAAAGTTGTCCCTGACAAAAAAAGCTTCATGGAAAATCCCGAATCCACAGATAACTCCTGGTTTTCCCGAGTCCATGGATTTCTTGTCGAGTTAGCTACATGATGGGACAGTTCCCACAATTTCATGAACTAACAAATCAGCAGTACAATTAAACCTTATGCTGGAAAATTCCAAGATTAACGTATGATGGATTAATCATGTTCCCATTAGAATTAACGTTGTTGTAGTGACTGACAGTGAGATCATCATGAAAGTGCTTTTTTTTTTAGAGTACGTTTGATAAAATTGAAATCTGAATTTGTTAAGTTACTAAATTATTAAGTACTAAAATCTTAATATTTGAGCCTATTTTGCATTAAGTGATAAATGAACAACTTATCATTTATTATTTTAAGTAATTTTTACCTACACAAGTCAAAACCATTTAATTAATTAAGACGTTCTATGTTTGTTATCAAACATGTCTAAATATATTAAAATCTCAATCCATTGAATTTAAGTGTTGAATTGGACTATTTTTTCGTGTTCCACCCTACTTCAGTAATTGAACCAGTAAAAAGTCCCTATTAGCTAGTAGTCCAGTAGTCTTGATTTCAACATTGGATTCTTTGCCCTTTTTAATTACCTTTCATATTCAATTTTGATTGGCCCAAATTTGTAATACTTGATCCTTCAAGTTAACAATTGTTTGATAACTTTCTTCTGTAATCCAAGAAAAAACTATCAATACATGAAGTAGCTTCACACCCATCTTTCTCACTAGAATTATTTTGGTTCAGTGACAACTCATGCTCACCAAGCAGTCTTTCGCAGCCAAACCATGCAAATGCATGCAGAATTCAAGAACGAAGCAGCCTTTCTCAATCAGATACGCCTACCCTATCCACCGAGTTCAAGTACATGGACCGCATATTTTTGTGAAACTATCACCAGCCAACTGATTGGATGAATATCTTGCGAGAAGTTTTTGAGCATTATGATGAAATTGTTTCTTGTTCTTTAAATTTATGTTTTTTTTGGGGTCTACCTATTTACTAAGGTATCTAATGGCACGGGTTCAACCCAAAATTATCACGAAATTAACCTTAACTTTTAATTTGAGTATTTAGTCATGAAGATATCTAATTAAGCTGTTTCAGACTTGAATTACTATAGCCATGTTCGGTAGCAAAAATTTACTGGAGTAGTTACACCAGAAATCCTTAAACTTAACTTTAGATCACATTAACTTGTGGTCCTTGTACCTCTTTAATTCGTGCATCTAATCCTCGGTGCTTTACATTTCCAAAGCAGATTTTTAATTCTTCAACTACAATCTAGAAATCTAGGTGCCAAAAAGCATTTAATGTTACTCGCTACACGAACAATAATTTTGTAAATTAATCTTCACTACATTTGACGAGTTTGGATACATTTCACATTAGTTCGATCTGAGTTTAAATTCTGAATTTTACACATACAACATACGTGCAAATCAACTAATGTGTACGTTGTCAGTATACAAAAAAAAAAATATTTTTGGGCACAATGCCACTAGAAATCATGTCAAGCCTTGCAACAAAAAGACTAGATGGTTTATTTTTGTATGAGAAAACGAAAATGAAATTAGCGTTGCATTTTTTTCTTTGCAAGAAACGCCATTCTTTTTTGTAGCAAAAAGTTACGATAAGGATTGTCTGGTCGCACCGTGCCAATCATCTGACACGTAAACGTGTGGAAACAAACACCAGAAGACCATTTCGACTTGTTATCCGATAAATCTTTTGATACAAGGGAGGATTCGTCACAAATGTCAGGCGCAAACGCAACCGAGAGTTCATGGCTGGAATTTCCGATCTGAAAGGCATGAAATAGAGGTAAAAATTGGTGAAAGTTCTGAAAATGTGATAAGAGTCCCAATTGAACAGTTCATACATACAACTATTGCATTAGTATCCTCCCCTCCCCCTTTTTTGTGTCAATCGTCGCCTAACTGCAACTACTAGTACAAGGAAGGAAACATGATCAACTAGACAATCGGAAAGTACAAGGAAGGAAACATGCCCAACTAGGCCGACATGAATGGCCAGTATGGGAGATAAGATTGACTTCTCACCCACAAGGCACTTAATTGCCATGCGATAGCTAAGTTGAAAAGCCTAAACCACCTTTAAATTAGACGGATGCATATTGCATCTACTAGATTTAAATCTTAAAAAAGTGAAATGAATGACAAGTATGAGAGACGAGATTTGAATTCTTGACCTGCACCGACAAGACACTTAATTTGTCTGGGTTCATTAGTATCTACAATTGGTGCACAAGCATCTTACAAAATGGAAACCATTTTGAGCTGACAAATTGACACAGTCACAGCCACAATGGAAATGTTCCATGAATTGTACAGAATTTTGACTTGCAACTTCCTGTCCCAACATTGGATACTACTGTTATACAGCTACGATGTCTAGTGAAAGGAAAAGCGGCAATGCAGCATACATTAATTGGTCTTACCTCTCCATTGCTTTCTGTACAAGCTTGAAATGGCTATTTGAAAACAAATTCCTGTTTTTAGCAATTCAAGGACAATATCCATACTCTGATGAGCATTTTCAAGTGGGAGTTCCATCTTGTACCATAATTGAAGACTATATATATATAGTTCCCAGCATTAGTGTGTCAAACAGCAAGAAAATGCCATAAAAGCATACCAGGAATAAAGATTTTCCTTTAATTAGCCAAAATGCAGATCAGTGTATACTGTTTACTTTATATTTCAAACTATGGCATAGAATTTGCAGCACTGGAATACAAGGAATCATGATCCTTCTTTGGCAAAACATATTCCCTTACAGTAGCACCTCCTCCTCTCTCAAAACAAATCAAGCAAAGAGGGGAAAATTATAAAAAATAATAATAATAATTAAAAAAATGAATGCTTTGCTTAGATAATTATCTGACTCCTAAAGCAGCATAGCGATTTGAAGATTCTAAAGAAGTGCACTGAATGTTCTTAACTCTGTTTTTTCTAAGTGAAATTGGGTCCACTCCCGCCTTATGAGCTGCAATAACACCTATGGCTTCCCAATAATTGGAGACAGTAACCTGCAAGACAAAATCGATACGAGATGAGCTCCAATATGATGCACAAATCCAAAATCGAACTACAATGGGCATAGGCCATATTTGATTGTTTTGCCACTCCCTTGATCATTTAAAATTTCACGAGCATGTGTGTCAAGAAGTAGCGCAGATATCAGAAAGCCTAGAAAGAAAATAAAGAAATGGAAAATGAGCTCCAGCATTCAACCGCCTTAAGTAAATGAATTCCAAGAATCCTTCAAAGCTTATTCTTTTATCCATCCCTCTCTCTCTCCTGGACCGTACCATCCACAGAATTCTAGTTCTGCAAAAGGTTTATGACCCCACTTAACATTACAGGCGAAAAGATAACCACATACAGGGGAATGAAACGAAAAAATAACCACATACATGGGAAAGTTCACAGGGATATTCAATTTGAGACATTAATCATATCATAGCCTTGTACACGACAATAATAAAAAACAATGAAAAACACAAATAAAATGAGGCCAAGTTCTTGGGATGATGAGCTTACCGCTTCAATTCCGAATTTAGTGGGTGTATCACTCAGAACAGTTTCATTCTCTTTCACGGCTATAATAAGTGGCTGCAATAAACATAGTGTTAGTAGCAAAAACATCTATGGTATTCACAGAAATTGCTATTCTTAAAATAATCTGTTTCCATTCAGAACCTTGTATGGTTTCCTCATTTCTAGTCTTTTAACTTGGTGAATCGCGTTATTGTTTTATTGCTACTTCATTTTACACCCATTTTGTCAGATGTAAAATGCTTTACACAAGAAAATTGTTTTTGTGGACAACATTGAAGGCAGAATAAGTCAGCTTTCTAACCAACTTCTGGTGTTTGACTACACCAGCCACTACTAAAATTGTTACTAATCCTTTCTGAAATTTATGGTACAAGATATTATTGCCTAGAAGAAACTAAGAATTTGACAAGTGATAATGGAAGGAAAAAATCAAATGTAATTATACTATGCAGTAAGATATGATACCAAAATATCTACACATTTTTTGAGATGTGGGCTTTAAGCAAAGAAGGGAGGAACCAAAAGGGAATAAACTTGGTAAACGCAGCTGCAAAACTTGGTATATGTACATAAGTGATACTTTTGGGTTATCCTCCAAAATACCTTATGGACTCAATAATCTTTAAAAAATTTTCGGTAAAGAATCAAAATGGGAAGATGAAGAAACAATCTAAGCCCAAAAACATCATAGGTTGGTTTGTGCGACAGAAAATGCTTTTTGTCCACTCAAATGTATCAGGGGTACTTGCTAGCTGTAGTCAGAAGTCCACAAGTAGAACAAATACTAGCCTAGGTCTTTGAGCACTGCAGCTCCGTAGAAGATAACATTTGAAGCAAGTCAGTTTTTTGTTTAATAAAGGATCCTTGCTCAGACATTTAAAATCATTTGGATGAAATAAAGGGGATGCCTTGATTTTCTGATTGCTTGCAAATGCACGTGCACCATCCCCTCCACATGCATTGATAGGTAGAATCACACTATCAACATCTCTTGATGTTATGCAACCTCTTTCAAGGAACTCAGAGGTCTTGACTAGGTACTGTGGGGCACCACTCAACCCAGCAAGCACACATGGCAAGAAAGTGTATCCTATCTGTTAGACATTCAGAATAAGGAGTAGTCAATTAAAGAAGGGGTGGCGGGGGCACTGGAGGAAGGAGAAGGAAATCAAGAAGAAACATACAACAAAGGGAAAAGCAGATGTTTACAGAAAAAGCTCACATTACACACTTTTTTATCCTATATAGTTTGTGAGCCCACAATTCTCTTAACTTACTCAAGTCTGCATCTGAAAGATTGAACCTTTTATGTGCTATGCCTATAGATAAAGTTACATTAATTTACAACCATAAGTTGACACAACTCGTAGTTCCAGTGGTATTGCCAACTGGGAGTATGATCACCAAGTTTAAAAATGCGTAATCGATCTTTCAATTCTAGAGAGCAAAGATTATCAATCTTTCCTTTTCTAGGATAAGTGAAGAATATCATGATCTGTACTGTTAGATATTACTATTTAAATCACTAGGGTATTATAAGCAACCTATTTTAGGAGGTTCATTTCTTTGAAAATCCAGGTAGAATAACAAGATATTCTTCTTCTTGTTCTCAAACTAAATCTTAACATGCAACATTAGTGCAAAGTTTCAAAGCTATTACGTCTATCGCGCTATGTGTTCCACCCAAAGTAATAGGAACCAACTTTTGCTTAATCCCTTATTGCTATTAAAATCAGCATAGTGCACACAAAGGCCTTCAGATCAGCCACGATTAAAAACTACATAACACAATCCAAAAGCTATGTAACCAAAAAGTCTAATCCCCATTTGATTTCTATGACCCAGTTTTTACTAGATTATCAGCACATTGAGCCCATTGTACATTTCATTTTATTCTTGAATAGCTTATTGGCTGAATTGAAACACAATTATCATTTAGGTCTAGAAACACATCCACATTATGTACTCAGATATATTTGCACAAAGGCATTTCTAAAAGTTATATTCATTTTTCATTCAGTTTCCCTCATGGATTAACCAGAAGATCAAATTGTTATACGAGCACTATAAAAGAAAACTACCACAAGATTGAGCTGTAAAGCACTATGTAGGCTCAAATTTGTTCTAAAAAATGTTTATCAATCAGACACAATAGGTAATCATGTTTGGCATCCACTTAGCAGATTTTCTACCAACCTCTTCTGCAGCTGATTTTGGGCATAGAGGATAGCTTACTGGAGCAGGTGATACTGCAGGAGAATGGGCACAAGGAATATTGAAATTCTTGACGACTAAGTGGCTTATGATTGCCTCGACTCCTGCCAAAATATCTATTCCCTACACACATTATGAGAAGAAAGCCTGAGAAGGAGTTATGATGTTTAGAATACTCAAAAATGAGACTTTCATTTTTCTTTTTCAGCTGGTGGACATAGTACAATTTTTAGTAGTTATTAAATTCATAAAATAGAAGAAAAACAAAAATGCTTAGAAGTTCATCTGATAGGAGTTCCATGCAAACATGTATAGCCGACAATACAGCAGCATCCACCCAATCCATTAGATGCATCTCATCTGCTTTTCTTTCATAACATACTAGGGTTCTGTAAAATGTGTCGTCTGTGACAGACACAGAATACTGCAGGAAGTCTAACCACCAATTGCATTGATACTTATAAATCATGAAGTGTGAAAGATCACACTCGAATAAAACCTCTTTCGAACACTACAAACATACAGAATATAGTTTATTTGGTGTTATAGATTCCACTTATGTCCTCCCAACTATAAAATGATAATAACAAGAACTCAGTAGAGATAAAACACTTCTACAATTGAGAAATAACTGGAAAAACCTCAAGTATGTAGAAACTGATGTTTGAAAAGATTTTCCTTAAATAAGAGCACCATGATAATCAGAAAATTGCATACCTTTCCTTGTCGATAAGCATCAATATCTCCAATGTCATCATCAGGGAAACGTGCCACAACTGCAACTGCAGTCACTCTGGACCTTGTAATTAATGTCTCTACAGCTCTCAATAGTGAATCAGGATGTTTTATCCTTCCAGTTGATTGTCCACTCTCTGGATCAATCCATATCTCCACCTGTAAGATTTCACATAACTTACTCAAAGCAATCCTGGCATCTTACGTAATGGGTCAAAACCCAATGAATTCTTTTTCCCTTTTTTGGTTGGGGTTCCCAGGGGCCCACCCGTGCAGGAGGGGGGGTGGTGGGAGAACGGGGAGAGCATGGGCAATTGCTCAACAATGGCCCAATAATAAAGTCGATTTTGTACAAATGAACTCACACTAGTGCTTTGTACAGGATAAACCCAAATACAAGAGCAAGGAAGTGAAAATTTGGGACTGCTAGATTGCTGTAGTGGTTATACGTGCTCATCCAGTTTAGTTGGTCCAAGTAAGTAAAACATATTAATAACTCCACTGTTTAAAGTTTCTTATTATGCTTTGAAGTGCATTTGAAATTATAGAAACAATGACCTAGTAGCTTGGAAAATTATCTCCAAAGGTAAAATTAGAGCCTCTTTGAACTAATTCAATTTCATGGATCATTACTGGTTATTATGTTACCAGATACCATATATTACCTTTAAGGGAGTGTCAGTTACCATGCATTCCACAATTGGCAAGCCCAGGGAAGCCCTTGTTGCATCAGCTACTTGCAGATGGCGAAGACGGAGATCTTCCTCCAATCCAGCATCAAGAATCAATCCAACCTGGTTCACATGACAAATAGCATCATATGTTTAAATTTAAATGCTAAGCATCCAGTACAAAGTGTCAGAGAATAATACATTTATTAGCTCTCATCAGAATCACCAGACAAGATGATCTAACCAAATCATTCAACAATGAAATGTTAACAGGGAATTTCAAGCATACCCTGTTCTGGTGAACTGGTTGTAGAGCCCAGAGCCCCTCAGCAAACCGATCAAGAGCGTATCCCTCAACATATAGTACATTTGACATCGGCCAGTAAAGCATTGCTGCATTAAGAACCTGGAAGAATTACAGATTTACCAGCAGAAAAGTGGTGATGCAGACCCAAAGGTCTGCACATTGGTTCAAACGTAATCCTGTATCAACATTCAGTTGCACCATCACAAAGTTTTCTATAGCATATTTACGTAAGTTAATACTAAGATCACAGCTGAGGACATAAGTGAAACAATAAGACATTATTAGCAACAATTTGAATATCAGATTAGTCGAGCTGTATGTTGAAGAAGAAGAAACGTAAGTAGAAAATGGAAGAACAAGAAAAGTAGACTGGGCAAGGACTTTAAAGTCATCTTCCAAAATCCACTTTAAAGTCTACCTCCTTAAAATCGACTTCCATAAATTTATGGCAACCAAATAAAACTATCAAATTTCTATAATTTAGATAAATGATACGATCATTATCTTATAAATAACCCATCAACTAGGCTATCCGAATTCAGATGTAGAGGAACTGACTTTGGGATAACCAATCCAAGATTATCCTTCAGACATAGTTTGATAGTTTGCACCATGCTTAATTCTTGAATTAAGCTCATTGGTACAGCCCAAAAAGGTTCCATAAAAAATAATGCGCCTATTGTTTAATCAATTACCAAAAAGGATATTTTAACATATTCTGCAAAGCATTGCACCACTAAGGATAAAAATTTTAAACCATTGAGCTGAGATATAAGAATGTGTGTTTAAAAAAGAAAGAAAAAAAATTGCACATAAAGTTCAAGAAGAAGAAGATACATTAGGATGCGTGATGAGGCAATCAACAACAGTGGAAAGAGCTCGAGCCACAGGTAAGGCATCGCCAGCATAGCCACCAATGGCTGCACCTACTCCAGTCGGCACTATCATCACACTTGTGTATGCCCTCTTGAACTGTTCTACAGAAACCAACCCCAAAGAACAATAATTGAAATTAATGGAAAATTCAACATCAACCCACCAAAGGAAACGAAAAATTAACATCAACAGACCACTGAAAACAGCCTAATTAAACATAAAAATGCAAAATTTAACGGAAAAAGAAAGCAGGAGAAGAAGAAAAATTGGACTGACCTTGTTGTTGGGAAGATGGAGTGAGTTGGAACATGAGAATTTGCTGCATTTTGGGAAGGAAGGGCGGTGGGATTGGCGGAGGAGAGGAAGAGTATGGCCGGCGGTGGAGGTGGAGGTGGAGGTGCCAATAGAGAAGAATGGACGGCTGGGATATAGCAGTGTCATAGCTGCTTTGGTCTTCAAGATTGTGTCCCCGCGCTCCGGGAGGGGAAGAAGGATGGAGGAGTTATTTGAAAAAGAGATAATTAATGAAACTCTTAACATTTTGTTCAAATTGTGGAAAATAAAAATACAAAAAAAAAAAAGAAGAAGAAAGGGTAGATTGCATATTGGTTCAAGAAATTATGAATGTGATTACAGATTGAGAATTTTTATTATAGACTAGATAAATAAACGATATCACACTAGAAATAACTAGTAGCTAGGGATGATCCAAAGTGCTCTACTCAAAGTCAATTCAATTGAGTTTGCATATGTTCAACCCAATGGAGGTGTAAATATTTTGACATTAGGTTCAATATTAGAGAAACTCAATCTTGTTTGTTTTAGTGAAAAATGAATATGAATTCATTTTTCTTTAGTCAAGTTTGATTTAAATATTAAGTAACTTGGTTCATTTTTTATTTTATACTAGTTATTTTCAAACTCGAGTTTAAATATAATTTTAACAAAATTGATCTTTGAAATGAGATTTTTGGTCTTTTACTACAATTGATTTTACTATATTCAAACTTTTAGTGTAAAGCAATTATTGACCTTAATTTTCTTCGTCTCTATGTGCTGATAAATTTGCTATTAGATTTTCATTGATGTTCATTTATGAGCAGTAGATTTATTTTTTCTAATCAAAGATTTTACCAACTTCACAAGGAATATGAGACATAAACGCATACATTTTTCGGGATTCTATCCTAATGGCATATGAGCAGATATTAAATTGATCTTGGTATAAGAATCTTCTCTTTCAAAGAATCTACATGCATATAAATATTTGAGGATATCTTTCATATTCAAAGATTATCGTAATTAAATTCATGACCATGAAACATATTGAGTTTTACACATGAAAAAGTTTTTTTCCAAAATGTAAGTTCTTTAATTATAATCATTTCAAATAGACCCTTTTTTTTTCTAAATTGCAGAAGATCAAATGTGTCATATTGTGTTTAATTCTTAAATTGTGATTAAAACTAACCTAACCTAAATAGAGTAATAGCGCCGTCTCATTCAAATGGTAATTAAATGTCACTTGCATATTTTAATCAGGGATAGACAATTTTATATTCTTTAATACTATAGAATAATCAAGATTCGCCAAAAAAAATTTCAAATTTTGCTTTACTTACATCATAAACACTAATTTTAACCACCTTTTTATTTCATGTGTATTACATCACAAAAAGTGTTACAGTATTATTCAGATTTTTTTTCAAATAATCTCCCACCCAAACTGGCTTGTTACATGAAATAACTCCTGCAGAATGATTCCTCTGCTACCAATCAACCCTTTTTTTTTTTTTTGTGTGTTTGGGGGGAGGAGGTGGGGGAAAATTTACGTACGTATTTAGTATGGAAGTTACAGAAAATTTACGTACTACCAATCAACTTAGTATGGAAGTACAAAACTTTTCTGTAACTTCTTTTCCTTCTTTTTCCCATCCTAATATTTACGTACGCATTTAGCTCTCAATACAGCCTGCACAGGTCCATACATCATTCACATATCCTGCATGAAAAGAAAATGAACAAGAAAAATTCAAGGAATCAATAATAAGAATAAAATGCTTAAGTATATCAAGCAACTTCTTCTACAGTGATATTCTAATGAAAAAGAATTAAAGAAAGAGCAAAGATTTGAGGTGAAGCCAAGGTTCCTCAGTTGAAAATTTTGATCTTCCAATTTATGCTATACCTGCTTTGACTCGTCAAGCAATAAGCTTCAAGGGCCTCATCATCACATTATCTTCGTGATCCAAGATCTGAAGAATTATACCCAAATCAAGAGGAAAGCGAATCAAGAGACCAAAACCTAACTGTACAAGAACAAACAAGAATGTAGATTCTACCAACCTTTTCTGTGAAAATTAAGAAAAGAAGATTTAATGCATCCCAAACTTCTTTAATCCACTAGAAATTGGCGGAACATAAAAAACAGTCAAGGGAAAAACTAAAAGAAGATGGTGAAGTGATGAAATAATTAAGAGGTACATCCATCCTTTTCTTCTTTTCATTCATTTGCTGCAACCACAACTAAATGGCAAATATAAGTGAAGTGATTCCCAGAGGAAAATGGTGAAGTGATGAAATTAAAAGACAAAAAAAGGGTACATCCATCCTTTTCTTCCTTCCATAACTCCATTCATTAGCTGGAAGCATAACTAAATGACAAACACTTTCTTACAATGTGACCTTTACCAAAAGTTGAAAAGACAAAGAAACCATGTCACAGCTGATCCCAGAAATTAGACCTTATAATCATCAAATTAATAAGCAAAGATTTGTTTGCAATAAACGAGAAAAGGATTATATATACTCACATGGCAATGGTAGACATAGCCAGGCTTTGAAGTTGCATCAAAGGGGTAGGATTCATTCGAGTGTATGAAAGAAAATCTCACTAGTATCTTTGTAACATATCCAGGCATCATCTTGTACACATTCTTCCACCCTCTTTCATGAGCTGGCACCAACCCCTTTTTGCCACGTGCGTATTTGCTGACATGGCACTTAATTGCATCATTGTACTTCAGCATGCAGTCCTTAAATTCATCTTCCTTAACCAACTCTGTCTGATCCAACACTACAAAAAGCCCCAAATGGATGTGCAATGGGTGATTATCCTCCGTCAGATTGATCACATACCAAATTTCACTGCTCCCAACTTTTGGCATCTCAGTTACAGGTGCCTCGTATGGTTTTGCATTGATGTACAAGTGTATAGGCTCATCAATGTTGCTAGTGTACTCATACAGGGCAATGTACCTTGTGTGGGCCACCGGAGATGCATCGGACGACGGATACTTGATCAATTTTTCTGGGATTCTTGATTCGTCGACTTCGTGATGTGTGCTAATGATGAATTTCATCACCTTACTATTAGCATCATTAACAGGATCTCCTGATGGGTAGGGATATGGTGCATCATTGGCTAGGATAGCCGAATTGGATTTTGATTTCGAAAAGTCAACCACCACGCTAGCAATCTCGGACGGGGCCAATAACATTTCTTTAAGGATCACCGGCCGCTCGTGATATGCTGAGTCAGATGCCACGTGGATGAACGTCAAATTATCAGTGAAATAGAACTTAAAGAATCGAGCGTTACTGGCGTTGATGATCCTGAATAGGTACTTTCTCCGCCGTACGATCATGTAGGGCCACGCTTTGCCGTTGACTATGATCGCGTCGCCAAAGTACTCCGGCTGCCATTGAGGGTGTATGGTAGGGTTATTTCCGGTGGAATTCATGAAAATCGAACCGTCAACACGGAAGCCACGATCAAATACGACCAACGGCCGATCAAATTCATCATCATACGGTAATCCAAGTGGGGCCTCTAAATCCGGTTGGCGGATGACGTAGGCCCCAATCAAGCCAGCCAAGAGGTTGACCCTAGTCAACCCCATTGCATGATCATGGTACCATAGGGTTCCAGGGTGTTGGATGTTACGATAATGGTACTTTTTCTTAGTCCAAGTGGGTCCTCTCTGTTTAAAATTCCTAGTGAACCATGATTCTGAATGCCCATCACTCTCAGGTTCATGAATGCCACCATGAAGGTGCACCACCGTAGGAACTCCCTCCTTCGTAGAAGGTATAGCCGTTGGAATTGTTGGATCCCATGGGAGTATGTGCTTTGAAGGGAGGTGATTTCGCCAACTCACATGCGTACCGATCCCGTGAACGGCCTCGATTGTTGGTCCAGGGACTGTGGCTGTATGTCTCGATGTACCATATGCAAACACTGGTGTTGCAGGGATGTCCCTATGGAATTTCTGCAGCAAATTCACGAGCATTGTTGGTAATTATTTCCCCAGAAGTTTTCCTCGATAATTAATTGCTAATACCAGAGAAAGTATACAGAAATAAACTCTCTTAATAAATAAGAAAGTTTCATATTGCACAAGTAGTTTAAAGTCTAATCTTATTCAAAGGGTACACATGTTTAATAAAACATGTTGTACAATCAAGGTGAACATGTTTAAGATATTTTGCTGATTTGAAAGTGATTGCTCGTTGTCATCGTCCATGATTTCAAGCATATTCTTCTATAAGTTAGTGTCATCTGTTTTTATGAGGTATAGGTAAAAGAAAGAAGCTAAACCAAATTGGATTATTATTTACTGAAGTTTTTGTAGAAAAATATACTGCAAAGATTTTTTATCGACCTGGACCTTATTTTTTTGTGGTTGGGGGGGGGGGGGGGGGGAAGAACCTTATACATGATTTAAAGCTAGCATAGTTCGTGAATCTTGATTTACTCATCTGTTTAGTGATGTAAAATTTTGAATAAATATGGTTAATTTTTTAAAGAAATGACCAAAAGGGGATAAATTAAATTATTAGAAAGGTCACACCCATCCCAAAAAAAAAAAAGGAACAACTATGATCTTTTGTATAAGAAATTCGCTTTGTACCTTTTGAGAGAAATGATTGTTTTATAGTGAGTGCATGGAAGGCATTTGTCCATCATCTCTTAGAGGTGCCAACTTTTACCCCTAATCTTTTATTGCAAAAGCAATAAACATAGAAAAGAAACGAAAAAGCAGTGCTTATCCCAAAGCAATCACATATGTTGTTGGTGGTCGGTAACAGGGAAAAAAAAAAAGAAAACTAAAGTGGCTTTGTCTGGAATAAGATATTGATTCAGGTTTCTGTCAAAGACAAAAATGTGAAGATGAGTAGACAATCCATTCTTCAAATGAAAAGTAATGAAAGGTTAGTCAAGAAAAGTATAATAGAAATGTTAGTGGTTGGTAAAATGAGCACTTCTTTGAGCAGAAATATGGAACATTTTGGTCTTAGGAGGCAATTAATTAACTGGGGTCTATGCCCGACTTTGATATCAAACACAAACAAAAACAAAAGGACAAGAGAGAATTATTGGACATGAAAGTGACAGTTATCGTAATGTATGAAAGTTCAAACTCCCAAAACAAAAAGAAAAAAAAAAGCTGCAAAAAAAACTCAACCAGTAAAGCAATGCTCTTATCAAGTATCTCAACTAGGTACAATTAGACCGGTTTTGACTGTTCAAGAATGGCCAAATTAGTTACCTTTAATCCTAATTTTTGTATCAACATATTCACACTGCACAGTAATCAGAGATTAATCTGGTAATTAGGATGAGGATGCTTGTAATATAAGATTGAATTTTTAACAGGTCTTCTGAAAAGTAAAGTTACAAAACAGATTTGCAAAAAGCAATATAAGAAAAGGAAAGGGAGGAGATAAAATATTGCATTGCATAAGAGAAATTTTAGGGGGAAATAATGCAAAAGCAATTCAATCTATATATGTTTGCGGCAGACAAGAAGCTGTCCAGGTCTTCAAAGTCGTAAAGCATAGCTATTTTCCTTTAATGCACACTTAGACAATATCTTAATCAGCATCTCAAATTACGTAACAATATTCCTAAGGAAATCATAGGGCGGACCAAAAAATAAATAAATCATTAATTTGACAAACAGTCACATACTCTGATGCTACCTACAAAAAGAAGCCGGAAGAGAAGCAGTTTTTGCAGAAGTAACTGCAAAATTGCTAGGAATGATGCCCTCCAAAGTCCAAAAAACAGGAGAAAACGTAACCGACAATTGACAAATATGTGAAACTAAAATCTGTCTAGGACGATTAATCACTCAAAAAAGGGACAAACAAAAAGAAGGGAAGTGTTTACTTACCCATTTCTTGTGAAACATGCCGATAATCAGTGATTTAGGAACAGGATCGCCATTGACAACATCATATCCTTTGATCTTGGGCACATCAGGAAGCTCATCAACGAACATTTTCAACTGGGATGCATCTAATAGCTTCTCATCTGCCCATGGAGTTTTGCAGATTGCCAACAAAGCAAAAAAAGTTATCAAGAACCTCTCCAGTCCCACCATCTTCAGTTTTCTTGTGTTCACAAACTCAACGAAGACAAAAAAAAAGAAGGTTGGACTGGGGAACATGTATATTATGTTTTAGTGTGTGTTGTGCGTGTGTTTTGTTGGTGATGATAATGAGACAGTCATTTACTCTTTAAGATTGACACAACCAAAGAGAATACTTGGGGTGTGAGAATGAAAGCCTGACTGGCTGTGATGGTTCCAGAAAGGCATAAAACAAAAGCAAAGGAATATTTATAGATGAAATGAAAAGAAAACTAGCGTTGGCGGATCCAGGCCATGCATGGTCCTTCCGTGACTTTTATGGCACATGCTTGTCCATTTCCTTTGATCTTTCTGATTGGTTGTCTAGATGAAATTATCCCTTAAGTAGTTAAAATCTAACATCCTAAGGTACAGATGGAATTAAAGGTGAGTAATTAAGTAGAAGATCTTTTTATACTTGTCCAGCAAAATGAAATCATTATAGAGATTATCAATGTTAGAAGCATTTTTTACCTTTGTCCCACAGCAAGCTAACGAAAATTAATTTGTAGAGTTGTAAAGTAGCTTAAAAAGTTGTTGATTGTATAGCTAGGACAATATACTCATCATTCCTGTTTGGAGTTTGGGTTGTCAAAATAGTATACACATTTGATTTCACGCTTGAGAAGTGAAAATGGATGTACATTTTGATAATGATTTGCAGCATGGACTCATAGTGAGGAAACAAATAGAGAGATTTGTTACATGGCATTTTAATTTAGTAATTCTATAAGGTCTGTTTAACTGATGCTCATTAAGCACTCGTTATGAATAATTAATTAATTACTGTATTTATGGTCTAGAACATAAGTAATTACGTATAGTTTTTAGCACCCATCCAGAAAAAGGGAAGCTCTCAACTTCTAAAATTTTCTTCAAAGAGAAAGTGAATAAAAAAATGCTTTGTGGGTTCATTACCCCCGAACAAGTTAACATAGAAAAGGTGTAAGATTTTGTCCCAACAGGTAATCCCAGTATTAGGTACATAGAATGATAGAGAACGAATGGCGTCAAATTCATGAATACACCTCAGATGGGTTAATATTTCGCTAATCGATAGCATAAAATTTTTTTAACTATACCAATTTTGGATGCTAGACATAATTTTTAAATATTTTATGACGAAATTTTTATTCAAACATTGAATTCTTTTTTTTCGCAGGTGTAGTATATATATGTTTAAATCTGCTATCACTGTCAATTGCGAAATATTAACTGCACAGGATCCAAGTGTACTGAAACTTTAATCATTGTGTTAGTCTTTTTTTTTTTTAATCAATTTTGGAATTACTTCATAGTCCTTAAGTCTTTTCTTATATTAGTGTACCGCAGTGCATTATCTAATGCTAATCCACTACTGATCAAAGTTATAAACTTTCAAACTTGCAATTAAGATTCCAATCCAAAGTGAAGACTGAAGAGCTGGTCAAGAAGTTGTTGAAAGTGATGCGCATTTGAGAGGCAGCAGCAGCACCCAAAAAGACTTATCTATCATCTAATCTATTCCTACTTGGAAATCAACTGGCTCTCTTTTCCTCTCTTTCTTGTGGTCCATTATACTTATTAGAGTTTGGATGCCCAAAGGATTTGGTTTCTTGGTCAATAGTAAAATCTTCTTTCACGGCACATTTCATCAAAGAAAACATGAATATAGTCACTAAACATAAAAGTCCTAGGATTAAATGATCGAAGTTTGTGAAATTTGGGGACTCAAATCAAGGGATCTGTTTCACTAAACATGTTTCAAAGATGATCAACAAAATCTTCTTAGCAATTGGAAACTGCTGTTCGTGGTAAAACGGGCGCAGGAACGAAAGAAAACGCATTGGGCTTTCCTAGGAAGAAAACATCGAAGACATGACAAACTAACTGATAGCAATGGTTCACAACTTTTTCCAACGACAGACGTTGGCGGCCACATAACAGCCATAGGCGGCCAACTTTTGGGCCAATGGTCAGTCAAACCATGCAACGCGTTTGTCTGCATAGGCTCCATTTCTTTCGAAGTAAATTACCTCTCGACAGTCATTGAACTTTTTAAATAGTTAAAATTTGACAACTTAATTATTAATAGTATACTTTTATTTATTAAACTATTAAATGTGTAAATTTTGAGTCATTCCGTCTAATTTCACCATTAACTCTATTAGATTTAGATATTCACACGATTCACGATACATACTATTGATAGTTAAATTTGACAGAGTTACCTGCGAGATCAGACGGAATGGATCAAAATTTACACTTTTGATAGTTTAGTGAGTGAAAATATACTATTAATAGTTGAATTGCCAAAACTCGACTATTCGAAAAGTTCAGTGATTATTCGAGTAATTTGCTCTTTCTTTCTTCTGAATTCTATGCAGATGAAATATTATTTGCACAAATTTATCTTACCTTCTTGCATCATAAATACTTTTTTTTAACTATCTTTTTATCTAACATATATTACATCAAAAAAATAAATGTTTGGTTTCATAGGAAAGGCTAAGGATTAAATAAGTTCAGGTTCGTCTCACAATGTTAGAAATTCATTTGACTAATTGCCGACATATGAATTACGGGATATTGGAAGCAATAAGAAGCTTTTGCAGGATAACGTAACAATGAGATGATCAGGAAACAGGGAGGGAAAAGAAAGACAAATTTCCATGGTCTTCAAGGAAAAAATGAAGCTAATTGGAGAGGTAAGACTTTCCAGACCATTGCTTATCATCATTGAACACTACCAAAAGAAAAAAAAAACATAGCTCTAGATGTTCTGCATATTTCCAATACTTAAATTTGACAAAGAAATGAAGTAGGAACTCCTGTCTCTGTCTATCCCATTTTCTTTTCCCAAAAAAAAAAAAGAACAATCCCTGCATATGTGCATCTACTTTCTCATGTAGCACCTCTAATATGAGAAATAATTCCCTTTTATCTTATGTTCCATAATTGCAACACAAGTACTTAACCAATCAATTGGGAATCATAATTGCAGTTTTCTGCGAGTCCTTGCTACACTTTTTTTTTTTCTTTTTCTGTTTTTGGGAGCTTATCTGACCAGAAAGCCCGTCATTCATGTGTC
This sequence comes from Coffea humblotiana, assembly GCA_023065735.1. Taxonomy (NCBI): domain Eukaryota; kingdom Viridiplantae; phylum Streptophyta; class Magnoliopsida; order Gentianales; family Rubiaceae; genus Coffea; species Coffea humblotiana. The sequence continues at coordinate 6,791,328 of CM041218.1, read as the reverse complement.
CTTTTGGAGAAATATACCATGATCTGAGCAGGCCATGCATGCACCAAATTATGAAAGGAGACCAGTTGATCCAGGAGCCAAGGAATAAGTAGGCCAGTTGGGTTCGCATAATTTGCAAAAAAAAAAATATTTAAAATATTATTCAACTTGCATCATAAACATAATTTTTATTAATTTTTTTATCTTATACATATCACATCATAAAAAATACTATAATATTAAAAAATTTGCTCATTTGGTCCCTCAGAAAAAAAAACTTTTTTAATTCTTTGCATTCAAAATCGGCCAAAATAATCTCTCAAATATATATATAAAAAAAAGTCTGCCTATTTGGTCCTAAAGCTTATTTTCGTTCACTTCTGCCAACAAAAACCGCATGTGTGCCTCATGTGCTCATCTTTATGAGCATGGCCTGTGTTTGAAATTATGAGCAAGTAAGGGAGGCATGCGTATTTTGGTCTAAGAAGTAACCAAAAAAGAGTTTTGGGACCAAACGGGTAGACTTTTTCATATTTGATGGACTATTTTGGCTGATTTTGAGTGTTAGAAACTATAAAATTTTTTTTGAAATGTGAGGCACCAAATTGGCAATTTCCTCTATACTATTATTCTAAATAATCTTGGGAAAATGACATGTTTCATCCCTCATATTTCACAAAAATATTCTTTTCATCCCTCACTTTTAAAATGAAGCAATTTCATCCCTCACATTTAAAAATTAAAGTTATTACATCCCTGAACCTAATTTTCAATCTGAATCAAACCATCCAATAACTCAGTAATAAGTTTCGGAGATAGAATTGATAGGTCACTCGGCCAATTTCATCATATTCACATGACATTTATCAAACCAAAAAAATAAATATTATAACATAAAGGCCATTATTTGTTTTGGAATAGTAGGGTTTTTCTTTTAGGTAAATCTTTTAATGCACCGTTAGTATATTCGCTTGTGAGTCTAGATGTGTATCATAAATACAAAATTTGGTGTTTAAATTTAAATTGAAATGATATGGTAGGTACATAAAACCATCAGTGTATACAATGACAATGTAGGAATTCAAGTTGTGTTATATTCAAGTTGAGTTAACCAAGTGATCTACCAATTATACCTTCAAAATTTGTAATCAGGTTGATAGGTGGTTTAATTCAGATTGAAAATTGGGTTCAAGGATGTAATAGCTTTAATTTTTAAATGTCAGGGACGAAATTGCTTCATTTTAAAAGTGAGGGACGAAAAGAATATTTTTGTGAAATGTGAGGGATGAAACAGGTCATTTTAACAATAATCTTTTCCAAACAATCTCCTATCTAAACACATCCACCATTTCCTAAAGTTGAAGAGGTGATAAATGATGCTTGAGTTTGTATTTGTTCGCTTTGGAATTTTTGAAGGCATTTCTGCAGCAAAGAAATAACTAAATTCGAATGATTTCAGCGTAATTTATTTTATATTAGAAGACAAAAATAACGGATAATTTTTCTGCAAAGTTCTCTGATTCTTAAAGAAGCTTGCCACGGATGAGGCACCTTTGGAATTCCACAACGAATACTTGTCCATCCAGGCCATCATTAAAATCCGATACTGCTTCAAATGGACTAGTCAACATTTGTCTGATCATCAATCGAAAATGGGCCCATTAATGGAGGTTCTTTTATCAAGTTCAAGATTTGTCTCAGCAAGATAGGTCTGCACTCCTTTCTCCACCTTTCTGTCTCGGGGGGTGAACAAAATCCAAAGGACTGGACTGAATGGATTCAACCAAATGTTGGAACTGAAATGCTTCTAACCTGCTATAATCTAATAAATTTGGCGGTCATATAGCATTAAAAGATGAATCAAGGCACTCAGTACTCGAATCAAGTTCGATTTGACAAATAAACAAGGTAAAATTGAACAAAATTTCAAATTCATTAAAATAATCAAATAAATTTGAGCAATAAGATGTTCGGTTTAATTAGAGGCTCGTTTATACCGCCAGATTCATGCTTGTATTTATCTCAATTTCTTATTAGATAAAAAAGTTTTTTTGCAATCCACAGCATTAAATTAGTTCACGCTTTTTTCTTCATGATTTTCACATAAAATTATGTGCATTTGGAGTGAAGAATATTTGAATTTTTGTGGTTGTCATTTCCTTTTAACTCTCCATAATGTGATGTACGTAAAAATACAAATACGATTAAAAAAGAGAGTTGAAAAATAATAACTTGATTTTGCTATAGAATCAACCATCCAACTTTTGTTGTTGAACTTTTGTCATTAAGATAATATTAAGCCATGCCCTTATCTGTAAAACCATTCTTCTATGTGTGGATTAAACATTTTCATTGAGTAATGCACATCCTTCAAAGAGTTGACATCTCGAAGTATGTGCCTAAAAAAAAGAAGTCAATTTGGCAATCCGACTCCAATTCAAGCAAATGCCCTTAAAAATAAATACCAACTAGTACTGTGTTATGTTATTTTGGTCCTTATCCTTCAGGACCTAACCTAACAATAATATAAATTTTCCAATTCTAAGGCCATTCCCTTGTGTCTACTTACCTTTTGTACCAATTGTGGTCCTAACTCCTCAGGGGTGACAATAGTTGACAGAGAGCACGTGATGCACGCGTGATAATCTACCTAACATGTACTACAACCTTTTACTACTATTACTTTACTAATTTTTTTACTGCATAAACGAGATAAGTTTCAACACAAACTGTTCCTTCCTCCTGCCCCACACTCTGCATCCATCCATGCTATCATGTTTCTGTATCATTACAGTAACCAATGTCACTCACTCGCACCTTGTCTGCAACAAAAGATATTGAAAATCCAAAGTTGACTATGCAAATTGCTCCTCTCAAATCCATGAACCCCACATTTACAAATTAAGCACACAACTAGTACTAATCACTCTTCAATTGATTACATTACAAGAACTGAAAGTTCACAAGCTGAAATGATCAAGTCAGTCAGTCCTGAGGAGCCAAAGACAACTGACGAGTGATAATCAAGAAACAGAAGTAAATTATATCTTAACAAATACACAACAACTAGTAGTAGTAAAAGGGAAAGTAGAAGTAGTCTGAAAGATGGGAGATTTCATACAGGTCCATTGGCCAGCCATGGCTCCTGCCAATTACAGAATATTTTAGTCATAAAAAACAAAAAGAGGCCACTGGATTGTTTCTCCATCATTACATAATTGAACAGCTACTGGTGTTCTCATCACTGAACATATGAGCTGATGCAGATTGATCAGCAGTGTTGTAGTAACTAGGGTCACTACCCATGTAGGAATGATATGGAGGAAGAACTGCTGCAGGACCATAACCGTAGTAGTAGCCAGTGCTGGTGGGAATGTAAGGAGATCTGTTGTACATCATCTGAGGCTGTTGCATAGCATGCCTGTTTTGCAAGTTCATCAGCATTGATTGTGAAGAGGGCTGGTTGTACACACCATTACCATTCATATTCATCATCATGGCTGAAGGATGATGGCCTGCAGTCATCCCAGCAGCAGGGAATCCAGCAGGAGAAGAATTCACAAATGCTTGGTTGTTTGGCTGAAGTTGATGGTGATAAACTGCTCCGGAGCCAGTACTAGCAGCATTGCCTCCCAAAACAGAAGCAAAATTATTAGCCCCACCATCACCATGAAAACCAGCAAGATTCATCATGGAACTAATGTCATTCCCCATCTTCGCCTCCCCTGGATTGATGATATTTCCACCACCTCCAAACTGCGCATTATTCATCTTCAGAGCTTGCATTGTTTTCTGATCAATCCCACCAGGATTTCCCTTCATTCCCATATTCTGATTAGGCTGATGATTCGCTTTCTTTCCAGCATTCACATTTCCAGAATTGTTCGGCATTTTACCATTATTAGAAGCTGCTGCTGCAGCAGCCATGGCTTGTCCAAAACCATTCTTTGCATTCTTCCCTTGCATCGCAGCTGTTTGTTGCCGCAGCAGATTTATCTGGTTAGCTTTCTCCCTCAGAAACCTCAGCTCCTCTTCTTCCTCATCTTCATCCTCCTCCTCATCAAGAAAATCCTCGTCCTCTTCTAGGTTAAAAGCAAACTTCTGCTGGTTTTTTAGAGCTTCGAGACCTTTTATTAGGCCTTGTTGCTGCTTCTGACCTTTGTTGTTGTTCTTGTCATCTTTATTACAATTAGCCTTTTGTTGTTTCTGGTTTTGGTTAGTTGTCTGTGACCAAAGCTCAGCATGTTTCCCAGCTCTAACCAATTTTTTTATCAGTGTTGCAGAATCTACACCTCCTGAAACAGTAACTTTCTGTTGTTCTGCATCCATGCTCACTTGGTAGACTCCTGTAGAAAATTAAAAAGGCTCAGAAAGAAAGAAGAAATAAATGGACAAGCCCAAGGCTGCAAAAAGATCCATTTTTGGACTAAGAAGCATAGCAATAAAGAGAATGTCTCCCCTTCTCTAGTTCAACAGGAAAAAGTAATCCCAAATATCCATGGACCTTAAAAGAACTATACTTCATAGTGAACTTCATCATATTAACCTCAGATAGTGTCAGTATAGGCATAAAGTCCCAAACTTTCCATCCCATAATCATAGAATAATCACTAAAATTACCTTAACCTTTTCAAACGACCCAAGGTACACAGTAAGTCCAGACCAAAGCTAAGTCCAGGAAGTAAAAATTTGTCACGCTAACCCGAATAATGGGACAACAGTACTGAAATATGTAAAAGGTAGAAAAAGGTCAAAAATATACATTGGCGTACCTTCAATTCTCTGGAGAAGTTTTTTAACTTTCTGCTTGCACCCATCACAATGTATGTTCACTCTCAGGGCACAAGTCTATAGAAAAAGATAAAAGAACATGAAAAAATGAAAAGGGTCACAAGATAATTTTAGGAAATGGCACAATTCAACTTTTACTACATTTGTAGACAATAAAAAATGTAGTGGCATCTTGAGACCCAAAAAATGGAAAAAAGAATTACCTGGATCTTCAGGAGCTTAAAGTCCTCATCTTTACTCATATCTTCTTCCCTGGTTTTTTGGAATGAAAGATCTTCCTGCTAGAAAAGGAAAGGAATTTTTTTTTTTTTTAAAAGGACCTTAAATGTTCCTTTTTTTGTGAAGAAACAGAGGAAAAGAGCAGAGATTCTTGACCCCTCTTCTCCCTTCCTTCTTATTGTTGTTGTTGAGGTTGTGTCAAGAACAAACAAATAAAGAGCACATGGGGGGGATTGGTGCCTTAGAAAAGCCTTACACAAAAAAGAAAGGACTAAAGGGTACAATGCAAATAAAAAGTAAATGAAAAAGATGATAAACTAGCCAATAGGAAGATGCAGAGGAAAAAGAGGTGATCAAGAAAGTCAGAAGGAGGAACAGAGAAGCAGTAGGGGGAGGGAGAGGGAGAGTAGAGTTGGGCGAAGTGAAGTTGGAGGTGGAGGAGTGAAGTGTTTGTATTTGTGTTGGGAGTCTGAGTTCTGAAGTGATGTGATTTAACGTTAAATACTGAGAAAAACAATAAAAGAAGAACAGCGACTTGACAAGCCGACTTCTTCTATGCCTCTGTCTCTGTCTTTGTTGTCACATGCCTCTTTGTACTTCTCTCGTTTCCCTCCCTCCAAAAAAATTAACCAAATTTTTTGTTTTGCTGAAATTCTCTTCTGTGAAATATTAACGGTCAAATACCATCAAATTTCACTAAAACCCATCTCTTAAGTCTTTAGTAGTAATGATGCATTATGTGTTTCTGGTTGTTCTTGTTTTGATTAGTGTGTGAGTGTGTGTAATTTTTGGATGATTGGCTGTGCATTTTTTTGAGCCTAACGGCTCTCTTCTCTTCCTACGCTCCTTCCTTCTGTGTGTAGTGTTTTTGGGAGTCAGCGACTTGGCTGCATTTAATATGCGCAAAAATAAATGTGGAAGGTTTCTTTCTTTCTTTCTTTCTTTATAATTTCCACCCAACTCTCCTTTTTTTTTTTTTTTTTTTGCTTTTCTCTCTTTTCATTTCTCTTCAATTTTTAGACGGTTTTTTCTTCCTCCCTCCTTCTTTTGTTGGTTAAAAATCTGGAAATTTTCAAGGAGAATGAACTAACCTAAGCTTCTAGCATGCCGTGAATCATTTGAATGTAGATTTAGCTCACCTCCATAAGTAAAAATAGGGGTACCACAATCCCGTTTGAATTGTGATTTTTAAGAGTTTTTATAAAAAAAATATATTATAACGATTTGATATATGTAAGATAAAAAGATAACTGATAAATATGTTCATGAAAAACGTAAAATATTTTTGCGAAAAATCACAATCCAAACAATTGTTGCATTCTAACATTTACCACGGAGCATTTGCTTTAGTACGGCTCTTCAGTTTGTGATCGTCCAAAATTTCATGTTTTGGACATTGACAGTCATTATCCAAATAAACCTTGTATATAATTTTAAGTAAGCTTCAGATTTAGCATTTTAGTAATATAGCATGTCATTAGTTGCAGAGAAACATCTTAGCAAACTTCTGTACAATTTGCAGTGCAAACCTATCTTTAAACAAGCATTTAAAGTCACTGCAAACATGAATCCTATCTTTAAGCTTTCTTTCACACAGAACATGAATCCAGACAGACCCCCTGTAAGAAATACATATTTTTTTTTATAACAAGAAATACATATTTCAAGACCGTATACCCAAATTAAAGTTCCATTTGAGCATTGAAATTAAAGACTGGCTTATAACTTGGCTCCATACGTGGTGATAATGCATTGAAAGCAGACTGGGCACTTTTAATGCATGGCAGTTGTGACTGACAAAACTGAGTACATTGTCTGCAGGATATTCAATTATGGACAGAAACATTCTTTATACAGTGAGGATTAGGCTTATTTAAGTAAAAAGATAAAAGGTTTACTAAGCCTAGGCTATGCAGTTTTGCTTTTAAGTTAGAACTTATGTAATAAGTGCACAAGGGCAGGACACCATCAGCAAAAATTTTGTTGGAATATTTGCTAAATATATTTCTAAACTATTTTAACTTTTTAAGATATCTTTCTACTGTGCATATATCATATAATTTAGAGATGCTAGTGTTTCGATAGAGTATTATTTGAAATATTATTATTTAAAATACTTACACTGTAACAGTTTTTGTGATGTGATATATATTAGATAAAAGAGCAGTTGAGAATATAAAAAATAAATTAAAAAATTATATTTATAAGGAAAGAAAAATATTATTTAGGATAATTCAACAATACAAACACACCTACTTACTATCATGTTTGAGCACGTTACTTGGTAAACCGTGCAATTTAATTCAGTAAAAAAAATATTATTTAAAATAATTCAACAATCCACGTAAAAAAAAGCACATTACTTTGTAAGCTGTGCAATTTATTCATGCTTGAGCATGGACAGTCTACTGGTCAACTTTAAGTAACTATCAACCACTTTACGTATAGACTAGTGTAGAACCAAGAAGGAGCTCAGTTTTTGTAGTATAAAACAAGGTAGAGTATTGAAAAGGGGATCAACAACCTAATGAATAAGTGTAGCAAGTTTGAGCTATATAAAGAAATTGTAAGCATAAACTCTCCTAAATTATTTACTACAATTTTATAAATTCCTCCAAAATGATTGTCCAATCCAAAGATAATCAACTAAATAATCATTATAGGTTCATAATCTCTTATTTTTATCTTTAATTTATAGACAATAGTTTTTTACTTATTCTTGACGACTTGAGTGCATAATAGAGTCTTACTAATTGGATTGAGTTTTAGTGTCAGTTTCACATTACTTTGATCCAAAAAGCGAGAAAAAAAAAAGGCTAAAAAGTTCAAAGCAAGAAAAGAATGCAAAAAGTCCACACATGTTTTGACATTTTACAATAGTTCACTACTGTTCCCAAACATGCTCCCAATATTCTAACCCTATTTGTGCGTACTCTCCAACCCCAAGGCTCACTTGTTGGGGGGGATATGTGACTTGAGGGCATAACTTTACTCCCCTGTCCCAAGAGGCTTGTTTTACTTTCTGAGGATTAAAGACTTGGGAGTTGGGAGGCAGCATCCCAGCACTTGGCTGCACGCAAACACACAGAAAAAGGGGTGAAAACCAACAGTACTCTTTGATCCCTTGTTTTGTAGGAGTCATACTCATACATACATACACAGTATAGTAGTAGTGTAGAGGCCAGTAGTAGAGAAGAGAAAGAGTGTTAGGTCCATCATTACTTGCTCCCAGCCCAACAGGACCTGCAAGTCTTCTCTGCTGCATGCTGTCCTATTTTTCCTTTTCCCCTTCACTTTAACTTGGCTTATTCTTGAAGTCTCTCTTTTGTTTTCAAATTTCAACTCCTTCATAATTACCTTTAACTGTCACTGATTCCTTTGTCCAATTTGTTTCCACTTCCCAAAGTATCACTTTCCCCAACCCCCCGGCCAATATGAAGCAACTGCATGCCCTTCGACACATTGTCTTGGCATGAAATGAATGAATGTAATGGTTTACCAATCCAAGGATTTTGTGGCAATTTGTTTGTAGTATAGAAGGGGCACCGTTATAATCGATTGGCCATTTTCTAGTTACCGACTATTTTCAGCTACACGAGTCATTCTACAAAATTTCTTATAGGAGAAGTTCCTGATCAACATACATTTCAATGTTTTTTTTAACGATTTGCTATTCAAACTCATTACAAAACCGTGAAATGCATTTCAAAAGAATCTCTCTGTTTCGTCACATCTGCTATGTGCAATTCGATGAATCCCACCGACAGCTACTAGTACTTTTTATTGGCATGGTGGATCTTCATTTCCACAGCTATAAATGGTCCATCTGGTGGTCTTAAGTTGGGAATCAAAGTGATCTTCTTTGGATTTGTTAAGAGGTACTATGGCTGACATGTTTGTACTACCATATCCAATTGCGGAATAAGCGTGGAATTTATTATTTCTAGTTTTCCTATCACAGCAGCTCTTCATCAAAAGTAGATCGAAGTACGTTAATGGGAGGGAACTAAATATAATAGTTATACTACTACTAGTACTCTTGAAAAGGGAAAGAAAAAAAAAAGGCACTCTACACCATTCGAAAGTCTAACCGGATGCATGGCTTGTAAAAGAGGCCACACTTAAGAGCATTTTTTTATTTATGGCAATTTTCTCACAAAATCTTAAGTGTCGAAAAGGGTACTTTTGACACTACGTAAGAGTACTGAGAAACCATTTATTTTAAGTTAGTGAATTGACCACCAGTAAGTGCTCCGTTGAGGGGTCTATTCTGCCCACCAACATAAATACCCGTGAAACCCCCTTGGCTCCTCCTTCCCCATAGTTAAAAAAAAAAAAAAAAAGGTTAAGTGCACTAAATCCCTTGAAGTGACCCCCTGGATTGCAATTTTTTTTGGAGTTTTATAGAAAATATATTATAACGATTTGATATATATATATAAGATAAAAAAGTGATTAAAAAATGTATTCACGGAAAACGTAAAAATTTTTTGAGAAAAAATCCCTTTCCAAACAAGGCTACCTCCCTCATCTCAACAAATGGGCACTTTCTGCCCTTAGTTGATGTTTTAAGACATTAGCGCCCCCTACTGATTACCTTTTTATTTTTTTTCTCCTTTTATACCCTTTTTCTACTTGTCCCTCTTCTTTAGATTTTTAATTTTTATCCCTTCTTTCATATGACGGATTGCTTTCTTCTCTTTGCTATTATTATCTATTTATTGTTTTTAAACTTATTCTTTATTTATTTTTATATTTTTTACAATTTGTTATTACAAGTAATAATATTACAAAGTCTATGTTATAACAAAATATATGTTAGCTATGCACATAGAATACTTCATATACTATTTAAAATAATACATATAAAGCTTAAAATAAATTAATTTTTTATAACAACGGTAACAAATAAGCAGATTGTAATAACATAATAGTTTACCAACTATACTTAATAAAAAATAAATAAAGGTATTAGTTACTGTATTTACTTGATACTTACTTTTAATAATTAAGTAATTTAAAGTTTTAGTTTACTAATATCTTTTTAAATAGTCAAATTGCTAGTTACATATACCTTTTCATTATGATACCCATATACTATGTTCTCATGCTCTATAGATTGTCCTGAATTTCCTAATAGTGTAAATAAATAAATAATGCTAATAGGAAATAAAGGAAATGGTGACATGAGAGAAATAAAAAATAATGAAAAAAGTAGTGGGAAAGAAAAAAACAAAGGAATAAATAAACAAAAGAAAAATAAAATAATATAGCAAGGACACTTTTATCTTAAAACATCAAATATGTGGCGAAATGTCTATTTAATAAGTTCAAGGGAACACAGTGCAACTGAAAGTAAAGTTTAGGGGGATTTAGTGCATTTAACCAAAAAAAAAATAATGCCAAAAGGTAATAGGTTGTTTGGATTATAATTTTTCAAGAGTTTTTTTGAAAAAAAAATATTATAACACTTTTTAGAATATGATGTATGTGAGGTAAAAGATGATTGAGAAATGCATAAAAAAAATATCTACAGAAAATGTAAAATTTGTCTACAGAAGGTAACAATCCAAACATGGCCTAAATGTATGAGTATCTAATATCGTACAAGGTATTACCTAATGGTGAGTTGTTCATGCGATAAGTGCAGAATAGTTTTTAACATAGCCAAATTCCATATTATAATAGGGCTCTATTTTCTATCTATACTTCTATCTCACATTTGCTACATTTCAAATGTATCGCAGTGTCATTTTCTCAACACTCTTAAGAACTCCTAAAAATGGCATTTCAGACGAACCTTTAGATTGTTAATAACACACTATAGTTATTATGTTGGGTTCTAAACCAAATTTAAAAACAAGGAAATTACAAAGCAAATAGGTGGACAAAAATTGTAAAGAATACATAGATGAAGACAATCACTCGAGGTTAAAATGTGACCCGTGGATGTATATGTTTCCATTGACTCCAGTAAAAAATTTCCGTTATTGTTCTTCATATTTGGACACTTTCGCTTTCAGCACAACCGAAAAACTTTTGACACACAACAATTTGACTCTCAAATCTCTATCAAACGTACGACTCAACACCGATTCTGTCTTTCTCCTTCACCCCGCTCTTTAATCACAAAAAGTTACCAATTTGTACCTTAAAGCTAAGTAGGCCAAGACACTACAATTAGTGGTACATTCCTGTTAAGATGTTGCACTATTTTCTCACATGTAAGTGTCGTTTTCGCTTATTCACAGGCAGGAAAAAAACAACTAGCAAAGTTCCAATGAGCCCATGCATGCACCAATATTTTTGAAGGATTTGGGATGACAAGGAGGACACCACTGATCAAATGAGACAAGTCACTCTTTTAACTAATCTTTTGGCTGCAGAGATGATGATTGTCAACTCTTTCACCTACTCAATTTGGTGAAATTACTGCTTTATTTACAACTACACAATAAACATCGACTAAAGCTAGGACGAAATGGAATCATTTTGGGACTTCTCTTTCTTCTTTTTGGGGTGCTAATTGAAATTTGAAAATTTTCAAATGCATATTTAAAGCATTTATATGCAGTGATAGAGGGTTCGAGAGCTCAGATTTTTAAGCTTTGTATCTTTTTTTCCTTTATAATCAAATTAACCATTATAGATTGCTTGATAGTGCTTCCTATTTTACCTAGTTGATATTTGTAGATTTTGTAGTTACCTTGCTCATTTTTCTGTAATAGTTTGAGTGTATACACCTCCTTTCGTGTACTATTTCTTGCATATCAATGAAAGTCAGAGAGAGCTTACCAAAAGAAAAAAGGACATACTGAAAACAACGAAAAGAAGAGGGAAATCTCCTTATGACTTTTTAATGATGCACACAATGATCTAGTCACTAGAGTTGAAGTTAATGAAAATCTTTTGTTATTTAGAGATACCAAAATTAAAATGAAAAAAAGTCATTATACTTGCAATACAGCTAAATAATTCTTGATTATATACAACTACAGATGATTGCTCAATGGTCCGAGAAGAGCTGTTAGAATTCTCTCCGTTGTCCTGCATTTGGTAGTTGGGGGTAGAGAAGGGTGGGAGGTTAACAAAAATTATTGATTATAGATAAATCATTAGTATCCCATGAATTGGGCAATTGGACAAACTTTTGCAATTGGGAGTGGGAGGTAAGAAAAAAGGTTGATTATAGATAAATCATTATTATTGTTATTATCCCCTGAATTGGGCAATTGGACAAAATTTTGAGCTTCCCTCCGTTACTTGTACGTTTGCGGTTATTTTTTTTCTTACAAAATAATTCTTTGGGCTCTGAAAGTCCAATGAGTACATTTTTAAATGGGCTGATCAGATTGAGGCCATCTTTAGAGTAACTTTGAGAGTTTGCTTGACGTCGACCACTGGATTCTCTCAGTATCTGGATCATTCTAACATTTTATGGGCAGCCTGGTTTGTACACTTTTCCCTATGTAAAGATCAAGTTGTTTACAGGCTTCAGCTGTCTTAGCTAATATTCAGCTCCGCTAATTGACTTGCTGATTTAATTAACTAATTATTGGGTAATTAATAATTTCTTCTCCATAATATTTGTGAATTTTCTTTTCCATCATCGACTTCTATAGAGAGTACCTACCACAACAATGCATGAAATTTGGCCAAAATTTAACTTATCTCTTATGAAATTCTTCCATGGAGGCTGCCGATGTGAATCTTCTTGTTACATGGAATTACTAGTTTTATACTTAATTTCATTCAGCATTGGACAAAATCCACATATAAATAAGTTAGATAATCAATTTGACAACGAAGTGTAGTTTAATTAATAAGACGTTTCACTGATAACCGACAGATCACGGGCTCAAGGTAGGAGGAGAAGTGAAGAACCACTCTTGATCATTTAAAAAAAAAAATCAGACACTCAATTTCCTTTTTCATTAAAAGATTTTTTGGGATATTGGACTCTCTCATGATTCAAGCCAAGGGAACGGATAAGATTGAGTCTGCAGTCTTTCATGCTCCTTAAAACCCAAAATTATTGAGCCACTATAAAATGTTTTTAATTTACTGATGACCGTAAAGTTTACCAAAAAGTTGATTTTGAATCTCAAGGTATCTCATTTTTTTTCTAAGTGATAGCTATCTATTACATTTAACAATTGATAGTTGATTAGTGGTCTCAATCATGAACCAAATATAAGTGCCAAAAGTATGTTAATGGTGACAGACATAAAGGATCCAACTAAGAAGTTTCTTTCCCATGACCTAAAAAAGTATATTCAATCTAAGGATTATGCTCCAATAAATTATTCTCCCACATCTTAGGTAATGCAATTCAGGATAAAAGCATATTGTATTTTATTTCCTTTTCTTAACCAATTCTCCATTGCTTTAGGCGACAAGATGTGAATATGTCAACTCAATGTTCATTCCATGGAAAACTTGGATAAATCATCATTTTGTCATCATATTGGAGATTATTGTAGGCAAAGATTGAATATCTAAAGCGCCAATTATTTGTGTGAAAACAGTTTTTTGTTATTTTAAACTTTGTAGTGTTATGGACCAAAGTTTGATTGAGAAAACAAGTGATATTTTGACACATAGAGTAAACGGTTAAGTATTCTAGGCAATTGTTTGAGGTACTTGGGCATCCATTTCCTTTCTTACTTTTCAAAATTAAAAAATAAAATTGTTTAGAAAACTGTTAGGGGAAATGGCTTAGTATTAAATTAATGGTGTAGCCTTTTACATAACACTACCAGTGGGTGTGGAAGACTAATCCCAGTAAAGGATATCTATCATCTTTTTCTCTTTCTTTCTTTTTTAAATAATTTTGTATATTCATCCTCTTTGAGGTGAGAACTTGAGAAGTGAGGAAATGAGTATCATCTATCAGATTCCCACAAAAGAAAGGAAAATGGAACCCCCCCCCCCCCCCCCACCAACCCCCAAACCCACCCTTCTCTCAGAACATTTTTTTAAAGATACAGTTGGATCAGATTAACTAATAGGTTGCCTAGCTTCCTAGTAAATCTTATCTTTAGCGGAGTGAGGTCAATTATTTGTCCTATGGGCATATTCATGTTTTAAACCAATTGTTTGTTCCAAATTTCTAGCTCAATAGCTTTCTCTACCTTTTCCTTTCAAAAACTCAGTCAATCACTTTTGCTAACCATGCCTCAATCATCAATTATTGTAGTATTTCTACCCCAAAAAAAAAATTTTCAATTCTTGTATAATATTGTGTAGCTTATCCCACATCATCTGCTATCTCAAAACTTTAGGATCATATGTATCTCACAAGCCACTTCAAGAAATTCTTTAATAAAATGTTGAGACTTGCCATCATGGATGGCTTCACTTAACTTTTTAAATAGCAAATGACGAATACAAGTTGAGAATGCAATTCAAAATGCTGCGAATGCGCATACAAGGCAAAGCATATCTCTCTTAAAACTTGATGGGGAAAATAAAACCTCTGTGCATGTAATAGGAGTAACTATACCATTCTATATATGGATGGGTTGGGTTGTCTGATAAGAGAGAATATAAATGAGAAATTTTGGATTCAAAACCTTCCAGTTGCGCTAAAAAAAAGCCATTCTAAATGTCATATTCTATTTTTTGCAACCTCTTTTTAGTCTTAGCTCTTGTTTTTAGCTCAGAGCCAAAACGATCATTTCAGGATAGCAAATAATTCTAATACTACTCCAAAACCTTTTTTTTTGTTTTTTTGCATTTTCCCGTTTTTGATAATAAGCTTACTCCAAGGTCCAAACCATATCATACAAGATGTATGTTACACCAAAATTACTTCCCTTTTCCCTTTTCCCTTTTCCCTTTTCCCTTTCCGGCCGGTCACCGTTGTGCCACACTTTTTTTCCCCTAATTTTCTTCACATAATTGAACAAGCATTTGGGTTGTCATCACTGAAAAGTGAAGCGTAGCGTTCAGTAGGAGTGTTTGGGCTTGGCATTGCTTGAACAACATTCCTCACATAACCAGTTGGTGCCTTTTTGTCGTAAGCCTGTGGAGCATATGGATAAGACACCAGATTGTATCTAACATATGGCCAAAACTCAGCCCTCTTTCCTGTGCCTTTCACTTTGCTCAAGACTTTAGTCGGCTCAACATTTCCGATCACTGTCACCCGGCTGTCCTTTCTGCTTACGTCCACTGATTTCACACCTAACAACAAAGCCCAAAACTATTATTCACCAATTAAAAAAAATGAAAAAAATTCGTATAAATATTTATAGTCAATATAGTATATTTTACGTATATGTATTCAATATCAAAATTATACATACCGTCCAAGAAGCAAGTAACAAAAGAAAGATACCTAGCTCAAGCTTTTCTACCACGCAGCTATTTCCTTTACTATGACAATTATTCTAATATAGTTTCCATGGTGTAAATACTAAGTTCCGAAGAATCATACATGCTCCATCCGCAAGAAAACTTTTTGCTTTCAACATATCTGTGTATGGTAGGCAACAAACAGGAACATGTTCAATCCTGACAAGATTTGCTTAGTAAAGTGCTTTCTTCTTTGTTTTTATTCATAGAAAACAATGATGTTCCAACACTAAAAATGATAAAACCGAGTAGTGTACATTTTAGCTTATCTCTTGGCTCAAATAAGGGGTTTTTGTGATCTATTTGCTGCAAAATCTTGATAATTGAAACTACTAAAGGTTGTAAACCTCTAGAGAAAAACTAAGAATTTGACTCTATATTAAGTTTTACTTTGTTCGAGAGATGTGATATATCCTGTACAAGTAGGCAACATATTCAGCAAACAATAGACAGAGATGAATACCCTTCATGTGGGAAACAGCATTCTTAACTCTTCTTTCACAGCCATCACAGTCCATCTTTACCTTGATTTCAACTGTCTGAAAGAAAATAAAGAAGCACAAGCATGTTAACCATGGACAAATTAACATCTGATGCAACAAGAAACAACTCCTACAAGAAAGAAGAAAAAAAAAAGCTACCACATGCATATTGAAAAATTTCAAGTCTACATGTAAGAAATTTTTTTTTTTAAAAAAGAACCAATAAGTGGCTTTGGCATAGATACCTGCAATGGCCTGCGTTTACGCTTTACGTTGTGGCTCACATCGTCAGCTGCATCAGAGCATACGTCTGCTATGTGATCAAGAAAACCCATGATTTTATTTTAGAGGAAAATCCAAATTCTGGTGTTATTTTGCTGAGTGGTTTGCTAAGAAAAAGAGCTAGAAGAGCCAGCCAGAAGCAGGACTGCTGCAAGTTTTTGATGCGTGTGTAGGTACGATTTGGTTTTGTAGGTGCCTATTTATATGAAGAGAAAGTAAGTGAATAGATGGAAGATTGTGAACGAGTAATAGTTGTACACAAGCTGGTCCTTTGAATATGCCCTAAACAGTAATTTGAAACTAAAGAAATCAAGAAAATGACTTGTGTCAGCTAATCATGCCATGAACACCCAAAATTTCAGGCCGGACAACTGGGAACTTCTGTATTACTTGAGGGCTCAATCAATTAACAGTTGTATAATAATTTATTTTGGCTTTTGTGGGTTGGTATAGCTAGTTGCTTTTTTAGTAGTATCACTCCTGGCAGTCATTTTGTGAAGAAACAAAGGTCTCATGAACAGTTGAAATTTCAGTAAGTTTAGAAAAATTTCATCTATCTAACAGCTAATTAATGCATTATTCTCATCTTTTTTTTCTTCTATTTTTTTACAATAAAAGAGAATCAACAGTAATTTTTCACTTATCTCCGCATTATTCTCGTCTTAACTATTAAATAGATGAAAAAAGCACACGTACTACAGCAAACAAGACCAACCCAAAAATATATACAATATAGTGGGTACGTACGAGGAAAGGCTTTGTAGAAAAAATCCAACAGAGCTTTATATAGTATACCAATCGGTTAAGCCATTAAATTTTACACAACTGACAAGAGAAAAACGCTGAAGGAAAATACCTCTGTTTTCATGCTCTTGTTTCTACCTAGAAGGGCAATTTTCAATGTGATTACAAAAAAGAAACAAGGGGAAAAAAAGAAGAAAGGAAGATAAAAGAGAAATAAAAGATAGAAGAAAGAGGCTGCACCCTAGCTAAACGACCTCTAAATAACTGAAATGACTAAATATCAAAACGCTTATTCTTATGATAGTTGATGTACCTTTCTCTTTTGATTTCGAAGCAGAATCGTTTCTGAAGGAACGATGCTGATCATTGTCTCAACCAAAAGGCACGTTTTTTTTTTTTTTTTTTTATATAAGAAATGATAGGGGGAATTCATAGTGAAGTTACATCGTCTTTTAATATATTCATTACTATAGATGTTCTCATCAATTAAGCAGATAATAATTAATTAATTTGATTAGATTGAGATTCCAAAACAACAAATAATAAGAAATCCAAGGGAATACCTGAGGCAGCTGAAGATATGAGTGCAGTTAAATATTAGAAGCTAATAAATGGAGAGAAAAAAAAAAGGAAATAGTCTACGAGCTGTCATCTTAAGCAAATAAAATGATTTCTGCCTTAATATTTCTATTTTAACTAGGGATGTGACAGAATCGAATCATCGATGCTAGGCCTGCCAACAGAATTTTGGTCAATATGTCCCCAAATATTTATATTCTTCTTTTAATTTTCTTTGGAACAACTTGGTGGAGGGAAATATTCAGGATGTGAAGTGTGTGAATCTCAAACTTTGATAATCATGGATCAACAAAAAAAAGGAGAAATAAAAAACAAATTTGCAATTAAAGTTATAGGCTTCCTGCTTTTTACTGTAGTATTGCACCTTGCAAGTGAAAAAAAAATTATATTTTTGCAAGAAAAGGTGACACAATTTGTCCAAAAAATAACAAAATAAAATAAAATAAAAAGAGTTACAAAATTCATGTTTTACTTTGAGGACCCAAAAAAGAAAACCTTTCTCTAACTTGCATATGCTACATCTTGGGAGTATAACTTATATGATGCTTGATCTTGAAAATTTCCCATCTTCGAAAACTTTTTGATCTGAGCATTAGCTATGACTCGAGCCACAGCAACTTGGAGAAATACTCTTGCAAGAATAACTGGTTAATTTCCTGTATTTAGCAAAAGTCGACGTTATAAATATTTTCATATTTAAGTTTCAGCAAGGTCACTGCATCAAATAATTAATGATCTGGAGCCCAATTTTGTTGCATTATCGTCTGGAAGAGTTGGCTGCCCAATGTTGATATTAGCTACCTTTCATAGTCCAGGCAACCCCTTCACCATTATTAACAGAATGTGACCTCCATGTATATCCCATGGCCAAAGTTCACCACTTCTGTCTCGAAAAATCATCATTTTCTTTCTCCTTTTCCCTTATAAGGTCTAGGGGGAAAAAATTTAGGCATATACAATTCGGTGGCAATTGCAAAGTGCAAGTTTTTTTTGCTCAAAATTCAAGCACATCAAGTCGAGTAGATTTCAATAATTCATTTCAATTTTTTTCTTAGAAAAATTTGTATTGAAAATTGATGATTGAAATTTGACACGATCTACACCACAAGCTGTTCTCTACATATGCACTGAGCAAATGAAGAGAAACGGAGTCTCCTAAACATATAAGAAAAGCCACAACAAACAAGGGAAAAAAATAGCGATAAAAATTTGTCATGGCACATTAAATGAAGCCGTTATTCACAACACAAGTTAACATCAAATATTGAAGTGCACATTCCTCATAAAATAAAATAAATGATTTTTTCTAACGAATGATCAATGAATACTTGTTAACGCATCTAAATTCTACACAATCTATTATGTACATGCACACATTAATAATTAATACTCTCCTTTACCTTTATATATCTTCTAAAATTGACTTTATTTTTTTAAAAATCTGAATCTGAAATACATCTTAACAAGTGTCTGATGAATACCCGTTAAACAGATTCATTAGACAGACCCTAATATCAAAATAAAATATGAGAGTTACAAGCTAATCTTCTGCTAGCCAAAACGTTTCTTCTGTTACTTCTTTTTTATGCCACTGGTATCTGCTATTTAGAGTATCCTTTTATGAGGGGAACATACATTATTGAGCTGCATACATCATTTAAATTCCTAGGTGCAGAAATTTCCATGGGGACTAGCTATCATCCTCATGTAGCCAGATCATTTCCGTCCTTTCCCTCCTGCAACTGCACACGAAGATCTTATGGACTAAATTGCTTATGCTTTCACAATCGAAATTCTGTCATTTCACATTGATTAATACACATACATATATATAAATCTATGGAAGTTCATGATTGATCGACACAACCTAATATCATACACACACACACATATATATATATACGCGCATTCTAATCTTGAAAATATCTGGCTCCCTTTCTTCTCCTCTTACCCTTCAATTGGACAATCCTTTCTTGTATTACCAATATTCAGAATTTGATTTTCAGAATTAGGGTCGGGAGGGACAAAGGCCAATTTAAGGAATAGGACAGAGCAAGTAGAAAATATACACGTACGTTGTCCTTCTATATAATCATTGGATGTTTTTTGGCTTAGATCGACAAGCATGAGATGTGACCAGATCTGAATCATGACCTACTCCGTTTGTTTGCACACTATATATATATATATATATATAGTTTTCGTGTCAAATCAAAATTTTGATCCCACCTACTACGTACCAATCCATTACCCCCAGATTTTAGGAAAAGGAATCCAATCGAAGGGAAAGTAGATTATGTTGCTAATTACATCATAATTATATAACCTATATATTCAACAATCATTGAGGCAAAGATATTTAAGGTCAGGAATCTCATTTTCCTCCTAATTCATGGAAACTTGTTCCAGTGTTTATTGACATGCATGCACCAATAAAAAAAAAAACTAACTTGAATTGTCATTTTGCTTCAAAAAAATTTTATATTTTCTATGAATATATTTTAAATTATTTTTTATGTCCTATTTAGAAATTCACTATAATACATTTCTCAAAAAAAAAAAAAACTTCAGAAAATAACAATTGAAACCGGCACCATGCAAGCCCGCAGCATAGTCCCTGCCCATGACGACTCTACTACGAATTGGACGCCAACTTGGCCCTCACACGGCTTACTTATTAGTTAAGAATTTTGGTAGACGTCCTTTTACGCGGCGTAACTTGATTGACCATGCATGAGTTTTCTTGGTGTTCAAACGTCAATTTTTTAATTCTAATTAATGGTATTGATTGTAACCCTCAGATAAATCATTTAATTTTTAAACCTCAAGTTGAACATCTTCCACTTCCTCTATTCTGTTTCTGTTTTTTTTTTTTTTTTTGGTGGGTGTGGGGGTGGGGGGGGGGGGGAGGGGGTGTTTGTTGCAATATACTAGTAATATATAAGTTCATGACTGATTTGGCAATTAACAGTCTACGGCAAAACTTCTTTACAGGTTCAAGTTGTGAAACTTCCAATTTGGCATATAATTGCTACAGACAAATCAACGCATAATTACTCTCATTTCAGCCAAGCTGCTCTTGTAGTTTTATGGGGAATTTCTCAATTTTCAAGTCTTGAAGTTGGACAACTTAATGAAGATGCCAGAACTGTCACATTTTGACTTTACATACGTGAAAGATTTCTCCGGCAAAATTGAAAACGATACTACGTATCAAAGAAGAATAAAAATAATTAAAGAAGGGCCGTCCATCTTTCCCAGGGTTACACGATTCTTTTGTTTTCTCAATTTTTTTCTTCTCTGTGAACCAGGGATACACGATTCTAGACAGCAAAACTGCAAATTGACCTTTTTCAGGAACTGATTGCCAATCTGAAAACAAATGAACTGATTGCTATGATTACGATAAGCCACCTGGACTCAAACTTGTGGTTTTGCAGCACCTACCGTGAAGCACACTTCAGCATGCCCAAGCCCATAAATACGATGACAAGTTTTCATGCGTTAATAGTAAAAATAACCCAAGAATATATATATTATTACTTCTGAGAATTAATCTAGATTGGTACTGATTTAATATTAGTTGGTAAAGCATGGTAAGTTTCATGTAGCAACCGTACTTGTGTTATTTCCATGAAATACACCCTACTTTTCTTTTCTACTTCTTGAAGTCTTCCATTTCGTGCTTGTTTTAGGGGAAAGTTAATTCAGGGACTTATCAGCTATGCATTGTCAAAACAAGAATCTTGTATGACCTTGTTTAAATTTCTAGTACATATCATACTGCTCTGAAATACACCGTTCTGTAACAGCACTAGCATTCAAAAGGTCTACTTGTATCAATTCGAGAGATAAATGTCATCAGAAAGATTTTCACTTCTTGCGGTCTCCCAAGTTTTATGCAATGTCTAATGCTTTCAAATAGGCCTCAGTTAATTGCATGATTGAACTTGAAAAGAAAAAATTCCATGTTATTGATAGATAAACTACTAATATATATTGAAGATGGCTTCGCCAATTGGAATCATTCACCACTTGCCATTCTCCAGTAATTTTCACGAAGGAGATTGGTACGGAAAGCAGTTATTTAACACAGTATATTGATGGGAATTTAAGGATGTGAAGTGACACGTGATTAAGTACTCGAGATCTAAAGCTTATACATATTTCTAATATTCACGATTTAATTTTCCAAGTTGACTCATGAATTTAGGATCAAAGTCCATTCTTCAACGTTGTTTATTGCTTAGAAATTCGAAACCATGTGCACCTTGAGAGGGGACGGATGAGATAACTAGAACCTTAATTGTTTCATTTATGGATTTTTTTAACAGATGCTCAATAAGCACTAGTTAATAAAATTAAAATTCACATAACCTATCATATATGTACGCGTACTAATTATTATTACTCTCCCTTGTATCTATATACTTTTCTTATTTAATCTGATCAACCCTTCCTTGTAAATATGACTCTTGAAATATACTTTATTGAGTGCCTAATGAACACCCATTAGACAGACCCTTCATTTATTCAATAACCATTGTTCGAAGGACATACAAGATTTAGGTACTTGCACTCTTATGTCTTGTCTTCATCACTAACTGTTATGGCTACTAATAATCTTTAATTTTTTGAGATAAAATGCAGATTAAAAATCTCAAACTATTAGTCCTGAACAAAGTTAGAGTATGGAGTGTCTGAACTCTTATTTTGGGTAGTTAAAAGAAGTTAGAGTTCTAACAATCAAGATAGATTGATTTTTAGCAAGAAATTAACTATAATTAGCCAAGTAATTATCCAAGCACAACTTATCCCAGTCTAATTGTTCAAAAATGCTTATTTGTTTGTAGAAGGACCCGAAAGAATCTCAAGGTATAAGGGGGCGATTGTATTGAATGATAAGGTGGAAATGATTATAAGTAAAAAGTTCTAAATTTAAGGCCTTCTACTTATAAAAAAAAAAAAAAAAAGAATCCCAAGGTACTAGGAGAATTGAACAATAATAGATCACATATACGACCCTATTTCTACTCTACTTGCCATTCTCTAATAGTTGAAGATGGGCTTGCCGTTTACATGGGTTTTATTTTTTAACGTCTTTAGTGTTCTCCATTACTCCAAGTAATTTATTAGATTGGTACAGCAACGAATGAAGCAAGAAACTTGACGAGCTTACTATAGAATGTCAAGTGGCAATAGAAAAGCTGAAATAGTCGAGATCTAAAACTTGTTTATAATTTTTTCAGAGTTGACTAGTAGCTTGTAATCGGGTTGTGCGTAAAATTTGTCAGCTTCCGCATTGCTTGGAAATGGAATAGAAATACTGGACTAGTCTGTAAACAAATTCTTGATAAATAAACTCTATGCTACAACTGTTTCCATTTTGTGAAGCCAGGAACATGAACAATATTAGAAAAATTCCTAGTGGACACATGGGCCGGTGGCATCATGATAGGGAAGTTTCCTCCAGGCATTCGTGAAAATTAGAACTTCGAAATGATGCCTCGTACCAATCGAAGAAAACCACATGCATGCAAGTTAAGACAGCAGAAACCCTTGCTCGTCTATTTAAGGGTTCAAATACTTCCCTGCTAATGAACCCCTGCCTCCAGAAATCTTACTTTAATTTGTCACATCTTTTTAGAATTATATTTGGCTCCTAATTAAGCCAATATGGCGAGTTCTTCTGTCAAGTTCATGTGTTTGTTCATCATCATTGGCCTTGTTGTGCCAAGTTTGGCCACTGATTGCGATGTTCCCTGGTGGCCAACTGCAAATCTTGATCTATGGCAAAAGGACAAGATCTTCCACGTTGGCGATATCCTTCGTAAGTTACTGCTTCTAATTTGTTAAACCATATTTGTGAGATAACAGCATAGATGAAGAACCAGTTTGGCGTTTTTCAGTGGTATATTTTTGGAAAATTGCACTATTTAACTATTTCTGAAAAACTCCATCACACGGAAGGAGTACTATCGCAGATGGCAGTGTTTCCACGCATAAGATTTAGTTACCTCAACTGCAACACATAAAATTGTGCATCCAGTTCTATTTTGAATAGGAAAACATCAAGAATATAGAGACGTTGTAACTTTGAGACTTATAGATGTTAATTATTGATAGTGTTTCAATATAAATTAATCTCTCAATCTAATCTACAAAAGGATTCATGCGATCAGGTAGACATCTCTATATTTTAAACATGCCCACCCCCTGAAAACTCAACATTCTCCCAATCTTTCGAAGTGTGAGGCATGCATTTACGTTGCATTAGGCAACCATTGTCGTTTTGAGTATGTGATTACTTACGTTATCTTTTTAAAGTATGTGCGGAAAGCATTACTGACATATTGCATGTCTCAATCGGTTTATCTCATGATGACTATCCTAGATCTGATTTGGTTCTTTTCAAAGGAATCAACATTCCAGATGAAAGTTAGATATTACTGAATCATTCACCTTATCTTGCTAGATTTCGTGCCTCAAGCTTTGGAACAATTACTTGATGTGATCAAGGTAGAGTTTAATGCCTTCCTTGACTGCACTGGGCAAGGCGAGCTTCTTGTTAAGCAAGCTGGGGGCACTGAATGCATCTACCCATTACTCCAAGCTGGGCAGTTCTACTTCACTGCTCAACCTGGTTACTGCCTTGGCGGATTGAAGTTAAATATCACTGTTTTACCGCTTTGAGGATCACCGACCTCGATCAGCTTTCCTCCTAATAATATTTAAGCGCTAGTCTATTTGCATTAATAAGATGCAAAACTTGTATGGTTTTCGTAACCCTTGTTTTTGCATGGTTGTTTGATTGTACTTTTTCCTTTTCACTACGTAGTCTGCATGGCACTGTCAGCTACTCTTCTTTTTTTTTTTTTCCAGTTAATAATGAGAATTAGCAAGCCTAGATTTGATTCCCTAGGTTGAACTTGGCTAGGCTTTTCTGATGTTTCTCATCAGTGTAGCACTATACTTTGATCATTTTGAGAATGATGAGGAATTGGATGGTTGATTCTCCTTGTTAATTCTGTTTCTACTTTATTGCCCACTGTTCTGTTGATTTTAAGAGAATTATAAGATGAATGACACCAAGTGGTATAGTGACATTTTAAGAACATACTTCGCAACCTAAACCTGTTTAGGACTCTAAACAATGTTTTTGATATGCATGCAAAGAAACTGATGTCTAGCTAATGATGCGTTGATTTAATAGTTAAGGTTAAGATCTCATGATTACAGTACGGTGCACGTTCCTTTGCTGCCTAGGAAAATATGTATGGTAGATATGGGGTTTTGGAAAAATTTGTATTTAACCTCCACTTAGTTCTAGAACTTCAATATATATACACACGTTTACCATAATAATTTAATATCAATTGATCAAGAAAGAAATAAATCAACTTTGTAGCTAGCTACTACATGTAAAAGTTCACGTTTTAAAGACTTAAAGTCCATTAATAATTTTGTTTTATTGGGAAAAAAAAACTTCACATTGATTTGTCAAAGTTATAGAGAATTATTTCATTGGAATTTATGTTTTACCAATAACCCAAATCTATCCCTTGATAATCATTTCCTCCAAGGCCATATTTGACAGGGCGTAACACATTAAGATAATCCGTTCGAGGACTACATAGGCCTAAACTTCATTTTGTTTTTTGATTTTGATGGGAAAAATCAATGCCTAATTTTTTTCCATTGATCCTTAAGTTGTAATACAAAACTGACCTGAAAAGAAATAATAAATCGATAGGTTTAGATGCATTTTTAATGAATAAACATATGGTAATTGAAACTTCAGTTTACCTACGAGAGAGATTGAATATGACAATTCCATTAATCGATCTCACTAAACGTACATCCATTTTACAACAACGCTCTCCATTCTTTTATTTGTGCTCTCAAAACACCTTTCAATGACCCAAGATGGATACATTCTTCACAAGAGTCAGCTAAATAAAACTGCATATCTAGTCTAAACATACTGAAAATTGGGGTAAAAAAAAATACAATACCGGTAAATTTAGAAGGAGCATCAGGTCACAAGATTAGTGTTCAAACCTATGAAGTGAACTTGAACCATAAGGAGAAAAATATTTTTTGGTGAAGACGCTTGCAGCAAAATTGGTCCAAATGTTAGCTCCACCTTCTTCGATCCTCTTCCTCATCCACAGGAGTATACCATGATGGCCGTTGTTTTGAGTTGCTCAGCCTGTAGTTCAAGAGCAACTCTTCATCACAGAGCGGTCTAGTGGCCACAAGTACAAGAGTCTTCAAAATAGGTACATCAGATACATGGCTGCCCGATTTCCAGGATTTGAACCAAAAACTGCCAAACCTTTTCATGTTCACTTCCTCTCCATTTCCAAATGAGATATTGGGTATATACACTCTCAAGTTCTTCTCAGTAAGTGGAAAGTCATAGGGGCTGACCATTACATTGGGAACCATATCCTTAGCTGGGTGATTGGCATAATGAGCAAAGGCCAGAGGATTCCTCCTTTCCAAGTTTTCACCTCTCATGCCTATCTTGGAACCATCCAAAGGTTTACTAAGCAACTTCCACATTCTATCTGAACCCTTTCCAGTAACTTCAACTTTAGGCCTAGATTCAGAAACACTAGAACCATTCCACGCTTCATGAGATTCACCCCCAGCACCCCATGGCTGAGCATTAATTATAGTGCCATCATACCTAGTGATTAAGAAAGAATTTTGTGCATCAACTCTTGGATAGCCAGGAATATACTGGTAATATGCTGGCGAGTACACTACACCAGGATAAAATGCTATAACAGTGCCTACATCAGCTTCACCATTTAAGAATAAGCCTTTTCCAGCATCCTTGTGTGGAATTTCAGATGGCTTGACCTCAAGGGTGTAACCCATGAGGTCCTTCAACCTTTGTGACACCTCCAATTGGCTTAATGGCTTTGTTTCTGAACCAACTGTTTTAAAAATTATCGGAAATCAGATTCCAGAACATATACTATCTTGAATTGGTGAAAAGAATAAATTAACCTTAATCAGCTTCTAACGCAGCAGATTAAAAGACTTCAAAACAAAGTTATCATTTCAATCTAAACTACATATTTTGGACAAAAACCAAACCAAAAAGGGGAAAAAAATCAAAGAGAGAGTTCTATACAAATGGAGCCAGAATGGTCATCTGACATATTTTGGATTTGTGACCTGTTAATTAGTTAAAGGGCAAGAGCCCGTTAGTCAGCATTTGTCATGTTACACATACCATGTCAAACGGACTATTAGTACTTTCACGCTTTGCATTGTAGTTGTAAAATCAGTTCATATCTCGTCAATTGGTCAGGTAAGTTTAAACTCCAATAAGTTTCTGAAGTCTTTCCTGAAACTTTTAAGACTTACTTGATTATGAAAAACTCCAGAGCTGGACAGAGTAAAAGGTGGTATCATTTCAAGTTTTATACATGTGACATGTCATACATTTTATTGGTAACATGAAGTTGATATGACATAATCTAAACTTTTCTCAAGTACTTGAGCCTTATGGGCCCTTGCTCCTTACCAAGATGTTCGTTCAGCGGACTACTCAGACCAACAGCAAGACCAAGGCCACTTCGTCGGGAAGTAATATTCTTTTCCTCAATCGGTTCATGTGTCTTCTCCGTACTTTGCAAATTTGGAAGGAGAATATCATCCATAGTTGTGCAGAAGGTTTCTATTTGAGAATGGATATTTTCTTGGACCTGCTTTTGCTGATCGGTAAGTGATGCTTTACTAGCCATGTCAATGATCTCCTCAGCATCTGCTTCATCAGCATCCTTTCCCAAAAGCTTGTAGCTGAAAATAGAAGATTTTCATTAGAAGTTCGAAACTGAATTACTGTAACAACAGAAGAAAGTTAATTAATTGTTTCAAATCCACAATATGAAAATAAAAGTCAAGGTACAAGATACTGTTCTCTCTCTTGCAACAAATATAAGTTGTTTCCTCTGATAGAAACTTTCATCTTTGGATGCAAGTTTCAACCATTTTGATGTTAACGCAGTTTGTAAGGTCCACTTATTTCTGTAAAGTAACATAGTAACTAAAAGATTTAGCAACTTCCGTACTTTCATAAAAAATACAGAAGTGTAAACAGACAACCCTGTTCAACATCAATTTCTCATTTACAGCATACTCAATCTTGAAATACCCTAACATATAAAACTGTACAACTAAAAACTAAACAGAGCTGTTTCACTACTACTTTGTGGAGTGCTCCAGACTTTTCAATTGTCACTATATAATCATTAAATAGTTTTGGTGTAAAATGCATGCTGCAATGCCCTGTTCTCAACCCACAATATCCACTCAGTCTAGCTTAGAAGGCATTACTCAAGTTATCTACAGCCTTTACTCTAGTTAATTAGAACAAATTTTACAAACCCTGCATGATAGCACCTAACAACAAAGTCATATCCTTGAAACTTTACCTTATTATATCGGCCCATTCTTTGAATAATATACTTCATCTGATTTTTTGCTTTGCTTGTTCTTTCCATGGGTTCCATACAGCATCAACCCAGGAGACAAAAGCAATAAAACTAGAGATCTAAATCTCATAAACAGAGTCAAATCCAACTGAAACAAAGGAATATCAATGAAGATAACATCTCAAACAGAATTGACACTTTTATACCACGTAGTGGTACCACAACAAAAGCCGGGTAAAAATATCCAAGTCCATTGATGATTAAAGATTGGATGCATCCCATGACTATGACTATCTATGGTCATGGACAATCAAAAGCAAGGAGCAGAAAGAATCAAAAGAAAACACGAAGTAATGAAACTCATAGGAGGAATATGTGTGGAGCAAGGAATGGCTCAAGATATTGTCAACCAAAATTGACGGTGCCATAGCAACCACATCAAGTTGGCTGAACATCATTGTGATATTTCACATGACAAAAATAACTTGACAAAAGCATGAAACGTTCATCATGTATTGCAAATGATATGCACATTTGCTTTTATTTGAAAAAATATGAAATTTTAACTCAGCAATGCTCAAAAAGTTCCTCACCTCGTGTAAAGGAAGAGGCGGTTTATATCCGCTTCAAACTGAAGGTGCCTTGGCTCCCTAGCAAATGTGGGACTTTTAGCGAGAACTTTCACAGCCTAGAAGCAGAATTAGCATTCCAACAATATGGAAATTGCATAAGACAATTAGTTACTTCAGTGCCAAAGAGAAGAAGAAAAAAAAGGACACTAAAGTTAACAAAAGCTATGAAATTCATCAGTGAATTCATTTTGAAGAAGGTAAAGAATCTGGTCAGCAAGTTAAAGTGACCATGTGGAACCGCCTAGAGTTGAAACTATCAAAGGGCCGAAGTTCAAGTCATAATGATGCTCATTTACCAGTGTTAGACATTAATAGAAGCTTGAAAAGGGCAACCCTTTTTTTCTATTAACCTTCTGAAGAAATCCCAAAAGCAGCGTCTGAACCTACTTTTGTATTCTGAAATTAACTAACAACCTCATGAATACCAGTTTCATACGGGCATTCCGTCAAACAGGTGATGGCCATTGACCTACGAGGTTGAATGCTAACACTAAACGTAGAAATCATGGATGAGCCATAACAGGAATCTAATGTTTTCTGTATTAGAGCGTCGAGAGAGAGAGCCACAGAAAGTATTACCTCCTGAAACTTCTGAAATAGGAAGGCCATGGGAGAGAGGAGTTAGCTATTTCTTTGTGCTCAAGCTGAAATCTTGCAGCACGTGACTACACCGGTGTAGACAATTTGTCACTGGTGTGGACAATTTGTGAAGGTTAGAAATGATTCAAATGGAGATCACTGAAGGGGTCAAGTGTCAATTTCCGCTTGTTTTTGGGCGCTCATCAGTTTGGAGTTTGCAAACCTTGAACGTTACTATAAGCTGTGAGCATAAAAAATTGTAATTTTAATTTCTTGACAAGAGAAAATTATCACTACGAACTATAGGTTTTTTTATAAGGTTTCTATAAATTACGTATAAATACAATTTTCATAACACAATTTTCGCATCCAACAGTCAATAAAATTGAAACAAAAGTTCTAATAAATTACCCACTAACATAATCCTCACATCCGCAACAAAATTCGAATACATCCAATCCGTTTGGATTAGCTGTTTTTGAAAAATTTTGCTGTAGCAGAATTTTTAGAGTATATTTTGGGATATTTTTAGAAATTATTTTGGGATATTTAAGAGTAGAAAAGTTTCTAGAATATATTTTGAAATATTTTTTAAAATTTTAAACTAATTTTTAGATTACCTTTTAAAGTATTTTTTAAAATTTTTTATTATATTTAAAAAATTAATTTTTGAAAAACACTCCCATCCAAATAGAGCGGATCTTCTGTGAAGATGCAATCGTCCTTACCAACTGAGACAATTTTATTGGCCAAAGAATTCTAAATTTGTACAACATGAAATAGTCTTTGGTAAACAAGCATGACATAGTTGTAGTGCGTGTCCTCCTAGCACTGGGAAGCAAATTCAGTTAAAACTTGCTATTGTAAAGTCACAATTGGCTAGTTGAACTTTATCATTTTCGTTATTGACACACTACAATATATTTAGTGGAGTGGGGGGTAAAAAGAAATTGTAACTTAACGTGGCATAGCATTAGCTTTTGGCACAACACTTGGTTGATTTCTTAGTTTCTTACCACATTTTCTTTTTCGCTGAAATCATATTCTCTCTTGGAAACCAGAATTTATGGCCATTAACCTACCACCAAACCCAATAGTGGACTTCTAAAAAGAATAATAATAACAAAACAAAAGAATCCACCCAAGACAACTCATTTTAAAATTTTCAAGAAAAAAAATAGAAAGTATGGCATAAATAATTCCTATACTTACCAAATAAGAAAGGAAGAAAAAATAACATGAAAATGCATTGGTAATTAATCAGTCAATACAAATTAATTAAGAAAAAGAATGGCATTATAAAAGTACAACTAACCACGAACGGACCGGCCAATATCCTTTGGATAAGTAAACTTACAACCTTTTCCGTTCTTTGTGAATGCAAAGCATCTAATTTTAGCTCCAAAACATATTTTCCAAGGATACAATTGCAGTTACAGTATTAATTGGGGAGCACCTTAAGCACTTGAAATAACAGAAAAGATCAACCCATAAATAAATTGGATGAGTATTTATATATTAATGCTCTAAGCTGCAGTATTTGACAATATCCATTGTTAACAAAGAAGGGCAATATGTTCCATCTGTAGTCAATTGCTAGTCTTCCCATTCATCTCCCGAGACCTGAACAATGCACAAGTTCCCCACGTTGCATGGCGTCTTGGAACCATTCATCTGTTACTGACATTGGTTGTGCATATAAATCTTCATCATCTGCTCCAGAGATTGGTAGGAATTCGTCGTGGAAGAAATCATCCACCTCTGCTTGACATGTAAACGTGTCATCGCCAATATCAAAATTTGGAGGTCTTGGTTCAGAGGCTACTTCAAACTTTTTCTGCAAACTTTCAGCTTCAGTAGGTTGGTCCGCATTCGCCGCTTGATCCAAAGTGCCTACGGGTTGCAAACTCTCCTCTTCTCCACTTCCTTCGCATGCCATCACTTGTACGCTACAATCAATTGTTTCGTGAAATTGTGTCTGTGCTTCCTCAGCCAATACCATCTGAGAACTTGGATAGTCAAATGAAGTCTGTCCCACTTGCTGATATTGATGAAAGGACTCTTGAGATGCTACTTCCAGTTGGACTAATCCGTCATCTTCTTCCAATATCCCATCCAACCGAGCTGTAAATTCCACCATATCATTATCATCCAACCCAAAATCATCAGCAATGCCACCCATCAAATTCACGGATTGAGAACCCTCCTCAAGGGACGCACCTCTGCTCGAAGTTTGTCCGTCCGTACCAATTAATTCATCAGACCTAACTGCTTGAGGACTGATAACAATTTCCTCATAGTTATTCAAAGAATTGGGGGTCTCAATTGCTCCATCTGTACCAATCCCCATTGCCAAGTTTGTAGTAGCATTAATTGATATTTTTTCTTCTACTCCACCGCTCCTTAGCATCTTACTTGGCTCGGAACTTTGTTGTACGAAACTTGGCTCTGATCTCTTGCCTAAAACTTTAGGCTTCTTGGTGTTTCGCATGGAGCCAGTTTGACTAACTCCTTGTTTGGCCACCACCACCTTTTTCACGTTAGTGTATTTTTCATCATCTTTTGTGATCCTGCAAACAACATAATCGGTGCCGCCTATACGATCCAACAGAGAGTTAGCGAGTGAATATTCATGCATTATCCATCCGCCTTCTCGAGGAGAACTAGAATTCAGGACATAACTCAACATCTTCATCGAACCGATGGTCTCTCCTCTAGAGTTAAGAACATCTTTGCCCTTAGATTGGCCCTCCCACGTCCCGCTTCCAGCAGTTCTTGCAACCTTGTTGGGACTCATCTTGGATAGCTTAGTAACCGCGTATGTCACCCTTTTCGTACGCTTCTTTCCACTGTCATCAGACAATTCCCAGCGAACATCATTTTCGGCAAAAATATTCCAGGGCGAGGCATCAACACCGTAGAGTTTCTTCTCCGGGACAACATCCGTGATATGCTGCTGCTGGTTTGTAGCCTTGAACCAGAGGAGGGTTATTAATTCTTCTTCCGTTGGCCTAAAACGAAACCCTAATGGACAATCTCGAGCCATATATCAACCACTACCAATATCTTGCTGCAAATCCAATAAATATCTAAAGTTTACCAATTGATATCTTATTCAAATATATTGAATCTAGCACTACTATTTATGTAATCCTAGCTGAAGAACTTGGAAAAAGGAAAAAAAAAAAAAAGAACGAGAGCACTTAGATAAATACCTGAAGTTTTGAATGCGGGAAGAAAATATGGCATTAATCTACATGACTATAAATAGTGGTGGTTATGCTAAAGATCAGGGAAACCTATTAGAGATTTGGAAAGTGGAAGCGTTCGCAATGGATTAGAGTGCTTAACTACAACGCTGTTTGGTAGTTCAGCTTAGTAAAGATGTTTGTTTGGGACTTGAGAACTAGTAGTAGTAAGTTTCTTTGCATGGATTTACGGCGCAACGGATCCTCTGTGTCACACCCTGTATCACATCCTGTCACACTCTTTATAATCTTGCCAAGTGTCCCTGATAAACCCAACCCCCAAACAAACCAACTCGAACCATGTTAAAATGATTAATCGATTAACCGGACAGAAAACTTAATCTCTTTAACCAAAACCAAGTAAAATAAAAATTCTTTAACCAAAATCACAATTTATCAAGGGAAAAACCCTAAATCCAAAACAACCTCTGTCCTCTCTTCATCTTCTTCACCGTTCAAACAGACCCAATTGACCGGAAAATTGCGCAATGGACTATCTTTCTGACCCATTCACACACACAAATTTTGCAGACTAAAATCTAGCAGGAAACCCACGATTTTTGAGAGGAACCCAAGTTTTATTTTCCTTTTTCATTGGTGGGTTTCCTCGAAGATCTTTGAAGACACCGACCACACGTCCTTCCTCGCTGCCACTCTCAGTGTCAAAGAAGAAAATGAGGTTGGAGAAACTACTCCTAATTGCTTTTCATTCCTAATGTATTTTCTTACTGGAGACGCAGTTTCAAATTGTGATGCTCTCGTAGGTGCATCTCATTAGGTTTTCTTCAGATGGTAATGAATTGATTTGCGAGGGTTTGTTTTCGCACCGAAATGAGATCTGGGACCTCGCTTCTTGCCCTTTTGATCAGCGCATTTTCTCTACCGTCTTTTCTTCTGGTAACTACTACTGACATTTTCTGATCTCTTCATTTTTTATTGCTATTCTTATTATTATCATTTTAAACGAAAATTGTTGGCTATTTCCTCCTAACATGCTGGTGAATAATTGCCCAACGGATACACTCATTTTCCCCCCTTTGGGGTTGTGAAGGTGAATCGTATGGGGCGGCGGTTTGGCAAATCCCTGATTTATTTTGGATTTTATTGCTTTCTTTTTCCTCAAATTAATAAAAATAAGGTTTTGAATTGATTATTAGTTCTGGGTTGCAAGACTTTATTATTTTCGCTTAATTCTATTCATTTTCATGAACTATTAGTTCTGATTGATTACTATAGGTGTAATTTATTTTTTATTTTTTAATTACATTTTCATTTCATAACCTGTTCTGAAACCTGCTAGCTGCATTTTATATATGCTGGTATACGAGTGGGAGGAAGAGGAGGCATACTGAGGGAGTAGAGGAGGAAATTTTTCCTATTTTTCACAATTGTATTCCCAAATTTCTAGGTGTATTAGTTTCTTATCCCTCACCCCCCCCAACCCTCTTTTCTTATGATGATTCCGTCTTCATATTGACATTCTCATTAGCTGTAGAACCTACAGATGGTTCGTAGTTGTTTCTTGACTTATATATTTTTGAAGATTAGCCGTAGGAGGTCAATAGAAGACTGTTTTAGTATATCACAAGTTACTTAAATAGGCTTCTGAGAATGTGCTTTGCCTACTGCAGATCAAGAGTTCCTCGTTAACATTTATTTGCTTCATAATGGATATTTAAGAGTTTGTCCTGGCCTTTATTCCTTCTTGTTTGGTGTACTTGTAGGTATGCATTGTATCAAATTGTTTGCTTCATCACATTGAGACAATCACGACGCATTCACAAAAATTACAATCCCTTCTGAAAATTTAGTAATTCTGACTCCCGTCTATACTGTTCCATCTATATACATCTTTAAGATAGTTTATTATCATGTAATATATCAGTAGCAGTGTGATTCTTTTTAACCATTACACTGATGATGTCATGCTTTTACAATTCTCATTCTTTACACTGATTATCATTCTTTGCGATTGGTTTGATTTACAATGTCATGCTTTTACATTGGCAGGGCGGCGAGTGCTCTGACGATGATGAGGAAAAGAAACATTGCTACAAGCATCACCACCACCACCACCGCAAAGACTATGATGATGAGTGAGCAAACTGGCAAGTGGTGGTCTGTTAGGGGTTCATTTTATTTCAATCCACTACTATTACTGAATAAGGGGTTGGCATGCTTCCCTTAAGTGTTCACGTGTTTTAAGCATATATTGTTGCAGTATCTTTGACAGGAAATAAATAGACTAGAGCTATCAGACTCAAGTTAATTGTGTGTGAGATCGTCAGCCTTTTGCTTTGATTGTAAGATGATAAGTGAAATCCCAAATACCTGGGAAGGTGTTGTGGATATTCCCCTGGTTTGATTAAGTGCAGTTAAGATGCTTTTTCATGTCAAAGTTGAAAATTATTGGCTTTGGTCTCCATGACTTGCTTTTGTGGCTTTAAAGTTTTGCGTTATGGTTTGATTCTGGAATTCTTCCATCTCTGGAATTAAGCAAGGGAAGAATGCCATGTTCTTGCAACGTCTGTCTAATGTTATTTTAAGATACGCTTTTGGCTATTGAATAATCTCCACAATGCCATGTACTTGAACAATCATACTCATTCCCTTGCTGTAAAATACTCGATTGTGCATAAAACTACAAGGCGAGCGAGGGAGAGAGAGAGAGGGTGTAATCATACAAGGCCTGCCCATTCTATTTCATTGTGTCCTCCACCTCAATATAAATCTTGTAGAGCAATTTTTTCATTCTAGTTCATTTTCTGCAGGACTTTTAGCATAATTTGAATTTTGGCAGCATAATCATCAATTTCATTGTGCTCAAACCTCAGAATGAGGAAAACAAAAAATGGAATGATGTGTATAAAAATCTATGATCACTCTTCTACAAGGGAACGAGAAGAAAAGAGTGGAAAGGTTCCGACAGTAATCCAACCAACGATGAATCCAACTATAGTAACAGCAAGACTCAGAGCAAAGGTCAAAATAAAGGATGGAGGTCGATTGCTTGGGAATTCTTAAAACACAAAAATCTACTAGCAACCATTGCATCAACAGGGCACCAGCTAAATACAAGTAAATTTATAACTTCACACCATCCAACTTTTTGCACTGATCATTCATCTTTATCAACTTGTTGATCAGTATCATTTTTTTCGAGTTCTTGTGCCTACAAAAACAAATGCTAAGTTAACAAATGTATTGAATTGTAATTGTAACTTATCAAACTAATATATATAAGATTAAGTAATTAATCAAGGTTTTTTCTTACTTGGACAAAACTCATTGATGCATGCTGGTGTGCTATTGAATTTGAAGACATCAAATCATAGCCTTGGTAGCAGTTAGGGTCCAACGTCTGCCGAAAAATAAGAAATAGAAGACTACCCTTCATTATAACAAATTAATACTAGAAAAAATTAATATAAATAAGAACCAACATGCAACTAATGGCTGACATAATATCTACAGAAAGCATACTATTTACTTACTTGCAATAACTGTGTCATGTTTTTAGCACTTCGCCTATTGTAGATGTCTTCTATTGGAATTCCAAATTGCTGATATAATTAAAGAGAGATAACCATAAATTAAATTTTTCATTGAAAAAACATATCGTTAATGTAGTTTAGTCTTCTAAAGAATAAATCATTACAAGACAAAAATGATGAATAATTATACCTGTTGTGGTGGTAATTCTCGAACAAAACCTTGAATTGTAGCAGAATCCATACTTGAATGAACAACATTATTTTCAAATCCCTACAATCATTTTTATCCAAATTATAAATAAGGATCCTAATACTATTTCTATACTCATCATTCATCATAGAACTAAGGAACCAAAAAAAAGAGTAATAGTCAAACAATTAAATAGCATTATTCACATAAACTAAATAAATTGTCTAACCTGTAATCTTTTCGATGAAAACTTCTCTTTCACCTTGTACTTGCGTTTCTTAATAGCCATTTCTAGTGCACTTCTTGGTCTCTTGCTCAACTTGTAGGTGACTCTTTCTTTCACTTTGATGCCTTTTATTTTATTACAGGCGATTTCAGATGGATTAGTGTCAACATCTTGATACACACTTTTATTTTCTTCAATATGCACGTCTTTCATTTTCTTTTTCCCTTGACAGCATGTATCCATTTGTTCTGACATTTTCCAAAATCCATCTTTAGCTATTTGATAAGCTTCATCACATTCAGAAGATTTTTTCATCAGCTGCATATATAGATGGGATAGTTCTTTGTAACGAAAACTTAATTTTGCCTTTAACTCTATTTCCGAGCTACTTTCACTGGAAACATGTACATTTCCTGTTTTAGCTGCTTTTGTCCATCTCTTCAATATATATGCATCCGGAATTGTTACAATATTCAGAGTCATCAATATTTTTAGTGCATGTGAACACAAAAATCCAGCAAATTCAAATTTCTTACAACTACAAGAAATTGAATTCGTGGATGAATCATAAGTTACAAGATGATGGGAAGTCTTACCATATGGTGTAACTCTGTAAATCACTTGATTTCCTAATTCTCCATCAACTTCCCATTTACAATCAATCCCTTTGCATAGCTCGTCCTTAAATTTTTCATACACTTCATGTGTATATATACATGTTGCATGCTGTAAAATCTTACAAGGGAATGTCATTGCAGGTGTACTTTGATTGCCTCTAAAATCTGCTATGGATTCATCATAGCGACGATCATCTAACAGCCTTTGGAAGTGTTCAAAAAATTCAAGTAAGTCATGTTTATAACTTACATATTTCTTTATGACACTGTTCATGGACTCACTTCGTTGGGTCATGGTCATATCAGCACAGAAGGTGTCTCTCCCATACACTAAAGCCCATTTCTCTTTTATATCAAACATTTTCTTCAACCACTTGTTGTCTTCCAAACCATACATTCTTAACATTTCACTCCATCCCTCAAAAAAATCATTCTCATTTTCATAATCATATATGCAGTGGCTAAAATCTGCCGCAAAATTTTGAAAATTTTAAAGACATCAGCTAGATGCGTTGCTGCATTTTGATAGATATGCCATATACATAAGCGGTGATACGTTGTTGGCCATTGAGAAGCCAAAGCCGTTGCCATTCTTCCGTCCTGATCTGTAAGAATAGTTCTTGGTATTTTTCCCATCATAGCCTTAGCAAATTTGTCAAACAGCCATTCAAATGTTCCAATTGTCTCATCATATAATAAAACAGCCCCAAAAACAGTAGTTTGTTTATGATGATTTACACCAACGAATAATGCAATTGGCCTCCCATCGTTATGCTTTCGGTAAGTTGTATCAAAACAAACCACATCACCAAAATGAGCAAAATCCGTTCTCATCTTTGCATCAGCCCAAAATATGTTAGTTATCAAGTCATCTTCATCTACTTGAATGGCATAAAAAAAATTTGGATCCTCTAATTGCATCCTTTGTAAGTACTCTAAGACTCCTCCTGTGTCACCTTGCATCATTGGTATGGATCTTTTGGATCGTATGTAGTTTTTTAAATCATCTCGAATGAATCCAAGATTTTCTCGTCCACCAACTTGTTTCGACATCAGTTCAATCGCTTGTTTTGGTGTAATTCCGCAACTTCGGGCCATATCTATTTCAGCTTCGTGTGCCATTGTCACGTGTCTATGAGATCTGAATAAATGAGTTTTGCTTGGAGT
Source organism: Coffea humblotiana (assembly GCA_023065735.1). NCBI lineage: Eukaryota > Viridiplantae > Streptophyta > Magnoliopsida > Gentianales > Rubiaceae > Coffea > Coffea humblotiana. The sequence goes on along the minus strand of CM041218.1, from coordinate 6,753,286 downwards.
TGATAGCTCATGATTATGTTCAGCAACAAATTGCACAACACGGTATTTTCCAGCTTGTCTACAACTGATTTTCATCCTTGCACTACAATCACATCTTGTTTCTGGACGCGGACACTTAACAATCATATTGCGTTTGTCTTTTGGCCTTTTTCCTTCACGGGAGCAGCAAAAAATTCTATCCAACATAATATCACTATTTTTGTCTTTATGTCCCGTACTCAATCGAGTTCCAAACCCAGATGCTTTGGCATATTTTTGGTAAAAATTTCTAGCTGCTATTTCAGTATCAAATTCCATGCCAAGTTTCGGGACCAAGTCATCTGGTATAGCCAAAGGAAGAAAAATTTTATGTCCTTGATTGTCATCAGTAATACAAAGAGGTAAGGCATTATCATTTATCTCCTGCGAGTCAACATCTTCAAAGTCCAATTTACGACATGATTGGACTTCATGAGTTGGCAAATCATTCTCCATATCTTTCCAATCACAAAGGCGTAAAGCAACATAAGAAATTTATTACCCAAATTAAATATGCAAAATTCTATTTAACACTTGAAAAAATATGATCCTACAAATATAAGGCTGTTGAAATTACTAATTATGAACCAATAAATGAAAGCTTTTTTTTTATTAATTTAGTAATTCACAAACAATTTTTAAGAAAAGAAATGGTTGATCAAGAGAGCAAACCTCAATAACAGATATGTCCTTTCTCTACAAGCCTATGCAAAGCAAAACAGAAGCCTGGGCATATGGCAGTGTAACAAGAAGCTTCTCCAGGAAATAAAGACTTGCAAGTTTTGGCACAATGTCTACAATCTGTGTTCAGTGTAAAAACAAAAACATATTAGAATATGAGTTCTGTCATATTATTCATGTACAGATCCTAAAAATTTCTCAAACTGGAATAAGACCAATACTATTCCTCCATCATTCAACATGCAACTAAAGAACATTACAGCCCTATTTGCATGAATACAAATTCCAAGAAAAAAGTTGCCATGTTTGTTCCTAAACAACAGCTAGGAATAAAAAGAAAAAAAGTCACCTTGCAAAGATCCAGGAAAAAGTGGAGAAGATCTTGAACAAAACCATTATATTCACAACTGCTATGTTCTTTTTATATGTAGACATCTACTTCTGAGGTTACATAACCTTTGTATTTTTTGAGAACAATGCAGCCACAGCAAAAAGAAAAATCAAAAACACAAAAAGTCAAACAAAAAAAATGTTCAGAATTGAGAAAAAATTACTCAACATGTTGAGATATATTGCTGCTTATTACTTCCACAAAATTTATAACAATGTTTGAATATCAAGTGCAGTATAACGAGAAGAAAGGCATTTAAGATCTGCAAAATATCAATTATAGCCTGTTTTGCTCCATTGTTAAATCGTGCTCATTGTTCCATCACTTCAGGTATTCTTGATTTTTCCCAATGTAAGATTTTGGTTACATTCTTTACAAGACATACTACGCATTGACATCACAGAGAAAAAACAATTCAGGTATGCAGCGGCAATAAAACTTTGACATGTGGTCCAAGAGAATTACAACTTGCTTTTAAGAGAAATAAAGTACAGACCTACTATAGGCAGAAGACACCATCAACAACCTTTGATAAAGTTGTTCCAGTGAACGTGAAGCTTTCGTGAAGCATACTACTAAAGCATAAAAGCCAAAAACTTTTGCCTCATGTGAAGAAGATATTAAACGGCGTCAGAAAGATAGTCCATTGCGCAATTTTCCGGTCAATTGGGTCTGTTTGAACGGTGAAGAAGATGAAGAGAGGACAGAGGTTGTTTTGGGTTTAGGGTTTTTCCCTTGATAAATTGTGATTTTGGTTAAAGAATTTTTATTTTACTTGATTTTGGTTAAAGAGATTAAGTTTTCTGTCCGGTTAATCAATTAATCATTTTAACATGGTTCGAGTTGGTTTGTTTGGGGGTTGGGTTTATCAGGGACACTTGGCAAGATTATAAAGAGTGTGACAGGATGTGATACAGGGTGTGACACAGAGGATCCGTTGCGGATTTACGGTAACTCTATACAAAACCATGCAGTTTACGAAAGGAGTTGATAAGTGTAGGAGTAATAACTGATAAGAAGAGAATGATCAGCATATCAGTGGAGTAACAAAAATACTAAGGCGGTGCATAGCAGTGAAAAGCACATGTGCTTATCGGTAAAGGCTCGAAAATGGAAAAACTATTTATTTGTTACTCATGATTACTAAATTCGTGTGATGGTAAATATAAAAGAAAGAAGAAGGAACTATAGATTATTATTTATTTAATAACTATTTACTTGTATAGGTTCACTAAGCATGAATAATTCAATAAAGAAATAATAAGTATTTTCTTACAAATTCATATTTATTTTAGAAAATATTTGGACTCTAAATATTCAACTACTATACCAATTATCATATTCATATTTCTTCTTATCAAGGTTTTGATTTGTTTGACAAATATTTGGACTGTAGAGGTTTTCTTCAATATCATGAGGATTTTTAAATTTTTGTGAGGAAAAAATAATGGTAAAAATGGCTTAAAGAAGTCATAGACTAGTAGAGAGAGAGAGAGAGAGAGAGAATCTGATTAAGTTCTAATTTTGCCCTTTAAATTCCTAAAATCCGATACACACGATTTTTACAGCGAATATGTGCTCAAAGACATGTATATATATATATATATATATATATATATATATATATATATATATATATAAATTTTGGATTTGTGAGAGGATAATATGTTTTATTTTGTATGTGAGAAACTAAATTTTAACATAGATAAAATGTGAGGAAAAATTGATGTCATTTTCTCAAAAATATATCCAAGATAACTAATTCTAAAGTTCATTTCAAGAAAGAAAAAAAATGAAACTATTACATGGACAAATCCTATATTTGCCCAAGAAAAAGAGGTGAAAATGCATGGGTAACTATTCAATGTGAAGAAAAATAATTAGTAAAAAAAAAAAGTAACTAACCAATAACAGACTCAATAGCCTTTGAACACGTGTCCTCACAATCTTTTCCCTCCAAATCCCCTCCGCAGCCAACAAACCTGAATAAAACCATCACCAAACCGCAAACAGTTGCATTTGTCGCCCCTCTCTACATGCAGAACACACACACACACACACAGTCGAGAAAAAATGGCTTCCCTCACTGTTTTCCTCTCTCTCCTCACTCTCTTCTCCCTCCTCTCCCTCACCCAACTCCAATCCCCGCCGCCATCAACTTCCCCACAACCACAGCCTCCACCACCTTCGCCTCCACAATCCCTTTTGAATGCAGCAGAGACCCTATCGAATTCAGGCTACAACGCCATGTCCCTCACTTTAAATCTCCTCCTTGATCAACCCGGTTTCATCAGCTTTCCATCTTCGCTGACCATTTTTACTCCGCCTGATTCCGCCTTTGCTGCTGCAGGCCAGCCTTCGCTCTCCCTGCTCCTCCTCCATTTCTCGCCACTTTCTCTTTCCCTCGAATCACTTAGTTCTCTGCCATTTTCTTCCCCCATCCCCACCCTGTCAAGAACCCATGCTTCCGTCTTTATCACCACCTCATCCGAAAACCCCACCAAAATTTCCATCAACAATGTTGAAATTTCCGGCTCACCCGTCTATGATGATGGCTCTGTTGTGGTTTTTGCAGTGGAAAATTTCTTTGAGCCTAATTTCGCTCTTCCCGCTCCTCAGTCAGTCATAAACCCCAACCCAGAATGCGTGAAATTCAGTACTTTTTCACGGTATAAGGAGGCATCAGGGGTACTAAAATCAAGGGGTTATTCAATTTTTGCCACTTTTCTGGACTTGCAATTGATGGGGTTTGTGGATTCCGATAAAATCCCTTCTGAGAATGAGACAAAACTGACTGTTTTTGCCCCGGTGGATGAGGCTTTGATTGGGGATTCTGGGAATTTTCTGGAGTATTCATCCATTTTCTTGAGGCATTTGTTACCCTGTAAGCTTAATTGGAATGAGCTCACTGGGATTGCAAATGAGACTGTTTTCAGAAACTATGTTGAGGAGCTTAGCATGAAAATCCAGAAATCTGGCGATAAAGTGATGATTAATGGGGTTGAGATTACTGCTCCAGGATTATACGAGAATGAAGGGATTGCAATTCACGGTGTGAGGGAGATGATACCAGTATTGGATGGTGCAGATGAGGATACTGCAGAGACAACTTTCATGAAATTTCAGAAGAAGAAAGTTGTGGGAAATTGTCCTTCCCCTGATCGTAGTGAATTCTGAGCTCTCTGTTCTTCTGTTTCTTGTTGTCGATTGTATATTCAGGAGGATGGGTGTTGAAAAATGGGCATAGACTTCCTCGCTTTCCCTTATTACTTTTGATTGATTTTTTTTTTTTTTTGTATTCAATATTTGTGAAAAATGGAGAGCTTATGCTGTAAAAGTTGAAAGGATCAATCACGATATCAAAAGGGAATTGGAGAGTTTTGTGCTGCGAAAGTTGAAAGGATTAATCAGGATAGGAAAAGTAAATCTTTTTGTTAGTGTTTTCTTCTTGATTGAATTTCTTGATGTTGGCTGCTGTTAGATAAGTGATTTTTTGAATGAAACTCTCATTGATCTGTAGTTAAATGGAGGTGGAGCTTTATCTCATCTTTGGTTTCTTGTTTAGATGCTATATCATGAATATCCCAAAATTTTGATAAATAAAATCACTTGGATAAAATCAATTGAATTTCCTTACAATCTTTAGGCCAAACTTGTCTCCCTAAAAAGGTCAAAAGAACAGCAAGTAGGTCGGACTTTGGGTTGGAGAAGAACGGGCATTGGTATTGAATTAGTGGGCTTAAGTTGTTTAGTAAAGGGCCTTTGGCTTTGGGGTAAGTTTTGAGAATTGAGCGGGCTGAGATACTGACTCTTTCGCAGAAATTGCTTTAAGGATCATTTCTATTTTTTTTATTTTGAATAAATAAGCAAATTAAGTGTACATAAATTCTTATTGACTTTGAGTAAATGTGCAAACAAATGTATAATATAGGGAAAATGACATGTTTTATCTCTCACATTTTACAAAAATATTCTTTTCGTCCCTCACTTTTAAAATGAAGCAATTTCATCCCTAACATTTAAAAATTAAAGCTATTATATCCTTGAACCCAATTTTCAATCTGAATCAAACCACCTATCAACCTGATTACAAATTTTGGAGGTATAATTGGTAGATCACTTGGTCAATTTCATCATATTCACATGACATTTATCAAACCAAAAAAATAAATATTATAACATAAAGGCCATTATTTGTCTTGGAATAGTAGGATTTTTCTTTTGGGTAAATCTTTTCATGCACCGTTAGTATATTCGCTTGTGAGTCTAGATGTGTATCATAAATACAAAATTTGATGTTTAAATTTAAATTTAAATGATATGGTAGGTACATAAAACCATCAGTGTATACAATGACAATGTAGGAATTCAAGTTGAGTTATATTCAAGTTGAGTTAATCAAGTGATCTACCAATTATACCTCCAAAATTTGTAATCAGGTTGATAGGTGGTTTGATTCAGATTGAAAATTGGGTTCAAGGATGTAATAGCTTTAATTTTTAAATGTCAAGGACGAAATTGCTTCATTTTAAAAGTGAGAGACGAAAAGAATATTTTTATAAAATATGGAGATGAAAGAGGTCATTTTCCCTATAACATATTCTTAACTGGACTTGTCAAGCATCCCATATTAATGCTTTCAAAATTTTATAATGGTTTGACTTATGAGCTTGATTCTGTCGAGTCCATAATTGAGCTTAGGCACATAAATATCTAAACTCTAATTTCCTTGAATATTTTGGCCAACTGATGGTTGAACTGTTTCTAAACAGTAATAATAATGCAGAATCAGGTTTTAAAAGGCTGAGCACTTTTCTGCAATTCTCCACGTCTTAGTGTGCATATTTTCTTTAACCTTGATGCTCTCAGCTGTCTTGTGTTCGCCGAAATGCCCGAGTTTCTGCTCTGAATCTTGAAATTTTTGGTCTTGGTGATATCATTTTCTTGGTCTGTGTTCTTTTTTCTGATATGCAGTTGGATCAAACGTTGATATTTGAGCTAGAAATATGTGGACTACTCATTGTTTTTTATGCTTCTCAAGATTTTGATGCCCTCAACCTTGATTTTTGTTTCCGTTAAAAATTCCAACTGATCGAAGTAGCATTCTTGTATTGAGAATAAAGTTCAAAGAAATAGTAGAATCTGTGAATTGCTGAAAATGAAGTCGAGAAGAACTTTTTAATACAAGGACCAGAAGTTGGGATAACATACTAGTACCTTTCGTGCAAGTCTTAGATAATTGACTTAGAAATACAAGTAGCACCAGATAATCATGAGAAAACGATTAAAAGAGGATAAAAGAGAGAGAGAGAGAAAGAAAGAAAGCAAGAAAACAAAGCTAAAGGAAACACCAAATTGGACAAATGGGATTAGAAAAAGCAGTTTAAACAAATGCAGCCAACTTGGGTTTGGGAGGGTCAACCAGACACCGGTTGAGAAGATCATCAACTGAAGTGTAGTTGTGATCAGGATAAAGCTTGGAAGCTTCCAAGTCATTCTCTGTTAACTCAAAGCTCGTTTGATCACCTTTGATGTATATATTATGAAGAATGGCCACTGATATATTGTCTGGAACAGGTAATGCTGCAGAAAAACCAACAGTCTCTGATGTTACTCAACTAGTGCACGAAATTGTGGCAAAAGTCAAAAGCTTTCCCTAAAACGATGAAGGGATCAAATCAATGCCCAACTTTTCTGTCCATCTATAGCTATGAAAACACACATTTGGCATAACGTTTCTTTCCTATCTCTAATATGCATGATGAACACAAGCTCATACAAGTATTAATTAGTAGATTGAACTGTTAGAAAACGTTAAAACTTCAACTAAATCTTGTCATATTTGAGAGGGTTTTTTCGTGAGAAAAAAAGATGAAAATAGTATTCTTACTTTCAGTGAGCTTGACCACTTCTTCCTCGGGAAGATGGGTTATTTTCATTGTACGTCCAGTCTTTTTCTCCCATGAAGAAATCAAATCCAGCTGCGAGATAATATTTTTAGGAGGTCTGTAGATGATGACACGATTTTCTACTCTTGGATCTGTTGCTGCCCTGATTGTATAGATTGCAACATCCTCCTCGTAGTTCAACACGGCTGCATTCAATAAGAAACTTCCGATTACAACCATAATTGAAAATAATTATCCGAGTTAATATTTATTTGATTAAGCAATTAGTAAGTGCAGTAGTCATTTGCTTTTCAGTGAATTAATTATTCCAGTAATGAGCTTAGCATTTCTGCATATTTAATGGATTAATCTTTCCTACACTGTTAGTGTGTACATTATCATCGTTAGATGATTAATAACTATGCAAAATTTAAATTTGAAATTTAATTTTTACACATATGTCATGAATCCAACGATGATAGTGTATACACCGTCAGTATATGAAAGATGTACTCATATTTAATTTGGCAACTGGTTTGAATTCGCTGTCTTTGAAGTTTTCCTGACTACCATAGCGACGGCATCTTTAATTCATCTTGTCTGCATGCTGTGAATGTGACCTCGCATGCATGTGTTAGGGAAGATTCACTTTTCAATTGGACAAAGTCATCCAATTTACTTTCAACAATTTGTTCAGTAAGCATTCTTTAATATTGAACCAAGGAAGTTCAATTGGTATATAGCATTCTTTAAGTAAATCATAAATTAGGTGTAAATTATCTATATTACTGATACCTCTTGGGTACTCGTTAAAATAATCCGATTGAAAAAAAAATTGTGCATATTTTCTTGAAATGTAAAATATTATCATCTTAGGGCACGTACCCTTGGCTTCACCGCTCCCATATACGGTAACTTCATCTGTCTTTTGATGTGGATGAAGCAAGTAATCTACGAAGTAAGCTGCAAATGCATTTGCAGACACGTATGTAAATGGAATTCCAGCTGCTTCAATTGCCCTCCTCACCTTCCTCTTGTTGTCAAGTAAAGCTTCAAACGGTGGAAGTCCACTCACTCTATCAACTTCATTTCCAAATTCTGAAGGAACAAATCTCTGAAACCCCAAAAAGAGAAATCGCGCACTACTTAATTCTAGGAAAATATCAAAGTGACTAACTAGCTGTACGAGTCACCAAATTAAACAAATCTTTCTTCTTTCAACCTATTTGGTTTGGCTGGAAAATCAGTGAGTTTTACCTTAATGTTGCCTGCCTCTTTCATGGCATTAATGATTTTGAATTGTTCAAGATGTTGTGGGACGGCTAGAGTTGATACGACCACATCTACTTGTCGAAGCACAGAAACCAGCTTCTCATGTTCATCAAGTTCTCCCTGTATCACAAAAGCAATTGATCAGTGCACAGTTTTGTAGCATGTGGAAGAAAGCCGCTCATCCTACGGCCAAGTGTACGGTTGCAAGTAAATTATGTGGAAGAATACAAGTAAAGATAACAACAAAATAAGGTCATGATCAATCAAATTTTTGCACAACCGAGGTAATTTCTTGTTGTCTATTGCAGTTGTTAATCTTTTGAGAAGCTGGAGACTGCAATAGAAATCAAGAAATAATCCTTAAGGGCGCTTTCGTTTTAAGTGGAACACACTTAAAAAAAAATTCATTTTGATAGTTGGTTTTAAAAAAAAAAAAAAAAAGACAAAAGAACTCCTCAAACAGAAGTTACTACTAATTGTTGATGCACGTAAGTTTGATATGCAAATAAAGATACAGTTTTTTTTTCTTTTTGGTCTACAATAACACTGATAACTCAAGACAATGTAAAAAGATAATTCAGTTACTTGGAAAATGGTGACTCCCATTGATTCGAATTCTTTGAGCAGTTGAAGCTTTGTAGAATCAGTAGTTGGCTTGAGTGGACGGATATAGACATAGGTGGGATGGCCAAGAGAAACGCTTGCGCCCACCATATATTTTCCTAGATAACCTGTGGCTGCAAATATCAATATCTTGCTCTTCAAGGGAGCCATTTTCTCTAGAATATCTTTCCTCTGTTTTTCCTTCCTCACTACCAAGTAGTATCTTGGGTTGCTCTTCAATCTTCAGACCATAAGCCCTTTTATAACCAAGAGTTATGTTGACTCCACTGCCCATCCAAGACTAGTTGGCTGAATAAAACAATCGTCTTGTATTATGCTATATTTGTGGTGGTGGGGATAGCAAGTACCTGACACTTACTTTTCAGGAAATTATACTTACCTACTCTATGATTTCATATTTAATTAATGCACCCCTAACTTTTAAAATCAATTTTTTTTTTGTTCTTGTAAGTGAGGGGAGTGTTGAAGTCAAAACCTCCTATTTATAATTCATCTTTTCTACCGTCCAACTCAACCCTTGCCGATAAAATTACATTGATCTCACTTGTCAGCCTTTTTAAACTTTCATTTTTGCTCTTATACTTCAATCATAATAACTCTTCTCTGTCTATAATATTAAAAGGGCGGTTACAAGGAGTAGTTATATACAATATCTTGTTACATGATTTAAGTTTATGATATATTACTTGTAATATGTGGGAGGAAATTTGTATTTAAGAGTATTTATATAACCAACTCGTAATTCTAGTGGACCTCGAGGGAGTTAAGTGTAATATAATCTTTTTCAATGTCATTATTGTTGAAGAGTCTAAGCTATGAAAAGTATTTTTAATGTGGAGTCAAGAAGTGAAAATCAATCAAGGATCTAGAATCCCATTATGGTACGTTAATTACCTTCCATTTTCATCAAAATCAACCCTCAAGTGGATTTCCTCGATATTTCTTCTTTAGTAGCCATTGCCAAAAGACTAGTAAAAGTAATTATCCAAAGGAAGAATTTTTCACTTGTGTTTTTGTTCTTATTTATTAGTCATGCAACTAAACGTGTACTTCTCACTCTATATAATTGTAAGTAGAATAAAAATTGCCCTGAATCAAAGGCAAATAAAATAGAAAAAGCGACTGAATACATAATTTGTGTACAAATTATACTTTCGTATTCAGTGCCCTCTATCATGAATTATACAAATCTGACACCAAATAATTACTTAGCATGAATAAGAAAAAAAAAGAACAAATAAGCAAAGCTAAAAAAAGAACTATCAAATTAAAGATTGGGATACAGCGAATTCTAGCTAGGCAAATGCAGCCAACTTGTGATCATGACGGAGCTTGAATACTACCAAATCATCAGTTTTTAACTTAAAACTCACTTGATCACCTTTGATGATAATATTATGGAGAATAGAGGATGGTAGGTACGTTCGGAAAGGTGATGATGCATAAAGTACAATCTCTTGTATTAGTGAATTGCAAGTTGCAACAATGCGAAAATAAAAACCTTCAATCCGAAAGGGAACAAATATTGACAGCAAAATGTTTATTAGGTGAGGAAACAAAGTAGCATCTATTCACATGGAGGATGGAATCACATCCCTCCACATGTGCTTTTTAAATCATTTTTTGGTTTCATTATTTTGTCTTTCACTTTGTTTCGGGATGCTTACTCAGTAGAAGTCAAAACTTCACTCTATTGGCTTTTCACTTAGTCCCATCCCTCCAAAAAATTTTTTTTTTTTTGTTTAAACCGAACTCTACCCAAAAAATAGAGCATCTGATTAATTATTCAGGCTTGCTGAATTGAAGTCTAATCATGTTTTGGTTGAGTAAATAGTTATTCGTATTACCAAAGAGGTTTTAGTGTAATGATTAACATTAAAATCCAAGCAATTAAAGATTTTGGGTTCAAGTCTTCTTCCCCATTTTTGTTTTTTTAATTTTATCTCTTCTCTACTAAAAAAATGAAAAAAAAAATGGTTACTCATATTATGTACCGGCTATACGAAGACAAACCCGGTGTATAGACTGTCGGCACAAAAAAAAATGGGCACAGCAAAAGTTATTTCATTACATATAAAAAAATATATGAGAAGTATGGGAAGAGGAAGAGAATAAATATACAACAAATGCTCAACAATTTTATTAACTTAAAATTCAATAATAAAAAATATTAAGTCGTAACTTTTTACAACTCACAAATTTTAATTTAGAGACTTTCTTTCACACCTACTTTTCAAGACTCGATTCGATTCAACTTTTCAAATGGCGACTTACTACACTAATCGTATTTATAGGTTGTAAAATTTCCTAAACAAACATAATTGCAAACCAAAACTTATTTGGAATTGATTTGAGATTTCCTACTCTAATATGGAATCTAAACAAATAGGAACCACAACCTAAAAAAAAAAAAGAATTAGGAAATAAGCAAATAGAATAATTTAGTTTAATTCCATCATTGCCTTTGTTAAACTAAAATCTTCATTGTGGTCATGTCTAATGCAATCTCGATCTTGAATTTCCATGAAAAACTTAATCGCTGTACAAACAATGTGGAACAGCAACCTGCAATTGATCTTCCATTTTTACTTGTGGTAGCCCATATGAACATAGTTTGTGCATCAAATTCAATTTTGGAGAAGATGTTCTTATTGTATACTTGCAAGTGAATGACTTAATATTTACAAGCAACAATTTCAAATTAATTTCTGAATTTAGGGAGACCATGATCAATCAATTTTGAGATGACAGATTTGGGATTGACGTTCGATTTTTTTGAAACTGAAGTTTGAAGATCTTGATTTAGGGGAGATAATGTAGGAAGTTAAACCAATCTTATTTAATTATTTATTTTGATGTCCAAAATTAGTGGGGTGGCGTCCAAGTCATATTTGCTGGTTTCCTTCTGCTTACGTTGGTTAAATGTCCAAGTCCAATTGTGTTATCTTTTCCATAATTCGATGTCCAAAGTTTAGGTATCAGGCAAGTTAGTAATCTATAAATATATTATAAATATATGTAAGGACACTCATTGACAGATTAAAAATTCACATAATCTACCATGTATAAGCACATATTAGTACAATTATCTTTTGTATTTATTTATTTATTTTAATTAATTTTATATTTTCAAATATATGACACCTGAATTATATCTTACAAAATATCCAATGAACACCCGTTGAATAGACCAATGTCTGTACTCTTTTTTCCTCCCCTTTTTTGGGATAATGACAACGATCCATCCTACTTCTACACTATGTCTCTAAATTTTTTATAAACAAGGAAGTATTGTGTTTTCTTGTCATGCACTAGGCAGGGTTTTAAACCCCCCACCCCAACCCCAAAAGAAAAAAAAAACACGTAGAGAAAGTGCCGAGAGTTTGTGAGATATAAAGAATTGACGAGAGGTTGTGAGACATAAAGAATTGAGAAGTTTGCCTCCTGAAACTTTTGTTTTTCTTCGTTTCTTTCCTAAGCCGCGCCGCCACTTGTTTGTCTATACATTTTGCCGCTGCCAAGTTACCTCTTGAGTGTGAGACTTGTTTATGCTGTTTGTCCTGTGGATTGGTTGAGTTCCTGCATAGACATTACAGTTCAACAACACCCGAACGACTTTTGAGTTTTGCCTAGCCGCCACAACCTCTGCAACTTGCAAGGCCCGGCAAGCATAATATCCAGCAATTAGCTGCATTAATTAGAAGATTAAAGCTGTTGTTAAATCTCTTTGATTCCTTGGATTTTTCTCTCTGAGGATTGAAAACAGAAATTGTGGGTGATTTTAGTAGAATGAACCAGTGTAGGTTGGAACATCCTTCAACACAGCTGCATTAATTTGATATACATATAGTCATTCAATTCATCATTAACTCAGAAGTGTGCCTTACGAATCTTATTGCCACGTTATGATCTGTTTGGATCTCTTGTTTTTGGAGTGTTTTTCAAAAACTAGTTTTTCGAATATAATAAAAATTTTTAAAAAGTACTCTAAAAGGTGATCTAAAAATTAGTTTAAAATTTTAAAAAATATCTCAAAATGTATTCTAGAAACTATTCTACTCTTAAATATCTCAAAATATTTTCTAAAAATATTTCAAAATATATTCTAAAAATTCTGTTACAGCAACATTTTTCAAAAAACACTCCAAAAAACAGCTATTTGTCTTTAATGAGGCTCTTTTCTTCATTGGTCAAAGTCGACTAGTGATTTAACATGTCTGCCAAGTGCCAAGCATTTTCTTGTAATCTATGCTTTCATCAGTGGAGATTTGTTAAGGAAAAAGTCTAATCCTAGATAGATACAAAATGTAATCAGTAGTAGTTGTTTGACCACTTCCACAGATGATGGGGATGAACCAAGTCACAACATACATGCGAATCAATTTTCCAGCTGCTTCAGTTGCCCTCTTTTACCTAACTCCTGTTGTCAAGTGGTAGCTTCGAATAGTGAAACTTCATTTCCAATTTTTGAAGGAACAATTCTCTGGAAAGCTAAGAAAAAGGAAGAAAATAAATGTTTTGATTGGTGGATTTAATTTTGCAGAACCCAAAAGAATTCCGTGAGATCTTGACATCAATACCTTATTTTAGGGAACGTGAAATTAACGTGGGGTAATGGAAAATAATCTACATCTATCGGCAAAGGCAAAAATGATATAAAATAGTACGCATAAAATGTGTCAACTATCAAGGTATGATATTTTTAACAAGTTAAAATTAAAAAAAATAAAGAGCCTTCATTGGGCTTCAAGAAAGGAAAGTTTGATATCGTGAGTACTACCCAATACACTTTTCTTATTGGTCATTTTCAAATTGCATCAAGATAAAATGGGCCATTGGTGAGAAAATTGTGAAAAGAGGAAACTTTCTGTAAGGCCTCTTTGGCTCCTCAACTATGAATTGTCACAAATGTTTACTTTAAAGATTTCTGTCATTTTTGGCCGTTAGAAGTGACATCGACCAAACAAAAAATAACCTACAAAAATAGCCTAGAAGGCCTCATTGGCTGATTATTTCATCAAATTAGGATTAGAAAAGGTGGAAGACGAAAAAAGATGAATAAATAATAAACTCCATGTTATTGGTTGACTTAATATAATTGATCTTTTAATCAAATCCTGGATTGATTTTTCTGTTTGGTAAGTTTTGCCCCTAATTCCATTACATTTAATGCCTAAAATTGACGAAAATACTTAAACTAAGCTTTTTTTTTTCTATTCAAGGGCTCAGTTGCAACAATTTATAATTGAGGAATCAAAACCGTACAAAATAAATAGTTTAGGGGCCTGCGAAAAAGTTTCCTCGGGTAAAAGTGACGGTAAGTCGACTAGTGCATTGATGACATGCTTGACCTTGAGTAAGTCTCCTGTCCTCCTAAACTTTTTGTCTGAGCAAAAGACAAATAATAAAGGTTAATTGGCCATTGAGGACAGAAATTAATGTGCACGTACAATCTACAGTAGCATGTAAGTGTTTTTGGTTGCCTTGGTGCACTTTAATGACATCAATTAGTGTGAATTGTTAAATATGTTCAGGGTAGGAGTATCAATTGCACTTTCTGAGTCGGATTTTGGCCAGTTCACTTTTAGGCTCAAAAATTATTTTTAGTTTCGAACTTTCGGGCTTTGAGCTTAAATTAATCGGCTCAACCTTAACTCATTCTATTATATGAATTTTGGGCTTAAATCGCTTTCGACCCAAATTCATAATTAAATATATAAATATGTATAATGTATATTTAATAATTATGAATTACTATAAATTTATATATAAATTATTAACATTTTATATTATAGTATGTATACTTATTATTATAAATATTAGTATTTTTTTTATAGAATTATATTCATATACAGGTTGAGTCTTAATCGAACCTGATTCTAGTAAAACCCAAATTCGACTAATATTTAGTTTGGATCTAACATTTAGATCTAAATTTTGCATGACTAAATTAAAACTTAGGCTCAATAAACTTCTTTCCTAGAAAACCATGCACTCGTATGAATTTAAAAGAAGTCGCATATATTGACACATTGATGAGAGATAAGGTTTGAACCCTTAATCTTTCCCCCCCACGATCCATGTGGTGATCAATTACTTTAGGGGAAGTTGGTTGATGACGTCTACCTGTCGAAGCACTGAAACAAGGTCGTCTTAAGTTCTCCCACTTCCACAAAGCAACTGTTTAGCAGTAAATGATTCCACATATTGCGAATACCCTACCTTCACTGCTATTTTAGAAAGCCATTCTGCATATGATTTACCAACATGTCTGCTCGAGGCAAATGCATGCACACATTCTTTTTCTCTTCGCTTCTAACTTTTGTCTTGGTGGAATCTGATCGTTTCCAATTTCTTGATACGAAATTTTGATTCTTCCTTCTTACTACATCGAAGGCATGAAGGATTAATGCTAGAGAAACTTACTAAAATGAACTTCCCAGCACTGAACTCGTAATGTTCCATACAATCTGCTAACAGAATTCCGGTGTCACCTTCTCATTGCAATATAAAGATTATGCTCAACATTATGATACTAAGGCAATCCAACTAAAAACAGCATACAGATTACATGGCTCAGATGACGAATTTGTTTGGTGCCTCAACCTTTGCAAAATTCCGACAAAAATTAGCAGAAGTTACAACATGATATATATGGATAATAGACTGGGGATTCCTCCTATGGATCAAAGGACTTTGGCGTGACTTTGTCATTGTGGCATAACTGGCACCAAAGTTGTAACTGAGCCCTAAAACTAAGGAAAGAATTTGGCTAGCCTGTCTGCTTCATCTTTACCCCTCACTATAACCAATGAAGAAACCTTTGATCAGAAGAATCCCCAAAAAATGAGGAAGATAAAGGTTCCTTCTGAACCGATGGATTTGAAGATTAGTCAATTTCAATTGTTTTCCTTCCTGTATGCTGCTATCTGCACTGATTTGACTCTGATTTCCATTCTTCAAGAAGCTTACTTAAAGACTTTGATAGCTTCTTGAAATGAGGACCTGGCTTCAAAACATTGACATTACCCCATTGAGAGCAAGGATCCGTCAACCATTTGTTCCGCCCTGTGCACCATGCCCCAGGCGTAGGTCGGTTACTGCCACGTTTGAGGATCTTCTCATCAACCATGTCCAACACCGGGTCATCTTTTGCAAACTGTCTGGCGAAAGCAGCACCACTCTGAACCATCCCCTCATAATCTGATGTGCTGAGGAAGTGGGGCTCCATTTTAGGTGGGTCATCCCAAACAAAATATCTTAGGTCACCATTGACAGTCGTGTTCTTGAATTCATGTGAGTTGCAAATAACTGTATGGAAGTAGACTTCTTCAGGCAACATTGTATTCGTAACATACATTAAAATGGTCCGAGGGAGATTATCCCAACCAAAAATGCAGAACTCAAGGAAGGATCTGCTCAACATGACCCATGGTGAACCTGGAAAACAAAAGAGCTTTAAATGAGTAATTGATTACTATCTAAATTCTTTATGAAATCTCATTATCCATTAAATGTACAAGCAGCAAGTTGCCTGTAAAAACTCGGAAAGCATCAGGCATTGGCCGCTTTTCGGTTGCATGGAAGATCTGTGTCCTTCTTGCCAAGTATATCCCTGGATCAACCACAATTGGCTCAATTCTTTGACCCCTATGATAACATCATTGAAAAACATTGTTTAGGCATTGGTTGGAACGAATATATTCTCACGACTAAAAACAGCAACAAGGGTTTGCCTACCCTTTCCACCCGAGGTCACTGGTGTGGTCAATGAAATTCAGGTCTCTCCTAACAGATGAGAACACATGGGATAAGTCTGAAAGCACATTAGAAAAGCATTTGATAATCAGCACAAGGTAAATAGAAACACAACCTACTACAATGAACAAGCAAATAAGAAGATAAGGTATTCCTGATAACCATGTAAAAAGGTGTTATGAAGACAATCAAGATATTTATGACCAAGAAGATGATTAATAATAATACCAAACATCCAGAGAAGACATAGAGCAAAGTGCAGGAGCAGGACTTCATCTAATCAATGACAATAAGGAACCAAAGAGCAGCAACAACTTTATCATGCTAGTACTCAGCAGTTTTCTTGACATCTAGGACTGACCTATCAGTCACAATGAAACTCTATAACTAGGACTTCAATCAGATATAGAGCATAATATGTCTACCACTAAGTCCTCAGTTAGAACTGCAGAGGCCGCTGCACAAGTACCCAGTGCTTGATCTGTTTCTTTCTAAATCTTCACTCCATAACCCAGATACTATTGGACCATGAAGGTCCAAAAATGCTTCCAACTTCTACACAAGTGGTAGTCATCATCTCTCACGCATAACAGCCTTCACCAGTGAAAAACAAGATGCAGAGCAGCACTTTGGACAGCCATCATCACATCCTATATGGATAATCACACTGGTTTCTGGCATATACTATAATAGCACCAAGCTTGCCATTCACCGCCACCCCAAACGAGAGAGAGAGAGAGAGATAACAATAAAACAGGAGGGGTGAAAAAAAGGACAATCAAGACAAGAGAAAAGGCTCAACTGAATGCATGGGTTTCTCCATTCCATCATCACTAAATTAATACATTTCAGCATCATCACGAAGCTACTCCAAATTCAGTCCAAAGTGCAAAGGAATGGCATACACCACATGCATCTTACCTCATGCTAGCACCAAAAACATATCTGAAACTAAATCAGTGATATAAGTTGTTATAATCTAAATCAGCAGCTAAGAACATTAACCAAATGCAAAAGGTATGATATGGTATAAGAGGCATAGCAGCAGGTCATGGTACGACCAATTTAGAAAGTAATCTTCATGTATCAGTTGTGCACCAGATACGCAAACCAAGTGGAAAAATGATCACCTAAGAAGTGTAAAAGTCCATACTGCCACAAAGGCCAAAAGCAAAATAGCAACTTGTCCAGACTAACCCATAGTTACACTTTAAGCAAAAATGGCATTATTCTGCTCATCTCACCCAAAAAAATGCGACTCTCTAGCATCAACAGTTATCCAAAAAGCCTACATCTATATGTCCTAAATTTTGTAACCGTTCAAGTATAGACAATTGTTTAAACGTCATTGAAAAACAAAGCGATTTCACTATTCATGTCTCATTTATCCGCACCATAAAAAATATGAGAAAGAAAAGAAGGCAATAGCAAGTACAAATTCTAACCATAAGTCACGTATTAAAATATTTGTCTCCAATTCTTAACCTCACTGATCATTCGACATTTATGCATAATGTTTGAATCTATTACAAGGTTAGATCATATACAGCAAATTCAAAAATAATCAAGGCATAGGCAAGTCCAGATAGACAAAAGAGCAGTAGAAAAAGATCACAACTTGTTAGACCTAGATACTAAAGTACAAGCAAAGTTCCATACGAACAGGCCAGCAATGTAAAGCATAACCTCGGGATATTTATAAACAATGTCGCTCTGCAATTTGAGCATACTGTACTACAACAACAAAAACTAGTTCTATCCCAAAGGAACCGTTACTTCCTTAAGTTTGCAAGCAGATCAAACAGATACGAATCCCTATTGAGCTACAGATAGCAAAATTCACCACACCTTTCATTCAATCATAGCATTACCAATCAAAGAAATAAAACAAAAAATCTTTCGACAAACAAAAAAGAAAAAGCCAAATATGAAACGCATTCCGAAATGCAAAACTAAATCATACCATCTTGAGTAATCAATGGATAATCCAAGGCACTGAGGGTAATAAACCAATCCCATCCCTTATCCACCTTCAACAAAATCGCAGCCGCCCGTAAAACAGCAGCTATATTACTAGACCCCATGTAAGTAACAGGATCAGGCTTCCCAATTACATCTACATTCCCAAAAGCCCTGACAGGCAGGAACAGAATTCACCATTGCCCCTAATTTTTTCCTTTCAATATCCGACCCATCTGCACCAATGTGCAATAAATACCTATTCCTGGGATGATAAACAGCTAAAAAAAGCCTAAAAATCCGATTCGCATCGCCTCGGCCACCGGAGATATAATAAGCAAAAGCAGGCGGATGGCCGGGGCCACGGTCGACTGATAAAGTATAAGGTTTCTGAGAGGAATATGAGTAGAAAGATGAGCTTAGACCGCAAATTGATGAGATAAATATGAGGAATGATAGGAATGCAGCAGAAAACAGTGCAAAAAGCCATTTCTTTTCCGCCCCCACACCCATAATAATTCTACAAAACTGTCAAAAAGATCTGGAAGAACCCTTTGGAGCATGGAATGAGATGATGAGAATTGCTAAGCAGAAATGCAAAAAGATTGGATTTTGATTATCTGCGATGATAAAGATTGGATTTTTATAATCTGGGATGGTAAAGTTTGGATTTTTAAGGACATGAATGTCATTTTTGGGCAGGATCTCCTTGAATTCTGATGTGCTATTTTTAAGTTTTTGGAATCTGATCCCGTGGAATGTAGTGTGTGTTTTTCTGGGTATATTACTGTGTGATTCTGAAGAAGAAGTAAATGGTTAGGGTTTGAACTTTGAAGGAGAGCCGCAGAGCTGGCGGTGGGATTTAGTTCAGGTGGTTGGAGAGATGAACACACCAAATCTGTGCATTTTGCAAGAGTGACCGTATTTTGTAATAAAAACGGAAACTTTACTACTTGTGGGGAAACACCTACTTATTAATGTTTTCACACTCATTCACACTTTACAAAGACTGTATAGTTTTTGTCCCAAGACAGCATAATTATTGATTTAAGGATTAAAAGTTTTGGACATATGCATAAAGAGACAGTAAAAATATTCTTTCAAAAGCAACTATTAATGCGGTTAATATGGATCACAAGATTAACATTTGACGTAATGTTAATTAAGAAAAGCGTAAAAATACAAGATAGAATAATAATTATGGACGTGTGAATTTATATAATAAATTAAATGTTATTTAGATGTATTAAACGAGCGTCCATTAAACACAAGTATACAAAACCCTTCAAAATAAAGGATTATGAGGTTTAAAAAGAAAAAGGATACAAGTTGGGTCCTATGTTGCTATAAGTAGCCATAAAAGTTGAATACCTTGCAAGTCAATGATTTGGAATCCCCTTTTGTGTCACCAACATTCAAGATTATGATAAGAGAGAAGAATTTCATCTTCACTATGTTAGAAAAGTAAGAGTTTTTTATGTTGAAAATTAATGCTACCAATTAATGAAATTTTAGCACACCTCCAAGAATAAGTTAGGGGCTAGATTTGGCAAAAGGAGAAATTTACCCAAAAAATGCTTTTCCACTAAAGCCAACTTACCATCCTAAATTGAACTCTTTTTTTACCTAGTAGCATGTTTTCTTAACGTATGAAAGTGGCAAGTTTCCATTACCAAGGAAATGTGATATCCAATCTTCCGTTAAAAATACTACTTCAAAGATGTTTAATAAGTGATAAGTACCCCAGTGAGGTTTATTTAAGTGTAAACTTTGAGATCCTAACCAATCCCCAAAATAATTAACTCTATTATGCCATTTCTTCAGGCACAGTTTACTTATCATCTTCCACCAAAGAAATTTCTGAAGCAAAGTGAATTTTGTTTTTTGTGTTGATTTCACGTGTATAACTTCCTTGGGAAATATTCTTCCTTGCCAAAATCCTATATTTTAAAGCATTAATCAAGATTAATCTGGATAAAATAATTCTTAATCTGTCGGGGAGGTCATGTGCCAGGAAGATTTTGGATTCAATGCATGTTGGGTTTACGAGGACAACGAGATTTATGTCCCCACAATCTTCCATAATAATCCTTTTCTATTGCTATAATGTACTGATGACAAATGTTCTGATCTCACCAGTGATCCAAGCAAAGATAAGTTATATTTTCTTGACGTAATTGCTTAGTTATTGGAGCAAGAAATCCATATTTGACCATGGGTTCGATTATATGAGCATAACAGCTTACCAAAACTATGTCACGCGAAGAGCTATTAATTCATGATGGGCTCTAATTATGAGTTTAGAATTCGATTTTCTAAATTTTTTATCCAAATTTTTTTTACATTTTTAGTAAATATATATTTTTTATTATATATGTCAAATTGTTATAATATATATTTTTTTATAAAAATTTCAAAAAAAATAGTAATCGAAAAAGAATATAAAATTGATAAATACAGCAGTGCAAGCCGACTAGGTCTACCATAGTGGGATGATTTCTTTGGGCTTTTCAAACTTGACAAAGATTAAACGCCATCAGTCAGAACTCTGCAATTTTTCTCTTACAGGAAAAGAGACCAAAAGTTTTCTGGATTCCTACCAACAAAAATAAAAGATTTTCTAGAAATTTTGAATAAAAACTCTTTCAATTTTTCTAAAAAATAAATTTAACAGAAGTACAGGAATTTCTTGCTCTATAATTTTCGTGCCTGAATGAAAACTTGAAGTCATTTTTTCCTTACATGTTACCATGTAGACTATAGTGAACAAATCGCTTATTTTAGTAGAGCTAAAGATTTTTTTTTTTTAACTTTTTGTGAAGCATACTGAAGATTGAAATGAAGCTGTAAACTATCCGATAATAGAATAAGCCATCTAGAAAAGAATTTTATCATTGAAGAACGACTTAATCGATGCATAATTTGTTGGTGTATAATTAAAGGATTCGAATTCTCAAAAAATCAAAACGGTATTTTGTTAAATACATTTACATTGCCTCTTAATTTTTAAAACCAGAAGAACGCATTGATTTTATTTTTAAAAAAAAATTGGAAGATTGCTTAATCTTACAAGTTAATATCCTCACATAGAGTTTAACATACCTCACCATGAAATCCAAAATATGTAAAACGTACTTATCAATACAATAATATACACAAAATGTGTGTTTTATGTAGCACAGGGGTGGAATAGCCATATGGCCTTACATATGGATTTACACAAAACAATAACAATTTGAGTAGGGAATACAAATTATGTGATTTCCTTATTTGTATATAAAGAAAATAAAACTGAAATGTTTTCCCTTGTGGGAAAATAAGGGTAAAACTCTCAGAGCCACCTTTTGAAGTAAACTACTCTTCAGAAATTTTCTTTATTTTGTAAAAAAAAGAAGTTAATTACAAATAATCCCCTTAAGATATATCCTATTTTTCACCTTAACCCCTAACCTTTAAATTTTGTCACTTAACTTCCTTTTGAACAAAATTACTCGTCCATTATTTTGACTTTTCATTTATTTTTCTTTCCATTTTTTCCCCTCCATGATTTCTTTTTCTCTTTCTATTTTCTTCTCTCTCCCATGCTTCCAAATAGAAAACTTTATCTAAAGTTTGTAATTGGGTTTCTACATGAAACTTTAAAAGGCATTAAAAACTAATTTCGATCTTTGTATGATGTCATGTATCGTAAATTGTAATTAATGATCATTAATCAAGTTATAATTTCATCTTGTGCTGTTTTCTTGAAAATAAAATGAGAAACTGGGATAGGAAGGGAAAAAGCAAAAGAATTGAAAGGTCAAAAAATGGTACTTTGAGGAAAGGGTTTTAATATTTTGTGATCATTTGAGGAAAACATATAAATCTTTACAATCCCTCTTTTTTAGTTTCAATAACTAAAATGAAATTTCTTGCAAGAAAGAGGAAGAAGTAAACAAAGAAAAAAGTGACAAAGAAAATAAAAGAGGGACAAAAAGGAAAGAAAAAACAAAAGTTAAGAATTTAGAATAATAGAGGGCAATTTTGTCCAATAGGAAATAAAACTAGATAGAAAAAAGATTAGGAAGTAAATTGAAAATGAGATATACTTTAAAGAGATTAATTGTGCTTAACCAAAAAACAAAAAATGAAAAAGAATATTGTGCATGTGTGTAGTTAAATAAAGGGTTAATCGCATTTTATCCCCTTTACGTATGAGCCATTTCTCAATTTACCCTCAAACGTTTGTTTTTTCACAGTTTACCCCAAAGACTAACGGTCAACTCTAATGGAGATAAACAGAATAATGAAAAGACAGTAATACCCTTAAGAAAATAATGAACAACCCAAAATATCCATATCTCTAGATTTATGAAAGGGATAAAGAAAAGTTTCCAAAATTACTCTGGAATAATGGAGGAGGGAAATTTCCCTCCATCTAGCATATGGGATGAAAAAAAAAATTCGGAAGATAAAAGGTACAGAACCTTTTTTAATTGCGGGTCATCTTTTCTCTCTCCTCTGTCAGCCATTTTTCCCTCCATCTTTTCTCTCTCCTTTATCTACCCATAAAAAGTGCCCACATGCATGCTGGTTCTGAATAAAAAGAAAACATAACTGTCTAAAACTCTTTTTGACTTATTCATGTATAGAGCAAAATTAAAGACAATAATAGTAGATTATTAATGAAAAATTCTTACATTATAATTTGAGCTGCAGTAAAATCTTCTTCCCGGATTTTCAAATATCCAAAAGGTCCATAATAGTGCCTCTTTACCATATCCACATATTTTTTTGGGTGATCTTTCAATATTCTTTGAAGAACTTTGTGACATTTTTATGATATTTTTGGTTGATAAAGAAAAATTTTAGGAACTATTGGATCTGTTGAAATGAAAGAGAAAAAATAGGCTGCAACTAGATAGAAGCATGAAAGAAAAAAAAAATAGGCTAAAAAACATCAGAGATCCCTTTTTATAACTCATTGAGGGACATTTTAGTCAGCCAAAACAAACGGCTTTCTTCCAATGGCAATTTTGGCATCTTGAAGTTTTTAATGGTGCAATTGCTTAGTTGGACTGACAAAGGGGGTAAACTTGAAAAAAACAAACATTGGGGGTAAATTGAGAAATGACTCATATTTAAAGGGGATAAAGTGCGATTAACCCTTAAATAAACGAAAGAACTCATCTGCATACCCCATTGATTCCAACTTTCGCGCATCAAGTATCTAAATATTGCAGAAGTGTCTTCTTTCTTGCGTGTCTTGTTTCAGAATATCCATGAAAATATTACTTGAAGTGTTCAAGCTACTCATTCAAGCCATGCGATAAATATGATTAGTATGGAGAGGCGCCTCAATAGTTGTCAATCAATACAAAACACTACCAATAATGGAACAACAAACGTTGGATCCTTAAACAACAACTGTATTCTTTAATACAGGTGTCTGACAAATACCAAGTTTTCACTTTCTGCACAGAAATGGTCCGCATCATCCGGTTCCTACAGTTGGAATTCAGATTAGAACTTTTGGCAAATTCTTAGTTGCCCAAAATGTTGAGTAGCATCGGACCTCAGAGAATTACTTAGGAGTACAAAATTGTTGATCTCGAAAGTAGAACTAAAATTCCCTTATATTGATTTGTTCACTTGAATAGCGCAGACAGAATATCACCATTGCCTACATCGGTAATATATAGGGCTGTCAACAAATCAAGTTTGGATCCGGACCCAACCCGACTCGATAATTTTTTCTGGTTACAGTTTGAAAAATAATTTTGATACCCGAATCCGAACCCGCACCCCAATTTCTCTAACAAAAAAGCAAGTCGGATATGGAATATAGAATTCTGACCTGTATCCGGACAATATATTAATAATTATAAGATATAAATATTTCTAAATATATTTTTTTACCAAATTAACAATTTAGTAATGACTTTGTAAATTGATTTCTGATTAATTTTGGATTGACTATTGCAAGTTACTTGTGATTTAGTTTTGTAGTTTGATTTGTGATTGATTTTGGATTTAGTTTTGGAATGATTGTAATTCATTTTTGCAAACTTCTTAATATGTAAGTAGTTCTAGATCTTACTTTTGTTGGGGCTTTTCTTTTCGGGTAGACTCGGACTCGATTTGGGACTCGTTGGACCCGATTTCAGGACTCTAACCTCAAGACCCCGTCGGATATACGGATCGGATCCAGACCTACTACATTGAAACGGGTTCAGATCCGAAATTTTCAATTTCGACCCAAATCCGACCATCGACAAACATAACAGTATAGTACCACTCTTAGGAGTAGTGGCTAAGCCACATTCAATCCCACAACTTTAAAGAACTCTTAAAATTGGTTTGAAATTTTTTTTTATTTGGATTGCTTCTTTTAGGAGTTTTTATAGAAAAATGCACTATAACAATTTGATGTATGTGAGATAAAAAGTTAATTGAAAAATATATTCATGGAAAAAGTAAAAAATTTTCTGCAGAAAACCACAATCCAGACAAGGAATCTTGCACTATAATTGCACCCTTTAAAATTTCTAAATTTTCCTTTTTCCTTTACATTGCCCCCTAAGGCTCTTGAAGTTTATAATTATCGCACAGCTTATAGTTATCGCCTACTATATAATGACATATTCAAAATGAAAATCAAGTACTAGTTAAAAACAAAAAAATTTTTTTTTTACAATCTTCGGTATGAAAAAAGTGTGTATAATCTACACTAATTTCATTTTTAATACTGTAGTTGTTTACTTGTGGAAATAATAATTGTCGTATAATTACTTCAATGTTGTTATTATTCTAAACCTTATTTGGGGCTTTAAACAAGTTGGAGAAGAGTTAGATTGGATAGTAAGGTGGGAGAGATTGTTAGTAAGAGATCTTGGATTCAAAACCTTGTAATTACAAAAAAAAAAAATTTTAAAAGGTCTAATCAAAATGTATTTGATTATTTTAAAAAACTTGAAATTTTATTCAAGTTTGGTGTATTTATTTATCGAACTGAGTTCTGAATGAGTTTTTTTTATTGAGTTTGAAAGTTATCGAACATAAAATACTATTCAAGTTTAACTTAACTAGGTGGTAAACCAAGTTCGAATGAACTTTTACTAAATCGAATCGAACCTAGTTTGAATAAGCTTTTTATCGAGTTTGAAAGTTATCAAACATAAAATACTATTCAAGTTTAGTTTGACTAAGTTGATGAACCAAGTTTGGATGAATTCTTATTAAACCGAGTTCAATTCGAATATCGAGTAATTGGATTATCTTTCAACCCTAATCTTGTTATCATTCTTGCTAAAATTGAGACAATGTAGTAAATTGCACCGGCCCCTTAGCTCGGTACTTCAAAGGTCCAACCCACTAGCCCAAAAAAGTCTACCTCATAGCCCAAAAGTCCTGCGTAGAAGTCCCCTTATCTTATCCTCACCTGGGACACGTGTCCACAGCCAAACCAACCCAAGCAATAGTAAACATGAAACTTCAACGAACCGCAAGTTCTCAACCGTAAATTTTCTCCTTTTCTGCAAAACGGTCCTTTTCCCGGGCAGATATTCGACCCGTCCATTTCACTTTCCTCAGTAAAACGACACCGTATCTCCGACACTCACTTCCTTTTATATCCCTCCACCCCTTAAAAGATAAACAATAAAATATCTTCTCATCTCCGAAGAAGAGTGAAGACTGAGAAGAAGTAGAAGAAATGGTGCTGAAAATTGGCGGGAAGGGTGGCGGTGGAGTGGGCCAGCTTTTGGTGGCGGCGGCGGCGGCCTTGCTGCTCCGCTTGTTATCCTCCCCTGGACCTGAGCTCTTACCGGAATGTGAGTTTGATGATGACCAGGAGCAAAATGGGGATGCTGAAGAAGATGATGCTCCGGTGACTGGGAAAGTTCCGCCGGTTACTATCAAGTGGACGAATATCACCTGCTCTCTCTCCAATAAAGCTTCAAAATCAGTAATTTCCTGTACCTTTGTTGCTACTTTAGATGACACTTATAATTAATTAATTGATGATTTTAGCACTAATTAATGAACTATTAACCTCAATTAGTTCTTTCCCGTAATTGATAGCTTAATTTTACTTGTCCTTTTTTGTTAAGTATAATGGGAGCTGGGAAGCAAGGTAGATTACCTCCAGCTTTTAGAGGCAGGGAACATTTACTGTCACCAATTAATGGTTTTACTGTATTGGAAAAATCTTGGGTGAACGAGTAGACCATGGTTGTAAGTGATTGTACCACGTGCGTCAGTATTTGTGCCTTTTGTAAGACTGTGTAAGCACTTGAAGCTATGTTCTACTCAAGAACTTTCGGAAATTCGAAGTTTGTGCTTGCTCTAGTGAGAAAGTGACAAGGTCTTCTTCCTTTTTTTCTTTTTTCTCCTTTCAGTTTCTGTATATGTATTTTCAGTATTGACTTTTGATTTGAATTCATGTGAGATTAATTTGAAAATAAAATTATAAATGCTGAAGGAATCACCAGTTTCCACATGTAACTAACATTATCTTGAGGGACCGTTTATTTGCCTCCCAAATTGAGTGAGCAAAAACCTTTAGGAGCAGTGAACTATTGCTAATATGTTTTCACCATCCTAGTAACCCTATTTCATTTCATGGTCTTGTGTTTAATATGGGATTAAGAACTAATATTCTGCCTCTTTGGCACCTTACTGGTTTTCAATTTTGAAGTTTCGACACATTGTACTCTGTTACCGTTGCAGCGTCTTATGGTTTTTAGATGGCTGTCTATATCTCTGATCTTTAATATTATTATACAAAAACAATGAAGCCACTTCGATGCTTCTAGATATCTTGGAAATAGTGGCGTATCATTTGTTGCTTTTAATTCATTATTTGTAGTTGAGTTCATCATATTCTTCTTCTCTTATCTTTCTTTTCTGAACTTCAGGTTCGGTTTTTACTTAAAGGTGTGAGTGGAGAAGCACGACCTGGTAGACTCCTTGCAATAATGGGTCCCTCTGGGTCAGGAAAGACAACCCTACTCAACATACTCGCGGGTCAGGTGATGGCTTCACCTCGGTTGCATTTGTCTGGCCTTTTGGAGGTTAATGGACAGAAAATCTCAAAGAGAACCTATAAGTAAGCATGCCATAAAACCTTTTGACACTGTAACTTATATATTTGGTTTCAGATTATGTTAAATAAGAATCTCCTGTTACAGGTTTGCTTATATCAGACAGGAAGACCTTTTCTTTTCACAGTTGACAGTTCGAGAAACACTGTCTCTTGCAGCTGAAATGCAGCTGGAGGAGATATCCTCAGTTGAGGAGAGAGATGAATACGTGAATAATCTGTTATTCAAACTAGGCTTGGTAAGGCTGCCATTTTTTTCCATACTTTATAAATTTACGTGCTCTGGTATGCATATATTTACATCCATATACGTGAAAAGTGACACCTAATTGCATATTGCTAAATGTGATTTGGGATGAATTATATTGTGGTGTACATTGCCAATTTGCTCGTCCGAAATAATTGGAAGTTGTCTTTGGTTTGAACCAAATTTCTTTGATACCTTCTGATGGTTTGTATGAGCTTTTCTTAAAAGGTCAGTTGTGCTGATTCCCGTGTGGGGGATGCAAAAGTTCGTGGAATCAGTGGTGGAGAAAAGAAACGTTTGTCACTAGCCTGCGAGCTTATCGCCAGTCCATCTGTCATATTTGCTGATGAACCAACAACTGGTATTCTTCATATCTGGACCATTGTCTCTTATTAAGACATACTCCTGACCTTGTAAAATCCTAATGGGCTCCATGTGACTGTTTGGTTCTTCTGCTTTCCCTGTCCGTGCATTATTATGTTCCCAGAAAAAGAAAAAGAGAGGTTAAATCTGATTCCTAAATTTTTTCCCCCCGAGCTCAATGGCATCTGATATAGTGCTTCCTTAGATTAGTTGGTATTTAACTCACATTGGGAACTTTTTCTCACTGATACCCCTCTGTCAGGCTGGTTTTTTCTCATCTTCTATGTAGATAGATAACTTCTAACTCTTACTGTGGTTAACATGCTGGTGCTTCAGGACTTGATGCTTTCCAAGCAGAAAAAGTTATGGAAACTCTACGAGGACTTGCACTAGACGGACATACTGTGATCTGCTCCATACACCAACCAAGAGGATCAGTGTATGGAAAATTTGACGACATTGTTCTTCTGGCAGAAGGTGCACTTGTTTACGCTGGTCCAGCACAAGAGACAGTGTTGGATTATTTCTCTAAATTTGGGTCAGTTGGTACTTACAAGATCTTATGAATTCCAGAATTAGATAATAGAATATCGAGATATTACTGTCTACTTCATATGATTACTCTAAATGCTAAAGCATGCAATACCTTTTCTTGTTTAGTCTGTATAGGCATTGTTTGTTCCCCCAGTATCCTTTGCTATTAATACCTAAGAAAAACAAAAGATGCATATAAATGCAAGATTGACTCCAGATGATTTGGTTTATTTTACAAGCTCTTTTAGATTCTTAAAGTGCACGTGTCCATGTTTGATGATTCTGAACTGCTTCTGTGAGTAGCAATGAAAAATCTGTTTGTCCTTCTTTCTTTTTCTTTTTTTTTTGTACTGAAAGTCATACAACGACCATTCAAGAAGTCAAGAAGATAAGCCTGATTGATTTTATAATTCCAGTCATTTAATGCTAATTGCTCTGGTTCTTGAACAAATGGATGCATTTTGTTCAACAGATTAGAAGTTGACTCTTGAAGCATTTTCCTGATACACGCAATTATGAATTTCTCTAGGTCTGGTTTCTTACATGTCTCTGCATAAAACTGAATAAAAGATGCTTCACACAAATTAGATGCTTAAACAGCAGAAGCACATAGCTTAACATAAAGTGACTTCCATGCATTGACAACATGCTTCTTTTTTCTGGGAACTTACTTTACGTTGAAAGGATCCTCTAGAACTGATATTGTGTATTTTACTGACTGATCTGATTGTGTGATGATAGGTATCTGTGCCCAGATCATGTAAATCCTGCTGAATTTCTGGCTGATCTGATATCTGTAGATTATAGTTCCTCTGAGAGTGTTTATGCTTCCCAGAAAAGGATAGATGCTCTAGTTGAGTCTTTCTCCCAACAGATATCATCGACACTTTCTGCGACTGCTCTTACACGTGAAGGCTACAAGAGCAGCACATACATTAGGAAGAAATCTGTAGTTAAAAGAAAAGTTGGTTGGTGGAGGCAGTTTTGTTTACTCTTTAAGCGGGCATGGATGCAGGTAACTCCTTAAATTATCTTATTACTTGTTTCACTAACTTACTACTTTATCAGCATCTCTCGCTTCATATTGAAATATGGTTTAGGAGCTATTTGTCCAAATGTTGTAGATTTATAATACGGCTTTACACTTTCTCTTTAGCTTGACATATAGCTGGGGTTTATATATTTGGTAGAATTCTGGTCATATCTCTTAGTACATGATTCCTATTGAAAAGAAGTGCATTAATCAAGTGCACCTTTACTTGCTGGTTTTGCCTTTGAATATTTTAATATGTAACGAATGTCAAATGTGTACTTGAATAGTAATCAAAGTGGATTGTGCAGCTTGATTGTAAAGTTGCTTTGAGAATACACTCTTGATATGCATATTCTAAGCAGTTGTAAATTATCTCTTTTCTTAAAAAATTATGGTAAATATAAATGTATATGTAGAAATTGACAGCTGTTCTGTAAGCTGATTTTCAGCCTTCTACTGCCCTGGGTTGCTCTCCTGAATAAAAATACCTCAACCATAAGGATTTATGGTGATATGATATTGAACTCTTATGACTACAGTCCATTGTAGCTTTTAATGTGACGTGCCTTGGTACATATCTAATAAGACTTTTTATAAAGACTTTTCAAAATTCCTTTCGTGGCAATGCATTTACTCTATATCAGGGGGGATCTGATATCCATAATAGACAAGATTATTATTATAGAAAAATCTATTTCCAATGCAACCTGTTCTAGTACTTTTGAATGCAAACTGATAGTGAACTTCCTTGCAAATCAAATTGTTCATGTGTAATACTATGGTTGGAATTGGTTCAAACCTCTCAAATGAAATTGTCTAGATGGTCTCTCCTGTTTGCTTCTCATTGTCTAACTGGCAGTCAAAGTTTATTTATACATGCAATCTGTACTTTCATTTGGTCTTTTAGGTGCTTTTGCTTCTGAATTTGTTGTGGTGAATGTACCTTTTAGGATCAAACTTCTTAATATCTGAACTTTTCTTAAGAAAAGGTTCTTGTTTAGAAATTCAATTTCCTACATATGGCACACGATTCAGGAGATTGATGTGACATCTTACTCTCCTCAAAATTGTGACTGTTGCATTGTGGCACTTATGCATAGAATTGTTTCTCATAGCTAGGGGATAAAAATTTGTTTCTTATATTGGTTGTTTGATAACTGTAAACTTGTTAATAGGCCTCGCGAGATGGCCCAACAAACAAAGTTCGAGCAAGAATGTCAATCGCATCAGCAGTTATCTTTGGTTCTGTTTTCTGGAGGATGGGACGATCACAGACATCAATTCAAGATAGAATGGGATTGCTTCAGGTATTAAATTTTTGTTTCGGCTGGAATTTTCATATTCTGTAAAACTTAAATTTGTTTATTAGGCAGCCATGTGTGAAACTTTTTTTTTTTTTAGGATAAGAGTAGAATAGTTGATTTCTTAGTTTTTCTCAAATTTGTATAATTGGAGCCTATGAAGAAGAACAAAAGATCATAAAGCCCTGGAAAAATTTGGTTTTTCAAACATGTATTGTTTTTATGGGCACCATGCATTTGAAGAATTATGTGTGTATTAGAATTGGAGTCTGCCTGTGCTGTTTAGATATCCATGTGGCTTTCTTTAAGACCCCTTATTCCTGGTTCTGCTTTAAATATAAATTTGAGAGCTTGAATGTGATCTTGTATCAGAGTATCAGGTTGTA
Organism: Coffea humblotiana; assembly: GCA_023065735.1. Taxonomy (NCBI): domain Eukaryota; kingdom Viridiplantae; phylum Streptophyta; class Magnoliopsida; order Gentianales; family Rubiaceae; genus Coffea; species Coffea humblotiana. The sequence continues at coordinate 6,721,749 of CM041218.1, read as the reverse complement.
GCCAATTTTCTTGGATGAAGATGATCTAGAAGTTAGATCAGTATGTTGATCAATAGTTGACAATTGAGATAATGTCATTTTCTGCCACTGAATCTGGAGCGATAACTTTATCAGGCTAACTAAATTTTATACTTGCTTGTGTAACTTTTGTTGACGGCCTCACTTGTTATAGATATTCTACTTCTTTGGTTTTCTTTCTGTTTCATGTAAATTTTTGTTTTTATCAGTCATCCCTCCTTTTGCACATGATTTTCTTGTCCAACACGATTTAAGTTGGGATTTACATGCATTTTTTACACTGTTTCTTGATACATTCTTTTAAGAGTCTGGATACATCTTTTGTAATTTTAATCTCTCTATAAGGAGATTGTACATGCATGTCCATCTTATCGTCTTTTTTTAATTTTACTTGTCCTCATAATTTAGGTTGGGGGGGAGATTTGGGAAAGAGTGGAATGCTGATCTACAACTTCAATGTCTCTCTTTTGAATGTGGGGCTTCCATCTGATCATGCAAATTTTACTTAACTGAATTTCTCAGAAACTTTCCTGTAATCTGTAGAAATTGCCATTTGTTTTTGCGGCTTCTACTCTGTTTTATCAGTCATGGTTTTATTTACCCTAATAAAGTTTGAATTTGATAGTTAGATTGGAAATTAGCTTTCAGTTACATGGCAATTAGTAAAAAAATGCAATGAGTGTGTATCTGGATTTCTAAGTTGAGTTCTTTTCTCTCTTATCTCTTGCTCAGGTTGCTGCAATAAACACTGCTATGGCTGCACTCACAAAAACTGTTGGCGTATTCCCCAAGGAACGTGCAATTGTTGATAGAGAGCGTGCCAAGGGGTCTTATGGACTAGGGCCATATTTGCTTTCAAAGTTGTTGGCAGAGATTCCTGTTGGGGCTTCATTTCCATTGCTATTTGGTGCAATTCTATACCCCATGGCTGGCCTGCATCCAACTTTATCCAAGTAAGTTGTTAGCTTCCAGTATTTATACTGTAACTGTAATCCTAATCCTTCCACGAGAGCATGCACAGAATTTTGCTTTTTCAGGCCAAAGTTTTAGCACAAGAAAGTTGAAGTGTGTTCTTATTTGATACAATTTTTTATTTTGTTGGGAAGATTCACCATAATGATGAGAAGTTTTTGTTGGATCTCCTCAGCACCTAGTGAAATGGTTGAGAAAATGCTTTTGTTGTTAACCATATTAAGAATCTGAACAATGCAAGAACCCCTTTTTGTTCTCCGTTCTGACTGCATTGAACCAATTTCTGTTTTCTTGAAAGATCTGGGTGTAAATCGTTATTTGTTTGGACTTTGAGAATTTATTGATGTTTAAAAAATGGCCGTTCTCGACAAATTGCCTGGAGTAATAGCAGAATGAGAAAGAATAAATAAAATCAAAGCTGCATAACATGACACAATTTACGTAAGTTCTTATAAATGAGATTTGTCGACAGGCATCAAGGTCTGAAGCTGTGCACATGCACAAGTAACAGGATAGATAAAAATCTACAGACCTTTTAGAGCGGTAGTAGAAATCTTTTTGTCTGATTTCTGGCAGATGTTCACTGGAAGTGGCTTTCTTTCAGCTTTTCCATTATACTGTGGAAACAAGTTGGGAAAAACTGAACCTTTCCTTAAATATCCTTCAAGGTCATATAAAAGAATGGATTCTGAAACTTCAATGCCTTGATCTGATTTTGACCTATAGCCCAAGAAGGGGAGCAAGGGGGGGCCCAAAACTTTACTTTTATTTGTTAATACGACATGGCACTTATACATGCCAAACATCAGTTCCTATAGATCATGTTCTTTGTTCAAGAGAGTGATCCAAGATGAAGATCGTATGAGTCACTACAACAATATGATAATAACTTTTCCTCCATTCTCTGGCTTCAAAGATTTTTATTTAAAATAAAAGGAAGTCATAGAGCCATAGCCACTGGAGGGACCAAGCCAAGCACCAATACACTTTGAGTTGCTGCAAAATGTTAGGACTTATCTTTTATCTTTGGAATCTGGTTATGCTCATTGATGGAAGAATCTAGTCTGTGCTGTTCCAGTTCATCTATAGCATCTTTGAACATGATTGAAGAGAATGATCTTATAAAAGTTCCAATATACCTATTCAAATTGTTCTGTGCACTGATTGACAACTTAATTCTTTGTAGATTTGGTAAGTTCTGTGGCATTGTAACTGTGGAGTCCTTTTCTGCTTCTGCCATGGGTTTGACAGTGGGGGCCATGGTTCCAACAACTGAAGCTGCAATGGCATTGGGGCCATCTCTTATGACAGTTTTTCTCGTATTTGGAGGTTACTATGTGAACGCCGAGAATACACCAATCGTGTTTCGATGGATTCCTCGAGTTTCTCTCATAAGATGGTAAAAACATGTCATATCAATCAAGTGTTAATGTCTTTTATGATTTCTGAAAGTTAAACATCATAGAAAAAGTAAAGTTTTCCCAGTGCCCAGGTTGTCAAACCATGGTAACACTTGTAGTGTATCAATTTCAGGGCATTTCAAGGTCTATGCATCAATGAATTTAGAGGCCTTCAATTTGATCATCAGCAGCCATTTGACATCCAATCTGGTGAACAAGTGAGTGAATTCTCTTTGCTATATTGTAGCACTGTTCTATCTTCGAAAGGTATAACAAGAGCTTCAGAATTGTGAAAGGTTCGTGATTGAACCAAGAAGCGATTTTCACTACTTGATAAGGAGTCTCATGAGTAGGCCAGATTGTGAATTTTCTCCTATTTTATAAGTGCTTAAACCATCACTTTCATTTTGTGGTCACATTGTAAGACGGGCACCAAGTGCAGCTCTGATTGACAAGTCAAGCGCCAGAAGGAACCTATCTACTTGATAAAAAGAGGCCATGACTTGTTATCGAGTCCTATCTATGTTTCTCTCCATATGCCTCCTTGGTTTTCATATGTTTGTTTACTGCTGATAAAGTAAAAGCTGTAACCTCACAAACCTCGATTCCTCCTTTAAAAGAGAAAATGGAAAGAAGAGTACTCCGAATGTAATATTGAACCTTAAGTACCTTTTTATTCCAATTTGCAGGCGCTGGAGCGATTCTCCTTTGGAGGCAGCACTATCAAGGAAACAGTAGTGGCTCAAAGTAGAATACTTCTATTTTGGTATTATACAACTTACCTTCTCCTCGAGAGAAACAAACCTAAATACCAGCAACTTGAGCAGCCACCTGCGGATCAAACTGAGAAACAGCCAAAGCTAGAGCCACTTGACAGTGATCCAGAAGAACAATATGAGCAAATTGAATCTCCTCTTCTAGACCAAGGTAAACCTGACCAGGGCCTTGAATCTTCTTCTCCTGGCCCTCTAAATATGTTTGAACTAGAAGGTTTCTAGTTACTTGGACATTCATGTTGTTAATATGAGGTTTGGAAATTTTTATTGATTTATCTCATACAGGTACTAATCTTAAGGAGATGACTCTGCCATAGAGGAGGTCTCATGCTTATTTTGTCATAATCAGCTAATTATAACACAGAATGTGGTTGCTATTGTACTTTAAATGCTCATAGCCAACAAATTCAATGCAAATGGCTGGCCTCATAGTTCAAAGAGCTCAAAATTTTAGGAAATCGGATGCGTTTTGAGATCTACTGTGTCGAAATGATGTTTCCAGTTGTGCATTTCTTTCATGGATGTGTTCTTTAACTTCCCGAGTGACTTCATTGGATGCAATGTAAATGCTCTATGAAAGAAAAGTTATCTTTAATATTTTATGCAGTAGTTTGCGCATTTTACAATCTTTGCACTTGATTTACTTCTATGTCGTTGCATATTTGTTACTACCACTTGTCTTTGCGGTAGATGCTTTCTTATTGAAAGTCTTTGGTGGAAGCCTTCACGGCAAAGGATGTTAGAACCTGAGAATACGAGGTTGATGACTATGGCCCACAGGTATATGATTGAACAAAACTAACACTTGGAACTATTGAGCCCAACACAAAAACAAAAAGGAATCTCCATGTTGTTCCTTTCTTGAGAACCTCCTCCATGATGAAAGAACCTGACCAGTTCCATTTGTTGGCTACTTAAGGTGCCATGAGTAATGAGTCCTTTGATACTTACTTGCTTGATTTGTTCCGCAGCCAATTTTAATAATTTCCGGACACAGTCTCTTTACAATCTTTACAAGGAAACATAAAAAATAAAAATAAAAATAAATGAACCCAAGTATTTTTGACACATGTCAAATTAATTACGTTCCAAGTTCATCAAAGTGTAAAAACCTGCTAATCCACTTTGACAACGGCACGGCAAGTGCTGCCAATAGCTTAAGCTGTCAGTAGCATGATTTTCTTGAAAAGAGGTGAAAACGATGGGCTTTGACTACATACCAAGTATTTGATAGGATTAGGAGATTAATGCATGGCATCTATAAAAGCATCCTGGGATGTGGTAAAGCTAGATTCCATGTCCATACTACCAACTTCCTTACAAGAAAATTTTTCCTCCATCTTCTACAAGTAGTTAGTATTGTGAAAGCACAATTTAGAAGCGAATGCCCAAATAGATTTAGACATTAATACAACAATACGAGTGTGTTTGTACAATTGTAGATCTTTTAAATTGGTCAAAATATTTATCCAAGAATCAATCTCTACCCTCCAAAATTTAAATGGAGAAATTTCTTTCACCATCTACTTTTTCCTGCATTCTCTCCAACAATTTGTAAGTTTTGGAGAAGCAATTTCTTACTTCCCCTCTCTCCTTTTGACAGCCGAGATTATCGGTGGCTTCACAACTAACATTAAGCTGTTGTCACGTTACTGAAATTCCTGGATTGCTTCTACAATAAACTCAGCCTCCTACCAATAATAATAATAAAAAAAAACATGTTCAGTCTTGAGGTTGGCAGGGCTTCTCCTGTATTTGTGGCACCGTTTCTTGAATAATTCCATGTAATAAGCCAAGTCTGATTCTTAGAAGAGGATTGCAACTACGCCCAACTGTCCAAAACGTAAACAATAGGCATAGAGATTAAACTATGCGCCGTCCTCATAATCAGTCAAGCCAATCTCAACGGGCACAATCATAGGGGAACCGAAGCCTAGGATATGATCTTCTGCTTTTCTTAACAGCTTGTCCATGTGTCTGCAGCCGTAGATGTGAAATATGATAGAACCCATATGATAGAAAAAAAGAAAAAAAAAAAGAAACCGTATATACTTGTATCAACAGAAAATGCAAAGCCTAGAGAGTCTTTTAGCTCTTTTAAGAAAATGTTCCTTTTTTTTTTTTTGAGGTAAGTGGAATGTTTTAAACCAAAAAGCTCTTATTATTTATAATTCTTCTCATCAATTTATCATCCAATTTAATCCTTCTTGAGAAAATGCTCCATTTTGATATCGCCTTTCTCCATTTTGCTCCCTCTTCTTTGAAATTTTAATTAATTAAAAGTTATATTGATACATCATTCTCAACTTTTGAAAGTTAAATACCACGAGTGGTCGCCTATTTCCATTTCTTCAAAGAAATGAGATACACAAAACAAAATAAACTAAAACAAGTTGGAAGATGTTACTCGTCCAAGTTTATTCATCAATAGCGCGCTGCATTTGCACTCTGCAATTCTCTCTGTCCAAGCTTCTTTTTCAATTATGTTGATGAAACTAATGATCTTCTTGAGAGTGTTGAATTAGGTAGCAAGTACGAGAGATTGTAAGTAGGAAATTCTGAATTTAAAGCCTCTTACTTATAAAAAAAAATAAACAAAATTTTAAAAAAAAACTAATGATCTTCTTTATTGTCATTTTCAATTGGTTGTTATTTGTCCAATAATAGGAAATGAAACGGCCGGTTCGGCTCCCCTACAAAAGGCTTTTGGTGCTTGCGACCTCATAGGATTCTTCGCCTGGCGTGACAGTAACACGCGTCGCTTTCGTAAGAGTTACGATTGCAAAACTGGCGCTTTTTTAGCATCCGTCGAATAAAAAAACACTTCCTTCTTGGTAAATGCGCCGCAAGGTCGGCTGATGTCAGTTAAGACACGGTTTTGCCGCACTAAATTATGAAATTAATCAACTAATCTTTCCACCGCCGCATGCATCCCCCCTTGGCAAAGTGCTATAAATACGTCAACGTGTAACATTTATTCCCTCATCATTCCATCCAAAATCTTCCGCATAAATTTTGCATTCTTGAATCTTGATTGAAGCAACCCAAAAAAAAAAAAAATGGCAGCATCAACTTCTTCTTCAGTTTGTTCACCAGTTCATCTTCTTCATTCCAGCTCATTTTCTACTAGTACCAAAAGAATTAACCATGCAAGAACGGTGAATCCAAGAAGATCACGTTCAACTTCAACTTCAATTTCTGCAATGAGAAGATCAGAAGCCGATTACCATGACCAAAACTACAGCAGTGGGAGAATGGTGGATGAGAACATGATTGTTCTGAGGAAAAGAATCCATGAAATGAAGATGATAGAGAGGAACTACGAGCCACCATCCGAATGGATGGACTGGGAGAAGAAATACTACACAAGTTATGATTCGATGATTTGTGAAGTCATGGGGTTCTTGCAGTCGCATTTGATGGACACTAGGCCTAGCTTGGCTCTTGGGATGATTGCTTTGGTCGGCTTGAGTGTGCCAACTTCAACACTTTTGGTCATGTCTCAGCTGATGGAGTTAACCAAAGGTGTTCTTGCTGGGATTAATATGTCTTAGCCAAAGAGTTCTCTTATATCATATGTTGAGATTCGATTTATTTGTTTGTTGTATATAGAATCCGAGACATATATTTGACTGTTTTTGATGGTCAGCTAGTCTATAAATGTATTGAAAAAGATGCTGTTCTTATATAGATGTAATGGTTTTATGTGAATCAGTTAATTTACCTTCCTTTAATTTGTCCTGCAAGTTATTGAGATATTGGAGCTTTATTAAATCTCTACCTTATTGATGAATTTCAATTTATGTGCTCAAAATTGTTGTAAAGCGGAGCTGTTTCAGCCACCTATAGAAAAAGCGAGAGTGCACATAAGTGGGATGTCGATTCAGAATTTGTGTCTACTAGAGTCTGAATTGTAGCAGATCGCTCATCATCAAAACTGCTTGAAATTTGACTTTAATGGTCGATAGTGAATGCAAACACGAACTTTTATAACTCTATAGTTTCGATATATGAAGTTGCAGTGAGTGCTTGAAAGAAAATACTTTTACCAAAAAATTATATGTTCTCTATCTTTTACCAAAAAACTATATGTTCGCTATGTGACATGTCACGTGATGCACTAGTATCAATCATCTATCACTAAACAATAGTGACAGATCATCCTTTGTATAATGAATATCAAACAATGAATGGTCAAATATTTAGTGATTTCGGTATTAGTGCATTGTCATATAGAGTACTTGGTGTGTCTAATATACATATATATTTTTGTAATAAAGATATAGATTATGTACCTTAAACATACAATTAGAAATGATTGTTGATGCCAGTAAATCTACTGCCATCTTGCATTTTATTATTTTGCGTAAATCAAGAAGTGAATGGTTAGTGCAAACTATTTATTAAGAGCTTCCCACAAAATTAATTGTCTCCCAAAACTAAATTAATTATAAAAGCAGCAGCAAAATAGGTAAAATTATCTAAGATTAAGCTGCTGGGCTCAAATGTGGCTCGGAACGGCTGTTATAAGTTGGGCTTGCAGTTGGAATAGATGGTCTACGTTAACCAGACCCAACGTGGAGAAGCAAGAAGCTTCAGAAGTAATGGGCTCGCTATTTTAACTCTAAGCTATTGTTGCTCGAAGGGTCGGGTGTTTTTGCGAAAAACAAAAAAGGGAAAAATGAAAAAAGAGTAGGACAAGTGAGAGCAGCCATCGTGACTTAAGGAAACCATACCTATATCTTTGCTAATATTTTTTTTTTTCTTGGGGATAAAACATCAAGATCTCATTAACACTTGCACTAATAGAGAAAATCATGTCATCAAACATATACAGATATAAAAAATCTAAAGAATAAATACAAGAATTATAAAATTATAAAAAATACCCATAATACTAATTATGATATCTGAGTCAACCCTTACTTATCTTATGTAAGTTAATATTGTACCATAATAGCATTATTTTTTTTTCTATGAACAACATGCAAAAATGTAGTTTTGTGAACGTGTAACACTTAAAATTTTGTACTTACCTTAGAAGAATTTGTTAAAGATTACTGAAGGAAACTGTATTTAAATAGCGATTTAAATCTACTTAATGTGTATTGGATTTGACTCTTACTTATTATAATAAAAATTTCTTTGAATTCAAATTTAAAAATAGATATTAGATGCTAGATGCATGCACAAATAAAATTTTGATTGATTGATTGCTATTGTCGTTAATCCAACGAAGTGCATGCATTATATAACCGTGTAAAACAACAAGTGAATTATTATTGCGAACTATTTTAAGAATTTTTTACAAAATTAAATGCCACCATAAAATAATTAAGGCTAATAATACTTTGTCCCTATGAACTTTGGAGGCAGTCATATTTTACCACCCTTAACCTTAAAATACATATTTCATCCCCCATAGAGATTAGTCAAACTTGAAAATTTTGACTCCATACAAAAAAGTGAGTTTTATGGTAACATCACCATTTTCTTATTGACATTATTTATAGTTTTTTATTATTGTTCCTTTTTTTTTTTTCAAAAAAGTGACATTTAATTTGATCTCTATTTTCTTCCTCTAAGTTTAAAAAAATAATACATATCAACCGTATCTAAAAAAATTGATTAAGAATTTAATATTTGACTAATTTGACAAACAAAAAATGACACTAATATTAGTCTGAAAGCTTACATAAATCAAAATAATAATAAGTTGCCGTTTTTTTAAAAAAAAAGAGAGTCTAGTATTACCTTTATTTAAAAAATTGTAATTGTGTTTACTTTTAGTATTGGGATATTTATCCATTTTTTTATTCAAAGTCTAATAAATTGAACAAAATACATAAAAAGGGGAACATTAGTCAAATAGAAAAAATTTGAAGGATATAATTGTAAATTTATTTTTACCATTTTTCAGTTTGATATTATGGTACAGTTGATGTGAAATATATATACATATATATATATATATATATATATCCTTTTCAGTTTGTGTTTTACGAATATATACATGCCTTGGATCTTAAATGGTTGCTTTACACCATTTGCACTCTTTTACAGTTCTAGCGTACCTCAAGCCTCAAAATGCTAGATCTACAACATTGTGAAATCTCAAATTGACAACCTGAAATACATTAAAACTTTATTTGGCTTTACAAGAAAAGTTAGGAGTTAGGATTTAGGACCATTGCTGGTGCACCTTTATTCCGCTACTAAATTTCATCTTTCACAATTTGACATGGTTTCTAAACCCACCCCCAATCATTTACTAGGGTTGGGAAATTAGCTGTAGCCTAATTAATTCAGTAATTTGTGCCATTCAACCCTTTATCTAATTCATTTTCTTTATTTAGTCTGATTGTCAATAGGAAGTCAGATGAACAAAATTATTGGTAATTGTTTATCACACCCTTTGGTTACTGATTTCTGTTCTGTCCTGACTGGTGGAAATTGAGGCTAACATATTGCTTGATTAATTAGGGCTCTGTGCCATTCAATGTTAAACCTCAAGAATTTTGACTGATATGAAGAGGCAAAGCTGTATACATAAGCTACTACAATTTCAGGGCTAAAAATATGATACAATCCTGTCGTGTGCTATATACATTTATCATTTGTGCCAAAAAAAATAAAAAGAAGAAGAACAGATACATACTTAATTGTTCAGTAAATTGGTGTAATATCTGCTGTATCTCTGCATCAATAAATTCCCAAAAACCTTGAGCCTTAACACAAGATCTTACAACTAAATATGAAATCCGGAAATCAAAATAATTTTGGTGTAAAACTGTGAAGTCATAGAGAGAGGAGTAGAGCAAACACGGCTACAGTAGGAACAATGGAAATCATTCAATAAACTTTTGAGGCGGTGGATGCAGCAATCTTTCTGATATTTCTCCCACATCGATAGCTAAAGATGAAGAGGGGGCAATGGAAAGGCTATAATTAGGCGAACTCAAGAAGGGCAAAAGCATACCTTTCTCGGCCTTTTGGCTAAGATCAAGTGTAGTATCTGTTCTTATCAGTTTAATATCTGATACGTGAGCCATCGGCTCACTCGATATTAACTCAATTTTTTATAGGGGAGGGAGCCCGCTTCGGTAGCTGGCTACCAGGGCTCTCGAGCGTCGCCTTGGCTCTGCACTGCTGCCTAGACCCGGCGCACCTATCCAAATCTCAGTCCAAAAAATTGTTTATAGAGAATGCCCAAAAATGAGGAACTTGAGAAAGATGAGGGAAAGAAAAATATTCTTGTACCAAATTTCCAATCACATCGAATTCTTCCCAATATATTTGTTGTATCGAAGTTTACCTCTCGACAAGGAGAAAAGATGTCAGCAATGTAATCTGGCATATATATATATATATAGAGAGAGAGGGACCTGCAATTTTGTAAAGGAGCCCTGAATCTTCAACCTGTCAAAACTCAAAAGAAGGAAAACCGGTGATGCAACTAACACCTTTCAATAAAACAAGACTGCATGGCACAAACTTGAGACCACTAATGATATATAAGGAGTCAAAAAGATTTAATGCAAGTTAAGATGAAAACTTCATGAAAATCAAGTGCGTATGATCACATGGTTATTGAAATCATGGTTATATTTGCTATTACAAACAATAATTTAGAGTATGTAAAGTTAGTAGTAAAAATAATAAGGGCAGTGGAATGAAAGGGAGCTCCCTTCAGTCCAAGACGTGACAGCAAAAACTGAAAACAGCTCCTGCATCATTGAATCACAAAAACATCATCTCCCTTTGCAATTCCCATAAACATTAATTTGGTTGATGAATTCGTGAACCAATGAGTCAGCAGCTGATTCATCAGCCCTCAGACTGCCTCGGACTGGACTGGAGAGAGCTCCTTCCTCCATAACCCCCAAAACTAATTCTAAGTAAATAGAAAAACCAATCCCAGTTCGTATCATATGCAACCGAACCCATGCATGGCCCTAAAACCACCACTTCCATGAAATATTTAGCTTCTGTAGTGTGATCTATTTTGAGGAGGTATGGAGGGTGGTTAGAAAGAACTGGGGATATATATACATGGGAAAAAGAAAATGACAACAGAGACATGAAAATCTAAGTGAAATACGTACTAAGAAGTGCAGAAGATTGCATAAATAGTGCCCGTGAAAAAGAAATTCGAGAAGGAGACGTATGTCTGATGAGTGCGATACATGGAATGATGGAGCTAGGATGGGTGTCTTTGAAGAGGGGTAGTACTGATTCTTGCACCTGAGAACTGGACAAGTCTTTTGAGCTTCGTACTATAGGAAATGCAGAACATCTAATCATCCAGCTGTGTGGGTTCATGTGACAAGCTAAAGGGTCTATCATTGCAGAACGAGAGCACTGTATAGCATTCTATAGAATCTATACTTGGCAAACGTTGTCTGGATGGTTCTTTTGCCAATAATGGGAAGTCTGCCAGGGAAGGGAAGTGGTTAATAATAGCAACATTTGTTCCCAAACAAGTGGAGAATGCGTAAGGACACAAAACCTCCTAAAATTGTGGTACTTATGATGGGCAGTTAAAGGCTTATTATAGACTAAATGACTAGTAATACGTATAGCTTGGGAGCAACTAACTTGTAAATCCAGTCGAGCACTCGAGTGATTATAAGTTTTGAGTTCAACGAAACATGCACATGCATGAGGCTGTTTTTGAAGAGAAAAATTACACCTAGATTCAAGATTTTGATTGGAAGCATTTACTAAGTTACTTGAGTTCAAATTAAGTTAAAAATAAAATATCTCGTAAGAATCTTGAACATAAAGATCAAGAATAATCATTGAATGAATCCATCAAGTTCACTTCGAACTTGATATGAGTCAAGAAAAGTAAAGTGTTGAGCCAAACAGTGATTCTACTAGAAGTTGATTAGGTTTGGTAGAAGGTGTAGACATGCATGATTGATGTTGCCACGCAAACATGCAATTTTCTTCCGAAACCCTTCCCCAAGAACTAGTTTCCCCACAAAAATATTTGTTGGAGAAACTATTTACCCATATCCTGCAGAAGTTTGATATCTGAAATTGTGACTGCACAACAACCCCCCAACACACACACACACACACACAATAGAAACGATAAAATGAAAAGCGAATCATAGTCCTATGTCTCGAGTTCCAAAATAAAGGAAAAATTCATATAAATTTTGAGTTCAATTTTAGCAATCAGCACATTGTACAAACATGCTGACCAACCTAGGATGTTCATTATTTACAGTAAAGTCATTCTAACTGGCTGGTTCACTGTCCTAACCAATCTAGTCCCTCTCCAACCCCATCCTTAAAGATCCCAATGCCTCGAAGGGTTTATTAAACAACACTTGAGGGTCGCGAACTTGCAATGATCCATCGAATTGGTCGAAATTTAACTAGAGAGGGAATACTGCGCATATCGTCCTTGTTTGCAGAAGGAAGATTATATTCTTGAGTTTTTGCTGAAGCTTTTTCTTGCCTTTGAAAAAGTTATTGATGGATTAGATGACTCGCAGTCTCCTCCTCCTTTTTTTGTGGGACCTTTTGATGAATTCTTGAGAATCCGACAGAGTTTAGCTAAGCATTCTTGAGTTATCATTTCACTTGTCAACTCAACTTCTTTGCATGTTGGATTCTGCTACTCTTCTGCTCGCTTGCTTGCCAGAATTTTTGTTCATTCTCACTGTTTAGACCTTCACACGGCATGTGATCTTTTTGTTTTGTTTCAACAAGTACATACATTCTAGTTCGGTGTAAAGGGCGATCCTAAGTTGAATTCCAAGCAGAGTTTTTCTGTCAAGGATGAATCCTAACTCTTAAGATGAATTACTGGCTCTTATTTTAGTTCTTACAATTTTTTTGGTTCTTATTTAGTTCTTACATTTCTTGATGAAGAACAAAAAAAATTCCTTCTCTAAAAAAAAAGAAGAAAAAGAAGAAATTAAGATTGGCTTATAAGTTATAACACCTTTCATCCAATCAGAAATTGCCTTATAATTTCTTAATATATTCCCAAACTCTGGGCATGCTGAATTTGAATACTCAAATAGTAATAACTTTAAAACCGACTACATGCAATGGATATGCAATCAATAAATAAACGAACATATTAACTTTTAATTTTTTTTAAATGAAATAGTTAGAAGACTTTAAGTAAGCACCAAAACCTTGCTTATAACACTTAAAATTGATGCAATCTAGTAGTTTAGAGGCTCAGAGCTCGATTACAACTGTCTTAATCCACCTCCTCGCTTGTTCTTTTCTCTTCTTTTTCTTCAAAAAAAAAATTAATCTACAAAAAATTCTTTCAAAAACTACGCGACTCAGACATGAAAATAACAACAAAAAAAATGGTAGATTCATCTTTCACTTTGTTTTTTATCGCACAAAATCATGTGTTGTGTGGTATATTATTTTCCAACAAAAAAGAATCTAGAAAAAGAAACTTCGGAAAGTTTGGATTGTTTTCCTAGTAATAAAAATAAGGCAAAAGTCTTAAAAGAGAAAACAGAAAGGGAAATTTTTTTTAAAAAAAATGGCCTGGGCTAAAGAATCTGGGCCAAGAGCATATCCAGACAACATTAAATGTTCTAAAGTCGGGCCAAAATCAAATGGGCATGCTGCTCATTTTGACTACGGACCGGAGTTGGAAGGCCCTCATGAACACGGTAGAGATTGATTCTACCGCTCGCGGGCGACAGACAGTGTAGTGTTTGTTTACAAGGAAAAATTTGACAACATTTTAAAAGAATTGGTTATTTTTAGTTCATATATAGTATTTGGTTAGAAGGAAAAATTTTTTTGCACTTTTTTTTGTATCTCATGAATTATGCAGAAATTTGAAAGAAAATAGTTGGTTAGACACGAAAATATGAATAATTGTCACTATTATCAGCAATTTTATTTTCCCTCAAAATTTTTCTTAGATTACTCAAGGTGGGATTTTCATCTTCTTTTATTCTATTGTCCTATACATTACTTTCTCACGCAACTCTTCCCCTATCCAAAATTTAACTATTAAAAAATTTGATAAAAAAATATTATAACTTTTTTTTTTATATATGTAAGCAAATAAATTTATACAAATAATTCATTATTCAAACAAACTATCTTTTCCTAAATGAAATACTAAACTCTTCCCTTATCCAAAATTTAACTATTAAAAAATGGATAACAAAAATATTATAACACTTTTTTAATATATGTGAGCAAATAAATTTGTACAAAAAATTCAGTATTCAAACTTTCCTAAATGAAATAGTATTGTAAAAGAATTTTTGGCAAAATGGATGACGTAGCTTTACTTCAGTCTTTTTTTTTTTTTTCCTAACGATAACAATTTTACTTCAGTTTATGTAATTTGGCGAATTAATTAACTAGAAAATTCCATTTTCCCTTCTTCTTCCGTTGACATTGACGGCTGTGTTTTATTTCCTTCCTTTAAAAAAGCTTGAGGCTTGAAACTCAATGTCACCATCATTCTCAACTTGCTTTCCTGAATGGGTTACCGATTAAAAAATCAAAAGAAAAAGGAGAAGAAGAAAAAAAATTAACGCAACTTCATCAAATTAGTCCTGTGAGACTCCTTCCGGAAAGAACCCATTATTCCCATTTATTCCAGAAAATTTCTTTCCTTGAATGTTTCTGGGATCCTTGTATGAAGTTTGTTTTTTGGCAGTTTGTGGGATTTAAGACGAGCCCTTTTGACTACTGAAGGTAAGATTCAATTTTCTTAATTGGTTTGTGGTTCTTTTATTATTTTTGTTCCTGATTGTTGTGCTCTAGTTTATTGTTCTGTGATTATATTGTGGTGTTTTCTTCTTATCTTTGTTTAAATTCTTGCTCAAATCAGTTCAATTTGCGATCCTATGTCAAATTCCAGGATGCTGTTGATTTCGTTAGATCCCTTAACACCAATTCTTGTATTCTAATTAATCTTCAGAAGCCCTCATTAACTTTTGATTTTTTTTTAAATTTTTGCTTTCAATGTTTTACTGTTGCGTTTTAATTGTCCTAGCTTCATTGCTGCAATTGTGTTCTTGAGCTCTTCTACTGGACTAAATTACTGTAGAACTTGATTTTAAACAATTTGTATTTGGTTTGTTGGCTTGTTTCTATCGGTGGTTGAGCCTCATTCATGTTTTGCTAATTTTTCGAATTTTTCTTTTCCTTTCGTAGCAGAAGATAGCAGAAGGATATTATTGATACTCTGGAAAAGGGAAAGATATTGATCTTGGTATAAATTTGTTTGAGGAAAAGATGTCGCGGTATTTGACTGAGATATACAATGACAACAGAAAATCTAGCGAGGAGGATATTTTAGATGCTGTATTCCCTTTGCTGAAACTCCTGTCGCTTACGTTATTTGGATTAGTTCTTGCTCATAAGAATGTACAGATTATCCCTAAGGAAACATTCAAGCTACTCAGCAAGCTAGTTTTTGTACTTTTCCTGCCTTGTCTAATCTTTACTCAATTGGGGAAATCTATTACGGTTGCAAACTTCACAAGTTGGTGGTTTATTCCTGTTAATGTGTTAATTAGCACTGTAGTTGGTTGCATTTTGGGGTTCTTAGTAGTAATCATATGTCGCCCGCCTCCAGAGCTGACTAGATTCACCATCATTATGACCGCATTTGGTAATACTGGGAATCTTCATCTTGCGATTGTTGGTACTGTTTGTCATAATGAGGATAATCCCTTTGGACCTGATTGCCATAATAGAGGCGTGTCTTATGCCTCGTTTGCTCAATGGGTTGCTGTGATCCTCGTTTACACTTTTGTGTATCATATGATGGAACCTCCACTGCAGTATTATGAAATTCTTGAAGAAGGGGGTCAAAATGATGAGCAAGAGCAACCACAGAGTGCCGATATCAGTAGACCTCTCCTTGTGGAAGCTGAATGGCCTGGCATTGAGGACAAAGAAACCGAACATTCCAAAACACCTTTTATTGCTAATGTTTTCAAGAGTATCTCAAACGTATCAGAGATGACTCTCCCAGATGTTGAAAACGCAATTAAAGGAAACACCGATAGTCCTAAGTCCATCAGGTGTCTAGCAGCACCCAGAGTTGTCCGAAAGATTAAAGTTGTTGCTGAACACACGCCAATACGGTCCATACTTCAACCCCCAACAATGGCTTCTTTGTTAGCCATAATTATTGGCATGATTCCTCAGGTCAAGGCTTTTGTTTTTGGGAGTGATGCACCTCTGGCTTTCATCACTGACAGCTTTGGGATCTTAGCTGGCGCTATGGTGCCCTCTGTGATGCTTATTCTCGGGGGTATGCTTGCCGAGGGGCCCAATAAATCTAGACTTGGGCTGCGTACCATGATTGGTATCATTGTGGCAAGACTGCTGGTGCTTCCTTTACTTGGGATTGGCATTGTGGCTTTGGCTGATAAGCTAGACATCCTTGTTCATGGTGATAAAATGTTTAGATTTGTGCTTTTGTTGCAGTACACAACACCAAGTGCAATCTTATTGGGAGCTATTGCCAGCTTAAGAGGTTATGCAGTGAGTGAGTCCTCAGCGCTTCTCTTCTGGCAGCATTTGTTTGCTTTGTTCTCCCTTTCATTGTATCTTATCATTTATTTTAAATTATTATAACATTTTTAAAGTTAGAGATTTCTCTTAACATTCATGATTGGGTGAGTTGCATGAAAGCCACCGACCTTTAGGTGCCTTCTTTGTTCTAGATGGTTGGCTCGCATACTTTTGATGCTAAATGCCGACTGCAATGATAGTAGTACCTTTTGTTTTCAGCACACTCTCGCTCTGTTTGTGTCTGGGAAGCTTATTCTTCTAAATTTGGGATTTTCTTTCAGCTAAATGTGGTGGGCACCACTTGTACGCTTGATTGATCAAGTATTCTGCATCAATGAATTTCACTTTGTGTGTGGAACATCCTAGTTTTCTTGTTTTTGCACTTGATAAATTGATCAAATGCATGGATAACTTTTCTCTGGACTAAAATTTGAGAGAGAGTAGAATGTCAATTTGGAATAGCAATTTCCAGAATGAAAAAAAATAAAAGGTCATGGTGCTGTAAACGAAGGTTGGTCCAGTTGATGTGAAGATTTAGAAGAACAAGGTTGTTGAGAACTAGTATCCAGAAGTTGCATGTATTGTTTCTTTCTCTCTTAAAATGTAGCTTGTTAAAAACAATCTCACGCTAGGGCGACAAAATACTGCTCATATATAGAAGAGAGATCAGGAGCATGGTGCTCTTTCTAACTCCCCGTGTGAATGTGTTGCTCCTTTTAGGTGTTCTTTTACATATTCTCTTGCAAATTGTTCATTCCATTTTTGCCATGGACGTGTGTAATGGCAATCCTCGTAAGCAGAAAGAGTCTCGCGGATCGACTGTAATTTTATTAAGAGTAATGGCATTTTCAGAGAAGAACTTGACGAGTTGAAGCTCACCTGAATGTCCATAGCATCCTGTTGTTAACTTTAAGATGTTGGAGTGGATAATCTATAACTTTTTCTAACTTTCTAATTTCCCTAACTCTGCCTCCGTCCAATGGCCATTGCAAGTTCACCCCTAACTTCTTTGGGAAATCCCCTAATCAAGGAAGTCCATCCAAGCAGTCTTATGTCTACTTCCATGTTGAAACTTCCAGGACTAACTGCTTCAGTCGATGAAGTTGAGGAAGTTCAAGAAGCATTGCTTCCAGCCGGCTAACCTCCATGATAGTTAGATACTTTAAGAACCTCTCGGTTTGACAGGCAGCAGGAAAGTCCGGGAAGAACCATTCTTGAGGATGCTATCATGCCATCCCTGCCAGACCTCTACTTCGACAAGCAGTGGGACATTAGTTTTACAGGTGGAGAAATCTCAAGTGAGACTATATTCGCATCGCACACGATGAGGGATTCCAATTTAAGACAGAAGCAGATCTCCAGGTGTTTCAGTGCAGGAAATGGAGCAGAAACCTCCACATTTACCAAATCATCCGATTCATGCACCAGCAGACGTTCAAGAAATTGGCAGTTGATGACCCTTTTCAAAAACCCGTTCTTTAAGGCACATTAAGTCGATCAGTGCACTGTCAAGTCCACGGTAGGCATAAGTAGAAGGTTCTGAGAACCTACTCGTGATGTCCAAATCCAGTGTTTGCAGCTTCCTAGCAAACGCAAACTGAAGCCATTCATCAATAGCTTATCAAGAAGTTTCGCCCAAACAAAAATGAATCCTGAACTCCTCCAACTCGGAGGCCTCTTGTGATTTCAATACATTTTCCACCCATTTCACCTACTCGATTCTCTCATTTTCGAGTGAACTCATCGCTTCCCTTTCTGGTTTCCATGAGGTGCCTAGCTCGTCTAATGCTCCATAACCATCAAAATCAAGACGCGGAGAATATGTCCACAGATTTATCCACCCTTTGGACACAGCACTTGTTCTAACAGCTTCTTTAATGGTTAGGACACATCATCCGGTAGCTGACAGATATGATCCTTGTGCAATTTTGTCCATCAAGTTCTTGTTCAAACTTCCTCCCAACATGATTCAGAATATCTGAACTTGGCAAATTAAGCAGCTCAGTCGAACAGGTTACCAGAGTACGTTGAATAAAGTCTCTAACCAGAGCTTAGCTAGTGTTGTAATTAAACTTGTAGGAACAAGAATCTAAATTAAGTTCCTACGAAAGTACAAAAGAGATAATCACACAAGAATAAGTGGTTGAGGCTCTTTTCGCCTGCACCTTTTCTTTCTGTTGATGCTGAAGTTCTTCCGGATAATGCATAGCTAAGGCAGCAAAAATACG
The DNA here is from genome assembly GCA_023065735.1 of Coffea humblotiana. Taxonomy (NCBI): domain Eukaryota; kingdom Viridiplantae; phylum Streptophyta; class Magnoliopsida; order Gentianales; family Rubiaceae; genus Coffea; species Coffea humblotiana. The sequence continues at coordinate 6,702,813 of CM041218.1, read as the reverse complement.
AACAATTTATATGGTTGATTGACCATTGAATCCAGGATTGGACAAAGAGCCAAAGAGGGGGCCTGACCTATTTTGGACCAAGTATTGGGGAGAAAAAGGAAAATGCGGGTACTAATCCAGCAGGAATTACTTGACAAAGAAGCCCATAACAAATTGGATTAGTTATCTTTGGTGATGTTTCTAAAAGTTTCATCAATTCTATTTTGTATACCATGCCACACTTTCATAGAAGTTTCTTGCAGCCTTGTTTGGAAGCCACGTTTTTTGCCAAGTTTGTCTGCTACAAGTTTTTTAAAAACTTTAACTACAATAATTTTAAAAAACTTTTCAAAAATTTTAAACTATACACTTCAAAATATTAAAAAAAAAACACACTTCAAAATTTTTTTTAAAAACTTCTACAGTAAGCTACAATAAAATTTTAGACAAACACCCAAAAAACTCACCTTCCAAACGGTTGTCGTTTTGGCCGAAGTACAAATTTTCTCTGCATTTCTGTTGTATATCTGAGTAGAACCACGGCAACATAATAAAACAACAAGGTCATTCATCTGTACTCAATTTCACTCTACAATATACAACCAATTTTAACATTGTCAATGTCACATGTTCCAATGTTGCTTAATTGAAAAAAAGTTGTAACTTGGGGTAAATGGCGATAAACTCTATAATGTTTGGTCTCAAAACAACTTTGCCCCCTAACGATTATTTTTGAGTATTTTTTAGTACATTTTTTTTTTACTCACTTGAAAAAAAAGTTTGACCATTACTAATTATTGAACTTTCAAAAATACCCCTATTTCTACCGATCTCCTTTGACTTCAAAATTGTTAGATACAACCACTTGAAAAAATTACATACTTTATGAGTTTGTAAAAAAAAAAAAAATTAATTTTCATGCAATAGAATTTCAATAATTAACACTAAAAAAATAGTACCAAAATTTGAACTAAACAAAATTCAGGACATTTTTCTGGTATTTAGCCACTAATTTGTTTAAAAAAAATGAAAAGACATAGCAACCCGTGGTTTTTTCTTTAAAGAAGAAAAGGTAAGGTTTGGTAAGGTTTATAAGAGGGATTTGTTAGAAAAAAGTGTAATTTTGCCTAAAAGTTCCAACTAATAGAAACATGAACATGTTCCAAAGTTCAATAATTTATAACATGATCAAACATTGTTTTTGACCGGCGAAAAGGGGTAAAGTGCTAGAAAAATAAAACGCTTGGAGACAAAGTAATTTTGAGACTAAGGCTCTGGTTGATAATTCAAATGGGTTTAGATGTTAATATGTTCAAAAGCATTTAATAACAAAAAATAGAACATATCAATTAATTAAATACACTAAATTTTCTAGACAGAACTTGCAAAGAAAAAAAAGACTATCGGATGTGCCCGAAGGGACGCCTTCTTCTCGTCGGACACGGCACAGTTCTGCGCAAATGGAGATCAACTTTGACACGAAAAACAAACAAATAAATAACAAGACCCATGTTTTTTGCACTTAAAAAACATGTAACGCGTTAGTTTGGTTTATAGATTTTAAGTTCTTCTGTCTTCCACATACCCATGTTTTGACTTTATGGTTATTTCGTGGGTTTAATTTGTAATTGCTCAAGGTATTCCTAACCCATGAATTCCATCTTTAATTTTGACTGTCTTTTTAGAAGAAGGAATATCCAAATGAAAGAAAGCTCAGTCATATGCAAAACCTGGGTATATGTGATGCACGACTTCTTTCTTTCGTCGTCAACCCGTTTAAAAGTTTGAAGCCCTCTTTAGCTAAAATGTTGTTTGAAATTAAGTTCATGCATCCCTAAGATTTATTCAATACGCTTTCTTTGATTGAGAAGAAGCAAAGTTGAATAGTACTTTTACCTTGCTTGTATTAGTGCCGAATTTCTACGAACAAGGATGAACAAATTTCGTGCCAATTTCTATGGTCACTTGATGGCTTCTTCTTCTTGAAAGGTTCATAGTCATGATTGGTTAAAAAAAAAATGCAAGATTCATATCATTGTGTATGCATAGTTATTAACATCAGGTGTAGGATTCATAAAAATTTGTTTTATATTTAATTTATTTTTTAAATTTATGAACGTACACCTAGTGAAATTAGACAAAATCGATAAAAACGGTTGTCAAATCATTTAAAAGGGCCCTTTTCCTTCTTTTCATTTCCAAGGAATTTTGCCTCATTCATGTACCTTAGGAGTTGTTTTCAATAAAAATAACAAGAAGAGCTTTGTGAAAAGCCAATGAAGCGGTATATTTGCTACAATTATACTTTATCCCAAAAGCATAGGGTGATGGTGAAATGTACTGCCAAAATAGCCAACAACATGACATATTGATGGCTCTTTACACTATTCCAAGTTGACGAGCCAAAATCAAAGTGATGCTGAGTGATTGAGAATATGCGGAAAATTGTAATGAAAGCAATATCCATGCCTTGTTTGCCACTTTCATTGGGTAATGTTTTAAGCTCCTGTGATTCTATTCATACATGGCCTCACAGGAAAAGACGAATCTATAAACAACATAAAAAAGGGTCAATCAAGCATCTATAATCATCCAACACCTAAGCAAAGCCTAGGTCAAATTTTTTTAGATATCATGCATGATTATTGCTATTCTCTATTGGAGAATCAAATCTGTTACTATTGTCTTTTAGTCAAAAGCAGAGATTATGTCGAGCTTTGAGGTTTTTAGACGTCTCCTCCACTCTTTATATTGACTGTTTTCTATTCAAATCTTTGCCTGTTACCCGTCGAAGGAGACAAATTCAATTAAACCATCGAAACTGATGGGGACTGAATTATCATTGGACCAAATAAATCCGTTATGCACTCATTTAAATTTGTGGAGAAGCCATATATAAGTAGCAATTGATGGAAGACGAAGATAGAACCTTGATACTAGTTAATAGCTACTTTACCGAGTGACTTAATATTTGATCATATACCATCATAATGTGGAGAGCATCATTGTGTTCCTTCTAAAGAGTAACTTTACAACCACATAAAGTAATAAACTACTCTTATGCTACGCAGATATGGCTGTGTGTATTGTTTAAATAAAATTCTCTCTTAGCCAGAAAAGCAAGACTTGATTCGCTTAAATCTTTCTTTTTTTGTCTATATTCTAAACTCTAATTCAATAATAGATATTTTTACCTGGTTCGAATGGAATTTGTAAAAAAAAATACAAAAAACAAAGAAAAGCTAAGAAACAAATTTTTAATTATTCTAACTTTCACTCTGTGTGTGTGTGTGTGTGTTTGGATGAATGAGCTTTGAAGGTGCTTCTGCTCGGAGGAATGAGCTGAGAAAAGCCAGAAAACGTGTCTTGCTTTTGGCAGGAGGAATCAGCTTTCTACTTGAGGAAAGACCAAAAGGGTCCAGCTGCCACCGTTGGAAGTTGGAAGACCTTTTGAAGGTGCTTTTGCTTTTCTTCTTCTCCTTCTTCTAGGGTGGCTATGGGAACCACGTTGAGCCTTCCATTTTTGGTTCTGTTGGCTAATTTTATTCGTCCAATCACCAATGGCAGTCAAACAGGTTTTTTCTGGTTTTTCTAATTTTTGTTTTGTCAAAGGGTGATCCCTTAGGATTAGGTCATGTCTTCTTTGAAAGTCACGGTGTAATTTGACTAGTCATAGTGATTTGATTAAGTGCTGAATCCTGATCAGACCGTTTAGTGAAATATTGGTCTGCCTATGCCTGGAGTGAAGGCTTTGTGATTAGGCCAGAAAGCATAGGGGTTAGTTAGTAGTATTGTGCTAGATATATCGGCTCCGTTTGGATTAGTTGTTTTTGGATGTATTTCTGAAATATTTTACTATAACAGTGTAAATGAAATTTTTTTTTATAGATTTTTTGAGTTGGTATTGTTTGTGTATTATTATAGCATTGTATTTGGAAAACTTGTTTTTGAAAAATAGGTCCAAATGAACTAAATGTTGATAGCTATTTAACTTAAATATGAACTTGGTTTAACCACCCTTAATTGGATGCTATATAGTTGATTACTTTGGCAAACAATTTAACTGTTGAGCAGCAAGAAAATTTGACCAAGAAGAATCCAATATCCATTGGACCTTGAAATTTGAAAACCGTCTCCTCCATGCAGTCAAAAGAATGAGCAAGACTTTTATTACCAAAATAAAAGAAGAAGAATAAACAACATTTTCTTCTAAGATAATAATTTTTTTGAAAACTTTATATAGTTCTTTGGTCCCATTCATTTAATAAAATAATAATTTGCTAAAATTATATATAATATTTTTTCTAAAATATAAGTTTATTGTTGTTTTTTTCTTAAAACTTATATCTAATTGAATCTTATCCAAAATCAATCATGATTGATCACAAATGCGTAAAGTATTATGCGAGTGAATATAATAGAAAACATCCCACAACCATCTAAATCTTTTTGACATCTTAATAACAGAAAAATGATTAATTACTACGCAATTGAAGATGTGTGATAAGGCCATAAATTAGTAATAGACTAAGGAAAAAAAATCACAATTTCTAATCTACATATTCCTAGCAAATTTTACATAAGAAGTTTGCATACCTAACCAAATTCTTTGTTCGTTTTCCCTATTTTCCAAAGATGGTATTAAAAAATTCAATGACCTAAATTATGTCACATCATCTCATTAAATAATTTTTAAGCCATTAAGCCTTTGAAAATTGAGATAAATATGACACAATTTGGATCATTATCGAGTCTTGGCCTTTTAAAATTGAGGCCGAAACTTGGCTAGGCTGCTGTACCTCCCACGTATCTCCCATACTGGATTCTATTTTATTGCTTCGAGGATTCTCCGACCCCACTCCTCCAAAAAGTCCAAAATCCAAATCCCTTCCCCCGCGTTTCTTTCCCCAGTGTCGCCACCCTTTCCCTTGAAACCCCCATCCCCTGCCTATAAATGCCGCCCGGCCCGCCCCCTTCTCCCATTCCACTTGCACCTCTCCTTTCTTCCTTCTCCTCGTCCTCTCCTGTCCACATTCTCCCCCCTTCCCACACAAAATCTCTCCAGAGAAGATAGGTAGATTTCCATTTGACCCTTTTGTCATTTATTCACGATACACAAAATCCCATCTTTCATTTTTTCCCAACCAAAAATCATACTTAGATAATTGAAAAGAATGAATACCTGATTTTTTTCCCCAACCAAAAAATCCCATCTTTATATATACCCCACAAAATTTCCCCCTTTCTTCTTCACATCAAACCCTAACAAGTACTAGCCTTCGCCCCTTATTTCTCTCTATCCCTTTAACATGTTATAGCCACCCATTCATTATCCCACGCCCTATAAACCACAAAAGGGGGAAAAATCCAATCTTTTTTTTTCCCATTTTTTCCCAGGTTTAGACCTAACCCATATCATGGCAATTGCCTATCCACATTATTGGAGTTCCAAGAGCGCACGAAAATCCGTTGAGCCACCGTTGGTGGTGTCAACCCAATCATCGTCCTCGGCTCGGTCTCCGGTTAATAATTTGACCCAAGATGAGCTCAAGAAAATTGCAGCCTATAAGGCTGTTGAGTTTGTCCAATCAGGCATGGTTTTAGGCCTTGGGACAGGCTCTACCGCCAAACATGCGGTGGATCGAATTGCAGAGCTGATGAAATTGGGGAAATTGAAGAACATTGTTGGGATTCCCACCTCGAATATGACCAGGGACCAGGCTGTTTCCTTAGGTATTCCTTTATCTGATCTTGATACTCATCCTATCATTGATATGGCCATTGATGGTGCAGATGAAGTTGACCCGGATATGAATTTGGTTAAGGGAAGGGGAGGTTCATTGCTGAGGGAAAAAATGGTGGAAACTGCGAGTAAGAAGTTTATTGTTATTGTTGATGAATCCAAGCTTGTGAACCACATTGGTGGGAGTGGATTAGCTATGCCTGTTGAGATTGTCCCATTTTGTTGGAAATTTACTCTTAAAAGGCTTGAAATGTTGTTCATGGAAGCTGGTTGCATTGGAAAGCTGAGGACGTTTCCGGGAACTGAGAACCCTTTTGTAACTGATAACGGCAATTATATTATTGATTTGTATTTCAAGAAGGATATTGGTGATTTGAAGGCTGCCAGTGATGCAATTTTGAGGCTTGCAGGTGTTGTTGAGCATGGGATGTTTCTTGATATGGCTACTACTCTGATTGTTGCTGGTGAGCTTGGGGTAACTGTGAGGAATAAATTAACTTGAAGTCAAAGCTGGAGGTAGTTTTCCAGATTTTAGCTTTTAGCTGACACATTAGGATATGTAGGGCGGTCGGGATATTACGTCTTGATTGAATTGGGGGAACTTTTGATGGTTAAATTTATTAATGTAGAAGTGGGAGTTTTATCACTGCTCCTGTATCAATTCTTAAGACATTAAAGTTAATGAATCCACATTTTTCTGATTGAGAAATGTCATTGTTTTCAGTTGATCTTTGGTGCTTGATTCTTTTATGTTTTTGGCTTTGGTTGTAGAAGTAGAATTCAGGTGCCTGAACTATTCAATTGTTAGATGTCCTCAATGGTTGCAGTGGTGCTTTCGAACTGAATTTTTCTCTAGATTTGAATTACACTCAATTAACTAAGCCCAAACTTGTGGATGGAGAAACCAAGTTGAGTATTGACAGACCCAAGGAGTATTAGATTATTTTGCATAAAACAGTTTCCTTTTGAGTACTTCAATGAGATGGCTCTGTTGTAGTGACAGGCTCATCAAATTGGTAATAATTTGAAAGTGAATATAGTGCATCTAATATGAATACATTGTTGAGGAGGTATTTTTTAATTGAAAATAATTTGGAAACGATCTCTTACATAATTGTTTGTAGTTGTGTCGTGCTTTTCTTGATGTTAGATGTTTTGTCAGTTACACGTGTTTAACCTTCAGTAGTTTGAATTTTTTTGTTATTGTTGTATGTTCTTTTTGTTGCAGTGCATGTCCCCTTACACACTGGATCTCAATAATTATGTATTGTGGTCCTTCAGTCATGTTTAAACTCATCTGTGTTCCTTAAATTGGTACAGTCTTGTCTCAGAAAACCTTAGTTGGCAATGTTTGCTTTTGGTTGAGTCGAACCATAAATCATATCATGAAGATGATATATTGTTCTGGTAGAGTGCATTTGTCAATGACTAACCTTGCCTGTTGGATTTTTGTTTCTATATACCTTGTAGCATTATTTTGAAGAGGTTTTTGAAGATTTTACAAAACAAGTGACACACAGGAATCTTAGATGGAATTTCTATTGAAATGTTGCTATTGAATGTCTCTCTCCTTGATTGATTGTCAATAGCAATCTGCATCCTTACATGATTTAGCATTTGAGGCAACATGTGATTAATTAGGTCATGGAAGCATGTCTTTTTTTCCACCAAAATTCTGTGGAATAGATGCAAGTGCAGTTGTAAATTGACACTGTGTTGGGGTAAAGCTGATGCATTGACAGATAGATGCTATTATGCCAAGTTGCTATTTGACAGCAATCTAGCAGCAGTTGAAATACCCAGTTCCAGTGTTTATGTTTGTTTTTACTGGATCCAGCACTACTGCCTTAAAGGATAGTTTCTTTGACATTTTGTATTTTCTGTGAGCAACTGAAGATGTTAAGACATATGAAGCACCAGTGCTGTGGTAGTTTTTCAAGGTACTTTTCAAGTTTGTTTGATCTCTTTATACACTCCTCAGTCATGGGCTTGGAGGAAGTTATGAAGTTTTGTTTGTGTTGAGCTTGTCTGCCCATGACACTTCTCAAATTTGTTCAGTCTCATTTCTATTACTAACTAGCAGAAAACACACTGTGATCTGTAGAAGCTGGCTGGATGGTGCATGAAGAAACAAAAATGTAATATGTCATAAAGCTGAATTTAGCTTTGCTTGCATCTATAACAGAAGTTAATTTAAAACATTAAAATCTCTCAATTGTCTAGTTAAATTCAAAGAAAGGTTCCTGACAATTAATCAATCAAAAATTCATACAATTAAAAATTTAATTCAGACAATGAAGTCAATATAGGTATAATTAACTAGAGCTTAAAGTTTACATTGTTGATGTGCTGCCTGTAGCCCTTTTGAGCTCTGCTGTGATTTTTGATTCTATGATCACCGAGTCAAGAACCATTCTAATTCCCAGAAGATTTCAAAATCCAAAGCTAAACGGCCGTAGGAAACTAACTAATTCCTTAAACGCCATGGCTTTAGGAAACTCTGGACTTTATGATATAATAAATCCAAAACTCCATGACTCTGGGAAACTTTCCATATAATTACGTCCTGGTAACATCTTGATCCCTTTTATCAGTTTAAATGTTAACCCTTTCGGCTCAAGCAAATTGCAAATAGACATCACCATACGAACACTACTATCTGCATTCAACTCCTCTTGTTCTTCTCGTTATTCATCTTCAGATGTTTAGCTAATTCCCTTTGTCTATATTATTACAGAAAAAAGCATTCTTGATGAAGAATTAATAGCACTACATTGGCCAAAAAAGTCATCTGCTGTACTTTTAACATGGTGGAAGACTACCCAATCGGTTGCCGTTTCAGGCCCTCAGAGGAAGAACTACTTTACCTCCTCCGTGACAAAGTTACCAACCCGCGGTTCCAATATGATCAGGTCAAGGAAAAGAAGCTCTACGGGGAAGGTGCCTCGCCGTGGAATGTTTTCAGCCATGATGATCTTCAGTGGGAACTTTTTGATGATAATGGAAGCAATGGTAACAAAAGAATGGTCTACGTGTTTACTGTGTTAACAAATTGAGTGCCAAGAAGGCCCCGAGAACGGCTGGTTCCGGGACATGGGATGGAGAAACTAAGATTACTACAGTTCAGGACATGATCACTGGTGAGCTAATTGGGAAAAGGAAGTTGTTAAGCTATGTTCTCCACTCGGGTTCAGAGGTAAAGAAGGGTAGATGGATAATGCATGAGTATGCTTTTGCTGGTGCTTGCTTGAATGGGATAGGTAGCAGCATCCACAATACTGATTAAGTGATTTGTAGGATAATTAAGGATGGTTCTAAAGTCACTAAGGTTAAATCTCCTGTTATCAAGAAAGATGGGAGCAAAAGAAGTAGATAATGCACGTATTATTGCTGTAACTAATTTTGTTCTCATAACAATACTCTTCATTTTTTTCTCCTGAAACGATAACAAACTTGTATTGACCTCAATAAACTTTACACTTTGGAGCAAAGGCCCTCACTTCTATACAAAAAGTGCATTAATAGGACAGAGGATTAATCCATTCCTCATCTTGTTTTGAACATTGATATTTCGTAAAGTTACACCTTCCTTTTACTACTATTCATGTCTTCTGCTTGTAGCTGGTCAATGTTACAACCACCAGCACTCTATGGATCAATATTTTTTATTTCTTGCTGCTAGATAGTCCTATGCATTGCAAACATGAATACAGTGTAGTAATTTTTACATCAATAGTAATAAGGACTTGTTATGGTTTTATGTTCTTTAGACTTCATATATTCACAATTAGCCAGGGATCAGACCTACAAGAAGAATCTTAGGTTCTTCAATTTATATATTGTCAAGCGATTTTATTCATCAATATCTAGGGATGTTCTTCATATTCCACACCATCCACCACAAGAAAAAAAGAGATCACAAAATTCCATTCAAATACAGATCAACCAGAATTTCATTCAAAATTTTACTTGTCTAAAGACTAAACAACACCAAAAATTCAACAAGAAAACACTAACAAAAAGATTCCCATTTCATATCATGATTAATCCTTTCAACTTTTACAGTATGAGCTCTCAAATTTTCATCAAAGTTCAGGGGAAAAAAATCAATCAAGTGACAGTGGACAATCAGAGTAACAATGGAATACAAAAGTCAGTCTATGGCTATCTTTCAACTCCTATCCTCCTCAATGTACTATCGACAAGAAGAAACCAAAAAACAGAGAGCTCAGAATTCACCACGATCAGGGGCAGGACAATTTCCGTCAACTTTTTTCTTCTCAAGTTTCATGAAAGTTGTCTCTGCAGCATCCTCATCTGTACTATCCAGTACTGGTATCATCTCCCTCACCCCATGAATTGCAATCCCGTCATTCTCGTATAATCCTGGAGCAGCAATCTCAACACCATTAATCATTACTCGATCACCAGACTTTTCGATTTTCATGCTAAGCTCCTCAACATAGTTTCTGAAAACAGTCTCATTGGCAATTCCATTGAGCTCGTTCCAGTTAAGCTTACATGGCAACAGATGCCTCAAGAATATGGAAGAATACTGGAGAAAATTTCCAGTATCCCCAATCAAAGCCTCATCCAGGGGGGCAAAAACTGTCAGTTTCATCCCATTCACTGAAGGGATTTTATGGGAATTCACGAACCCCATCAATTGCAAGTCCAGAAAAGTGGCAAAAATTGAATAACCCCTTGATTGTAGGACCCCTGATGCCTCCTCATACCGTGAAAAAGTACTGAATTCCACGCATTCTGGGTTGGGGTTTATGACCGACTGAGGAGCGGGAAGAGTGAAATTAGGCTCAAAGAAATTGTCCACTGCAAAAACCACAACAGAGCCATCATCATAGACGGGTGAGCCGGAAATCTCAACATTGTTGATGGAAATTTTGGCGGGGTCTTCAGATGAGGTGGTGATGAAGATGGAAGCATGGGTTCTTGACAGGGTTGGGATGGGGGAAGAAAAGGGCAGAGAACTTACTGATTGGAGGGAAAGAGAAAGTGGCGAGAAATGGAGGAGGAGCAGGGAAAGTGAAGGCTGGCCAGCAGCGGCAAACGCGGAATCCGGGGGAGTGAAAATGGTGAGAGAAGATGGGAAGCTGATGGAATGGGGTTGATCAAGGAGGAGATTCAGGGTGAGGGACATGGCATTGTAGCCCGAATTGGAAAGGGTCTCGGCTGCATTCAAAAGGGACTCTGTCGGCGGGGGCGGTGGTGGTGGGGAGGTTGATGGCACCGGGGATTGGAGTTGGGTGAGGGAGAAAAGGGAGAAGAGAGTGAAGAGAGAGAGGAAAACAACAAAGGAAGCCATTTTGCTCGACTGTGTGAGTGTGTGCAACTGCGCCTTGAGAGGGGTAACAATCTGCAAGAGTCTTATTACTCCTTCCTGCTGCTGATGAAGATTTGGCGGGAAAATGATTTTATGGACACGTGACCAATGCGTATTGGCTGGCTGTGTTAGTAGTTAGTTACAGTGTGTCTTTTTTTTCCCCCCTTTTCCGATTAGTTACCAATGCAACTCATTCTCTTCTGGCAAAAGTACTCTCCGTTTATGTACTAATTTGATTTTTTTTTCTTTTTTTGAAACGAGTTTTAGAAGTAGTTATCTTGGATATTATTTTTCTTTTAATGCCTCGTTTTTTTTTGGGGAAAAAATGGTCTTTTTGCATGCGTTACTAATGATAGAACAATTCAATGTTTTGTAAATACTTTTGTTTCTGTTTTGTCCTTCTTTGTTCAAAACGGATGTAACATACTGCAGCTTGCCAGCTTCGAGCATTAATGTGGCTACCCATCCAATTTTGCTCATGAGCTCATCTTTCTGTTATTTCAAGGTCCTCTGTTCCTTCCTAGTTAACACTATAACTGCAAATCATGGCTCTTCAATTGGAAACAGAAATCTGAAAATTTTGGTGATACTAGCTTTATGAGTGATGTAGTAACAAAAGATACAAAATAATGAAAGAAAAGCTAGGCCTCCAACAGCTACTGTAACACAGCCATAAGAACAAACAGACTCAGAAGGATGGTAATACTAGCGGATGCTGCTGATAAACGGTGAGTGAAGCTAATTGGAAGCCTTGTAGGGAGAGAGCACTCCTCCCCATTGAAGTAAACTTTACTGGGAAATCCATCGCCACGAGCCACATTAATTCCAGGTGTCTCTTTCTTTGTAAATAATATCACAGACTGCTGCGAGCCAGGAATAGGGGGATCTTTCCTTGGTTTGCGAGCTTCTGTTTCTGCAACAAGGTAATTTAAGCCTGGATGGCCATATAAAAATAGAGTTTTGTTCGAATCAGGAATAATGGTTCCGTTAAATGAATAGACTGCCTCAAAGCCAGGCATAGCTTTATCCAGTTCCATTGCAGCAGACCAATCAGCAATGCTTGTGTCTCCCCAGTTGAAGAGTGTAATTCTTGCAGTCCAGCCATCTTCAAAATCTGAAAGCAAGTGCCAGTTAATGCTGACTCCACAATTATCTCCACAGGGCAAAGGATTGGGCAAATGGCGGTGCTTTAGTTTACTAAATTCAATGGCTTTCTTAGTTCGGTTGTCAAATGGGACTAGAAGTGCATCAGGAGGTAGAAGAAGAGCTGGTGCAGTGGCGTTGCACATATTGCTTGGATTCAGGTTGCAGCCACAGGCGCAAGTGTTGCATGGAATGACAGAATCATTGAAAAATGAGGAAAATGATACGCAACAATTTGGCTTCTTCTGGGGCGTTTGTGCTTGTGAAATGTTGCATACTACTTGCCAACTAGCAACTGCTGATACATCGGAACTTAGCCCTTGAGGATTTGGGAAAAAGCTCGAGCTCACTCGAACCGGCTGTCCACATTGATATTCAGGGCCAGATGTGCCATTAATCTTCCAGTTCATGGGAGGATATATCTGAGTCCTATTCAAGTCTGGCTTCATTTTGTAAACTTGCATTACAAACGCTGATTTCGACCTTGTCGGATCCAATGTTGGTGGCAGGAGTGATCCATTTCGACAACAAAAGGGTATCATACCAAGTTTAGTGTCATTTGTTCTGTCAGGAGGGAGATCGATGATTGTTGGCCGTCTTTCACAATTCACAGCAATCGAAAAATCAATGTCTTTGTAGTACTCGCCCTGTGCACCAAAAACGCATTCTTTTGTATCAAGAACAGTTGGATAAGCGCCTTTCATTTGATAGATAAATTCATCCCTCATCCATTCCCAAGTTAACTGCCAATAATCTAGTCTGCTAATGGGGTTCTCATTGGAGATTGTGACCTGTGCCCAGTAATTTGTTTCGTAAACACTCGTCACATCGTACATTATGCTTATATCACCAGATTGGAGGGGTGACTCCTGTTCTATAGTGATATTGGATCTTGCGTTTAAGTCTCTGATGCAGCAGACTTGTGTCAAATTGACTCCTGCATTCACCAAACAGGATATCTATCAAGAAACAAGGACAATATGCTGGGGAATAAAAGACTACATAACATAGATTCGAATAAAATAAAATTGACAGAAATTAGATTTTGTTGCTCCCATATGCCCTTTTCCTCTGCCCCGACTTTGAGATTATCAAGCTTTGAAAAAAAAAATCCCTATCTAAATGCAGGCTGGGATCCAGCAAGTTTGCTAGGGAAGCTTATACTGAATTACTTTTTGTCATTTGTCACCAGAAATTTCAATAAATCCAAAAATCTTCTTTGTGTGTTTATCTACAAAATTAAACATTCTGGACCTGTTCAATCCTGTGCTCTAATTTAACTTTTCCCAATAATTCCCCTTACAACCTCTGTTTCCTATGCTATCCAGGATTCATACAAGGACCAAATGGAATGCCCAGATCCATTTGCTGGTAGATTCTTATAAATTTGTGAACCTGATAACTAGCATTTCTCTAGTAGCAAACAGAAGCTCGTAGAACAATACTTCGTTAACGACAACTTGAAGCTGTATCTAATTGATTAAAGGATATCTTGATACAGTAGTTGCAGAACAGTACATGCACAGAGAGATTTTATTACCTTGTGGCATGTTAGAACCGGAGCACAAGTAGCCATCATTAGCAAGACTAAGATTAGAAGGCAGGGGAGCATTAGGAGGTGCAACACCAAACTGTGTACCTACCAATTCTACCCGAGCCATCATCTGATTAAGGTCTCCAGCAGTCTCCACAGATGTCTTGAGGTCAGTCACCGGAGACCCCGAAAAAACTGCACCCTGGCTGACATTACCCGGTAAAGAAGTACCATCATCAAGCACAGCCTCAGAGGCCGAGTACAAGTATTCATTATGCTGAAATCCCACGAAAACCTTCCAATTCTTGAGCTCTTCAAACCCAACATTGAGAATTGTTAAGGTGGATTCAAACCTGTAGGGCTGTTTATCGGGGGCACCTGGCAAAAGGGTTGGTGGGATTTGATAGCCAGAGTCGTAATTATATTGTATAACTACTCCATTGCAGACACCATTTGGCGTGTTTGTAGGCTCCTGAAGCTGAGAAATTGAGGTTGGAATTGAAATTGTGATTATTATCAGTAGCGGCAGTATTATGTGATTCAAGAAACTGAAAGTTTTGGCCATGCTAGGATACTTTAGGTGAACATAAATGTGCAGACGAACTTAAGAATAGCAGAACAAGAAGAAGAAGAAGAAAGAAGGAGATTTTGTTTCTTCTGATGAAGATGAAATGTGTTCGGACTTGGATTAGTATTAGTGTACTAGTAGTAATATTACGTGCATCGAAAATGATGTTTGAAGTTTCTTGGGACATTTGATATTGATGTATTTTAAATGCATGTTGTGGTAAGCCGGCATTGAGTAGTTCTTCTAATGGTGAGGCAAGCCACAGCAAGAGAGGAACTTGTCCTTTTTATCTGCCTTCTTGACTTTGTCTGATTCTCCTCCTTGAATTCTTCCATCTTCACCTGTTCTTTAAATTTTGTTCCTTGTTTATTTATATTTTGGGATTGCTTTGTCACATCCCAATTTTCTCTTTAGAATAATGCTAATTGGAAATTACTTTCGAATGTTACTAGCCTGCAAGGAGTGAACTGGTGTTGAACTGGAAGTTGGGACAACCAAAGAAGGGTAGTTTCTTTGGACGGCTTCTGTCCCATATTGATATAGCAAATTAATTCCCATATGCTAAAGATGGATGTTGATGATATGGCATGCATAGAGAACCCTTTTTCTTTTACTTTTGGGCCAACTTATCTACAACATTAAGTTTAATAAAGAAAAATAACTGTTTAACGGGAAGATTAAGGGCACAGGATGAGAGTTGAGGACAATTTTTCTATCTCGGAGCTTCTATAAAATTTTTTTGGGTGTTTTTAAAATATAGATCACTATCATTGTTACGTATAGATATCGAAGAAATATGGTTTTCTAGAGGGATCATAAAACAAGAGAACAAGGCTCTTGAGATTGGTTTATATACACTGTTACATACATTCATAACTTACATTTCACTTTTGATAACAACATCAAGACCTTCAACTTCAATACCTTTAGCAGATATCTCAGCAGATTCACTACAGTAATGCAACTCAAATCTCTGAAGAGTATTAATTTCCTCAATTCCAGCTGGGATTCCCTTTAGGAACTTGCAACCCCGCAAGACTAGGTGCTCGAGGCAGGGAAAGTTATCGCTCGAGGCTTCCCAGTTCTCTAGATTGGTGCTGTCAATTAGAAAGTGCTTTAGCCGACGAAATGCCTCTTCAGTTGGCTCCCAATCTGGTCCTTGGAAAGCATAATTTTTCAGTTTGAGCACTTCAAGGTTAGGCAACATGGCAATACATGCAATATCTTTCCATGGCAAGTAGCTCCAACATAAAGTTAATTTCTTGAGACTCAAAGGGAAATGGAGAACGGCAAAATTCTAGGTGCTTCTGCATTTTGTTTATAGAAGGAACACTTCAATGCTTCAAGGTACTGCAGGTTGGCAAGATTTTTGAGCCATCTGCAGGACATATCAGTAATGAAATCTTCTTTGGTTTCACAAATTCCAAGTTTCCTAAGATAAGGCATTACCAGAAAAACATCACTTGTGCAACTAGCAAACCTTATCGTGGACAGTGTCTGTAGGTATCGTGGAGCCAAGGGACAGCGAGATGGATCAAAAGGATTAGTCAAATAACAGGGCATGCTGATATGCAGATGCCTTAACCATGGCATTATCCAGTATTCAAATAACAGAGTTGGGCTTTCTCCCTGATTTCTGTTGATCCAGGGACCATGGATAACAAGGGTCTGAAGGCTCCTGAGTTTAGATATTGATGCTGGAAGCTCATAAGTAGCAGTAAGCGCCAGGTATCTCAAGTGAACAAGGTCTAGTATTTCAAGTGGGAAATACTTGGAAGAAAGGAAAATTATGTCCAATACTCTGAGCAATTTGAAGCTTGAGATAAACATTGGCACAAAGGAAGAGCCCAAACTGAAACACAGAAAAGATCTGACTAGTGTAACAGAAGGAATAAGTTGCAAATCAGCATGAAAGTCCAAGTGGATGCTGAGACGACGTTGATTCTTTATACCAGAAAGGAAACTTTGAGCTCGTCTATCTATCACGAATAGAAACTTTTCTTTCTGAGCTTCTCTCAAGCACAACTCTCGAAGGAGATCATGGAGGTAGCATGTTTTGACTTTCCCATTGAATCTCCTCTTTCCTATCAGAACTAAACTTCTGTCAATAAGATCCTCCAAATAATCTTCAGCAACCCTTTCTGCACTAAGGGAATCCTTCTTATCCAAGAAGCCTTCAGCAACCCATAGAGCAATCAATTTCTCAACTTGAATCTCACTGTCTTCTGGGAACGCTCCCATATAGAGGAAGCAAGCTTTCAGGTGCTGAGGCAAGTGGTTATAGCTTAAAGCCAGTATTTCCAAGCACTGTTCTGGACCACTACTTATAAGTGAGCTTACACTACCTGCAATACCCTCCCAGCAATCACGTGTTCTCTTGATTTTGGAAAGAAGACCAGCTACAACGACTATTGCTAAAGGTAAACCCTGGCACTTTCTGGCTATTTCTTTTCCAATATCCACGAATTCAAGATTGCAACTTTGGCTTCCAAAAACCTTCTTTTGCAACAGGTCCCAACTTTGATCTATGTCTAGAAGGCGCATACGATGAGAAGCACTCTTAGAGTTCACATAATCAGCCACTTCTCCAACCCGAGTAGTCAATACTATTCTACTCGCATTTTTGTCATCTGGAAAAATTCTTTTGACATCATCCCAAGTCCTAGTACTCCAAACATCATCAATGACAATAAGATATCTCTTACCCTTCAGACTTCTATACAGGTCTTCAGCTAGTTCCTCATTGCTCTTTGCACAATTTTCATCTTTGAGCTGGGTAACACATTTTAATAGCCCTAGCAACAAATTCCTTAGTCTATAAACCTGTGACACCTGGACCCAGGCGCAAGCATGAAAATTACAAATGGTTGAAGGGTCATCAAATATCTTCCTAGCAAGAGTTGTTTTACCAATGCCACCCATCCCAACAATTGTGACAACCTCTAGTCTAGATGGTACTCTTGAGAGTCTTTCTGACATTAACATCAAATCATCATCTAGGCCAACCGCCTCATTCTTCTGAGCTGGAGGACTTAGAGATGAATCATCATTCAATGTATCTTCTAATTTCAGGTTTCCATTTACCAGTGTATCGTTGATCTTTCTCATCTCCTCTCTAATGTCAACAATATCTTCCACCGTCTGCTGCAAACAATGGTGTATGCCATACTTCTTGTCACAAATTTTTTGAACCTCTGCCTCAAAGTCAACCCTGCCTACTAAAATGTTACAATCAACTTGAAACACATAAATGATAAAGTTCAACATCTTTGTCTCAACTGAACTATCAAACATAGATTCTTCAATAAAATCCTCTGTTCTATGAGCCAAATCAATAAGGCGTCCTTCCAGATGTTTCAACAATTCATGGTCATTGCAAGTATGCGTAGAATCCTCCAGAGCAGCCAATAAGCATATAAGATGCTCACAAAGAAGTACTATTTTTGTTATCAATCTACAGGAAAAAAATTGAGACTTGCTTGCCAGGAAAAAGCGTTTAGATTTCCTTTCAGAATGTAAGGATTCACCATGCATCAGACGTAGCTCAGTAAACCCAAGTACTCTTCCAAACCTATTAAAAAACCTTTTCACTGGCCCTGCTTCAGGATACAAGGAAAATATGGATACATATTTCCAGAGTGAAGTATGGTTGATGGTAAGCATCTCTTTTGTCATATTCCAGAACGCTGTTAAGGCACCGGGAGGCACTGAAGCTTCTGCTGATTTTATTCGTGCAGGGCGTTTACCCATTGTCAGCTGCAATCTCTTCATTCTTCTAGCAGTACGCTCATCAATCTCGATCTGCAAACTCTTAATTCCAAAAATTAGAGAAGGGGAACGCAGCAGATGCTCTAGTGTCTCAATAAGACAAGTAACAGCAGCATAAGCCATCAGCTATCACTTATTTAGAATACCCAAAATATGAGAAGGGAAAAAATCAAGCCTTCTTTCCTTCCTTCCAGCTGATCAACAAAGCAGCAATCTACCATATTAATGTGTATCAGGGAGAAAAAAATTCAATAAACAAGACGAGCATTTGAGCAGGGTTTAATTCCAGTAAGTCATTTACTGTGGATTAAAATAGGACAGGATTAACAAATTGAACTTCGGAGAAAGCCACCTAAGTCCCAGAATTTCTCTAGCTGAAAGATGGAATCTACTACTTTGGCCACAAATTAGTATTAGTCCACCTACAGCAGCACGCGGGGGACTGAGTGTGACCCTTTGTATTTTATCTTCTGGTAAACAGGACTAACTAAACATGACCTCAACAGCTGGAAATACTTGTAAGGTAGTACATGCTGGAGCAGGGTGGTCCCGGTCAGATTTGAACCAAAATCGGATCATAGCCGTCTTGACGGTTTGTTAACCGAAATCGAAAACCGAATTTTTGGAATCGGAATCATAACGGTGATTAAAGGATCGAATTCAGTTTCACCTGAATTCTGAACTTGAATCGGAACTTGAATCAAACCGTTGAAAAAACATTTATTACCTAAATATATTTGATCAGTTTGGAGTTCAATATCAATAGTTAACATGTAATCCCAATAGCTCCGATCCTAATTCAACAATCCAGTATTCGATTCCATAGTAAGTCCCATGACTAATTTAAATTCAAGACGAATCTAATTTAATCAACAATGAGCTATCTTTTCATAAAATTTGCATTATTTTTTCTTTTCCTTACACATAATAAAACAATAAAGTTCTTTCTTTCTTTCTTTCTTGACATTCATTGTAATATTTTCTTAGAATTAATTTTTTAATAATAAGTCTTTAAACATAACTAAAATAATCGAAACTATAATTCGAAGAAATTGAAATCGTAATCGGAACCAAAGATTTAAGAATCGTAATCGTGACCGTCCCCATAAAGATCGGTTTAGGTTACACGTTTTAAAAGAATCGAAACCGACGATTTTTAAACTGGGACCAGCGGTTATAAAACCGTGGCCATGTTTATGTCAGAGAAATGTAAATAAAAACATGGTGAATATGAAGTCCGGGAGGCTGTAAATTAACAGCTCAGCAAGGAAATTTCCCAGGAGGTTGAGAGAAATCTCCTCAGTCCTCCTCCACCCAGGCCTAGAGGGCACCATTAGTCCAAGTCCTTTTTCTACAGGCCGCAGAATCTACACTATGGATAACAAAAAGGCTTCTCCAGTCAACGTGACAAAAGACAAAACTACACTGAAACATCATCTTAGAAAAAGACCAAAATTTTTATAACATGAATTAAATTTCTAGAATCTTGATATCGAAGTTCAGTGTGTAATATGTTCTTTTGAAAAAAAAAAAAAAAAGGTTCATGGCATTTCCTTCATCCAATGTACTACCAGAATTAGCTTATATCTCCAAAGACAACTAATCTTTATCTCAAGTCAAATTTGAACTTGAGGGTTGCAAGTCCCTAAAATCTCTAAGTCAACAGGGAAAAGCACAAGCCCTGATACACAGAAAAGAATTGTAATTTTCTAATATGCAACTGCTTATCACAGATAGTAGGAAGTGCAAGAGTGGTGATAAAGAAATTAATCATCTTGTTTCAATTTTGAAAGAGTTAATCAGCAAATTGACATCTCAACCATTTTTGGGTGAATAATAGAATTTTTATCAAAGATGAAACAAAAGGGTTTACCTCCAATGAACATCTGGGTATGCAAGGACCTGGGATTTCTTAGGAATATTTCATCATCAATTTCAAACTAAAGAGAACTTGGCGGATAGGCAGCACAAAGCTCAAGCCTTTTGCATTTTTGAACACTGGACTAAGACAAGTGAAAATGCCAGAGCATAAATTTTAATACCGCAACAACTTTTCTCAATATCCCAACATTACCTATCCCAAATTTTGCATGAGTGTTGTCGTCTAGTTTAACTTGAGAGGTGGAATGTTGACAATTTATTCATAGTTGCTGATACTCTGGCATCATCACATGCCCTGGACTAAGCAATGCAGATAATGATAGATGTTAATGTTGCCAGGAAAAATCAATAGATTTGAATCTCAATTTGGTTCAAAAAGACAAAAGATTGGAGAAATGATATCCAGTGATCAAAAACTTATTACTAACTCAGTTCCAACCAGGTTAAAACTTTCATCTCATATGCTGGTACCTTTAAGGTTTAGACGAGTTAACTGAATAATGCTTTGATATTGTTATTCAATTCATTCATGTTTAAGTAATTATGATAAAGAACCTGAGCTTCTAACTCATAATCATTTGGTAATTAGGGGAGTAGCTTTGATCTTTATTAATTAGTTAAAAGAAACTATGCCCTTGCCTCAGGTTCCATGTTGTCTTGATGTAGCAATACACAAATCTCAGCATGCTAACTTCATATTGAGATAGATAATGACACTAGGAACATGTTTAAACAGCATAGCCCTAGCGCAGTCCTCATTAACAAGCCTTATGGAACATGCCCTTAATCAGGCTTCTAAGAGATATGAACCTCCTTGTTCCATGCTTGTTAACTCTCTCACTCATTTCATTGACTTTCCTTCCACAGAAAGTGCTTTCCAATGTTGGAATCCAGCATGATGCCACAAACCCTCCCTCTGTAGCATGTGACGGTATGGCTGATTGGGGAACCCGACAGGCAACTTTTCAAACGTTTTTGGTCTGTTTCGAAAAGCCTCTGGGAAGGACATCACTGTTATTCGCATGCTCAATGGGAAATGAACAAGCCATTCTTAGGTAACTACTGCTTGAATGATCAGACGTATGGATTTTTGATGGGTGATCAAGCGCTTGCTTGTTCAGGAAAAGGTTAGTTGAGTGATCAAAGTCGTGATGTCTGTTATTCAATACGCCTGGAGAGAAAAACTGAAATCAACGAGATCAGACTGAAATATAATGTAGATGCGAGAAATAAGATTGACTTTGCTTGTGCTCCTCTTATTTGCTGATCATCAAAGAAGCAACTTAAAATGCTTGATGCGTATTTGATTGATCAAGATAGAAAATGATGGTAAAAAATGAACCAAGATAGGCAACAATCGGTGGAAACATTACAATATTATGACTCAAGAGACTGAATAACTTCGTTACTGCCGAGAGTAGAGCCTGTCATGGGAACAGTCGGATATCAGTAGCCTATAGGAGCAGTATAAGGTATTCCAAGAGACGTGGGAGGTGGTGTTGGGAAAGAGTAGAAGCTTGCTCAGACATAATATGGCAATGCGTTAAGAGTTTAAACACGCTGATAAGTGCAATTATGCAATTTAAAATGAAAATCGTATTAAATATTTAAGAATTTATCTTATTTACAGATCACTTCTGATAATAACTTGAAGGCCTTCAACTTGTTCTCCAATTTCTTTAGCAGAAATCTCAGCAGATTTACTACAGTTGTGCAACTCCAATAGCCGCAGGGTAGGAATTTCCCCAATTTCGACAGGGATCTCCTCTAGGAACCTACAAGCAACCAAAACTAGGCGATCAAGGCTTGGAAAGTGAATGGTGGAGGCTTTCCACTGCACTAAATCACTGTTCTCAATCAGCAGCTGCTTCAGATGCAAAAATCCATCTTCAGGTGGTTCCCACTCTGGCCCAAGGAAAGCATAATTTCTCAACTTGAGCACCCCAAGTTTTGGCAACCTGGAAATATTGGTCATGTCCTCCCAGGGAAGATAGCTCCAACTTAAAGTCAATTTCCTGAGATTGGATGGAAAAGCATCCCAAGGTAACGTTCTCCATGGTTTGGCGTCTCTGTAAAAGGAACATTTCAATGCTTCAAGTAAAGGCAAGTGGACTAGATTGCTGAGGTATTTTGAGGTTTCATTGGTATTGTGGTCTTCTTTAGTTTCACAGATTGCAAGCCTCCTAAGATATGGCATACTTCGAAAAACTTCCCTGGTGCAACTAGTAAGCCTTATTGTGGATAGTGTTTGGAGGATTGGAGCCAACGGATAGGGATAGTTGTTCTCTGGAATAGGAGGAATACACAAAGAACAAGTAACAGTGAATCCAAGATGCCTCAGCCATGGCATATTCCAGTATTCAAAAAATATTGTTGGGCTTTCCCCATTTTCACTCAGGATCCATGGACCATGAATGATTAGAGTTTGAAGATTACAAAGTTTCGATATTGATGCTGGAAGCTCATAGGTAGCAGTGAGTGCAAGGTACCTCAAATGAACCAACTTTAGTATTTGAGTGGGGAAATGTTCAGAACGCAAAAAGATTATGTCTAGTACTCTCAACAACTTGAAGCCCAATTGAAGCAAGAAGATATCAGCTGGAAAGCCTAAACCAAGACTAAACATTAGAAAGGACCGGACATGTGGAATTGCAGGAACAGATCGCAGATCACCACAAAATTCTGAGTGGAAACTAATGCGCCGTTTTCTATTTATTCCTGCAGGAAGGCAATGGACGTCCCTTTTTATCAAACACATAAAATTTTCTCTTTGAGCTTCTCTCAAGCATAACTCTCGCAAGAGATCATGGATGTGACATGTTTTGTTTCTCCCACTGAAGCTCCTCTTTGCAACCAAAATTAGGTTTCTGCCAATAAGATCTTCCAAGAAATTCTCTGCAATTGCTTCTCGATCACTTGAAACAGCAGCCACTCGTTCCGCAAGTCTTGGTAATTGTTTATCCAAGAAGCCCTCGGCAACCCACAAGCGTACCAATTTCTTAACTTCAATCTCACAATCTTCAGGGAAAACTCCCATATAAAGGAAGCAAGCTTTCAGGTGATGAGGCAAGTGGCTGTAACTCAAAGCAAGAATTTTTATGCACTGTTCTGAATCAGTATTTACAGCGGAACTCACACTATCTGCAATACTCTTCCAGCTATCACTTGTTCTCCTGATTCGAGAGAGAAGACCAGCAATAACAATGATTGCAAGAGGTAGTCCCTGGCATTTTCTGGCAATCGTTTTCCCAGTATCAACCAAGTCAAGAGGGCAACTTTCTTTCCCAAACACCACTCCGTGGAGAAGCTTCCAGCTGTTATCTAAATCCAGGAGATTCATCAAGTGAGGAGTAGAGTTGGGATTCACATAATGAGCTACTTTAGAAAGTCGAGTTGTCACTAAAACGCGACTTGCATTTTCGTCATCCGGAAAGCAGAATTTGACATCATCCCAAGCCAGGGTATTCCATATATCATCCAATACAATAAGATATCTCTTACCCTTTAAACTTCTATACAGGTCATGAGCTAGTTCCTCATTATTCTTCCTGTATATTTCATCAGTGACATGAGTAGTAGAGCGCAGAAGCACTAGCAGCACATCTCTTAGTCGAAAAACTTGAGAAACTGTTGCCCAGGCACGAACATGAAAGTTGTAAACAGTAGAAAGGTCATCAAAAACTCTTCTTGCAAGAGTTGTTTTACCGATGCCTCCCATCCCCACAATAGCAACTATTTCTAATCGAGATGGTACAGTTATGAGTCTATCAAAAATTGATTGACAATCATCATCAAGGCCTACCACCTCATTTCTCTGATTTGGGTTAGGTGAAAATGCACCTCCGAGTTGCTCGTTTTCACTCGTGAGACGATCAACATAGATATTTCCAAGTTCTCTCCCAATGGAATCAATACTTACAAGTGTCTGCTGTAAACACTGATGTAAGCCATACTTCTTGTCAAAAATATGCTGCACCTCTGACTTAAAACTGAGCCTCTCTGCAAATGATCTGGGATCAGAGTTCAAGAAACAGATGACATAGTTCATTACCTTTGACTCAATAGAAGTATTGAACATGAAGTCTTCGATCATGTCTTGTGTTCTATAGGCCACATCAATGATACGTCCTTCCAGACATTCCAACTTTTTTGGGTCATTGCAGACAGTTGCAGCATCCTTTAGACAGTTCTGCAAGAATTCATTTAAAAACTTGCCAAGAAATATTATTTTGCCCGGTGGTCTTTCAAAGAATTCCCTAGATATCACTTGTTTCAGTTTTATGGATCTAAATGCAGGCTTACTTATAGAACATGACGTTATACTATCACAAACAAGTAGCTTAGGCTCTGAAGATTCATACTCTCCTATTTGATTCCATCCTAAAGGACTTCCAAGTTTTCTCCTGAATCTATTGATAAGCTTTTTTATTCGCCCATCATGTGCATACAGCAAAGCACAATCTCGAGGATGTTCAAAACGCAAGTCCAATGTCCGTGGTAAACGTCTACGAAATCCTTCTGCATAGTTCGTGATCTGTTCTGTTGTCCCTGCAACGCTTTTATTAAGCTGGAATTGCAAATGATCAATTTCAAAAGCAAGACAAGTGAAGCACGCTAGACGCTCTATCGTTTCGATGAGACAAGTAACAGCAGCATGAGCCATCCTTAATCTCCGGAAATCACTTATTTAGAATGCTGATCAAGGGGAAGGAGAAAAGAAAGTGATTAAAACAAGGAAAAGAGATCTGTGTCTTCTTTTTCTCACTGATTAATAAAAGTAACAGTTTGCACAATTGATGTTGAGTTCATAATCAAGAAATTCTATTCACAAACAAAACAAAAGCAATAAAACATATAATCAAGAAGATAATGTTGAGAAAGAAGTTAGTTACCTGGCTACGGTGCAAACAACCTCAGTGAAAGCAGATCAATTTGGAGAGTAAGCTTGAATAATTGCAATGAGCTGCCATGGATAATTGTGATAAAGCTATTTTATATGTTCATTGATTATTGTCTTGGGGTGCAACTTTTCTCTTCTACAGATCAATAAAATATCCACCAAAAGTTGCAGGTCACTGTTGCAGCTTCACTTGAAGGAGAAGGCTTCATCACTTAATCCAGCCTTTGACCGTTGCTTTGTGATGGGAACCAGTAAAACCACTTGCTATTAAAAAAAAAAAAAACCACTTGCCGAAATTTATTTGAGGGCTAATTACACTTTGTCCCCTGAACTTGGACACTTATAACACTTTGCCTCCTAAACTCCAAATATATACACTTTACCATTCGTAGTCAACATTTTGACTACGAATTAAGATGAAATTATATTTTCTATGACCAAAATATTCCTAACTAATTCTTAAACACACATAATAATTGTAATATAATAAACACCTATTTCTTTAATAGTTACTAAATGCGTTTAAACACAATTACACTATGCATTTCAATATTTTATCACTACAATGAATTAGATAATCCACAAAGAAGTAGCCTAAACAACTCAATGTGTTTATCTCAATGCCAGTAGCAATACTTATTTTAAATGAAATAAAATTATTTCAATATATTTAACTCAATGCATTCGAGATGAAAACTATTTGCTTATATTTTCTTATTATAGCACTTTTTAATGTGTCTTACATGAAATAAAAATATAATTAAAAATAAAAATATATTGAAAATGTACTTAGAGAATCTTCGGTTTTTCTTTTTTAAAAATGTAGTATTCAAACAAAATACAAAACAATGTATGAATGTAGTCTAAAAATATGAAATAGCATCTTGTTGACTCGTGAAAATCTTGCAAAAGCTGCAAGATAAACGAAAATTATCAAAATCAATCTATTTACAATTTAAAGGAAGAAAGATAAACGATGGAAAACTTGTACAGATGTTTTAGGAATTATTAAATTCTTTTTTTCCACAATACAAATTTTCAATTCTTTAGCATTATACTATTTTTTAATTTTTTAATTTTTTAAATCTTGTGACTTTGTGATTTTTTTAATAAGATGTTTCATATTTCGATTAAAAGTATAGTATTATTCTACAACTATTATGCAAATTTTGGATAGAAAATTTATCATCAACGTTTGACTAGTCGATGAAGCAAGTAAGATATATATATATTTAAAGTTTGGGGAGCAAAGTGTTATTAAGGTCAAATTTAAGGGGGGCAAACTATAATTAACTTTATTTAATTATTATTTTAGCTTTCAAACTTCAAGGGCGAATTTCTCCGAATATTGTCTGAAAATTGGTGTCCTTGGAGGATGGGTTCGGAATTAGGGGTCGCCACATCATCAACGTGCGGCTTCTAATAAAAATACTTTTAATTTTCATTTATTTTGGGGTTGCTTTAGTTTTTTTTTTTTTTTTTTTGCAAAAGCGGCAACTTTTTTTTTTTTAATTTTACAAAAGCTTCGCCGCTCATTTCAAGAATTTATCTTTTTTCCATTCATGAGCGGCGAAGGAACTTATCTTCTTTCCAAAGTTTTTTATCTTTTTTTTTCCGCATCGCCACTCATCTCATGAGCAGCGATACATTTCTTTTATTTTTTTAATAAAACATAACCGCGACGAAAGTTATTTTTTTCAGAAAACCTTGCTTAATTAGGGTTTAGAGTTTAACATTTTACATGAAACCCTAATTTTCAAGCCCTCACAGTGAAACCTTTTAACCCTAATTTTAAAATCAAATTTCCTAAATCGTATTACTAAAATTCTATTATAAACCAGAATTATCAAAATTTAATATATAATATTAGAATTATGTTAATTTTATAAATTTAGATGATAATCAAATGTGCTCTTAAATTACTGATAAAATTTGACTAAGTCATATTTTTGAAATTTTTTAATGTTAATGTTAATTTAAATAATAATAAATAATATAGCATTGAACAATATTTATAGAATGTAATAATGATAATAAATTAGGCTTAATCAAGATTTAGCGTTTTTCATTTTACCTAACATGAAACCATAATTTCCAAGCCGTCACAGTGTAACCCTTAATATAAACAATGTAACCCTTAAAAAAACTGAAAAAAAAATTGCGTCAAGAAAATAATTTTTTTTAATAAAAAAATAATAATAGGCTTCAGCGCTTTTTTTATTAAAAAAATAATTAGAGCTGTAATTACAACCGTTCGTTAGATGGTTAGGTGGAATGGATGGTAGGGAAACTACCGCCCCGCAATTGAAATTTGCGATTTTACTTTAAAAAATACACTGTTCCACTTTTAAAAAAATTGCTTTTTCACTAATAAAAAATTTTTTGTTTGGCCGCAATCTACGTTAAAAGAAAAATTGACGCCGCAGCGTCAGGAAAATAAAGAAAAATTGACGCCGCAAATTTCATTTACCGGGTCAAGCTACTGACTCATGCTCTCGGTGCAAGCACACACTACTCTAGTTGCTAAATTCTAAGGATGAAAATATGAACATTGAAGAAAACAAAGTGCGCTAATTATTAGATTGTAACAAAAGTTCCTACACTATCTTACAAGCAAATCTAAAACAAAAATTCTAGCGTAAGGCTTTGCATACCTCCCGGAATTCACTTTGTTTTGTTTGAAATGATTTTAAATAAAATAATTTACTTTATAAATTTTAATTAATTTTTTATTTTTCATACATTAAATCACAAAAATTACTATAAAAATTATTTCAAATAAATCATTCAAATAAACTCCTGTCCAGTAATTACTGTATCCATGTTCCCAAGAAAGTGATTCAAGTAGCCTTGCATTGCTACTTTTGATCTGTCAGACATTGAATTCTGCCGTTCTAGGGCGGGCCGAATAATTGGTAGGGCAGCACTTGACGACGGAACATCTCTGAACAAAAGGCATTAGGAAAAAAAAAAAAAATTGAACAAAAAGTACACATGCTTCGCACTCATCTGATGAGCGGCAAAACATTGGAAAAAAAAGAAAGAAAAAAATTGGCTAAAATAAAGGCAGCCAAAATAAATACAAATTAATAGTAGTTTTATTGATAGCCGCGTTTGGTAATTGCGGCAACCCTTAAATCGGAACAACGCCTCAAATCACACCACTTTTCGGATAATTTTTTATTTTAGCAATATTCTTAGAAATTCTTCAACTTCAAGGCTAGCTTTGAATAGTTATAAGCTGTTGGTGGTCATTTAGTAACATCATCAGTCCATTTGTATTATATTTTGGACCCATGAATAGCATAAGCCCAATGAGTTTAGCCGTTGGATTCTTTATTTAATACAATTGGATTGGGGGTTTTCGACTAATTACAGAAAAGGGATAATTGCAGAAACCTCCCCTGACTTTTATAGTAATAGCATTGACCTCCCCTATTAATTTTGAAATAGCACTGACCTCCCCTAAAAAAAGTTGGAGGCAATTTAATAGGCAAAAGTGGGTCAATTTACTAAAGTACCCCCAACATGATTTAATTTTACCAAATGAATGTGATGAGTACTTTCATCAAACCCAACAAAACGTTTGTTAATAAAAATTACACTAAATTAGTTTAACTAATTTACTAAATAACGAAATAACTAAATAACTAATAATCTAATTAATTACTTAATTGGATACACTAATAAACTAATAAACTGCTTAACTAATTAACTAACTAATTATCTAATTAACTAATTTCTATTTATGTAATTATCTAATTAACTAATCAAACTAATAGTAAATCTAATTAACTAATTAACTAATTATCTAATTAATTAATTAACTAATTAACTAATTTCTGTTTATCTAATTAACTAATTAACTAAAGCTGTTGTCTGTCCGAAACTAACAAACTATTTGCATGTTAAACTAATTAACTAACTAATTATCTAATTAATTAATTAACTAATTAATTAACTAAATATCTAATTAATTAATTAACTAATTAAATAACTAAATATCTAATTAACTAATTAACTAATTAACTAATTTTTTTAATCTAATTAACTAATTAGTTAATGCGCTAATTGGTTAATTAGCTCCACAGGCCAACGAAATTGGTTAAATAGCGCATTAAATATAAAACTATTTCTGCACAATTAAATTAATTAACTAATTAACTAATTAACTAATTTCTATTTATCTAATTAACTAATTATCTAATTAATTAATTAACTAATCAAACTATTTCTGCATAGTTAAACTAATTAACTAATTAACTATTAACTAATTTCTGTTTATCTAATTAACTAATTAACTAATTATCTAATTAACTAATTATCTAATTAACTAATTAACTAAAGCTGTTGTCTGTCCGAAACTAACAAACTATTTGCATGTTAAACTAATTAACTAACTAATTATCTAATTAATTAATTAACTAATTAACTAACTAATTATCTAATTAATTAATTAACTAATTTTTTTAATCTAATTAACTAATTAACTAATTAGTTAATGCGCTAATTGGTTAATTAGCTCCACAGGCCAACGAAATTGGTTAAATAGCGCATTAAATATAAAACTATTTCTGCACAATTAAATTAATTAACTAATTAACTATTAACTAATTAACTAATTAACTAATTAACTAATTTCTATTTATCTAATTAACTAATTAACTAATTATCTAATTAACTAATTAACTAATCAAACTATTTCTGCATAGTTAAACTAATTAACTAATTAACTATTAACTAATTATCTAATTAACTATTAACTAATTTCTGTTTATCTAATTAACTAATTAACTAATTATCTAATTAACTAATTAACTAAAGCTGTTGTCTGTCCGAAACTAACAAACTATTTGCATGTTAAACTAATAAACTAATTAACTGCTTAACTAATTATGAGCAATTTTTTTTTTAACTTTCACATATTTAATTTATGTTAAATACAAACCATACTAGTTTTCCTTTGGGCGCTATTTAACCAATTTTTCCCATAAAGAGTTGGTATGTTTTCCATAAAGAGTTGGTATAAAACATACTACAAAACCTGCCAGTTTCCCATAAAGAGCTGGTATGTTATGCGTTATTTAACCAATTTTTCATATTAAAACAAATTTATGAAAATTAAAATAACGTATTCGAAAGTTGCATTTTTATTTGGAAGAACGCATTCCTTCGATGCGTTTTTCACCCTTTGGGAAGAGATTTAAAAATCGCCACCCTTTAGAAAGTTAGTTTAAAAACTCTCTCTTTTTGGGAATTTACTCCTTATTAATACAGCCACTATATTTATTTTCTTGTATTAATTTTTGTTATGGTTTATGATTTTCTTATATTTTATCAAAAAAGTTAATAACTATCGTAGTTACAATTATGGAGATGTTAATTTGTCGTATGTGTAATTCTTTTGTTTTATAAGAATTATTATATCAGGGGTAAATTTGAAATTTAATTGCATTTAATTCCGAAACACTCATTAAACCAAGCTAGATATTGGAATGAAAAATATGTTGCATTTATACCCCCTGAACTTGCTTGATCCTTAATGCCTATGCCCCTCCCTTATTAATACTAATTGTCAAGCAAGATGAGGGCAAAATTGGAAGAAATTTCTTATCTCACTTCTACAAATAATTTTTTAATGGGACATCAAGCCTCAGGGGAGGTTTCTGCAACGAATTGTTCCTGTTCAGGGGTGCTGAATGCAATTTCTAAACCTAGAGGGGAGGTCAGTGCAAGTGTCAGAAAAGTCAGGGGAGGTTTCTGCAATTATCCCTACAGAAAATTGAAGCATTTGTCTTTTTTGCCGATCGAAAGATAAGAACCAAAGGACAAGTCTTCCTCCTGACAATCTATGAATTTCTTCAACCTGCTCATTGTACTTGCATGCATCAGGACCACAAAAATCCTTTTGCACCAAAAAAAAAAAAAAGAATTACCATTTGATCGATTTTAGATTGGATTTTAGGTTCTTCTCACCATTTGATCTTTTACAGAAGAGTCATCATTCCGTTAGGCAAGATTTGATGGTTATTTTTTACCAAATATTTAACAATGGAAGTCTTGTTTGGATTGTTATTTTTGAAGTATTTGTGAAAGTATACTATGTAATGATTTTGATGTACATAAAATAAAAAAGTAATTAAAAAGTATGGCTTCTATTTGGATTAGCCTATTTTTTCACAAATTGATTTTGTTTATAAAGTCTATAGTAATAAATTCCAAAAGACACACATCTCAAATACTATACTTATCCAAAAAAAAAAAAAAAAATCCTACCATCTTTTGTTTTTCCACCGGCCACCGCTATCCACCATACATCACCACCCACCACTGTCATCAACCCTCCTCCCTCCTCTACTGCTACTGTATATATATTGTACAAAAAATGATGAACATGCTTATAGTATTAGTAAGTAATTTCGTTGTATTTTTTTGCTTTATGTTTAATTCCGGTTTCGTGGAAGAAATAGTTCTGCTCCAAGTTAGCTTTCTTTGGTGTGCCTCTTAGGTGTTTGATGTTTTGTGTGAAAAAAATGTTGAACATGTTAATTAATTTGGTTAATATGTTCATTTTGTTCTCTGATGTTGCTTTGAACTCTTAGTGAAGTTTGTGCTCATTAGAGTTTGGATTAATGCATCTTTTTCATGAGTTTTTTAGCCTTTTGAGATGTTTGGGTGTACCTAAGACATTACGAATGTTTTTAGCAGATGTCTGTTGGTGTCTTGTTTTGTAGTTAGCAGATGTTTGAGTCGCTTTTGAAGTTCATGTCTATGTGGACTTTCTAGTTAATATTGTAATGAATGTTCAAATTTATACCTTACACTTTGAATATGAAGGGAAGAAGGAAAGTGAGTGGGTAAGAGTTCATTTGATGGATGAGCTTTTTCATTGAGGCTTGCAATGCTCGAGTGTTACTAAGGGACAAAGAAAGATGTTTGTATACATCAACACAAATGCTCGAGTGTTACTAAGGGAGAAACCACGACGTGACTTCCTATTGTATTGCCTTGCTGCCTATAGAAGAAAAGCATCCAAGAATTGATAAACTTTTTGTAAATTATATACAAGATTTATGGGCATAATTCAAAATCATTCATGAATAAGTTTCTAACATTCCTCAACAAAAAAAAAAAAGAAAATTAATAGTAATTTCTCTTCATATCTGGTTTTTAAGTCTTTTTCCTTTTTTCCAGTATTTAAAAATGCCAACGAAACTAACAAAAAAGGCATATATTCTAAAAAGGCTCATTGTTAAGGTGGTGGGGCAGCCTAAAAGCGCGTTGCGTAGCTTCAAGGCTGCAAAAAGTTGACCAAACAAATGGTGATAGAAAGACCCGTGCGCACCTCGTGAGCTCCCGGTTCGTTTAAGGGTTAAAAACAAAAAAACCCTTGTAGTATATATAATATACAGAAAAATTTTCCGTGATTTCAAAACATACAAAACGACATCTTATGTTTTGAACTAAATTGTAAACTAACAAAATTCGTTAAATTTAACGAAAATGACGGTCTCAGCCGTTAAACTTACCGGATTCTATTAAATTTACTGTTAAATTTACAAGATTCTGTTAGATTTTCCGTTAAATTTACCGGATTTCGTTAAATTTAACAGAATTCTGTTAGTTTACAATTTAGTTCAAAATATAAAATATCGTTTTATATGTTTTGAAATCACGGGAAACTTTTCTATGTATTAATATAATATAGGGGATTTTTTTGTTTTTAACCCTTCGTTTAATTAAATACACTGACACAAGTCTGAGTCATCTGTCTGGATTCATTTGTACATTCATTCAACCTCTAGTTTTACTACTATTCTTTTTAGTAATTATATAGATTTATTTTCGTCTTGATTGTTTAAAATTTTATTTTATTTAAATATTGAGAATCTTCTTATACAGTGAGTGAAATCTTTTCATTCAATGGGCAAACTAAATTAGTTATATTTTTTTTTTGGGTTGCAAAGATGTTTAGAGTATTCAAGCATATTTGAGTTTTTTCAGCTCGGGCTCTTTTAAACTCGACTTATTTATGTCATACTATTAAGCTCGAACTCAAATTTGAACTTGAGATAATTTTAATAAGTTAAACTCGAACACAATTTTTGACTCGTTACAATAAGTTTAACTTGATAACTTGATGAATCGAACTAAAAAACTAAAACTCAATTAAACTCGGCTTATTGAATGAGTCTTAAATTGTACCTTTAATAGAATACAAGCTAGTCTAAGAGCAGTACCTTTAATACCCTTTAAACTAGTCTTAGAGTACCATTAATATTATATAAATTAGTGTAAGAATGCGTGCCTTGAACGTTGTATGTTTCGTTTTTCGAGACTTTTTTTTTTCTATTGTAACATGGTTTTTATTTGTATTTTTCTTAAAAAAAAACTACTAGGCTGAGTGAAAAATTAATCTATCTCAACATACATTTGTTTAGTTTTATGTTTTAGCCTAGGTAAAGGGCACTTTTTTCTTATGTTTGCTTCTAATTTTTTTTTTTTTTTAGTCTACGTTTGATACTTCATTTTTGTATTACTCAAAGGATTATGCAAGAGGCAAATTGTACCTCTCTTGAATCACTACCTTAATACAAATTACTCATATTACTGGGAGTTCAAATTACAAGACTTAGGTAAATACTCAAACTGGATTTGTTTTGCAGTTCATGATCTCATCTTTTTGCAGTCACAGTTGCAACTCTGTTCATCTTGTTTAGGCTTTGTTCATAGGGGTGCAGTGGAAGAGTGTTTTTGGTTGATTTCATTACAAATCGGAAGAAATTTTTGTTTACTCTATTACATGATTTCTTCTTTTACCTCTTCTACTCTAAACCTCGCGTTTAGTAGTTCGTACTAGAGGAATATATTTCACTCTTTGCCTTGGAAAAATTCAAAGCTCAAATAACTTTTTTCCCAGACGAATAACACAACTAGAGTGAAAACCAGAATTTCGGAGCTTTGAAGCCAATTATTCACCAACGCAATGAATGAACTGAAATCATCTAACAGCCAATCAAGCATATCCTTTGATCTACTGGTCCCTGAAGAAGAACTCAAGTAACATGTAATCTACAAAAAAAAAAAAAAAATTTGAAAAAAGACAACCACAGCTCAAATCACATGGTTTATCTGACCAGAAAATCATACTCTAGCATAAACATACATCTGAATATAAAAAGGCAGAGATGATAAGGAAAGGTTTTACCATTGCAGTATATATGCAGAGCAACCTGAGATCTAAAAGAACAAGTTTGGGAAAGGGAGGGACCCCAAGAAATCACCGGCATGGGAGGCCTGGGAAAGGATATCATCTCCAAACCTTCAAAATTTCTTTAACGCTTTTTTTTTTCCCCAAGAAAACGGTTTTTTCAAGCATATCCTTTCCAAGACCCCCACGCCAGCAATTTCTTGCAGAGATCCGTCTGCCTTTCCCTCTTCGTCCTATCTTTCGACCATTGAACATATGTGAAGGGCATGAAAGGAACTGGAGAAACATCAGGCAGAGATCATTGGGCTCGGGGGGGTTTGGTAACAGCCAATCTGTGCTATGAGTATTGCCTCCAAGGTTTAATAGATAGCCGTAGCAGTTACCAATCCACCGACCCCCAAAAGCTATTCCTCCATTTCCATCCTATCCAGTTCTTTCCAGATCTACAGTGGTACACTTGGCTTTTTAGTACTGATTCTGATTGTAAGAGAGAAATGGTGGCTGACGTTTGATTGGCGCGGTCCTGGAGTAGGGTGGTCCAAAACCTACTAGGAAGTCTGGTACCAAATAAAAGAACAAAGAAGTCTAAAATAGCCCACTGAGAAGAAATTTTTAAAAAAAATAAAATAAAATAAAGAAGTATAATAATCGTATTGACATCAGACGACTATTGTAGCTAGATGGATCACGGGTATAGTTTTGGATCTCAACAATCTTGAACTGCTTATGTTAGACGTTTCTAGTGGGATGAAAAGAACGCTCCTAAATAAATAAGGCCTCTCCTTACAATTCAACAACAGTGAGATGTACTATATTACACTTTCTTTTGTCCTGTTTCTTCATTAAATCCTTTGAGCCATGCAGCAGGATCATTGTTCTTTGAAGTTTTTAGGGAACCTTCTATGCTGATTTTTCACTACATCATAAAATGTTACCATTGGAATTTCCTTTTTCAATTTACAGAGTCTATGCTAAGTGTACTCGTGCCAATCATCTAAAAACCTACAACCTTTTTCCCTGGAGAAAAGGAAAGCAAAATCTTAAATCTGTCATGATGAATTTAGAAATTTAACAGCAGGAAAGATGATGATAAATTTTCATGATGGTCACTGAGGCAACATAAGAAAGATTTGTTTGCAACAGAGGTGGTTAATGATATTAAGAACATATGGAAAACAGCATTCCTGAGTTCTTATTAACAACTATCATGCAACATCGTGCTAATCAGTCTCCCAAGAGAACCATGTGAAGAACCTCCGAGTTTAATGCTTGCTTTACTCTTATCACTCATTTCTTTAACATTCTTCCTTACTTCACTATCACTCTCCATCACCTTCCTTATTCCTCTTTCGATCTCTGCAGCTGCAACCAGTGGCTGATTTTGATTTCTTGATGAGTAATCCAATGTGATTCCCACGGATAGTTTTAAATCTATCACCAACTGAAATGCATTTAACTGTTGTTCTCCCTCTAAAGGCCATGTAGCAAGGGGCACCCCAAACCAAATGCTCTCTAGTGTCGAATTCCAGCCACAGTGTGTTACAAATCCTCCCACTGCACCATGTGACAATACAGCTAATTGTGGAACCCAACCGACAATTTTTCCAACATTTGCCGTTCGATCCAGAAATCCTTCAGGCAAGACATCTTCATAATTCTCATACTCACTTGGGAAATCAACAATGGTATTCTTAGGCGGCGGACTACGCAGGCACCATAAGAATCTGTAACCACTGCGTTCGAGCCCATTAGCTAGCTCTTTCACTTGGTCCACTGGAAGGCTTCCCAGGCTGCCAAAGCTGATGTAAACTACTGATTTTGGAGGCTGCTCATCCAACCATTTCATGATTCCTGATTGTACATCACGAGAAACATATTGTACTTGGTTCAGAATTGGTCCTACTGGGTAGATTTGTGGCGAGGATTCTAATAGATTAAGAGAATTAAGGGCATATGGTTCTAGTTCAGTGAATGTGTTGATCAAGATTCCCCTGGCCTTTCTGTATCCACGAGCACATGGTAGGAATCGCCGCGACCAGAGCTGTTTCTCCACTAGAGCCATAGGCAAGACTGATGGTGGAATTGGATTGGCATAACCCGGGAAAGACAGAGCAGTTTCTGACTTCGAAAACTCAGAAACATCCTGGTTGTTGTCATCTTCAAGGGTCTGAAAATGGAGCATGATGCGTAGAAACGCTGCACCCGATGTGAAGAATACATAGCTAGGAATCCCGAATTCATCAGCTACATCGATCATGCTGGTGGAGAACATGTCGACAACTACTCCACTAAGTCTTGAACTGCTTGATTGATCAGTTTGGCGCTGTTGGATGAAGTCCTTGACATGAGGTTTCTGGCTATCGAGTTGCTTCTGAATGAAGTACCCTCGAGTGAGGGAACTCCATTCAGGGGTGGGATTTGTTGGAGGAAGCTGATAGAATTGAAGGGCTTCTGTGGTGCAGGAATCAACTAAAGAATTGATCAATTTATTGGTGACAGGATCAAGGGAATCAGGGAGCCTGGAGATTAGGACTCTGATGGAAAATCTCTCGTCTCGGCTGATTAGCAGCTTTGCTAGCTCCACCAGCTGAGCCAAATGGCCCATCAGTGGCCAAGGGATGAAAATCAATTCTGCTTTCTCCATATCAGCTGATGGAAACAAGAATAGCTGCTGTTCTGTTTTTGGTTTTCTGAGGTGTTAGAAGGTTGGATCTGATCTGTTTCTTCATACAATCCACATATTTTATAACCAATCTTGGCCCTTGGGGCCTGGCCATAGTTGAGAGGCAAATCAATTGATCCAAGATGCAATTTTAGAATATTAAATGGTTCACATGGCAACACTTAATATTATTTTAGATACAAAATCTTCTGTACCGATTGAATAAATTGCGAAATTTTATGAGCTTTTCTCTTGCAGTAGAATTGTGCTGCTTAATTTGTTTTAACATTCCAAGTAAAGACTGTAAAGTTTGCATTATTGCCAAGGGAGTCCCACACCACGCTAAACCGCTAACAGCAATGGTAGTAGTCGTACGACTCTGGCATTTCTTTTGCTCTTTTGTTCTTTTCCAAGAATAGCTTTTCTAATTTAATTGGCATTGACGATTCTGCCATAAATTGTACATGGCTTGTTTCAGAAAGCTGAAAAATGTGGTCAGGGTTATCCTGCCATGGCCCACCTTCTTTATTTTCTTGTCGAAGTAATGTACGAAAGGCAGCAGACAAGTAATCAATTGTGATGACCAATTTTTCTATGTACGTATTTTATTTTTGAAAAAAAAGAAAAAATTTTGTAACAAGGAGGAATAAAATTTAAGAAATAGACAGTGAAGAAAGAAAATTAGAAGCCGAATCTTCAAATTTTGATGTTTTTGTAATATTATAAGACGTTCGGACCGTTCGATTTGTCAAGTGTACTCAATTCAATTTACTCAATATAACATATACATTACGGTAGATAGGGTGACATCATACTATTGAGGTGGGTGACGTGGTTCGAGTTGAGATCCAAACAGTTCCAACACGACATTGTTTAAAAGAAGATGACTATCCTTTTTGCCCTCAATGTACTGCTCTAAAGATTGTCTAAAGAAGCTGTACCACATAGAATGGAAGACTTTCTTGTTCAATTAAATTTCTTTTTCAATGTTTTTCCGTAGCTTGTTTGACCAGTCTCAACTAGACAACGTCGTAGTAAGCCTCTTTTATTCCATTTCAGTGGATTACTAGCATTTGTCATCATATACGCTTGCAAGGAAGGAGAAACTGAGAGTAAGTGATAACCTTGTCCCAGACAAAGAAGAAACGGAGTTATACTTTATAGACACAAATTCAATAGTTCAAACCCTAAAATATTCCTTTAGATGCTTGGATAAGTTGTGAAGGATTTTCTAACTATGAATGAAAGAAGTGATGAAACATCTAAGCGGAATATAAGGCCACTGTACCATTATTTGAACGAAGATCGAATGACAACAGGAGATAGCTACTGGAAAGGCCAGTCGTACAAGTATCTTCTGCATATTTGTTGGAGTTTGAGCAAATTATCCGAATGATCACTAAATTTTTTGAATAGTCGATTTTTTATCACTCAACTATTAATAGTATATTTTTACCCATTGAATGGATCAAAAATGTAAATTTTAATCCATTCCGTCTGATTTCACCGTTCACTTTGTCAAATCTAACTATTAATAATATGTCTCGTAAATCGTGTGAATCCTTAAATCTGATAGAGTTAATGGTGGAATTAGACAGAATGACCCAAAATATACACGTTTAATAATTTATTAGGTAAAAACATACTATTAATAATTGAGTGGTCAAATCTTAACTATTCAGAAAGTGCGATGACAATCCAGATAATTTGCTCTTTTTGCTGTGAACAAGATCCGAGAAACGTGGTCTTATAAACATTTTGTTTCTTGAAAAAAAAGTTCAGAAATGGAGGTGGCTGAGCAACGGTTACATGCCCGTTGTCATCAAAATAATTGTCAATGAAGTATTGGAAGCATATATTAATAGATCATTCAAGTGATGTTCCTAACTTCCTCGGATGTTTCCGGCCTTTAATACCCGCACTTGAGAACAAACTATAACTATTAAACAAGTGAAATTTTTTGAGCTTAATTTTTTGTTTCCTTTTCGTGAAATTGTAACAAAATTGAGTTTAGATGGCAAACTCAGTAATGAAATGGACTAGGATAGAGATATCAAAGGTGGTAAAAAATAAATAGTAAACGTATTTCATAGGTAGGCCTGTCAACGGGCCGGGTCCGGGCCGGAATTCATTATTCCGGACCCGGACCCGGCATACCAAAATGGACCCGAATTCGACCCGTTTACCCGACGGGTCTTCTACTCTATGTTCCGGATTCGGATTCGACGGGTCTCGGATCCGGGTCGGGTCTATCCGAAAAAAATATCAAATTTTACAATTTCTAGTAAAAATGAGAAAAAATATATTTATACACTAATTTCTAACTAATACAAAAAAGAAATCAAATTGACTTTACTCAAATACATCACCCTAATCAAATTATATTGATAAATATACATATTTTAAATTATTAATCCATTTATATCCGGATCCGGGTCTAATACGGGTCGGAATACTATATTCCGTATCCGACCCATTTTTTGTTTGACAAAACGGATCCGAATCCGGGTCCGGATAACGGAATTAAATCCCTACCCATACCCGCAATAATTTCACGGATCCGGGCCGGATCCGGGTCTAGACCCGGACCGTTGACAGCCCTATTCATAGGGGAAACTTCCACAATTTTAAAAATCTTGAGAAGGGCTTCTCTACTTGGCCTAGGTTCAGAAACGGGGCCACTCCGGTTGAGTTACATCCAATTTTTGTTCGGTTGATGTAATTTTTATAATATTTAGTATAAATTTATACAATTTAATGTAAACGTAAAAATAATATTATTTAGTTGTATGAACCGACAAAATTCACGAATATACCAAAATTATTCCGAGTTTACACAAAACAATACGTAAGCCGAATTGAACAAGACAAAAGACTGACCCAAGAGACCTGGATCTCCTCACAAGCTATATATTCCTGAATTAAGAGTGCTAGAAAAGCAAAAATGCTGGTTAAGACTTGAGAATCAACGAACGAGCAATACAATGCCTAAACAACGAAAGCAAAATACGAATGGGTTTTCTTCCATTTTAACTTTAGTTGTAACAATTACTGTCATATGGGAAGACTGATCAGAAACAGATGTTTGTGGTAATGTGAATGATCATCTTCAGTGCTAATTGCTGGTAAACTAAACAGATAGCTGAAAGGTACTGTGGAACTGATAAATGTTGAGATTCTGGACGCCATTGCAGAGATAATAATGTCTACTGGATTCAAGTTTTCATGAAAAATTCAGAACCTTCTTCATGTTTAGTTAATCAGTTAGTTTTCCACCGTTTCATTAGGCGTCAGATTGTCAAGTCCAAGATGAACAACGTTCAAGCTGCTGCGCATTCATTGTGACAGAAAGAATTATAAATTGAAACTATTGTGTTTTCATTTTCCAATCTCCAGAGTCTAGGCTGAGGTGGTTTTGATATAACTGAAATATAAAATTTAAAATTTGAAATCTAAATCCATTAAATTACTGAATTATTAAGTACTAAATCTGATATATATTTGAGTATATATCACATTAAATAGTAAATAAATAGTTTGTCACTTTTTTTTAGAATAAATTTTATCTAAAAAATTCAGTGTCACTTAATTAATTCAAACGTTCTATTTTTTGTTATCAATCGCTTCTAAACATGTTCAAGTATAAATCCATTAAGTTTTAGTACCATCGTTTGAAAGAAAATATGCGAAAATCTTAGATCTCAAGATGAATTGATAAATTTAACGGTAGGAAAGATGCTGATACATTGATGATGGTGCAAAGGCTACATAGGATAGATTTCAGTTTGTTATTTCCAACTGAGATAGCTAATGATACTAAGAACATGTTAAAACAGCGTACCTCAATTTCAACCAGCAATTAATCAACTAGCATGCAACATCTTACTGATCAGGCTTCCAAGAAATTCATGTGACGAACCTCCTTGTTTCATGCTTCTCCTACTCTTATCACTGAATTCTTTAACTTTCTTCCTCACATCACTATCACTTTCCATCACCTTCCTTATTCCTGTTGCTATCTGCTCAGCTGTAACCAAAGCCTGATTTTTGTCCATTGATGAATAATCCAATGTTATTTCCACAGACAAGTCCAGTTCCACCGCCAATTGAAATGCATTCAACTGTTGTTCTGACTCTAAAGGCCATGTTGCCAGGGGCACCCCACACCAGATGCTCTCCAATGTTGAATTCCAGCCACAGTGTGATATAAATCCTCCCACTGCAGCATGTGACAGTACAGCTAACTGTGGAACCCAACCGACAACTTTTCCAACGTTTGCTGTTCGATCCAGAAATCCGTCAGGCAAGACATCTCTGTAATTCTCATACTCACTTGGGAAATCAACAATGGTGTTCTTAGGAGGGGGACGACGCAGGCACCATAAGAATCTGGATCCACTGCGTTCAAGCCCATTTGCTAGTTCTTTCACTTGGTCGATCTGTAGGCTTCCCAGGCTGCCAAAGCTGATGTAAATTACTGAGCCTGGAGGCTGGTCATCCAACCATTCCATGATTCCTGATTGTACATCATGGGATACGTATTGTACCTGGTTCAGAATTGGTCCTACTGGGTAGATTTGTGGCGAGGAGTCCGATGGATTGAAAGAATCGACCGCATATGGTTCTAGCTCAGTGAATGTGTTGACCAGGATGCCCTTGGCCTTTCTGTATCCGCGAGCACATGGTAGGAATCTATGTATCCAGAGAGGTTTGTCCACTAAGACGACAGGCAAGACTGATGGTGGAATAGGATTGGCAAAACTTGGGAATGACAGGGCAGATTTTGAATCTGTGAACTCCGAGACATCCTGGTCGTGGTCATCTTGAAGGCTTTGAAAATGGAGCATGAGGCCAAGAAATGCTGCACCTGACGTGAAGAAAACATAGCTAGGAATCCCAAATTCATCAGCTACATCAATAATGCTGGTAGAAAACATGTCGACAACTACTCCAACAAGTTTTGAACTGCTTGATTCGTCAGTTTGGCGCTGTTGGATGAATTTCTTGACATGAGGTTTCTGACTATCCAGTTGCTTCTGGATGAAATACCCTCGGCTGAGGGAACTCCATTCAGGGGTGGGATCTGTCGGAGGAAGCTGAAAGAATTGAAGGGCTTCTGTGGTGGAGGAAGCAACAAGAGAGTCTATCAGTTTGCTGGTGACAGGATCAAGGGAAGCAGGGAGCCTGGAGATTAGGACCGTGATGGTAAACCTCTTGTCTCGACTGATTAGCAGCTCGGCAAGCTCCACCAGCTGAGCCAAATGGCCCATCAATGGCCAAGGGATGAAAATCAATTCTGCTTTCTCCATGTCAACTGCTGAAGCGGAACAGCTCTTCTTCTTCTTCTTCTTCTTCTTCTTTTTTTTTTGGTTTTATGGTTCCTTATTCTTGCATACAATCTGTGTTTTATAACCAATCTTGGCTACTGAGATGAACGCTATAAATTGCTGTAGGATTCTTTCAGAAACGTGCACGATTTTGTATTCGCTAGGTAGAATCGTAATCCTCTTGCGAAAAAGGCAGGAGACAGTACAATGGCCAACCTTCTTTAACGTCTTGTCAAATTAGTAAGGAATTAATTCTGGATGCCAATTTTTCTGTTTTTGTTTTTTCCTTCTAAATTGGAAGAGGGTTGTCATTTTGCATGTTATACACAGCTATATTGAGGGTTGAAACAAATATACCACCTAAGATCCCCTATAGCTCTTAAAAATATTAATTAGGTGATCATGAAATTCGTGAAATTCCTTATTTTATATAACTTGATTCTTATACTCTCCTCCTACTTTCTTCCATTCATAAAGTTTGGATATTTCTTTTTCAATTAATGTTTTCTTCACATTTTAGTCTCCTAGTCAACTTTGTACTAGCCCGCCTCAAATTTATCTAATTTTATTTGAATAGAGACATTAATCAAGAGAAATGTTTGACCCTGTCCGCTGATTGGGAGACACTCCCTTATACTTCGTACACTCAAAGTCAATAGTTCAGGCCCTTTTCATCTTTTTGGGTAAGAAACCCCTGCGTATTTCTAGCAGATGTTTTGATTTGTCATGAGACGACAAATTGGCCTTGGTACTCCTCTTTTGACCATTATTCTTTGCTTTCAATTCTGGAATCATAGGGATGAAAACTTCTTGTCCGGGTTGATCAGTTGATTAGCAACTTGGCAAGCTCTTCTAGTTGACCCAACTGGCTGAAAAACCAATGCTGCTTTCTCCATGTCGACTGATGGAACAGAATAGAGCTGCTCTGTTTTGTTTTCTGGGGATTTAAAAGTTGATTGTGTACTTCTTTGAAAGAGCCGTGTTTTGTAACCAAAATCTTGGATATAGACGCAACCCAGGCAATGGATCCTTGACATTTTTTTAGCTACAAAAATTGTATGTACAACTAGTAGAGTTACCTTTTC
Source organism: Coffea humblotiana (assembly GCA_023065735.1). Taxonomy (NCBI): domain Eukaryota; kingdom Viridiplantae; phylum Streptophyta; class Magnoliopsida; order Gentianales; family Rubiaceae; genus Coffea; species Coffea humblotiana. Next base: position 6,659,671 of record CM041218.1, on the reverse strand, counting down.
TTTATCAATTGGCATTTAGGATACTGCTATAAATTGTTTATGCCTTGTTTCAGGGCTGTGAAAATTGATGTTAGCATCTTTGCCGTGTCTTCATATGATGTTAACATCTCTAGTCAAATGCACGACAGACAGCAACAAATTATAATCCAAAAGAAAAAACAAAACAAAACAAGAGAGAGGCAACTCTCAACTAGACAACATTTGTTGTCACCCTCCCTTAATCTCATTTTATTTGACTAACAACACTTGATGATATGCTTGCTAGGAGAATTGCATAACCTTGTCCCCAGATAAAGGAGACAATTATCTATACTTTAAGAATACAAATTCAGTAGTTCAACCAGTATCTACTTCCTCCGTCCAACTTTGATAGTTTTGATTTTTTTCCCCACAGTTTAAGAAAAATTAGTTAATTTTATTAGAATAGTAAATCTAATTTCTTATTTTTCTAGAATACCCTTACATTATCACTAATCACTATACCTTTACACTAATTATAATAATAACAATGAGGGTATATTGCACCGTTCAAAACATATATCAAAACAATTATTGATGGAAAAGTTGACTGTATTAAATAAGATAGGATATATTAAAGAAGTTAAATAAGGGTATTTTAAAGAAGTTAAAAATCAACTTATATATTTTAATTGAAATGTGGACTGTAATTTAGAACGGATAAAAAAAAACACAAAACTATCGAAATGAGACAGAGGGAGTATTTCTTGTAATTAGATGTTTGGATTTGTCAATAAGCTTTTGTATTTAGTCAATTATTCTTTAGTTTCAAACATCTGACTAGAAGATAAGGCAACCATACGATGAGATCAAATCCTCAGCCGGTCCAACAATCCACGTACAATCCATCTTTAGGTGAGATTTCCACCTTATCAACAATAATCCACCTAAGAATAGGTTTATTTCCATTTTATAATTTTTATTAGCTAAAAAAGTACGAGTAAATTTTATATACACTGTTAGTATATACATTGTCACGATCAGATGGATGACATATAAGCAAATTTTAAATTTTAAATATAAATTTTACATATATATTATATATTTAATGATAATAATAAATATATTATCTATATACCGACGGTATATATAAGATTAATAAAAAAAATATGTGGCACGGGACCATCCAACACGAACAGAATATGGCACGGACTTTTTGTCTGCCGACCTTCCACTATCCAAATTGCGTGTGCAAAAAATTGACTCGGCTTTCTCAGTCTACACGGTTTACATTCACAGGCCAAAACCCAAAATAATTACTTTTTCCATTGCTGCGTCCTAAACTTCGTCAACGGAGACCAAAAAAAAAAAAAAAATTTGGACTTGAAACCAGCATATTTTGTTTATCAAAACAACTCGAAGAGTTTTTGTCTTAGAGGTAAAAGCAATCTTTTAACTAATTTTTCAATAAGAATTGAATCATTTTTTAATATTAAACAGAAGTAATTAATATTTCATATTTATTAATTATTAAAGAATTTTTATCTTACATGGATGACATTTTATCAAATTATTTATTATGGGTGAAATATTTATTCATTGTGTATTCATGGAAATATGAATCTCATAATTGCAAAATGCATATTAGTAGGATCTCGTAGTGCTTGTTGCAGCCCAATAGATTTTTTTTTTCTATTAATTTCCTGGTAGTTCCTATAGCAACAATAAAAGCAATATTGACTCTTTAAACCAAACTTTGAATGAATTCTGTCAATTTAAACCTTATTTCTTCTCCCTCCTCTGCCGCTAGGTGGTTTTTCATGAGAAAAAAAAGCTCCCAAGTTTTTATTCTCTAGTTCTCTGAGAGTAACGATTTGGATAGCAGAAGAAAGGCAGACGAAAGCCTCGTACCAAAAAATTATAAAATAGAAAGAATTCTATTCTTAGGTGGATTATTCTTAGCAATGTGAAGGTCTCACTTTAAGAAAAAAATTAACCCTACATACTTAATGGGACTTAATGACATGTGTCGAATCTGTGCAATAATAATTACATATTAAAAAAAATACAAATTTGTATATAGCGGTGAGTAGGGTCGAATCCACACAGATTGGGGGTAATTCATTTCTTTTCAAGTTCGGGACACGGCGGAGTTTTATCGGAATGAAACTAAAAACAATTAAGCAATTCAACCAAAAGTGAACGATTAACTAACACGAATGTAGACAGGAATTAAATAAATAATAGACAAACTCTAGCCAAGGATATAATTACTCAGACACAGTCCATTCATCCGATCATTGATGCAAGGGAGGTTCACTTAATTTTATTAAGAAGTTAGTTATAATCGCCGACAAGCTTTGACCACCAACTTTTCCTTAATTTAGTGATAATCAAGGTACGACCGTTGATTACCCCTAATCAGGAAACACTCCTAGGTACGACCGTAGGAATTAATTCTCTAATTGCATTAAAAACTAGAAAAACCTAACCCTAATCAATAACACGCTACGAGAGTTATTTAAATCAGATTGCACGTTCCCCTAGTGTGTAAAAACGCTAGTTGTCACTGATATTAACCGATTGAACAATTACGGATTTAATTGATTAATTTGGCAAGAGATTAATAAGTCACATTGAACATCGGGCCCTTGACATCCAATTAACAAAATAATCCTATGGAAATTCAAATAGAAAATGTGCAAATATTAACAAATTAAGGAACGCATGAAAACTAATTCAATCTCACATATATTTGGAACTGTGTCATTGTGTTGACTCTTGACTAGATGAAAAGCTTAGCCACATCTCATGAGAAAATCTCCACGCAATTTCATTGATTTCAAAGGCATCGGTATCTTTCTAATTAACGAGAGTGGGAAATTGTTTTCCAGTAGTTCTAATGGAAGAAACGGAAAAAACCATAAAACCAAAGAAAACGAAGGAACGAGACACAGCCCAAAAAGAGCGAAGTCATTCCTACTCTAAACAAAGGACTACCTATCTCCCTAGTTGGTCTCTGCCGACCATAAGGAAAGAAAAGACAAAAAAGTCAAGTACCACTAAATGTCCTTCTTTTTCGGTTCTCTAATGCCAGTCAACTACAAAAGACTACTCATCAGCAGCAGAAAGAAAAGGAATCCTGTTGTAGCACAATGCGGGGCCAGGTTTGCAGATCCGTTGGAAGCTTCCCACGTGTGAAGTATTTTTCTCGAGAAGATCCCTTTTTAGCACTTTTCAATTCCACTTTCTGTAGATAGATCCGTTACCAACAATTAACACCCTATCACTTAAGGATCATCCTGTATCTAATGGTTCATAGAAGCTCTTATTTTTGTACAAAATATAACTACTGAACAGGTGTTGCTAATTCTGAAATTTATCCAATTTTTGCCTGAATTTTAAACGTAGAATATGTATATAGTCATTCAAATGGTCTTAATTAATCCAAGTTATGGAAGAAAATTTTGTTTCAAATTTATAGTAACTTGAACTCGGATGGTAAATTGGGCGTAATTATTATTCTTGTCAAGACTTGGAACTAAAATGAGTTCAGATGGGAAATTGAATAATGAACATTCAAAGACTGACCGGATACACCAGGTCAATGCATGGAAACCAATGAGGAAGAAATTAGTACAGCATAGTCATGAATCGTAGTAATTGAGCAGGAAGAAATTAGTACAACAAAGAAAATTTCAGTCAATGCTTCTTCCCTTTGTATCTGAGTAGTTATAAATCTCAGTTTCATCATGGAGGATGATTTTTGGATCTTATTTCCCAATTGTGGATTTTATCTCCTAATTTTTTTTTTATAAAATCTGGATATATATAAAAAAAAAGGGGTATCCATTTCTGGGCGTCAAATCATTCAATTATGCAAGATTACAAATATAATTTTCCTTCCCCAACAGCCAATTATTTCGTCAGAAAAAAAAAAGAAGAAGAAATATGAAAGAGAGGAAATGAAATAATTACAAAACTAAGAGTAGTTTCCATCCAAAAGGTCGCAGAAATAAGGGAGATACAAGCTGGGCAGGTGAGAATGAAAGAGTTTGGAAACAGCTATGGAAAACCAGGATAAAGCAGAAGCAGAAACTGTTTATATGGAAGAGCCTGAACCATGTTTTGCCAGGAAGGGAAGCAATATACAGAAGAACAGGGAAAGGTGATATGATTTGCAAGAATTGTGGAGAGAATAGTGAGAGAGTGGAACATATATTTTTTCAATGCAGAAGAGCACGAATGATGTGGAAGATGGCACCCCTCCAGTGGAATGGACTCGAGGAATACACAGGTGACTTCAGAAGATGGTGGAGTATGCTGTTGGAAGTGAAGGCCAGAAAGGATGGAATGGAACACATAGCCCTGACGGTGGACATATTATGGCAGATTTGGAAAGCCAGGAATGAAACAGAATTTGAAGATAAAGATAGACATACCAGTCAAGGATTGGGAGGAATATCACCAATCTCAACAGACAGTGCATCAGATGAGCATCTCAGAAACAGAAATAGCTCAAGACTGAGAGGAGAGGGTGGTTGAAGATGAAAACATGCTGACCAATTGTGTAGATGTGGGGCAACATGAGGAAGGTCAGAATATGGGAATTGGAATCACAGCAGAAAACAATCTGAGTCAGTTACTTGCAGCTTGGATACTGAAGGAAAGAAGTACTGGATCAATTGAACTGGACAGCTTGCAGGCTATCAAATTGGCCCTATGCAAGACCAAGGAACAAGGTTGGCAGTCAATAAAGATCCAAACATCCTGTACTCGGGTTCTAAAATTGATAAGGAGTCAAGCCTCAAAAGACATAGGCCTTGCAGCTCACCTAGAGGACATAAGAGACCTTAGCTCAATGTTTAGGAAATGCTCATTTGATAGGTCGTCTGTTGAACTTAATAGACTAAGTGTAAGACTGAGTGAACATGCAACACATATACATTTTGATGACGAATTTCCAGATCCTCAGTGTCTTATTACACTTTTGTATAGCTCAAGATAAGCAATCAATGTACAGGGGTTCCTCAAAAGGTACACAAGTTCCACACCAATTTAATGTTAATTGATCTCAGTTGACTTTGCCTTGTTCATGTTTAGTTAATTGATTAGTTTTCCACCGTTTCATTAGACATCAGATTGTCAAATCCAAGATGAGCAATGTTCAAGCAGCTGCACATTGGCGATACAGATAGAATCACAAGTTGAAACTACTGTATTTGCCTTTTCCAATTTCCAGAGTCTAGGCTTTGTACCACAGATGATGATATAGTAATGGTGGTGCTAAGGCTACATAGAAAGATTTTAGTATGTTATTTCCAACTGAGATACTAAGAACGTGATAAAACAGCGTACCTCAAATTTTACTAATAACTAATCAACTATTATGCAACATCTTACTGATCAGGCTTCCAAGAGATTCATGTGACGAACCTCCTTGTTTCATGCTTCTCCTACTCTTATCACTGAATTCTTTAACTTTCTTCCTCACTTCACTGTCACTTTCCATCACCTTCCTTATTCCTGTTTCTATCTGCTCAGCTGTAACCAAAGCCTGATTTTTGTCCATTGATGAATAATCCAATGTGATTTCCACAGACAATTCCAGTTCCACCACCAATTGAAATGCATTCAACTGTTGTTCGAACTCTAAAGGCCATGTTGCCAGGGGCACCCCACACCAGATGCTCTCCAGTGTCGAATTCCAGCCACAATGTGATATAAATCCTCCCACTGCAGCATGTGACAGTACAGCTAACTGCGGAACCCAACCGACAACTTTTCCAATATTTGCTATTCGATCCAGAAAGCCTTCAGGCAAAACATCTCTGTAATTCTCATACTCACTTGGGAAATCAACAATGGTGTTCTTAGGAGGGGGACGACGCAGGCACCATAAGAACCTGTATCCACTGCGTTCAAGCCCATTTGCTAGCTCTTTCACTTGGTCGATCTGTAGGCTTCCCAGGCTGCCAAAGCTGATGTAAATTACTGAGCCTGGAGGCTGGTCATCCAACCATTCCATGATTCCTGATTGTACATCATGGGATATGTATTGTACCCGGTTCAGAATTGGTCCTACTGGGAGGATTTCTGGTGAGGATTCTGATAGGTTGAAAGAATCGACTGCATATGGTTCTAGCTCAGTGAATGTGTTGATCAGGATTCCCTTGGCCTTTCTGCATCCACGAGCACATAGTAGGAATCTATGTATCCAGAGAGGTTTGTCCACTAAGACGATAGGCAAGACTGACGGTGGAATTGGATTAGCAAAACCTGGGAAGGAAAGAGCAGTTTTTGAGTTTGAGAACTCAGAAACATCCTGGTTGTATTCATCTTGGAGGCTTTGAAAATGGAGCATCAGGCCGAGAAATGCTGCACCTGACGTGAAGAAAACATAGCTAGGAATCCCAAATTCATCAGCTACATCAATCATGCTGGTAGAAAACATGTCGACAACTACTCCAACAAGTTTTGAACTGCTTGATTCGTCAGTTTGGCGCTGTTGGATGAATTTCTTGACATGAGGCTTCTGACTATCCAGTTGCTTCTGGATGTAATACCCTCGGCTGAGGGAACTCCATTCAGGGGTGGGATCTGTCGGAGGAAGCTGAAAGAATTGAAGGGCTTCTGTGGTGGAGGAAGCAACAAGAGAGTCTATCAGTTTATTGGAGATGGGATCAAGGGAAGCAGGGAGCCTGGAGATTAGGACTGTGATGGTAAACTTCTTGTCTCGATTGATTAGCAGCTTGGCAAGCTCCACCTGCTGAGCCAAATGGCCCATCAATGGCCAGGGGACGAAAATCAATTCTGCTTTCTCCATGTCAACTGCTGAAGCAGAACAGCTTTTTTTTTTTTTGGTTTTATGGTTCTCTTACTCTTACATACAATCTGTGTTTTATAACCAATCTTGGCTACTGAGATGGAAACCTCTAACAATTTTTTAGGTAGAAAAACTTTATTTCCACAGATTGACTAAAATGTGGAATGTTAGGGAACTGATAATCTGGCTTTGCTTTTCCTCTTTTGTACTTTGTCGCAGGACGGCACCTCTATTTTTGACTGTCAAATGTACGACAGACGCAAAAAAAAAAAGAAAATTGATTGAGGTTACCTACTTTTTTGTTCTTTCCTTATTTAAAAAGACGGCCGTCCTTCTGTCTTCTACATACTGCTTAGTTGATGTCGTCATTTCTTATTCAATCGGCTTTTTTTTTTATATCTTTCACAACTTTGTTGACTAAGCAAATTATAATCCAAAGAAAGAAAAAAAAAAGAGAACTCTCAACTAGACAACGTTGTTGTAATCCTCCTTTAATCTCATTTTCATTTGACTAACTACACTTGTGATGATATGCTTGTTAGGAGAATTGCATAAACTTGTCCCGGACAAAGGAAACAATTATCTGTACTTTAAGAGTACAAATTCAGTAGTTCTTTTAGATGTTTGGATTTGTAGCAAATGAGCCTTAAAAGCTTTCCTCTTTAGTCAATTATATGTAGAATATGTATATAGTCGTTCAAATGGTCTTAATTAAACTAAGTTATGGAGGAAAAGTTAGTTCTCAAATTTATAGTAACATGGACTCAGATTGTAAATTTGGCACAATTATATTCTTTTCAAAACTTGGAACAAAAATGACTTCAGATAATGAAATGAATTGTGATAAGAGTTATTTACAAGTGATAAGTACTTAGAGGGGGAAAAATATTAGCTATATATACCTGCCCAGCATCAAGAATACTAGAAAGAGCGAAACAGGTGGATAGTCATAAATCCTAGTACAGCATAGTCATGAATCATAGTCATTGATCAGGAAGAAATTAGTGCATCAAAGAAATTTTCAGTCACAGCTTCTTTCCTTCAACAACTATAAAGTCACTTCATAATTCAGCAGTTACAGACTCATTGGTCATTGGAGCACAATCCAAGTCAACCGATGGATCACAATCAGGGATGGCACCAGGAGGACAAGCGAGGTCCCGGATCACAGTCGTCGCCACTCGGATCACGTTCAGGGCCACATCCACTGTCATCGCCAAGTTCACAAGCAAAATCAGGGTCACATTCCGGGTCTTCGTGCAGATTACAGCAGGTGTTGGAGTCCTGTAAAAGTTTTCGTCCAAAACTCAACATGTTTTTCCTGTAAAGTGAAGGGTCAGGTTTACCAGTCATTGCTGGTAAAGTAATTAGGTAGCTGCAAAGTACTATAGAACTGATAAGTATTGAGATTTTGGCTGCCATTGCAAGAAGTTTATTTACTGGATTTGAAGTTAATGAAGGCTCTGCTTCTATGAGGAAATTATATTGAAGTTTGAAAGCCAAGAATATGCTGATTCTCCTCTGCAGTAGCCGGTGACAAGTAATTTGGATTGCGTTGCCGTCCTCAAGCTTTTGTCAGCATTGGACAGATTCAACCATGCAAAAAAGCTTGTTTCTAAATCATTGGATAAAAATTTTTTTTATTAGTCTTTTCTGTTTGAATCAGAGTAGACACTTGCGAATAGAATAGAATGTGAACTTTGCTCTACATGTAAAGAGCTAGGGAAACGAACAAATGTATCCAACAAAATTTTTTATTGTAAGCGGTTTATAGAGTACCCTAATTTGAACATTAATTACCAGTAAGTACTCTTATTAATTACCAATAACTAAAAACTACATGAAAATAACAACAGAAGCTTGAATCAGCAAATAGAAAACAGAATGAATGGATAGCTTCATTAATAATTAAACATTTTAGTTTATCATATCCAATATGAATTCAAGAATGAAACTGCAGAAAAGAACCAAGTATTTACAAGAGCATCACTTTTTTCCATGACTAGTCAAGTGGTCTTTTCTAGTTGATCCACCGAGCACCAATCAAACTCATTGGAACCATTCATTTTGTGGCAAAGCCAATTTACCAAATATGAACCACCAGCGTTTGGCCTGGTGGCCACCACCAAAGCATTAAAACTTGGTGGGGTGGGAGGCAAGAAGCCACCACCAAAGCATTAAATCCTGGTGGCCACCACCAAATATGAACCCTTGCCTCCCACCAATTGCCACATTTACGTGGCTTTGCTTAAAAAATCCAGGCGTGTGCGTTGTGCACCTGTCTGGTGGTTCAGTTCCCTCCAGATTACCCTTGGCTCTCTCTAGGTCCGCCCCTTCTCCCTAGTGTAGGATAGAATAGATTTATCGTCTCCGTAAAAAAAAAAATTACCAAATATGACTTCATTTTCTCCTTCAACGGCCTGCAGAATATCCTCCCAAGTGACTTCTTGACCTGTCACCATTATCTGATCACCACAATCAACTACATAAGGCTGTACTTCACAAGGCTGTTGCCAATTGTCAGCATTTTCACATGTAACAGCTTGGTTTAGAATTGTTCCATTAGCCGAACAATGTGTAACTTCTGAATACGCCATCTGACCATCAATCACTGGAACAAACCAATGGTTCCCATTGTATGATAAGGGTGCTTGTTGTTGGACTAATCCATCGTCTTCTTGCAAACTTTCACTCATCAGAACAGTAGATTGACTCATATCAGTAACTGATCCATAGTAACCATCCCCATTGCAACCACTCATTGACAGTACATTATCAACCAAGAAACCCGTATGTGTTTGCAGGTTGATTAACTCTCCATCGCAGCCATAATTAACCAATTATGCAGCTGCATTGATCTAGTCTAGTTTCCCCAGTTGTCATTATTATCGAGCTTTTAGCCTCATTCATTAGTATCTTAGGGTTGTGTTTTATCAACTTACTCGCCTACAAATTTTCTTGTTCAACATGTTGCTCTCTCTTGCCTAAGACAACTTCAGGCTTCCACGATTTACCCTTTTGATTCTGGGGACTTCCCTTTCTTTACAGATTCTTTGACCTTAGCATATTTATTATCGTCCAATATTATCCATTGTGAGTGCTAGTTAATGCATTCAAAGAAGTGCCATCAAGTGAATACCCGTGCATTATCCAGCCACCTTTCGCTTCTTTCGAACCAGCATTCAGAACATAGCTTAGCATCTTCTTGGAACCAATTTTCTCACCAGTAATGAGGTCATCAACTGGGTTCAACTTAGTTTCTCCGTCCCATGCCCCCAAACCTGCCGTTTAATAGTATTTTTGGCACTTAGTTAATTTTGTAAAGATATGGCCATTCTTTTAGTACCCTTATTTCCACTCTCATCATAGATTTCCCAGTGGATATCTTTGTCCCCAAAAACATCCCAGTAGTTGTGAGCAACGAGAACCCAACAACAGATGTTATTGCTCCCAGAAATGAGCAATAACTCGAGCTCTATCAAGTCCAGCTCGAGCTTCATTTAAGCAACTCGCTTGAGCTCGAGTTCAAGCTCGAGTACACCGTCCATGCATCGACTTGGCTCTATAGCTCCCTACTTGGATACTTGATTAAGCCTTATTTATTTATTTCTTTTTGGTAATCTTGTTTTCATAATTTTTAGCCATTAGCTTTATGTATGAGTAGTTATATATCTCAGTTTCGTCATGGGGGGTGATTTTGGATGTTATTTCCCAATTGTGGATTTTATCTCCTAATCTTTTTATAAAATCTGAACCTATCAAAAAAAAAAAAGAGTATCCATTTATCATTCAATTGTGCAAGATTGCAAATATAATTTTCCTTCCCCAACAGCGAATTATTTGGTCAGAAAAAAAAAAGAAGGAGAAATATAAAAGCTAGGAAATGCCCTTAAGAAATTCTCACAAAGCCAAGAGTAGTTTCCATCTGTTTTGCCGTGAGCAATCAATGTACACGGTTTCCTCAAAAGATACGTAAGTTCCATATCAATTGGATGTTAATTGATCTTGGTTGCCTTTATCTTATTCAAGTTTAGTTAATTAATTACCTTTCCACCGTTTTAGTAGGCATCAGATTGTCAAGTCCACGATGAACACAGCTGCTGCACATTCGTGAGACAGAGAGAATCATAAATTGAAACAACTGTATTTTCCTTTTCCAATTTCCAGAGTCAGGCTCAGTACCATCATCTGGAAGAAAACATGCAAAAAATCTAAGATCTCAGGCTGTATTGATAAACTTAACGGTAGGAAAGATGATGATATATTGATGATGGTGCCAACTGCCAAGGCTACAAGGAAAGATTTCAGCACGTTATTCCCAACTGAGATAGCTAACGATACTAAGAACATGTTAAAACAGCATATCTCAAATTTTACTAATAACTAATCAACTATCATGCAACATCTTACTAATCAGACTTCCAAGAGATTCATATGAGGAACCTCCTTGTTTCATGCTTCTCCTACTCTTATCGCTTATTTCTTTAACTTTCTTCCTCACTTCACTTTCACTCTCCATCACCTTCCTTATTCCTGTTTCTATCTGCTCAGCTCTAACCAAAGCCTGATTTTTATTCGTTGATAAATAATCCAATGTGATTCCCACAGACAAATTCAGTTCCACCACCAATTGAAATGCATTCAGCTCTTGTTCTGATTCTAAAGGCCATGTTGCCAGGGGCACCCCACACCAAATGCTCTCCAATGTCGAATTCCAGCCACAGTGTGATATAAATCCTCCCACTGCAGCATGTGACAATACAGCTAACTGTGGAACCCAACCGACAACTTTTCCAATGTTTGCTGTTCGATCCAGAAAGCCTTCAGGCAAGACATCTGCATAATTCTCATACTCACTTGGGAAATCAACAATGGTGTTCTTAGGAGGGGGACGACGCAGGCACCATAAGAACCTGTATCCACTAAGTTCGAGCCCATTCGCCAGCTCTTTCACTTGGTCAACTTGTAGGCTTCCCAGGCTTCCAAAGCTGATGTAAACTACTGAGCTTGGAGGCTGATCATCCAACCATTTCATGATTCCTGATTCTATAGCGGGGGATACATATTGTACCTGGTTCAGAATTGGTCCTACTGGGAGGATTTTCTGGTGAGGATTCTGATAGGTTGATAGAATCGAGCGCATATGGTTCTAGTTCAGTGAATGTGTTGACAAGGATTCCCTTGGCCTTTCTGTATCCACGAGCACATAGTAGGAATCTATGTATCCAGAGAGGTTTCTCCACTAAAGCCAAAGGTAAGACTGACGGTGGAATTGGATTAGCAAAAGTCGGGAAGGAAAGAGCAGTTTTTGAGTTTGAGAACTCGGAAACATCCTGGTTGTAGTCATCTTGAAGGCTCTGAAAATGGAGCATCAGGCCGAGAAATGCTGCGCCTGATGTGAAGAAAACATAGCTAGGAATCCCAAATTCATCAGCTACATCAATAATGCTGGTAAAAAACATGTCGACAACTACTCCAACAAGTTTTGAACTGCTTGATTCATCAGTTTGGCGCTGTCGGATGAATTTCTTGACATGAGGTTTCTGACTATCCAGTTGCCTCTGGATGGTATACCCTCGGCTGAGGGAACTCCATTCAGGGATGTGATTTGTTGGATGAAGCTGAAAGAATTTAAGGGCTTCTGTGGTGTAGGAAGCAACAAGAGAGTCTATCAGTTTATTGGTGACAGGATCAAGGGAATCAGGGAGCCTTAAGATTAGCACTGTGATGGAAAACCTCTTGTCTCGGTCGATTAGCAGCTTGGCAAGCTCCACCAGCTGAGCCAAATGGCCCATCAATGGCCAGGGGATGAAAATTAATTCTACTTTCTCCATGTCAACTGTTAAAGCAGAACAGTCTTTTTTTTTTTTTGGTTTTCTGGTTCTCTGTTTCTTCATACAATCTGTGTTTTATAACCAATCTTGGTTACCAAGATGAATAGTTTTAACAATTTTTTAGGTAGAAGACTATTTCAACAGATTGACTAAAATCCGGAATTTTAGGAAACTGATAATCTTGCTTTTCTTTTTCTCTTTTGTTCTTTGTCGCAGAATGGCTTTTGTATTTACTGTCCTTTATGATACTGCTATATATTGCTCAAGGATTGTTTCTGAAACATGCACTATTTTGTTTTCACTAGGTCGAATCGTAATCCTCTTTGTAAAAAAGGTAGGAGACAGTACCATGGCCTCCCTCCTTTATTGTCTTGCAAAATTAACAAAGAATCAATTTTGTTGCCAGGCCCCCCCCCCCCCCCAAAAAAACCACAAAAATTTGGAAGAAGGTTATCTTTCTGTACATTACAAACTGCTATATTGGTACTCGAAACAGGTTATACCACCTAGGAGAGTTCATTCGCTTTTGATTTGAATACAGACATTAGTAAATAGAAATGTTCAACCTTGTCTGATGGAAAGGAGACACTTGTTAGTTGTTTATATCTTATACCTTACACATTCAAAGCCAATTAATACTATACAAATTGTGGAGTTGCCTTAATTGGCATTTAGGATGCTGCTGCAAATTGTTTATCGCTTATTTCAGAGACGTGAAAAGAAATGATGTTAACATCTTTGCTGTAGATTAAAATGACATTAACAGCTCCTGTCGAATGTACAGCAGACACAAACAATTAACTGTATCTTGGCCATTGACCATTTTTTTCTCTGTTTGTTTTTTCCATCTTGTTGAAAAGATGGCTATCCTGTTGTCTTCTGCATACTGCTTCGTTATTTTAATCATTTCTCAGTCAATTGGATTTCCTTTTTGATATTTCTCACAACTTTTTTTTTGACTAATCTCAACTAGAAAATTATAGCAAATGAGAAAGATAGAACTCTCAACCAGACAACGTTGTTGTAGCCGTCCTTGTATCTCATTTTTAGTTGACTAACAGCAATTTTCATGATAGGCTTTCAAGAAGAATTGCACAACCTTGTCCCAGACAAAGGAGACAATTATCTCTACTTTAAGAACAAAAATTCAATAGTTCAACCAGTATATATTTTCCATTAGATTGACATGACCCTTATAATCTTTTCTCTTTAGTCAATCATTCTTTAGTTTCAAGCATCTAAGCGGAAAATAAGGCCACCATACCATATAAACAAAACAAAGATCGACTGACTATAGGAAAAAGAAATGTCTGTGGCTAGTCATACAAAGATCTTTGAGCAAGATCCATCAAAGATGTTCTTATAAACAATTTCTTTGAGTTCAGAAATGGAGGTGGCTGGGCAACATTTATATGCCCGTTGTCTTCAAATTAATTCTCAATGAAGCATTGGACAACATAATATTTCTTTGAGGTTAAGTATCTTTGGGAAACTTGGAACAAAAATGAGTTCAGATGGCAAATTGAATGACGAAATGAATTATGATAGAGTTATTATAAGTCATAAATATTTGGGAGGGCAAAATATAAATATCATAACTATCTAACTGAAATTTTGTTATTTTATAAGATTAGCAAACTTCCCCAATCTTCAAAATCACCTCAGCTCACCAGCTCTATGTCTAAACAGAAACAGAAAATTTTGTTTTATAAGGCAAATATGTATGGATTTTCTTGCATTAACTTTAATTAATTGTTAGAGTTACTGTAAGATACTACATTATTGAACATTAAAAGACTGATCGGATGCACCAGGACATGCATGGAAACCAATGAGGAAGAAATTAGTACAGCATGGTCATGAATCTTAGAACAGTATAGTAATGAATCCTAGAAGTTGATGAGGAAGAAATTAGTACAACAAAGAAAATTCCAGTCAATGCTTCTTCCCTTCAAAAACTAGTCACTTCATGATTCAGCAGACACAGATTCACAGGTCATTGGAGCACAATCCGAATCAATCGATGGATCACAATCAGGGATGGTACCAGGAGGACAAGCGAGGTCCGGATCACAGTTGTCGCTGCTTGGATCACATTGACGGTCGTCGCCCGGTTCACAAGCGAGGTCAGGGTCACATCCAGGGTCCCTGTGAGGATTACAGCAGGGATTGGAATCCTGTAGAAGTTTTCGCCCTAAACTCAACATGTTTTTACTGTGAAGTGAATGATCAGTTATACCAGTCATTGCTGGTAAAGTAATCAGGTAGCTGCAGAGTACTATAGAACTGATAAGTATAGAGATTTTGGTTTCCATTGTAGAAATTTATTTACCAGTTAATGAAGGCTATGCTTCATGCTTGTATGCGGATATTTATATTGAAGTTTGAAAGCCAAGAATACACTGGATTCTCCTCTGCAGTAGCTGGTGACAAGTAAATTGGATTGCAATGCCGTCCTCAAGCTATTGTCAGCTTTAGACCGATTCAACCATGCAGCAAAGCTCGTTTGTAGATCATTGGATAAACTTTTTTTTTATTATTCTTTTCAGTTTGAATCGGAGTAGATACTGACTGGTGAATAGAATTGAATGTGAACTTTGTACCATATGTAAAGAGCTTGAGAAACGAACAAATGTGTCCAACAAAATTTCTTATGGTTCATGGTTTATATAATTTTTTTTCCCAACGAAAACAGCATATTATATTGCATAATAACAAGGTTTACATAATCTGTTTACAGACTTGGAACAACTGCTCCTATATCTTCCCTAGCTAATCTAGTTAACCAGAGAGGGAAGGAAACCTTCCAATGAACATCATCAACTAAGTTTTAAGGAAAATCTTGCCAAGTTGTGAGTTTATGGTACATGGCTTATAGAGTACCCTGACTTGAACATTAATTACAGTAACTAGAAACTACATGAAAATAACAACAGAAGCTTGAATCAGCAAGTAAAAACAGAATGAACGGATAGCTTCATTAATAATTAAACATTTAGTTTATCATGTCCAATATGAAGTCAAGAATGAAACTACAGAAAAGAACCAAGTATTTACTAGAGCATCACTTTTTCAATGACTAGTCAAGTGGTCTTTTCTAGTTAATCCATCGAGCATCAATCAAATGCATTGAAACCATTCATTTTGTGGCAAAGGCAATTTACCAAATATGACTTCATTTTCTCCTTCAACGCCCTGCAGAATATCCTCCCGAGTGACTTCTTGACCTGTCACCATTATCTGATCACCACAATCAGCTGCCAATTGTCAACATTTTCACATGTAACAGATTGGTTCGGACTTGTTCCAAAAGCCAAACAATCTCTAACTTCTGAATACGCCATCCCATTATCCGTCATTGGAGCAAACCAATGGTTCCCATTGTAGGATGAGGGTGCTTCTTGTTGGACTAATCCACCATCTTCTTGCAAACTTTCACTTATCAGAGCAGTAGATTGATCCATATCAGTAACTGATCCATTGTTATCATTCCCATTGCAAACCAAGAGACCTGTATGTGATTGCAGGTTGATTAACTCTACATCACAGCCACAATTAACCAAATTAGGCAGCTGCATGGGTCTGGTTTCCCCAGTTCTTGTTATTACCAAGCTTTGAGCCTCATTCATTAGTATCTTAGGATTGTATATTATCATCTTACTCGCCTGCAAATTTTCTTGTTCAACATTTTGCTCTCTCTTGCCCAAGACAACTTCAGGGCTTCCATGATTTTCAACCTTTTTGCTTCCGGGGACTTCCCTTTCTTTACAGATTCTTTGATCTTAGTATATTTGTCATTGTCCAATATTATCCTGCTAAGTACATAATTAGTGTTGTGAGTGCTAGTTAACCCATTCAAAGAAGCGCCATCAATTGAATACTCGTGCATTATCCAGCCACCTTTCACGTGTCCAGAACCAGAATTCAGAACATAGATTAACATCTTCTTGGAACCAATTTTCTCACCAGTAATAAGGTCATCAACTGGGTTCAACTTAGTTTGTCCATCCATGTCCCCAAACCTGCAGTTCTTGTAGTTTTCTTGGCACTTAACTTGGTTAATTTTGTAAACACATGGCCATTCTTTTAGTACCCTTGTTTCCACTGTCATCATAGATTTTCCAGTACATCATTGTCCCCAAGAACATCCTTGTCCCCAGGAACATCCCAGGGCAAGGCGCTTTCACTTTACAGTGTCTTCTCCTTCATGTAGTCCATTTCATGGAGCCGGTTCGTAACATTTAGGTAAAGGAGGGAGATTAGTTCTCCTATGGTCTAAACGAAATGTAGTGGAATATTGTTAGCCATATATGTACAACACTATAAAATCTCTTTTTATATGGAAAATCCAACGGATATGGAGTAGATAATAGGAAACCAAGATGTTGGAAGGGTTATATGGAAACTTTCCTAAACCTATCTCTCGAGATTACATTGGAGGAAGTTTCCAAAACCAATGGATGCAACAAACCGAAACTAATAACTAGAAACTTGTCACTAAATACACCCTAATTTTGATCAACATGCGAGTAGCAATCTGTGATTAGTAAGGCTTTCCAAAGACTTGTATGATGAACCTCCTTCAGCGATGCTCATTCTAGTGTTGTCTCTCATTTCTTTCACCTTCATCCTAATTTCACAATCACTCTCCATCAGTCTCCTGATTCCTCTTTCTATCTCCTCTGCGATAACGAGAGGCTGATTTTCAGTCCCTTCTTTATAATCAACTGTAATCGGCATAGCCAAGCCCAATTCTGTAACCAATTGAATGCGTTTAGCTGTTGCTCAGAATGTGGAGGCCACGTAGCAATAAGCACCCCCTACCAAATACTCTCCAGCACTGAATCCCATCCACAGTGTGACACAAATCCTCCCACTGCTGCTTGTGATGGTACAGCCAATTGAGCTATCCATCCTACTATTCTTCCAATGTTTGCTGTTCGATCCCAAAACCCCTGCGGCAAGACTTCCTGGTAGTCTACATACTCCCTGAGAAATCCAGCAGTGTTGTTTTTTGATGAGGGGTGACACAGAGACCAGAAGAATCTGTAAACACTGCGCTCAAGCCCATTTGCTAGCTCTTTCACTTGGTCTTCCTTTAGGCTCCCCTGGCAGCCAAAGCACAGATGTACCACTGAGTTCTGAAGCTGATCATCCAACCATTTGATAACATCTGATTCTCCATCATAATACGCCTGTTGAACATGGTTTAGAATTGGTCCTACGGAGTAAATTTGTGGAATTCTTGGTACATCATACGAGGCTTTTGCATATTGAAGGAATTGAGTGCAGCATATGGTTCCAATTCATGGAATGTGTTAATGATGATTGGTTTGGCCTTTCTGTAGCCACGAGGATAATGGAGAAACCTGTCTCACCATTTTGCTTATCCACCAATGCTCTAAAAGCTTTTAGACACTCTTCTACAAGTTCAAATACTCCATGCTCCACCGCTAAGTGCAAGATTGCAGTGCTATCCTCAGGGATGAAGAAATCCTGAACAAAGTCCATTTCTTTCTCTTTCTCTTTCTCTTTCTCTATCTTTATCTCTTCCTCTTTCTCTTTCTCTCGCAACTCATTACATACAAACTTTACAAGTCTAAGTGCACGCACTTGGCTTTGCTTTATTTCAGACATCTCTCTTATTCCTGCGACAAATGGAAAAGACAAGACAAGACAAGTAACCCAAGCACCCACAGGTTTTACATTTGTATTGAAGATTATTTGGAAAAATATTTTAAGAATAATTGTCTGGTACTTAAATTTTTTGTGATATAGCTCATCCAAAACATAAGCCCTCGATAATGATTGTGATTGAAAATCTGCTCTCTCGACTGATGATCATGAGCTTTCCAACCTCCAACAACATCTGTGCCATCTCCTCCATACTGATGAAAGCATGCACCGTAGCAATTGTATTTCCTTTCAGCACTTCAAACTGATCAATTTCTTTTCTTAAAGAGTACTACTTTTTTCGTAGCCATGCACGTTCACAGATTTCCAAGAGCATAACCATCAGTATAAGAGACAAGCTTATATCTTTTTTTTTTTCCTTTTGAGAATCACATGAATAGGTAATATAATCAAGAAACTATTATCTTAAAATATACAAGCTTATATTATGTTAGCAAAAAAGAAGGAGCATTGTTCTTCCCACAGTTCATATTGATTTCACGCGCAATACCCCAAATTGTGAAATTAATAATAATAATAATAATAAAGTTGGAAAAGTTAGTTCACTTCTGAATGCAGGCCTCTAGGCCCACAAAAAGCACCAGCTTTTCAATGGGGCCTAAAACCAAGTGGTGAGAAGAAGCCCAGCAGATTTATTGAGGAAAGCAAATAGCAGCAGCTGCAGAAATAGTACATAAATTTCGAAGCTATAAGTTGGGCTTTATCTTTTAACCAAAAAAAAAAAAAAAGAGGAAAAAAAAGTTGGGTTTTATAAAATGGTCAGACTAATTACTTTCTCTACATTAATTTTGGATTGTAGGGAAGACGAGGCAAAGATAAGATGGAAGTTCTGATATAGTACTTCATTGTGGGTTTCTATTTCTTTTTTTTTTTTTATTCCGGGTCACTTTAGCAGACAGAAATCATGGACAGTTTTGAGATTTTGCATTTGCATTTTTCAATATTAAATTTCACATTTTAATTACTCACTAAGTTTCATATACGTACTACTAAAATATATGATATTTTTAACACATTTCTCATGAGTCCCATGTCTCCATAATAATGCGTTCAAAATGAGGCAAAGAATTAAGACATTTTCGTTCTAAAAGTAGTGAGATCTATTGAGAAAAAAAATAATATTGAAGAAAACAACTAACCAAATATGACAATATTGGTGTTAAGAATTTTGGCAAAATTTAAGCTATTATAAGAGATTATAAGGAAAGAAGTGTAGAAACTATAAGTTACAAGCTGTCAAAGTGAGAGGGATTACATATTAGAGTGGGATAAAAACTAACCAGTCTATGATGATCATCTAATAATGATAGCTGTAAGAAAGAAATTATTAAGACAACCGCTTTTCCACTTTTTCTTTTGTTTTTTCTTGTCAGTTTTGATGGACTGAATTCTTTTTTCTTACTTTTTTACATCAAAGTCAAAAGTTAAATCACCAAGGATTCTCATGGCTATCCTGTGATATACTAGTGTTATAGTTAGGTACAAAATCATGATTGTGTATCACTATTTTGGTGGAGAAGCCTAAAGTGTTTGGTCATGGTTGATTTCAACGTACGTTCACAAGCCTGGAACGCAGATCCATTACATCGGCAGAAATGATAAATTCTTCTGTGGAACACCCTCTAAAATAAAATAACCCTCGTCGGTGGGAAAGAAAAGGAGAGGAATTGAAAAAATTTAGTAATTTTTCTTGTTTGGATTAAATTTTGAGAAGGGAAATAATAGGATCCCGGGAGAAAGAAAGGGAAATGGCCTAATTGTTTTGCTGAGTATTGGTTCCATCCAAAAGTGTTTGAAAATGGAGGGAAAGAGAACTAAATTTAATAAAAATAATTTAAAATTTTTTAAAGAATTTTTTTTTCTCATCCTTTTGCAGTTAACTAATACTTAATCTTTTCCTTTACTTTCTTTTTTTACACAATGCAAAAAGAAATTCATTATTTCCTTTCTTTTTCTTCTATAATAAATTCAAATGAAGTGGATGTAAATCGCTTGCCTCTACTCTCCTTTGCTTTCTTTACTATCGATGTCTTTAACTTTCCTTCAATCCAAATGGTGCCTAAGTGGTATTGCTAAAAGGAGAGTTGGAAGGAACTCTTGTTATCGTTTCATAGAATGATTCCGAAATCTTAGGAGAAGGCTATACTTAAATATTTGCAGGGGAAAATTGTAAAACTATAATATATGGGAAACTTACAAAAGAGAATGACATAACTAAATAATCCCTGAAGTTGTGAACAGAAATAAATACCATACTGCTCAATTGCATAACTAAAGGAGCTATCCTTTCCTATTTACTTCTTATGCATCAGTTTTGTGCAGTATATAAAACGATAATTAATTACTTGTAGGCATTGTTACTTTCTAACTAGCAATTTTCAGCCTGACTTTTGCCAATCTCGAATGGTATGTGCGACTAATTCGCGTGCAATTTTCATGATGAGCAACAAAACTCTAATTATATTTAAGAAAGTAATAGTTTCGAATTCGCAACATTACCATCTAATGAGAAAAGGGTTGTGAGAAGGCAAAAGAAAAAGAACTTATCGCATATGTTTGTGAGTGTGTATAAGCATTGACATTCATCAAATGAGGCAGACTAACCTAGACACAATTGATGAATGGTACCAGATTCCATCAAATGGAGAAACTTGACTATTTAGAAGCTACATTGGCAACAAAAAGCTTAATTCCACTAGCCCTAGTTGTTGAAAAGCTTCTTCTTGATCCTTAATATGAATAGATAGCCCAAGACTTGCTAGTTGGTAGAGCTAATTTTCCTATTTATCTATCTACAAGTTGGGAACTGCACTTGAGTGCCTTGGTCTCTTTTTGAAAGTTGCTTAATTATTGATGCCTGATGGGCTGTGGAAGAAAGGCATGTTGCAAGTCATCGGCAACATTTAGTGCTTGGGATATTTAGCAGTGGAAACTAAAAATATTAAATTTATGGGAAATTCCAATAGGATAGCACTAACAAGTTGTGAATTGTATTAAACAACTGAAGTGAAACAAAAAGAAAAAGGAAGAAAGATGTATTTAAAAAAATGTGACTTAACCCGTAAGGAAGAAAGAAAAAAGGGGGGGCTCCTGGCACCTAATTCAAATATTCGATATGAATATGGAGCAGGGATAGTCATTAAACAACTGAAATGAAACCAAAAAAAAAAAGGAAGAAAAATGTATAAAAAAAAATGTGACTTAGCTCATAAGGAAAAAAAAGTGTTCTTGTTACCTAAATCAAAGATTAGGAAGCAGGAACGCTCATCAGGACAGTCATCAAAAGGTCCTAATTCATGTATTCATCACAAGGTCGCATGATGCTGCATGTTCAGGTGCGGGATGATACATGCATAATCCCAAGGAATAATAATATACTTATAGGCCAAGAAAAAAAAAGGTGCAAAGATTGACCTTTCTTTAAAGATTGTTGAAAAGAAAAGAAAGCGAAATCAGCGGCCAAAGATAGAGATGTTACAACTTACGAGTAAAGAGGGAACAAAACCCACTTTCAACATCGACCCATTGATTAAGGCTTTGAAAAATCAAAGATAGCGAAGGCCACCATTTTACGTGCATGTTCGGATTTCCTTATTTAATCCCACAATTCATGCTGATTACGAATTTGTTTAATTTATGAAGTCACCTTGAAAGAGATTGGAATCTACCCACTCAAAAATCGGCCAAGTAAAGTTAAAGCAAATTGGAGTAGGAAAAAGCTAACGTACGCATGGATTCGATATACATCCTTTTCGATTTTGGATGGATGGAGACCTTAAATGCTACAAAGCCACCCATACAGGAAAAAAAAAACTGAATCGAATCATTTTTGACCTTTGTGAACTTGTCATTTGCCTTGTATGATATATCTTCACCATAGCAAAGAAAGTTAAGCTACAGCATGGTAAGAAGACGAAAAGGGTATGTACAATCTTGTAAAATTGTATATTAACTCTTGGTCCATATTTGTGTCCATGTATCAAGAATTGTTCAAACCACTTCTACTATAAATTAAATGGGTAGGATTTCTTATCTCGTATTATTGTCTAGATGGCTAATATTGGCTATATAAATCTCAAATACGAAAAGTTGGAAAAAAAAAAGGGGGAAGCAATCAAGTTTTTCGTTACTAAAATCAAAAGAAAAGAATTAATTAGATGATTTGGAGAGAAAACAAACGTAAGTGAGGAGTTTCGTATTCAAACCCTTTTAGTTATGTTATAAACAAATTTGGAGAGCAATCAGGTCCTTCGTT
This sequence comes from Coffea humblotiana, assembly GCA_023065735.1. Classification (NCBI taxonomy): domain Eukaryota; kingdom Viridiplantae; phylum Streptophyta; class Magnoliopsida; order Gentianales; family Rubiaceae; genus Coffea; species Coffea humblotiana. The sequence goes on along the minus strand of CM041218.1, from coordinate 6,637,104 downwards.
ACTAAAATCAAAAGAAAAGAATGAATTAGATGATTTGGAGAGAGAACAAACGTAAGGGAGGAGTTTCGTATTCAAACCTTTTTACTTATGTTATAAACAAATTTGAAATTGATATTACCTTGAAAAAACAAGACAAATAAAGAAACAAAGTCGTCGCATGAAAGCATTATAGTTTAGGCTCTAGAACAAGCTAGAAAATGGGAGATGGGATGGAGCAGCTGAGAATTGCAGACAGCAGATAAATCATAATTGAGTCTAGCTTATGCTTCCGAGCCATATTTGGAATATGAATTTGGATACCATTTAGACCCACGTACATAATCTTGTACTATATTTTACTGCAAAACTCTACACACCTTATGCAAATAAAATATCAAACTACATATGGGTACGTAAGCAGAAGAAGCAATTTCATTCACGTACGTGTGTTATACTTCTTGCGCTTACTTGTTTGGATGGGATGATGAGGGCTTACTTTTTTATGTAAGATTTTACTAATAGAGCACACAATCTGACGTTAAAGTTTCTTAATATATCTTGCGGACAGAGTAGATCGGGTTGCTTATTTTCTTGATTTTGCTCTACAGAAAAACGAATGGGAGTCAGCCACAACACAGTTACCGGTCAATGCGGCAATGAGTCACATGACCCAAGAAATGGGGAAAAAGAAAAAGTCAAATACAGGTAGAAGAGAAAAGAATTCAACATTTTCGTCTTGATCATTTGAAGATCAGAATTCACCCGAATATAGGTGTCGGAAACTCAATGCAAGTCAAGTGTCATGGCAGCAGGGAACAGGACAGGAACGGTCATCAGAACATACGTATTTAAAGTCAAGTAGCATTCACGTGAAATTCATAAAAATTTATTTTATATTTAAAGTGAATTATATATTAAAAAATTAATATACATCTTATGAAATTGGACAAAATCGACACGAACGATTAATCACACTTGTACTTTCGAAACTATACTTGGAGGTTTCTGTTCTATTTTCTAAATTTTGTGATGGAGTTTATGTTAATCTGAAATTTTTTAATACAAAATGTTTGCACAAGTTAAAATGCTTAAATCGTTTTCAAAAAAGTATTAAATTCTAATAAATGGATGAATTGTATCACTATGTAATTTGCATTAATGGGTCGTAGCTAATTTTGTTCAAGCCACCATTTGAGTCTCAACTCTCAACCGACAGTTGAGGCAAATTATTTGGATTGCTATCCTTCATGAGCCTCAGTAACCACCTAAAAAAGTAGGTAGCAGTATAAATATTGACATTTTTTTTACCCCAAAAGAAAATGAAGCAACAATTTTATGGCATTAATTATACTATAAACATGTAGAAAATTGGAAATTCATAAGCAGAGTTCAATTACAAAGAAGGCAAATTATTGAAATAGCAAGTGATCTTCCAGTCATGACTCAACGTAGTATTATTGCCTTTCTCATGTTGTGTTTAGTTAAAAAGATGAACAGAAGTAAAAAAAACCATATGATGTAGAACTAAGTAAATGTCTAATTCATGCTACAAAAACGAGTTGAATTTTCTTTTATTTTTCCCTCAAACCTTTTACCTTTTTGGGCTATAAAGGGCTTTAGGCTTGCTTATGTAGCTCATCCTCTGCAAAATAAATAAAACAAAACCTTGTTATATCATAAATATATCTTTTATATATGAGATACAAAAAATTACATTAAGTGTTACAAAGCGGGTAATTTTAGACAGGAGATTATTTGAAAATTTTATTTGAATTAACACTTTTTATATGTAACATATATAAAATAAAAAGACAGTTGAAAATATTATCTATGATACAAATAAAATAATATTTGAGAAAAATATTGTAACAAAAAAAAATGAAATATCCAAAACCTTTTTGTTCAAATAATCTATCCAAACAGATTATATTTTCCTTCTACATACAACCTTGGATCGAGAAATTCATATGCTAATGCATAATCTTTTTGGTACTGCTGCTTTGTTTTTTTTATTTCTATTAAAAAAAAAAAAATTTTGGTTGCTGGATGGGTGGGGATTAGGGGTGTGCATTCGGTGCAAATTCAGTAATTCGGTGCACTGAATTCGGTGAATTCGGTTATTCTACCTCTAGAAATCTAAACCGTTTTCAATTCCGAATTGGACATAACCGAATTCATACCGCAACCGATTTCAAATTCGAAAACGGTAATGAATTCGGTTTAACCGAATTCATCTATTATTAAAAAAAAAAAACTTCAAAACTTTTCCCAAAATTATCTATTAGTTGAAATCCGACTTTTCCCAAATTCATCCGAAGTGATTGTGTAATTTTTAATTTACAAATTGGGGCTCCTAAATTATAATACATTCATTATGCTCCTCAATGATTTAAAAATTATTACTAATTTGATCCTCAAATTTATTCATAATTGAACACATTACTTATGTTCTAATCATTTTGTGGTTTAATTGGCATTTATTTGATCACTTATACCTAGAATCCTTAGTCTATGATTTAAGGAACACATAAAAGTGATTAATTTAAATTAGAATAAACCTTAGACTGTATAATGATTGGTGATAATTTATGAATTTATAATTTACAATGATTAATAATAAGTAATATTAGTTACAAACTTACAAATTACAATGATTAGTGATAAGTTATATTAGTTACAAACTTATAATTTATTTCCAATCAAAATAAAACTTATTTACTTACATATGTTATTGTGAAAATCAATACACTAATACATTGATTTGTAATTCATATGCATTCACTTACACTGCTAACTGCTTAGTTGTCTTATCTATACTTAAAGCCTTAAGAATTAAGATTAGTGAATAGATAATATGAATTTTTATGTTAAATATGTAGAGTACACTAATACTTGCAAGTTACAGATTACGCATTCAAATATTCAATAATTCAAAGTTTCAAACATGAATGATATATCAAATTACCAATATCTAAATTCTAATTACTAATTATGTTTATTGTTTAATATTTAGTATTATACATATATGTATTAATTATTATCTAATTCTAGTCATGTTACTCATGTATAAAATAATAAGTATTATAGTTATCTTATATTGTTATCATGTTATGTATTATTATAGTCATATAACAATTAACAAATACTAAAATAATATATTGTACATTATTATATATTATTATTATTATAAGTACATGGTATGATGATAATACCATATACTAATTATTATTAATAGCATTTACCTATATAATATAATAAAGTATTCGTAGTATATACTAATACTAAATAGCATTTATCTATATATTATATAATTTTATATACCAATTTGGTAATTCAAATGCGGTAATGCGGTACCCGATTTCAATTACCGAATTTGAATGCGAAATCGGTTATTACCAAATTCATAATCTCATTACCTATTTTATACCATATTACAATTCGGTGAATTCGATATGTGCCAAATTTGTACCAAATTACCAAATACCCGATTTCAAATTACCGAATTAAGTTTGAAATCGATTATGAATTCGGTATGAACCGAATTTGCTCACCCCTAGTGGGGATTGTGTTCTACGCGGCGCACTGCTTTTCAAGCACCGGTATTGGTCCCACCACTCCGAGTCCCGGGCATGATGTGGAATTCGTGTCCCTCACGTGGGCCCATCAATCTTAATCTTGTGTCAAGTGCCCAGACCAATTCTCTGCTTGTTCGTTTCTTTTTCAACACCCAACCACACTTTGAACAATTCCACGTAAATGATAGAACTTCCCTTGCATCAATCATCAACCCACAATGCAGGGACCAGGGGCCAGAAACCGTTCCTGCCAGTGCTGTGCATTTTGCATATAGCGTAATTTTATTTGTATATATTATAATTTATTTTTAATAATATGTAATTTTAGAATAAAATTTTATAGATTTCATACATATTATTAAAATCTAAATATAAAATAAAATTTGGATCGTACAAATTTTTTTGCCCAAATCTTGACCGTGAACTATCCCGCAACCGCTCCTGCCCCTCTTCCATACAGGAGAGGTCACTATTTCATTATTTAGCTTGACGTACGTAAGCATATATAAATGTTCAAAGTACAAATTAAACTATCAAATTTTATACTACTTGTGAACTCAATTGATTGCAATTAATGAAGAAATCACGATTGGATTGCATTTTTCTAAATTTTTGTAGAAAAATTATGATAATGATTTGATACATGTGAGATAAAAAGGTGATTGAAAAATATGTTTACGAAAAACGTAACAATAAAGAAAATTTTCTTTCTAGACAAGAGAGATTCACACTAGGAAACTGCAAATTTATCTTTTTTTTAACCCTCCATCCCTACTTACGCTTTTTTCATTCATAAATGTTAGACTCAAAATTTGAACTCTAAAAAAGTTTAGTAGCTGAAAAAACCCAATAGGAGCTTCTTGACCGCTGAGTCAACTCAGTATAGTTCAATTTACCATAACTACGTAATTTCTAACAAAGATATGCGTATAATAAAGGTCTATAAATTTACACCAGAATGTAAATAACGTTAATTGTGCGTATAACTTGGTTCATATGTGATATGTTTGGAAGGCAATGGGCAGACCTCATAAGTTCTCAAGATCTTGTTTTTGTCTCTTCATGAGTGTTACCTCATAATTGGTTAATTTTTCATTCTGGAGAAAAACACCCTAATGAAATGCTTGCTCGTTGAAAGTTAAAAATACATGAATTCTTACATATTCCATTAGAAATTTGAAATAGGCATACATATTTACATACAAGTGATTTGCATTTCCCGAACCAAAGTCCATTAGTAATTTTTAAGTTTTTTGTGAATATATTTTTCAATCACTTTTTTACTTTACATACATCAAATCACTACAGTATTTTTTTCTACAAAAATTTCTAGAAATAGTGATTCAAACAGAATCAAAAGACAACAATTTGCCCTTGTTTAGATTATCGCATGTATGAAAATAGAAAACGCAATTTATCTGCATGCAAATTTGCTTTGGTTATGACTGGCATTCACCATCAGATTCCAAATCAAGACGGTTTGGAAACAAGGCTTCAAAGATTCGTAAGGGGCCACTATTAAACAAACTTGACAATTTTGCTGCACCTAACGCACTTGATTCTCTCTTTTGGTAATGTGGCCTTTTAAAATATTGCTCCTACTACACTATTTGTACCTTGTATACTTGCTAATATTTGTTTCATGGTTTGGGTCAGCCAATCTAGTAGATTAATATAAGTACCACACTTTAAACACAGGTTTTTTTTTCTCTAATGGGTGACCATTCGTACTTGTTAGTACACCTAGATCACACCTAGCTTCAAGAAGGGTTGGATTAATGGTAAAGTCAGAGGAATTATAGGTAAACTGTAAGAAAAAGATTACACCTAACATATTATATGAATTCACGTACTAACAATTATTATCTTGTTTTACATTTATATGTATTCCCTAATTAATATTACTTTTTCAAAATATGAACACGTGAAATCCATCCTAATGGGCACTCATTAGACAGACGCTTAAACAAATGACTAAATCATAAATTCTCGGTCGTGCATAAGTGTTTGGATTGCTAATATCTAACCAAAAATTATTTGTTTAGATCACAAATACAATTTACAACACATATTTTTTATCTTCCCAATCACCTTTTTTATCTCGCATACATCATATCACATCACAAAAAGTGCTATAGTAATTATTCCAAATAATATTTCAAACACTCTCCTATCGAAACACTTATTTCTAGACAAAACTATATGAGAATCACTTCAAACATATTAGAAAAATCTGTGTCCTTGAAGACTAAATCTTGAAAAATCTTTACTTTAAATACACATTAAGCTACTAGTCCAATTGCCTCCAAAAAAAAAGGCTACTTGTCCAATGCCCTAAAGAAAGCCCATCGGATGGCATTTGTTTACCAGAGTTCTTGTAACAATAAACTATAATACTAATACTTTTTAAGATATGAAATATATCAGAGAGAGAAAAAAAATTCTCACCCAAAAAAGTTTGATACTACGTTAGAAATTACAATTTCGTAAATTAATAGACATACTCAAATTAATTATACGTATTAAAAGACTCTTATCATCAATCAACACGCATGTTGAATATCGGATCTTTCCAATTTTAATTCCAACTAATCGCTTATTGGGAAAATAAATAAAAAATCACAAAGGTCCAATACAATTACAATTAAGTGAATAATACTTTTTGATCATTTAGCAAATTCATTAATTAATACCCTTGCCCTGAAGCTTAGCATGGTTTTGAGAAATTTAATCATAAAAGATCGTACCCAAAAAGATCTCAAAACGCGTAAATAACAACATTAAAAACAAAAGGCAAGAAAATAGTTTGCATAAAGTTTAGATTACTTAATTAAGTACCTTTATGATCCCTTCATTAATTAATTAAGTTACCCAATTAACAGAAAAAGATGGAAAGGACAAAGCCCAAAAGCTACCATTCTTCTTCATTAGTCAGATTCACATTTCATAATCAGCTCTACTTTTCTTTGATTTAATTTTTTTCCACTTCACTAACTCCTCCTCTCATTCACACCCGCCTTTTTCGTCCCTCTTCATCACTTCCCCCATGTGCCTAGCCCCCTATATATGAACAACTTCAACAAGATTTCTCTGTTTCAGGGACCCTTTGAGATCCTGTACTTGATAAAGTTGTTAATAATAATACATGTGAACATCTTAGTAAGGGCCTGCTGATGCGGTGAGGCGGTGCCTTCATGTGATGTTACTCATACTGCAGTGAGATTTGCAGCAGTGAACTCACATGTGAAGAAGATGATGATGATCATGCGGGCTTTCATCTTCTTCATTTTTGTCATTATTCTCAGCTCAATCCCAGCTCAGTCTCGCCCCGGAGATCCTTTCAAGTCCATCTTGGGTATGTTCAGTGATCGTTAGCACATTCTTGGTAGGATTGAAAATGTTTTCTATTGTGATAAAGATTGGTTCTTGACATGTAACTGGGAATATTGTTGCATTTCTTGGGGGATATAGCAACTGGGTTTGGGATATTTTCATTGGTACGGTGAAAGGGGTTCTTGAAATATGATATAGTCCATAGTATGTTCGTTTATTGATCTTTAAGATATTCCTTTTAGGATAAAAATTTGCTCTTGAATGAAAACTGGGACTTTATTGTTTCCTTGGTGGTTTTTGGCGACTGGGATTTTGATATTTTCATTGTTCTCAAATTTATATGGAGTGATGTGGGATTTTTGCAATGAGCTAAAGTTTTGTTCTTGATGGGTTTTTGGTTATTTTAGGTATTGCAGTGCAGAAATTGTTCTTGAATTGATCGATAATTTGATCAATTTTGATGACTATGGAAGTTAGAGAACTATTTGTTTCGAGCATGTTGATTGTCATGGCAATTTTTTTGCAACAATCATTTGTTACAGTAGTCGTTTTTGCTTTTGCTGTTTGTTGCTATAATTCGGGTTCCTTTTGTTTCTTTTGTTAAGATTTAGACAAATTTCCTAATTTGGTCAATTTGTGTTGCATATCTTGCCAACTGCCAAGGCAATTTGATATAGTTCCAAAACTGTTTATATTTTCTGAAAGTGCTTATGAATGGATGGTTTTGGTGGTTCTGATGTTCTGCTATTTGTGAGAAACGGCTGTATTCAAAGAAAGGAGAATCTTTGGAATTGGCAACTTTTCTGTTATAGGTAGTTCCAGAAATGTTTTGATTCGTTGATGCAAATTTTGTTGTTTGTTTTGTCCTTTTCTTCTTAATTCTATGCGGTAATTATCTTGAAATATGTAGGTGAAGAGAATTTGGGGTCATGGAAGGATGGAATATTAAGTGCAGAAGCACCAGGGCCTTATAATGATGGGCATATGAGCATGCTTGTATTGGCTAAAAACAGGACAAACAGGCCAGATATACTTTCTGGTTTTAGGAAATATAGAGGTGGATGGGACTTTGGCAATAAGCATTACTGGGCTGTAAGCTTTATCTTTCATCTTTTTCTAGTTGCTTATTCTGTCTCTAGAAGAAATGTTATAATTTGAAACTTTGCTCCACTGTACCTTTGACTACATAAGTGAATTTTCTTTGTTAGTCATGCTTGATTTGCTAATCCAACGAACATAAAAAATGCAAGTCAGATGGCATATCATAAAATATCTGGAATCAATCATAGAATGCAATCTATTGGTGCTTTTAATTCCTCTAATGGGTTTTGAACAGAGATTCTCTCCATATATATATATATATATATTTGTATATGTATATATATGTATATGTATGTATGTATGTATGTATGTATGTATATTTCATTCTTTCTAACTGTGGTGAGAACATATGCTGTCAACTAGGATTCAGGATGAGTTTTTTTGTGCTTACTAAATCAGATAGTGTCAAGTGTCTCAATACCTGTTAACGGGAAATTCATCCAATGTGACGTAGTTTTAGATAAGCTAGGAACGCCAATTTTAAAGGTTGTCCAGGACTGCAATTGCTGGTTACTCCAAAGTGTGTCTTGTGGACTGATATAGGTATTCATTTGTTCATACTAGTGAGAAGTTACATGTCCTGGACTATCTAGAATGTGGTTACTTGGTTAAGGCGTTTATAAACTGATATTTTCCCTCTCTGACATCCCCTTAGGAACCTAAAACAGCTTAAGCAATCTGGTAAAAAATCAAGCTGCAATTATGCTCCCAAAGATTCTGGAATTGTTCTGAAAGGTCTTTAGTTGATTAGAGTTAAGCTGGCATATGACTTGAAATGAATCGGGGAACATTACCAAAGACACATTTCGAAAGTTAATTTCAGATTTTTTTGGTGATAAAGACACGTCATACTCCCACTCTGCTTTGACTTGTACGAAATTATCATGCTTCTAAGCTTATGCTTTTGGGATGCTATGTTTTTTCCCTTTTTAACACAATTGGTCTCCTCTGCATGTTTGCTATACTTTCAGTGCACTAAATCATTTTTTTGGAAATGATTCATGCACACTTTCATTATAGAGAACCAAGTGCATTCATGCTTTTCTAATCAGGATTTTTTACTGTTTTGTACAGTCTGTTGGGTTCACGGGAGCTGCTGGTTTCATTCTTGCTGTGCTCTGGTTTGTCTCATTTGGCGTAGCTCTTCTGGTGCATCATTGCTGTGGATGGAGGATAGATATCAATGGCAGCAAATCATGTCGTTCAGAAAGAATCTGTTTGATATTACTCGTTTTCTTCACGTGTGCTGCAGCGTAATTTTTTCCAAACTCAAACTCAGTGTCAGAAATGTTCACTCTAGAGTTCTTTTAGTTACTCTTAAGCTCAATCAATCACTTAGAACATATATGGCCATTATGTTATGCTTTCATATCTTGGTGAATGAAATCTGAAATTCCTATCATTTCCAGTCTTTAAGGGTTTTGGGGTTTCTTCATATGCAACAGAAATATGGGTAATTTGGTTGCAGGAGAGTTAATAAGCAAACCAAATATTCCTTTTGATTTCTTTTGCTTTGACCTTCCTTTAATAAAACAATTATGGATGAATTTCTCGGTTATGAATTCTTTCTTCTTTCAGCCTTGGTCTAACATTTCGTCTGATGTTACCAGGATTGGATGTATTCTTCTTTCAGTTGGACAGGATGAATTCCACGGTGAGGCATTGGATACTTTGAGTTATGTTGTAAATCAGTCTGACTACACAGTGGATACACTAAGAAATGTCACCGAGTATATGGCTCTTGCCAAGACAGTCAATGTGGCCCAGCTTTTCCTCCCTTCTGATGTCAAAAATGACATTGACCGGTTGAATGTTGAACTGAATGATGCAGCAGATACTCTGGAGGCAAAGACAGATGAGAACTCTGGGAAAATAGAGAGGGTGTTCAATACTGTGTATGATCTACTTTAATTGTATTTTATTTTTTCTTTCTGTGTTGAACTGTGCTGATATTTGGATCTATTTGACAGAAGGTCTGCAATGATAGCAGTTGCAGTTGTGATGCTTCTAATATCCGTATTGGGTCTTGGTATGTATACATGGACCATATCTGGTTTTTAATCTTTTCTGCCTGTCTGCTTGCTATAATTTTTTTTTTTTTTTTTTGCGGAAGGTGGGGGGGTGGAGTTTGGCTGGGGTGGAAGAAACAGAGAAAGGGTGGACAAATTTCATCATTGGTTGTCAGTGTGTGTCTTGTCCTATTGTCTTTTACTGATGTAATTTATTTTATTGCAGTCCTGTCCATACTTGGCCATCAACATGCAATTCACATGTAAGTTTCACTTTCCCTCCGTCCATCCCACCACACTATTTTGTGCATGGGAGGTGTATTTATATTAGCCTCTTTGAAAATCTTTGCAAATTCGTTTTTGTCCTGTTTTATGTGTACTATTAGTAGTCTCATGACTTGGCTAACTTTTACAGATTTGTTGTTAGCGGATGGTTACTTGTTGCAGTTACTTTTGTTCTCTGTGGAGTATTCATTATACTTAACAAGTAAGCATTAACTCTCATGACTCACTTGCACTTCACACTTTCTATTGTGGTTCCTCAAGAAACCATGCATGCATGAACTCATGTTCCATAACATTAAATTTATAAAAGGTATTTGATGATGACTATTGATTTTCTAAAGTCTCTATGCTTATCCTTCTGCTCTGCTCTGTCTCTTCAAAATTCTTTGATGGGTCAAGATGATCTTTTTTTTTTCCTTGAATCATATGTTCAAATTTCGGTCTTTTAACAAATTTCTTAGTGCAGCTAAAATGAACAAAGCTTAAGCAAATAATAACAGGGTCCAAGTCTTGGCTTAGAATTCCATTTGCATAGAGAACATTTGTTCTCTTATCTTTATCTCAGCAGCTTGAAAAATAATTCTTATTAACCATGTCACCTGTACTCCCACATCAAGATTACTAAAGAAAACTGCTGAGTCAGTGTAGATAGGACTAGTTCCATTCAGCAGAGATATCTTTTTGATCTTTCATATTCATGCATGCATTGGACGCGAAGTTTGATCTGGAGGAGAGGTGCTTATTGAAAGGTTTTTTTTGTGTTTTCAGTGCAATAGCTGACACCTGTATGGCCATGGGGGAATGGGTGGATAACCCTCATGCGGAGACTGCTCTGAGTAATATCCTTCCCTGTGTTGACCAGGCAACGACAAATCAGACTCTGTTTAAAAGTAAACAAGTTGTCGGTGATATTGTAAATATTGTCAATGCATTTGTAGACTCCTATGCAAATTCAAATCCTCCTCGTGAAGCTAACAATTATTACTACAACCAGTCGGGGCCTGGGGTGCCTCATCCTTGTCATCCTTACGACTCTCAGCTGCATGATCGCAATTGTTCAGACCAAGAAGTTTCTATGGCAAATGCTTCTGTTGTAAGTGGATGGCAATCTTTGAGTCCTAACGTTCTTGGGCTAGAAAAACCTGCATCTCAAAGTTAGCTAGTGAAAGCATTAGAAATTAATTCAATCTGAAACTTCTGAACCATATTGCTTCTAAGCCCTCTGAAATTGTTGTTGTGTTACTGCTTATTAGGTCTTCTTATCACTCACCGAAATTCTCCTAAATATTCAGGTATGGCAGAACTACACTTGTGCCGTATCACCAGACGGGCTGTGCAGCAGTGTTGGGAGGTTGACACCAGATATGTATGCGCAAATGGTGGCAGCACTTAACATCAGCTATGCTCTCCAACATTATACACCTCCGTTGCTAAGTCTTCAGAACTGTAACTTTGTTCGTGATACATTTAGAAATATTACCTTGAACTACTGTCCTCCATTGGAGCACTATCTTCGAGTTGTAAATGCAGGATTAGCTATGATCTCAGTAGGGGTCATGCTCAGTCTTGCGCTGTGGATTCTTTATGCAAACCACCCCCAAAGGGAGGAAGTGTTTACGAAGTTCTCTTTACGAATGAAAGGGGGCTGCAATGATAAGAAAAACGGCAGTAGCCATGTCATCGATTTAACCACAAGAAGTCCAGCTCCAGGAACTGGAGTTTAGACTAAACTAGTTTTCCTGTTAGATTTAGAAGTACGGTAGATGATTCAAAGAGATGAGATTTGTTTCCTCTCTTATCTGACAGGCAGGCTCAAGATGGGGCGAAGCACCATTTGAGTTGGTAGCTTGTTGCTATAGCATTGTAACTCTACTAAAATTGTACAGTAAAGTTTATATTCTTAGCCATCTTTTGTTACTATATCTGTGGTTCACTATGCTACTAAATATTTTTTTCTCCTTTTTAGTGGAAATATATTGAGTAAAGTCTATGCAGGAACTCCATAATCAGCGGTAACAATTGTACCTTCATTTAACAATGAATATCTCACCTAAGGTTCCGTTTGATAAAACTGAATCTGAATTCTGAAGTATGAATTCTGAAATCTGAATATTGAAACAATTAATTTGCTGAATTTTAAGCACTGAAAAAATTATATGAATGTCTGAATTTTAATGCTAAATCTATTTATACTGTTTGATAAATATTTATATTTGAATGATTAATAAGTTTAATTTGACAATTTTGTCCTTATATCCTTTTATTTAAAAAAAGAAATAGAATCTATGATTTAATTAGTTTAAAATTGTTAGGTATGAAAATGACAATATTTATTTTTAAATCAAATTAATATAAAAGATGAAATATATTATATGAGAAGTATGGAGAAGATGTGAAAGTCATTAAAAAGGAAGAAAAGAGAAACTAAAAATTGTTAGATAGAAAATATTATGGTGTTTAATTAGATAAGAATTTTGAACATAGTTAACAAACAAGGGTAGATTTGGTAGATAAGATAATGTAGTTGAAATAATTCTTTTGATTTTTATCAGAATTAAGTATTCAGTTAGGATTCTTGTGCTGAAAAAAATACACACAGCTTCAGCACTGCTTAACAAGTTTAACAAATAGATTTTCATTTATCAATCACTCAAAACATTTGAATGTCTGAAAACATTCAGATTCAGCACTTTTTTATGTTATCAAACAGACCCTAAGGCCCGTTTGATAAGACTGAAGTTTGAAGTCTGAAAATTAAATGTTACAAGTATAAAGTTGTTGAATTGATTAAGTTATATTTAACTAATTGAATTATTGTGCTGAATTGGAATTTATGTTTTCATCTTTAAAAAAATTTGTTTTTATTTGTGTATTTAGAGAGAAAGAAGAGTGTGTATGCGTGTGTTTAAGAAAGAGAGAGAAAATATTGAAATAATTTACAGGTGATATTGAAGTATATATATTTGTGTTGGAGAGTGTATATTTGCATGTGTGTGTATATGAACAGAAAGAGAACACACGTGTATTTTGTGCGAGAGCATTTATGAGATTATATTATTCTATGTATAAGAGCTATAGCATGTATAGTCAATTCAGAAAATTCAATAAAAAAATTTCACTTAAAAGATTGTACACAAATTAGTGGTGGGGCACTTCTATTAACAAACACACTGAATTCAATGAAGTTGTGGATGAACTTAATTTTCAGCTTTAAGTTGAGTTATCAAATAAGCCCTCATTTTGCACAATTAGTGAATATTTGGGGGGTAGATGTCCAAAATGGATTACTAATTTTTACCAAAAGGGGCTGGCAATTTCAGAATAGATCAAAACATTAATCGCAATCATTGTCAGCATTGCTTTCGTTGGTAACCATTTCCTCATTAGGTAGTTATCTTGATTCCAATTTTGCTGCTGGTCGTTCACTAAACAGCATAAAAAGTTTGTTAGTTTTCGTTGTCGTTTTGCAGTTGGAGTGGGGTTTGGTGATTGTTGATTGTTGATTGTTGATTGTTCGGAACCAACTCCACAACCCAACTAATTTGGCCCCAACCCATCTGATTTGGCCCCAACCCAGCAGCACAGCCTAGAAAGGGATCACTGGGCCCCAAATCTGACATGGACAATAATCCTTGTGACATGTCCTGCCACCTCATCCATGTATCTTTCTAGTAGTATGCAACCACTCTCAATTGACATTTTTAGCTCCAATTGCCCCAAAATCTTGGTTTCCCTCGATCAAGTAGCCTAACTCTCGAACTTCCAAATGCTATTTTTCTTTTTCTTTTTTCACTTTTTATTTTTGGACAAGCTAAATGAAAGAAAGTATAGAGATTCTGAGTAATTAAAACTTTACATTGTCTGAGTGTTAGAAATTCAAAATTTCTCAATTTCCAAAAAAAAGAAGAAATTCAAGAATTCTATTCAATAAATATATAGGTTACAATTAAATTTTTTCATGAAATTTACTTTTTTATCAAAAAAAATAATGAGCTATCACTAAGAGCATAATGAAAGCTCAATTATATAGTAAAACTCTCGTACCAAATTGGCATCAGACAATAATAAATGGACCAGATAATATACATAAATAATCAATAAATAATTGACGTGTTAATATTATCTCGATATGATCATGTTTGGATTGAAGTTTTCCATATTTTGTGATCATATTTTTTCAAATATTTTTTTTATTTTACATACATCAAATCATTATAAATAATTTTTTCTACGAAAAGTCCATAAAATGATAGTTGCGATGAGACCTAAGGCCCTGTTTGGATTGTCATTTTCTGTCAGAAAATTGCATCGTTTTTCGTGATCACATTTTTCTATTACTTTTTTCTCTCACCTACATCAAATCGTTATAGTATTTTTTTCATGAAAAATGACGGAAAATACAATCCAAACGGGGATTTTCACATTTATTCATGAAAAAGAGTACAATTCAATGTGCTCATTTTAATTTAGTTATGTGTACTAATAGCTTTTCATTCACGGTTAACTTTTGAGTATCCCATCGCGCAATAAAATATTTGGCTTGGATTCATCAATTAATTTTGCTGCTGATAATTCTCAGTCTCACGAAGGCCAGCACTTGAATTGTTCTGAAGTATTTCCGTATACCGTAGACTTTGGGATACGTACTTATTCCGATCAATAGAATCTTTAAACTCCAAAATCAAACCTTAAAACCTCCACATACGCAATACGTACAAAAATCGTATATATGTTTTGCATATATATATATGTAAAGACTTTCGTACACAAAATTGTGTTTGTGTTGTTGTTGTTGTTGTAGTAGCCATCATTCGATGTCTTCTTCTCCCTCTTCTCCAATTTTTTCTGTATTATTTCTAGCTCTGTTTTTTTTTAGCTACAGAGCGTCGTCGTTTCCAGCCGGATCGTCGTCCTTCTCTCGGAGATCAATTCTTCGAGAAATCAGTAGTGATGGTAAAAATGAAAAACGAGTTGAAAAAGCCGATTATGGCGTGGAATTAAACGCCACGAATTTCGATGCGGTCCTCAAAGATACTCCGGCTACTTACGCGATCGTTGAATTCTTCGCTCACTGGTATTAGTTTTGCTCCCAAGTTTCAATTTTTGTTATTCAATTGATTGCATGCTTAGTAAATTTAATATGCCATTTCCTTTTTTTTTTTCTATTTTTTTTGAAGAAAAGTTTTCTGCTTTCTTTGATTTTGGTTGGATTTTTTTTATATCTCGAAAGTGTAGAAATTTGTTGCGTTTTAATTGCTGCTGTAGGGTTAGTTTGACGTAGCAGTTTGCAGAATCGCTTCTGAAAAGGCTGGGGGTGGGCAGGTTTTGATTAAGCATGGATTTTGGCATTAGTTTGGTAATAAAGCAATTGGTGTTCATACGTATTCCCATACAAATGCAATAGGATTAAAAGGATTATGCAGGTACATTAACGGGCCAAAAGGGAGTTTATGAGCATTTTGCTGGAAGAAATGCAAAAGGAGAAGGTTTAGCATTTTGCACTTGCTGGGTTTTTTTTTTTTGGGTTGTTGTTTTTAAAGGCTAATGGATTGATTCAGTGAGTTGATGTTAGGTGTTTATTTGGTTTAATAGCTGAATGTTGGTGCTTATCTTGAGGAAATGAAGATGTATTGTGTTTCTTTTGGGATCAAGAAAGTGAATTTTCTGGATAATGTGGAGTCATCATCCGGCCAAATGTTGGACATAGACATAATAGGTGAAAATGGATAGCTTGAAAGTGGTTTTCTTGCGAAGAACTATATATTGTTGTGGTTATTAAATTGCATTTCTGGGTTATAAAGAATGTTAATCACAGAGAAAGAAGAGGCATATAAATCAAGTAAAATAGGTTGATTAGGAATCAATGTTTAGGTTGCTTAATCGACTAGAGCGTTGTACCTAAAACTGCAAGAAGACTAATAATTTTTTCATGATAACATGAGTAATATAGGTGATATCTGTGTGTCTTCATTAGGCAAGTTCTTGTCTTAGAAGGAAGACTTCTGGAAAGTAACGAGCTTGATGCTGGAAATCAACATTCTTTTGGCTCTATCATACACATTTCCAATGGTCTCTGGCTGTCTTGACATTGGGTAGAAAAGATCTTATTTGGAGCACTTTATTCTTCTTGGACATCTGTTAAGATCACAGCAGATATGTGTTTTTGCTAATCACTTGTAGACAACTTTTATGGCTAAAGAAATTTGATAAAATTATATTTCCAGAGGAAAACAGAGACCTTTTGCCTGTAATGAAGAAATATGTTGTGTTTCTCTTACAACTGATGATAGAGTTTAACTGTGGAAAAAAATTATCTGACAAATTTGGTAATGTAAGAATAAGATGCATGGGGTAGACAGTTAATATTCTTATATTATGCATTGTGTATTCTAGTCAAGGATTTTTAGGTTTCTTCTATGATGATTATTCTCGATGAACCAAATTTATGTAGTAGTGTGTATTATGTACGTGACATTTGTACTAATGTATGTTGATGGATGTGTTTGTGAGAAAGTTAGTTGATACTGTTCAACTTACCATGATATTTTTATGTAGACATTCTTTACCATTTCTTTGTATAGCTTTCATATTTTTCTTACATGTAACAGATGTGCTGTAATTGTTTTTCCAGGTGTCCTGCTTGCAGAAATTATAAGGTATGAGCAGTCAAGATGGTCTTTATACCCACAATCCCTGAAAATGAATTAGAAAGAAAAGAAAAGATAAAGAAGCAAAAATTTCTATGTTTCTGATGCCTCAAACAAGCAATACTTTTGCAGCCTCATTATGAAAAAGTTGCAAGACTATTCAATGGAGCAGATGCTGTTCATCCAGGAATTATATTGATGACAAGGGTTGACTGTGCTTTGAAGGTATTATGAATATGCTTTCTGTTCTGTTGTTTCTGGATGTATTCCACTCTTGTATCCATATTAAGCATATAGGTAATTGAGTTGTTGTATATATCATCATGTCCCTAAAGTACTTTTTCTCAAATCAAGATGTATGTGTTGCAGTGTTCTAACTGGAAAGTATTACTATAGTTAGTAAGTTTATGACTGGAAAACATCACAGGGCAGTCATTTGTTTCTCTTTTAAAATGGGGAATCCATTGTATAACGTTGGTGTATCATCTTAGATATGGCATATACTTCAACTAATTGTCTGCATTCAAGTATTAGATTAACTTTGAGGGGTTGATTAAGAATAGCAGCGATTCTTAAATTCAATATTTGCAGTAGAATGTTAGCGAATTTTGTGCATCATATATTGTGTTAAATATTTTTTTTTCTTTTAACTTTTTTAGCTGATTGACTTCACCATATTTTGCACAGATTATGTTCTATTCTTTTAATTGGTTCCCTTCTGTTTCTGATGGCGTGGTACAGTCCCCGATTTTTAATTGCAGTGTTGTTTTCTTCTGTTTTTTCGTGATTAAGCTTTGTTCCATTTGGTTACTGTTTTTTCATTTGTATGCTGCTAATGCGTTTCTCCTCCATGCATGATCTGCTGAACTTTTTCGCCCTTTTCAATAGTCATTCTTTTTGTATCCAAGTTTTTTAAGCTGAATTTAGCTAACTGATGTTTTATTAATCTTTTTCACTTGTTTGGCAGCACAGATAAATACCAATCTCTGTGATAAGTTTTCTGTAGGACACTACCCTATGCTTCTCTGGGGCCCTCCTCCTAAATTTGTTGGTGCTACTTGGGAGCCAAAGCAGGAAAGTAGTGAAATACGCTCGATTGATGATGGCAGGACAGCTGATCGCTTGCTAAATTGGATAAATAAGCAAATGGGAAGGTAACTCCTCCTCTGCATTGGGTTTTGATGAATGCTATGGCTAGTATATTTCCTTAATTCGTGTTGGATTGCTTTGATAAAAATTTATTTAGAAATAACTCTCATGTATTGACTAGGCATAAATCTAAGACAATGTTAACTGCATTAGCACCTTCATCTGTTATTTTATTATTTTAAACATTTAAGGATTTGAAATTGTAACAATTTTCCAATGGAGAAGAATGATAGAAGTTAGTCTGCTGAAATTGCTGTTTTTGTTGTACCTTTTGTAACATTAAATGATGCATCTAGGAAGAAAACAGTGGATATAGAATCATAAGTTAAAGCATTCTCTTATGCTATAATGCAATAAATCTTGCTTGCTCAAGTATTAGATTGTTACTTGTTTGAAGAAGGCACCATCTTTTCATATAGGGCGAATTGCTGAATTGTCTCTTACTCATTAAAAATAAGCAATTTGGCCCTACATACTGAACTTGAACCATTGCAGGTTCTATTTCCATCATCTTTCTGCACAAAACTTTTAGCCCATCTTAACTGAATATAATATTCACGGGTCAAAACTTTGGTTTGATATGCTCAAACATTGGCCAATCAAGTCTAAGAAAAATAATTGACAATCAGGGATCTTTCTCCTTGAAAAATTCAGATTTTACGCTACATATTGCAAATTGAATCTAATCAAAGAAACTCAAAGCTATTGCTCCTCAAGCTACACAAATGTGAATAGGCATAACAGCCAATATGATGATAAGAAGCAGGAGCTTGGGTGAAAGTGGTACAGTTTAAATATTTGAGGATCCAGATTATCTTAAATGTGGCGGACTGTTTCAATTACTTGCCTTTAGTGGTTCCTGCAATTCTGACGTGCTTTTTATGTGTATTTCCATGTATTGGAAAATAGTAGCCTGTTGAACTTTTTTTCCTCATGTATCTTGAACTTACAGTTCATATGCCTTGGATGATGAAAAGTATGAAAACGAGCATCTTCAAACCAATGCATCTGACCCCGGGCAGGTCCTTGACAAAGCATACCTCTTTATTTTTTTGAGATGCATGTATTGCTAAGATCTTCTTGTGAAAAATTTGACTGTCTTGATGTTTTTTTGTCAAAAAGATTGCACGTGCTATATATGATGTTGAGGAGGCAACATCCACGGCATTCGACATTATATTCACACACAAGGTGAATATATTTCATTTACCTATACATATATTGGTTTCCCTGATGCCCTCCCCCCTCTCTCTTGTCAAGGGGGAAAAAGTATTTTTGATAAACTGGTGCTGATCTACTCTCATTACACAGATCAAGGCAGAGACTCGGGCTTCGCTCATTAAATTTCTTCAACTATTGGTGGCCCATCATCCTTCTAAGAGGTGAGCACCTTTATCTCTTTGAGAGTGACTTCTCATGTCAAGCATTTTACATCTCTGAAAGTGTGTGCACTTTCTAGGTGCCGGAAGGGAAGTGGTGATATACTTGTTAACTTCGATGATATATATCCATCTGAGATATGGTCAACCAATAACACACAATCTATTAGTGATGGTAAAGAGAAAGGACTTCAGAATATGCAGATCTGCGGAAAAGAGGTTCCTCGCGGATATTGGGTGAGTATACAAGTTGCCTCTTAACTTGCAGAATGGGAAATGTTATTGGATCTACTGCACCTATAAATGTTATTGAAGTCTATACATGGTTTATCTGATTTCTGTACCTTTTGTTGACTGGATTCAAGACGTTAGTGGCATATGGTTCAAAGAGGGTAACTGATCCATGTTTACCAACTAGCAGGATGTTTTGCAAGTTTTCTAGTCAATAGATTTCTTTATAATGATGCCTGAAATGGCATATAGTTTCCAGTGGCTCAAAGACTTCTAATTAAATACTTCTCTTTATTTTTCATTCTCTATCCCAATGCTCTTTAAATTTTGAATTTGTGCACAAATATGCAAGATAAAATCTCATTTTGGGAGGCCTAATCGTGAACGGATGCAATTTGGATAAGCTGACTTGCCCTCTGTGATTTAGGTCTTTAGCCAATGGTTTTAGTATCTATGTCCTCATAATTTTTTAAAAGGAAGAATGGCCTTACCCGTTTCTCATATGTATCATAAAGCTATACTGATATGGGATCAGGAGAACTTCTTAATTGGTCGCAGAGATTCGAGTTTTTGGGTACAATAAGGTAAAGGAATTGAAGGGGGGAGGGCAATGGGGCTTTCATGGGACTTTTTTCTGGTTGCCTCCGACCTGATCGTTCATAAATCAACATTTGAAAGCCATTTTGTTTCAATCAGCCAGTAAAGATTGTCTGAATGTTCTACACAATTGGATGATGTAGAAATGGGGACAGAAACATAAGAATCAGCTAGACTTTGAACTTTATTATGAGCAACAGGTTGTAAAGACTAAATCAGATAAGAATGGGTAAGTTTTTAATGCCTGTATGGAAGTGATTCCCCTTTCAATGCTAAAAAGGAATTCCTAATTACAAGACTGATAAACTGATTTTTGTTCAAAAACCAGCTTCATGTAAATTGTTCTGAATTTAGCTAACTGTTCCTCATCTTGTTTAGATGTTTTGTCGTGGCAGCAGCAATCAAACTCGGGGTTTTAGGTAATATGGCCTTCACGTGTTTGTTATTTTGTGCCTGTCATTGCAATTTTGTGAATTCTACCTTTAAAGGAAATCTAGCATATCTTTCTTATCTCTGAAAAAAACTGTACATTTGAACGTGCAAAGTTCCTAACAATTCAATTCTGATGGATATGGGGAAATGTTGTGATCATGACCATCAAGCTCCTGTATTTACTGGAGGATGTCAGAATTTCATTATTTACTTATTTACTTTTTTGCAGTACCAGAGACAAAAGGATCCATGTTTTTAAGTTTTGTTCTGATCACTTAGTATATATTGGCACCCCCTCCACCTTCTCTATCTCTATGTGAAATGGCTTACATGGAAGTTTTAGGATCAATTTTATATTCCAGTTAACTGTTCTGGCAGCTGGTCTGATTACAACTTATCGTAGAAAAAAAATCTAAATTAGTACTCCTTCCGTCCCAAAAGGTTTGTCACTTTTTGGCAACGGAGCTTTTTATGAATAATAAAGGGAATAAATAAACTCTTAAACTTCCTAAAACGCCCATTATCGAGCTGTCTAAAACTTGTACAAAGTAAACCATTTATGCTGCCCCAATTGCGCCTGCCATCAGGCCAATAGTGTGGGCCCCATGGATTTAGTTAAAGATACCAACCTGCTTGTTGTGTGCTGCACGCACAAAGCCAGTTGGTGCGTGCTGGTGATGCAATACTTTAATACATGCATAGTTTTTGATAATTTTTGTTGGACCCATACAATAATTGTAGTAGCTTTGAGGATAAAAATGGAAGGAGGAGAAAATTTCACCTGCTGTTTTTGGTAAGATGACATAATTTTGGGATAGATCAAAAAGGAAAGGATGACAGTTTCAATGGGACGGAGGGAGTAGTTTATATAAATGATACATGGCAAATTTTGTTCAACATCTTTTCTGGCTTGCTGGTATGAGATTACTTCTTTCTCTAGTCATTTTGATCATACATCTTGAAGTAATAATAACAGTCACAGCATGCTTAACTCTCGTATGAGAATGCTCAGGGTAATTGCTTAAATGATGTTACTTCGAGTATGAAATTTTTACTTCACCCTGTTGTTGGATGCTAGGTAGTATTCAGCTTCTATTGTTCATTTTTCACCAATCGAGATGCAGTTTGCAGCAAGTACTTCAGCTTGTTTCAAACTTCAAATATGGCCAATTAATGCTTTTGTTTCTTCTGCAGCTGTGGATTGTGGGTTCTTTTCCATTCACTATCCGTCAGGGTCGAGGATGGGGAAAGCCAGATGGCATTTACTGCTATATGTGACTTCATTCACAATTTCTTTGTCTGCGAGGAATGCCGGCAACATTTTTATGGGATGTGCTTAAGGTAAGATGTCACTAAATTTGTCTTTAGTTTTCTTGAAGTTCCTTGGAATCTGAAAAAGGTTTATCAACGTGCAGTGTTTCTGATCCTTTTAAGAGTGCAAGGGACTTTGTCCTTTGGTTGTGGAATGCTCACAACAAAGTCAACAAAAGGTTAATGAAGGAAGAAGCTTCTCTTGAGACTGGTGATCCTAAATTCCCTAAAACCATATGGCCTCCAAAACAGCTCTGTTCTTCTTGCTATCTCTCCAAAAGTTCAAAGAATGGACAGATAGAGTGGGATAATGATGAAGTCTTCAAATTCTTAGTTAGCTATTATGGGGGGACACTAGTCACTCTCTACAAGGACAAAGAACTTCTTGGCGATAGTGAGGGTAACAAAGCACCCATCGAAGATTTGGCAGCCACAACAAATGCAATTGTTGTGCCTATTGGAGCTGCGTTAGCGATTGCTGTTGCAAGCTGTGGATTTGGCGCTCTTGCATGGTGCTGGCGTTCGCGACAGAAAAATCGAAAGTATAAATACCAACTACACTCTTTAAAAAACATCTAGCGAGATTGGCCTAGTGACTTTATATTTAACCTAGATAGCCACAGTGAATTTTTAATATGAAAAATGAAATGTGACGTTGAGAGTGGGGGTTTGTAATAGTTGGAGGTCGATATTCTTATTTATTTTTTCAAAAACCTTTCAGGCAAAGAAGAAGCTGGAACTAAGCTCGTAAACAGGGTAGCTCTACGGATGGCTGTCAGTAATTGTGAGGAAACCATCAGAATAGAACAAAGTCCATAACCTTGAATCAAGTAGCTCGCTTAGTGTTTACTTTGAGATTTGAGTGTACAGTTTTGACTTTACACTGTAATTTTGAAAGAACTATTTTCTTCTTTTCCCCTTGTGTTATGTTTGTATGCCCACATGACTTGGGAGAATTCTTGCCTGC
Source organism: Coffea humblotiana (assembly GCA_023065735.1). Taxonomy (NCBI): domain Eukaryota; kingdom Viridiplantae; phylum Streptophyta; class Magnoliopsida; order Gentianales; family Rubiaceae; genus Coffea; species Coffea humblotiana. Next base: position 6,614,109 of record CM041218.1, on the reverse strand, counting down.
ATAAACTTTGAAGTGTTCTTGCTGCTGTGTACTTGTTCTGAATTCAGGCTAGCAGCTATTGTGTCCGCGTCAATTAATGTTTACATAATCTGCTGTAATCTTGACTGAGAACATCATATTGAAGATTGCAATATTTTTATGTACATTGGTGTAATTATAAACCAGCTAGTGTGCAGAAGATCTTTATCCTGCAAGTGTGTGGAGTTTGCCGTTGCTTCTTAGCCATCCTTCCTGACCAGGCACTGAGAAAATGCTCCGCCCAGAAGCCCAGAGACGCAGTAAATGTGCAAAGATTCTAAATCCAAATGTTGAAAATTCAAACCAAGTGACCATTTTGTTGGGCATTAGGAAACATTTTGAAACTTCAGTTCTGCTTGTACTGGGATTTCCTGATGGCGCTCATTTGACACACGAAGAAGGAACAGTATACACAATAAGATGGTAACATATGTTGATGTAGTATAGTAATGAAATATTATTAAAACTTGAAACCCTTTTTAGTCTTGGCACCTCTACCCTACATTTTTCTCTTCCATAAAGAAAGCATTTTCTTGGCTGTTGCTTGCTTGTGATTTCATTACAGGGATCCCCAGCCATCAAGCAACAAATCCAAGATGCAGCTTCCAGGAGCTTTTATTCCGTTGCTGTAATCTTGTGCTTTCAAGATAAACATCTTTCCCTGAAATTCCCATGCATGCATGAAAAAAAAAAAAAAAAACGAAACAGCCACCGAATTGACCGGTTTGGAAACAACAATTTTAAATTGCTGAAATATTTGCTGAAACGTGTAATATTCAAAACCAAAGTTTTGAGACAGAAGCCGGAAATTTCTTTATGATTTTCTATAATTTTAAACCTTATATACATATCTTGGCATTTGTCTGTTCGCAAAATCTTAAACAGGACCTAAAAAGTATGACTAATTCACACCTCAAGACCTATATAGACAGAACCTGGACGGGTCTTGGGTGCTTGATCTCTTTCTCGAGTAACAACTACTGCATACCAGTTCACAGCAGGACAGCAGCTTTCTTGTCATCAATCATCCTTCTATCAACGTTTGTTAACCAATTTAAACTTCATAATCCTCAGGGCAAGCCTTTCGATAGTCTTCTCTTTAATGTTAGGATACTCTTCCATCATTTTTTGGACCTCGCACTGACACCAAAACATGAAAGATTTGTACTGATTCAAAGAGAAACTGAATTAGCATCGGAAGTCAGCTAAACGAAGTTGCATCTTAGCGGTAATTGCAGCTGGAAAGGGCCATCTTTCAAACGTGTGTGACATCATCGTTTTGAGGCTGCAAAGTTGCTGAGCCAGCTTCTTCATCAGATGAAGAGAGAGAAGACGATGAGAGGGATAGATTAACCTGTTAAAGGTCACCAATGCAGGCCATGAATAAGGTAACCAATGACCAAAATGCTTAAACCTAGTAAAAAAAAATGAGAACATTAGCCATGGACAACAGGCTTACCTGATTGTGCCGGCGACGAAGAACTCCTATCACTGCTTTCATTATAACGTATATTGGCAAAATGATTCCAACGACTCTTAGAAGTAATAACTGTCAAAGAAGATGATAGATAAGGAACTCAATCCGCATATACATGCATCTTCCAAATTTTGATAATCAAGTGAATTTACCAATATCAGTGGAAGAGTATAGTTCCCTGCTCGATTTACTATGACGGGAAGAGTATGCCGCAAAATTAGAAGAACCATGAACTGCAAAATAAAGGATAATTTGACATGAGAAGAACTTTCAGCACACTGATTCTTTAGTTACTCCTAAAAACTCCAAGTAAAATCATTAAGATGTTCTGTAAACTTGCTATCAAATCAAACTTGAGACTGTCAACCTCTCCTCCATACATCGTATCTTTCGTATACAGAATAAAGCATTAGATCAAAATATGGTCATAGCTTCCTAGATATGTTTCCAACTATACATGCACATCCTTTTCTGGGCAGAGAGAGAGAGAGAGAGAGATATTACGATTATAGCAACGGAACGGCAGCACATCATGCTTCTTGAGTTGGACACTGCATACTCATCATAGTCAGGATCAATGAGATTTTGGTCAGTTGAAACCACTGCAATAAGGCGGGGATTATTCAAGTCCCTCCTGGCAATTTCCCAATTTCCTCTGAAAAATTTAGCAAAATATGTTTCACAGTGGAAAATTGATTTATACTGTATGATTTTACTTATTTATTATTATCAAGAATGGAAAAGCTAAGATACCTGAAGTTCATTGGAATACCCCCAAGTCGAAAAATAGGTGGTGGTGCTGTATAACCAGGCTTGAAATGCTGCAAGTGGCATTTAGGCACAACGAGTCTTACTTAGTCGAAGACAAACTCCGGTTGAAATTCCAAAACTAACAGAGAAAATGAAGAATTAATAGTCAAATCACAATTACTGCAAGTAAAATGTACCTGGTGGCAGATCTCACATACAGTGTCACCCTTCTCATTACACCACCTCTGTACACATCGTCTGTGAGCATACTGTAAAAAAGTGAATGTCAACCCCAAAATCTAGTAAATACATCCTTTAGAGGACATAGATAGCATTTAAAAGGACTTGAAATGGTAAGGATTATAGAATCATGAGAGTATTACTAAAAAAAGAAAAACGAGATTGAGTGCCTGATTGAGGCACCTTTATTCTGAACAAAAGCCAACTTTTGATGCAGGTATTAAACAGTAAAATGACAACAGGAACAGGATCCCTTTTGCATGTGCATCAATGCAAGTACAAAACATGTTTCACTACCAAGAAGGAAAATATTAAAACCTGTTCAACTAGCAACAGTACAGAAGTGAAAGATAGCAGCAAACAGCTTCAATATCAGCACTTTAGTGGCCTCTGCTGAAATAGATATGTTCTGGTGCCAAATTACGACTAATGAATGCAATTAAGAGTCCAGTTCGACAAAACTAATAAGCTCATAGATTAGAAAAATGAAACACAGAGAGACCAGCATGGCTTTTTTGAGATAAGAAAGACCCTTGTCACGGCGTCATACATCCAGAAGAACATACCATAAAGTAAAACTAAAGCAATTGCCCCTCATTACACATTCTTCGTATTTTAGATGTCTCGAAGGCAAAAGAGGGTTTCTGAAGCAGATTGCTTCAACATTTGTTTGGAAGAAAATACATGAAAGCTTTTCAAAAGCAAATACACCTAGGCAGTAGGATATACTTCAACTTCATAAATAAACTGGTACAAGCAAAGACACATCATCAGACTGCAGCTCAGAACTCAAAAACCTAGAGTCAATAGTCTCTTATCCTGCCGCAATTCATCTTACTCTTTTCTTTTTTCTAAAAGAAATGCCATCATTGGTGTTGACACAAATTTCATTCTCAAGTCTATATCATATTCTCTAAATTCCTTAATTGAAATAGGTTAAGGTCATCGAAACTAGTCAATACTAGGAGTAGGTGATTGGACAAATGAACAAAATTTAATTAAATGACTTTATCATGATATGTTTTTATAGTTTATGAGCACAAGGAATTTAAAAAGGCACAGAAAGAATTTGAAACATATGCAAGCATGCACGTAGTAGCATATACAATTAACAGAATTGTGAAGCAGAAGATGTTTTATTTCAAAGATGAATCATAACAAAGGCATGGCCAACCTTCAAGCTGCCACAACAAGAGCAAGGGGTCTCCATATTTGAATCCCAATCTTCATCCTGGCATATCCTGCACTCAACCATTTTCCTTGGAGTCAAATCAGCCCCAGTATCCTTCAAAGTGCAATCAATAGCCATGTCATCATTTCTCAAGGGTACCGACTGCAGCAACCGGTTTTGACTTTCAATTGCAGCCTCCAAAGTGGATTCAGTGAGCAACCGATCAACCAGCAAAACAAAATGATCCCCCATCGTCGTCAGCAAGACTCAAAACAACTATCACTTGCTAGAAGGAAATCCAACTGAAACAGCTCAAAACACTAAAACCAGCAGCCCTAGCTCAGCAGCAGTACTAAAATTTTGAGACCTACCAGAACAAAGAAAACAAATTTCAGCACAACATTTGCAATATAATGAAATACAAGATAGAGTTTCATTTGCTGAATTTCCGTAATGCAAAAGCTAAGCATACCCATAGATAACAACATTTAGACGGTAAAGTATTCAAGCAGGAAGAGAAAGAGGTCATATAAAGAGATATACCAAGAAGACCAACAAAATCGGTACCTAAATAAGCATAAAAATATTTTACTTAAAAATAGGTTGAAGAGTTGTATACACAAAAGTCACATAACCAATAGAGAAACTACAGTTAAGAGTCAAAACCATCAAAATGCTTTATATAAAACAGTTAGAAGTAAACTAACAAAAGACAGAAAAATTAAACATGATGGAAAGCAAGCTCAACTTTCCTTTTTCTGCTTAAAATTTAAAAAATCAACTTTTGATGCTACAAAACCAATAGAGAAAGTTCATTTAAGAGTCGAAAGCATCAAAATATAAATCTAAATCAGTAACAGAAGACAGAAAATTTAAACATGATTGATGGTGAGTTCAACTTTCCTTTTTCTGTTTGAAATCATCTTTTGATGGTAAAACACACCCAACCAGATAAAAGCTCGAATTGTCAAAGCAAATGGAACAGAAACATCTAGCTAAACATGACAAAGTCAAAAAACCAAGCAAAGAAAAGAGTACCTAAGAAGAGAAAGCAATTAAAAGAGGAGGCAATGAAACAGCCCCGGATGGGAAAAAAGCGATCTTTTTAAGAATACAGAGCTATAAGCAAGAAACAGCAAAGAGAAGTGATGGATTTAAGAGAATATACATGAGAAAGGAAAGCACAGCAAGGAAAAGGGATACTTACAAGAAGGGGATCGGATATCTTGAAGCTAAGAAAGCTCAAACGTTTCTTCTCTCTTCTTTGTTTTCCGTTTTCTTTTATGGGCTTTTTCTGCAAAAATGGAGAAATCTCTGTTTTGGAATGAAGCAAGAGATTGAGTGTAGTCTTTGTCAGCATTCAGGATTCAAATTCACGTCCAAATCCCCTATGTACAATACACACATATATAATAGGCATCAGAAGTTCAAGAAAAAAGATAAAATAAAATAGAAAAATGTCCCACGATAGAAAAACGGTGAAGTGGGGTACCCATAATGGGGTTTTCAAAGCCTTTGAAAATGTCTCTTTCTGGTCTGGTCTTTCCTCAGAGGTCTCTCATATTTTGTGGCAAAATCGAGTATTTATTTACGTATACCATTTTTTTTTTTATCCATATCCAAAGGAACGAAAGTTATCTTGGAGACAATAGAGGAGAAAGAAAATCTTAATCATAACCGCGAAAACAATTGACAACCGCATGGATTCCACTTTTTACTACAATCTTGATCGTGAAGATTGCGCTCTCTGACCTCCAAATAGTTTGTTAAATCATGACAGATATTGGAGTGGATGGGTCTAATTAAAGCCATTAAGAAATAAAAACCATTAGTTATATTTTTTTCATCTTTTTTTTCTTGAATTTTGTTAAGTGCAAGTAAAAAGTTTCGCACATCTAATTTATGCCCCTTTCTTCTATCATTCAACCCATTCCTTACTCTTTTTTTTAATCCATTAATAGATTGATCGATATTAGTGAATAACAATTTAATCAAAAGTTACCCGGCAGTTGGGTGTAGGTGTGCAAAGGAGCGAGAAGTGTTGAAAAAACAAAACAATTTAATCAAGTTTCTCTTTAATTATTTTTTAGAAGGGAAGGGGTGGAATTTAATATCTCAATCTTAATCACTAGATTAAAGTCTCATCACTACACTTTAATCAAGTTCTAAAGTGTTCTCAACCTTACTTAGCATCATGCTAAAGTTGAACTCTCATTATTGGCATTGCAGTAGCCAGCAAGTCATTACTTTATTCAGCATTTTTTTTTTCATAGGAATTGACATATTCTAGAATAAAAACACAAAAACTGAATTGGTTAGTTGTGTTTGTAGATCCAAGTTGTATGTAATTTAATAAAATGTTTCTATTTGACTAGGTTATAAAAAAAGTGTAACATAAGTACTTGAAACAATAATAATGGAACCAATTAGGGCCGCCTTGTATACTAAAAGATTAAATTATAGCTATTTAAGTTTTCTGCAATAGTAAATTAGACTAACAAATGAGAATTTGGCTTATTAAGAAGAGTGAAGACTTAAATGGATTGGAAGCTCATAAGGGGAAAAAAAAACAAGGAGAAAGAAAAAGTTGTGGGTTCAAATCGCCATGATGTGTGGCATTAACAAATCAATTTTACATTAGTAGTTGATGCGTGAGGAGAACAAAAGTTTTGGCATAATAATATGATCACGATAGCAATAGTACCTTATGCTATTAGATGCATATTGCACCTCATACAAAACTCCAAAAAAGAATAGATAGAGATAGAGAGGGTAGGGAAATTCAATCTAGGATTAACACTTACTTTTATTTGTTGATGGTAAAAACACTTGGAATTAAATTCATCAAGTTTCTTTCAACTTTAAGATTCAAATTGTCAAATTCCTTCCTCCATACACATGGTAGACAAAGATTGGAGATGTTCATCAGGAACACCTTTAGCCATACAACACGTGGGCACTCTTAAATTGCAAGTCTACTTTCTACCAAAAAAAAAAAAAAATTTAGACTTTCTACCTGGTTCTGGATAACAATTTTCAGAATGATGAGGTGTAATCTTCTTCAAAGTATTTGAGCCCTCAACCCAAAAAAAGAAAAAGCAGAGAAACTTAAAAGTAGAATTGACCCTTCAATTTCAATCTTTCATGCATCTGTTTTACCTTTCATATGTTCGAGTTGACATCTAATGCTCCACATAAGAGTTAAACGATGGCAACCTGTGGAACAAATTAAGCTAAACCTCCATTTTCTGAGGTGATTAATTGAGATTCCATTCTCCAAAAATGACATGTGGCCTCAGAAGCTGCCCAGTATTGACAAAGATTGATATGTCTTTTTAAGTCTAACCGTCCTTCACAAATGTAAACCAAATCCATTGGTGAACTATTTATATATATGACATTTCAAGGGTGAAATTTTTGTGGCAGAATGCATGAATTCTAGTATCTCATTCATGAGGTCATTATATATTCAGTGGACGAAAACTATTGCTTCTTGATTTCATAAGAAAGAAGAAGACAACCTTCTTGAAATAGGGGTTTTTTTTTTTTTTGCATTTTCGTTATTTTATTAAAAGGATAGATAATGATGATATATTGATACCCTCTTTGACCACAAATATATATATATATATATATATATATATATATATATATATATATATTGCTGAGATCAAAATTCTTATCCACCCAAAACTATCTGTCTTTTTCAACAAGTAGTAATTATCTCGAGGACTTTCCTTGCAGGAATTTCTCAAGTTCAACACGGGTACCAACTACCAAACTGCGTCCATAGAAGACAACTTGAGAAGGGAAAAATGGAAACAAGAACAAATCAAATTCAGCTCGCAGTCAAAGACGTGGTTCCTTTGTGGGAGCAGTCTAATGTCAATTTTGGCTCATAATCTGTGGCACATCTGTACATGTCGCAGTCAAAGCACAGATGACCAAGTGCCCCTGTGTGTCGCCAAGAAATATGATCATACTAGAACTATCCCTATAATTTAATTAAGCCAAGCAAAATAGAGCTTATTCAACGTTGTAAGACTTTTTTTTTAAAAAAAATTTTTTTGGGGACAAATTCAAGCTTCTATATCATCATCAGAGTGTTCTTGTGATACCTGTTCCACTATCTTCGAAAGCTAAAATTGAACTCGTATACCAATCCCTTCATATGGAGTATAATAATTTTTGTTTCATGCAGAAAAAAAGGAGACAAAGAAAGTCCAATTTCATCTTTGAGATCTTTGACTGCTGATCGCTCTCCACCAAGCTTATTTAATATATTCTTCAAGTTGATTAGTTAGTTTTTAGGCAGAGTTCGTTTACTTTTGCATCTCTTCTTTAATTAGATAATGTGCAAAGTGGGCTTTCATTGGTCTGGTTGGTGACCTTCTCAGAACCAATGTGAACCCTCTTAACGTCACCACAAGTCAAAAATATTCTTCAATTTGATAACCCTCCTCTTCCAATCCATTAAAACGACACAAGGCTCAAACTTCAAAAAAAAAAAAAACTAAACAGAAATAGCTACTAACTTACATCCTATGGGATCAAATAATAGTTTACCATATATTTTCTTCATTTTCATTGCTCAATTGATGTCTTTAATTCTGCACCAATCCTAGTATCATATATCAAGAGTCTTGCATGGAAACATCTTCTTATAAAAATAGGAAACATATGTTCTTTTTTTTTTTCAAGTAAACTTTCAATTTTGAACTTTACTGATCAGGCAATATATATATAGAGGAAGCATATGTTCCCTTATTCTCTATGCATTGGCCATATTGTTTAATGAATCAGTTATGGTTGAACAACCAGTTTAGGTTTGCATGGCCCCAAGCATGGAAGAAGAACCTGAGTTGGTACTGGGAAAAGTTCTTTCTCCTGGCCTCTGATGCTGGAAACTCTTTTCGTCTTTTTCTTGAATCGAATTTCACCCAAAAAAAAAAAAGGGGGGGCTGTTTTCCTTGTAGACAAAACACTAGAAAAGTTGAGAACAAAACAATGGCCGCCCACGTATAATTATAATTACATGATGGATGAAAGAAGAGGTTGACAACGTGTCTGATTTATTCGAATGAACATCTCCACGTAGCAGGCACCGGATCAGGGCTGCATGGCGGCAAAGCCATGCATACGACAATTTATTAAAGTACTCGAGTTGTTGCATTTGATGACCCAACATTTGGCAAAATCTTACTTAGTTTGGATTCAATCAATCGTCATTTAATGTTTGTTGCATTGGTCAAAACTGAATTGTGAAACATTTGATCCAGATGCCAGGGCTAAGGAAACCCCTCTATAACTAGTTATTAACTATATAGGGTTGCTAATTAATGAAGATGGAGGACCAAAAAAACTTAAATATAAGCTAGCTAGCTCTGTATTTTTTGGATCAATCCCACCTGCCCTCCTTCATTAGCTAATCATTTAAGGCATGTATGCAAGAATAGTTCAAGTGGGATGGGATGGACATGTTCAACAATTAAGAGAACTAATCAAAGGTGGAGGAGTCTTGGATATCTCAATCCTATTCCTTTTGTACATCAAGTGAAGTGGGTGTTGGATATTCTGTCAAGAATTGGGAGGCAGTGCCAAATGTGCTCATTAGACACCTAATTAGAATGTCTTATTAGCTTCTCTTAATTGCAAGGGGTGTGATTAAGCAAAGCCAAATGGATCATATCACTACACAATCAACCTTAATTTGATTTCTTAACGAACAAAACACTTGTGTTTTAGTTTGACTTGTTTGCAAATCGAATCAATTAAGTAGAAAAGAAAGGACTTGTTTTTCTTTGACACACAATTACAAGAGTCTAAACTTTATAAACCAAAATAAACAACTATAAAGTCTTCCATTCTAGTGAAGATCATTCCCCCTATGGACCATTGCATGATGTTCCAAGTTATTTTGCTCTCTTTAGATGCTTTGGATTTAAAATGGGGAGAGTAGGAGTGGCAATAGGACCGATCATACACTTGCGTGCATGCACACAAGTGCTTGATGCAATAAATTAAATTCAGCTAATCTTTTGGTAGATTTTTCACCAAGTTTGAAATTAAAATTTCCTATTATTTTTTATTATAATAATTAAGAAAAAAAGGCATGCCACTTTTTCTACCAAATTTGGGTTCCATTCCGCCTCTTTTATTCGGTTTGGTTTATGTTGTTAATTAAAGAAACGAAGGTTTGGTTTATTATGTTGATTAACAAATCTCGAACAAGTTTTAGTAGGCCAATGTGTTCCAGCCCTTTCTGTCAGTCTTATCAGAAAGCCCAAAAAAGAGGCCCAAAATACAGAGACCAGCATCACTTTATCAGACAAAAATACCCCTATACATTTTGCCTAGTCACTGGAAGTCCCTATCCTCCTGATCTAAGCCGTCTCGACTCTCGATCTAAACTTCCCCACTCCATCAGACCATACCGCCGGCGAAATCAGCCATCGGCAAGCCGCCGAGCACCATTTCCAACACCTACAATCAAGGTACATCTCCTCCTTTATACTTTCACTTCCTTCCTTCTGAGTTTTCTAGTTTTTTTTTCTCCTGAATTTTACTTTTATAATTAAGGTCCTTCGTTGGTTTGACCTCTCTCTCTCTCTCTCTCTCTCTCTCATACCTTTGATGGAGTGCAATCTGTTAATCCAAACTCTGAATCTTCGATTCTGAGCTAATAGCTTATAAATATTTAACCTAAGATTTCCAAATTTTGGGTTTGGAGAAAATTTCCTTTTTTTTTGTTTGGTCCTCAATTATGTCTTATCCCACTTTAAGTGCTGGTGTTTTATTGATTTTGTCTTTGCATAATGCTGATGATCCATAAAGTGTAATTAATCCTCCTTTCATCACTTAGTCGTTCGGTTTGTAGTGTTATGTGCATTAGATATTTTACTTCAATTTTAAAGATTTAATGACGAATTAGTGCTTAATTAGTTGCAAACTATGCAATTGTATGAGTTGAAATGCTATTTGGTTAATTGCCTGAGTGGGAAAACAGTGGAGCAAGAACTTAGATTGCACATGAATTGTGGCTGAATTAGGTTATAGTGTAACATGGTTCTTTAGTCTCTAAATGGAACAGGGATTTACGAAACGCAGCCAGAATGTTGCTCTCTCCAATGCCTACTGTGCATCATTCTTGTGTTTTTGTTGTTTTTGCTTTTGAGTTTCTTGAAGTTTCGGCTTTGATTTGATATGCTAAATGACTGAAGATAGAGGCATATGCTGCAGCAGGTTTGGAGTTGTTTTAATTACAGAGGAGTTAGGTTCCACCTTTGACTAGTTGAAGCCAGAAAGGAAGAAGGTTCAAGGGTTGGGTGTATTTGGAAATGGCATTGCTGAATGTGTTGAAGGGCGAGCCACTGGTGACGAAGCTGGCAGCAGTGGCTAAGTATGCTGTTCTTCCGGGTGCTATGATTGCTGCTCTGATCTATTCACCTCCAGATTATTTGTCTAAGAAGACTCAACCTGCTTCAGCTTCCAAGTAGACTTGGTGTGCTTCAGCTTCTGACCATGTAATTCCCATAGGGAACTTTGAGTGCTTAAATTAAATAAAAGCCTTTCCAGAGTTTACTGAAATGGTGCAGCAGTTTAGTAAGTGCTATGTAATGAGTAATTTTCACAGCTATGTTAGGCTGACCTTAAATTTCAGGATTTTTGGAATTGAATGTTTCTTTTCATTTGAAGATTGTTAAGCAGCTTCCAAAAGAAAAATGAATTGATGTTTCAGTTAATGAGTTTATAGCTGGCTTTGAGCTGTTCAGATGGGATGAGTTACTCACCAACATTTTTAGTTGTGGATGCCAATGTTGGGATTGGGGTTGTTGCTGGAACAGACAATTGTCTAGTTGATGAAGTAGCGGACTCTGTTGTGTCTAATTGCAATTTACTGCCACAGACTGATCTTTGAAACCTTTCTTGAATTCACTGTCATCTGGACTTTGGATTATAGTCCCTTGAAATCTGATTGCTGCTGTTTGGGCACCGTTGGCATCTACTGGATTTTGCTTTACTAGTTACCACCATGCTGCTGGATATAGCAGGGTTACAAAAATAACTGTTGCAACATTCCTGAGTGTGCTAGTTGTCTAATGATTGATGAGGTTCTCTTCACCTTTGTTGCTTGCTTGATGTTCAGGCTATGTTTCTACGTTGTAAATGTGATGACATATGACTGGTAACATTGAGTGAGGCGCAGCTTGTTTTCCATTTTAAAGGGCTGATTGGCCATTGCAAGTCCTTGTGCTTTGGAATTTCCAAACAGGTACTTGATCTTGTATAAATAGAAGAGGAACTGAACTCTTGCTATTAGAGCATAATGTATAAGTTACAATAATGCCAATATGTTTAGCTTGCATTCTTGCCTGTTTTTTCCCTATACATCCGATTGGATACTGGGCTCCAATTCCATTGTTGTTACCCCACTCTTTGCTAATGGTACTGTCTTAGCTTGCAAAGGACATCCTCCCTTTGCCGCTGCTTGCCCTTCTTTTAATTCTCCAATAGAAACCTTTGAATTCTCCAACAAAAACTTTCCACTATCAAACCAAACAAATGACGACATCATGCTATGAGTTACGGCAAAGACTGAACCATCTTTTCTTTTTCTTTGTTTTTTTTGTGATTATTTTCAAGTGAGGAAAGGCTGAACCATCAGCCAACTCAATGTGCCTTGAAGTTCCATTTTGTGCTACGTTGTATCCAAAACTTAGTGCCAACAGCCTCTTGGGCTGGCAAGAGGCAGCAAGAGGCTGTTGACACACCTTTGTGGCTTTCTCTGACGGGAAATTCGTTGGCACCTCTTTCCTTTGGATTAGAGAGTAGAATAAGTTATGCAAATGTTATCGTTGCGACAAAAAAAAAAATCCAAAACTTAGTGGCATACCCTTAGAAAACGGTTCGAGGCGTGCGACTCTAAGCATAAAGTTTATACATCATGCATGAGAATTCACGAGTTTAGCTACTGAGAAATTCAAACGCAACAATAGTTAGAAACTCGTGAATTTTTGTTCCTTGTCGTAGTTTGCTTTTGCCTGGATTTTTTGATGCTTCTACCATCCATCTTTTGAGTTAAAAAGAAAAGGAGTCCTCTGATTTAATAAAATCTGGTAGAATGAAATTAGAGTAAACCCTTAAGCAACCATCATGGCTATTGACATAAAAAGGTCAAGCATAGATTTCTAGTGTAAAATGCAACTTTAGGTCAATCAATGAATGAGGCAAGTCATTAGAAAATAATGAGGGACGTTATGGTCCTTCGAGAGGAAAATGTGGAGGGGACTGCAATTAACAAAATTAAATAAATGTCATTGGCAGTCTAAAATTAAATTTAATCTTACTTTTATATAGTTTCCAAATAAAGAAGTTCTTACTTTTATATGGTTTCCAAATAAAGAGCAAGAACTGCAGTGTTTAATTTTTTTGGTCGAAAATAGAGGGCAAAGGGTATTATGTAGCTATTCAAATGGGATTATTTACTAAATTTTATTTGCTTGTATTATTAACATATTTTTTAATCATTTTTTTATCTCACGTACATCACATTAAAAAACTCTTATAGTATTTTTTTTTTCAAAAAATTATCCAAATAATCTACTACCCAAACACACTCTATAACACAATACAAGAACTTTAGGAACACACCTTTTCCTTCATGGATACAGTTGTAGATAGTGAGATTGCTTTAGATTTTACAAAATCTGATTGTAGAATTGATTTTAAAGAATAATCATGATAGGTCATAATTTATTGCTGAATTTATAATTATTCTTCCTTTGATTTTAGCCAAATATTGCGTTAATTGATGGATTCTACTTATATTTGGTTAATGGTGCTAAATTGTAGGAAAAAGAGCACAATGTGACAAAAAGGGGCAATCTTCCAATTAATTTGATGGTGGCATGTTCGGGACCGATTTCCAAGTTCGATTCAAACTCTGGGCAGCTTTAGAGGAAGATTTGGAAGACTTGAATTCTAATTATTAGTCTTATGGTTGAATTAAGAAACTTGAAATACTTTCTTTTGTGGTTTATTTTTCTATTTTTTAGGAAACTAGTTTTATTTGATAGTAGACTTCCATTAGGAAACAAAAAGAATAAGGAAAAGCCGGATTCCCGCGTAATCAAGAGTTTGCCCAGCAACAATCTTGCGAGAGGATTTGATTAGTTTCGGCCGGCTCCCGTTTGACGAGTACTGCAGGCAGGAAACAATAAGAGACCAGGGGGCAGACTAGTAGTCATATCTTTTTTTCCTTTTCCTTCTTTTCGGCCGCAAGAGACAAGGAGAAAACATTCTCTTCTTCTCCATGGTGGAGAACTAATTTCATAATTCTAGTCGAGGGGGCAACTGACGAATTGGTTCGGCAATTACTGTGAGATCTAAACCGCTTTTAATTGTTTCTTTCATTTATTGGTATTTATATGTTTTCTGCTTTTAATTGCTATAACTCTTGTGTATGATTGATTAGTGCGCAATAATTAATTATTCATATAGGCTATTTTGCTAATTAGGGATACTTAAATCAGTAATTGTTCGATTATCTCCATCTCAGTAGCAACTGGCGTAATTGGGTTTATGTCAGGGAAGCATACGATCTAACTTAAACAAATCCTCGTAGCGTGTTTGTTAGTTAGGATTGGGCCTTTCTAATTATTAATGCAATCTAGAAATTAAATCCTACGGTCGTACCTATGGTTGTTTTGGGTTAGAGAAATAGTTAACGGTCGTACCTTAACTATCGAGAGATTAAGGAAGGGTTGGTTGTTTATCGCGTGCATGACAACTATAACCAATCTATTAATAAATGTGGAATTATCTGTGAATTGATGATCAGTGCATGAACCATTTCTGAAGTGTACCCTTGGCTAGAGTGCTCCAAATTATTTCTTTTAATTAATTATTTTCTGCAGTTAATTTATTTAGTTAGCATTTAATCCTTAAACCCCCCATCTGTCTTGACTTAAAAAGAAACGAATTATCCCCAATCCCTGTGGATTCGACCCTACTCACCGCTATATACAAAATTTGTATTTTCCTTGAGTAGGTAATTATTATTGCACAGGCTCGACTCCTGTCAAATCACAATCAACAAAAGTTGTTCTTTGGGTGATTATAGATTTTAACTTTTTTTATTATTAAAAAATTTATAGTCAAAATACAAAAGCAATCGAGAACGTCACAAAAGTGGATTAATTAAAATTAAAATTTATAATGACATAAAATAATCAATCGAGACCAAACTGATTATTGGTGAAAAGAAAAAAAAACTAATAACCAATTAAACAAGACAGAAGTACTTAAAAACATAAAGAAATAAAAATCAACTAAACAAATGTTTATCAAGGTCTTTTTTAAACGATTAAGCTAGTGAAAAAGACAAAAGGCTTCGTTCATTTTATTTCTATTTTCTTTCAAAACACAACTATTAATGATTTAGGTATAGTGTGATAACTAATTATTGATGTTACAAAGTAAGAAGATAAATTTTTCAAAAGGTAACAATTTATGGTAAAAAAAAAATGAATAGAATGCAGCATAGTTAACACTAAACAGTAGCAACCAGGTATTTTAGTGCGTGTAGGAGATTAATAACCTTTATATATTAAAATCTATCATCTGTTTTTTAAAAAATTATCTCAAATAATTTACTATTATAACACACTCCTGTTTTACTCATAAAATTCAAAACATAAAAATGTTGAAAAAAAAAAGATTTTTGCTTTTTGGGTCAGACATTGACTTTTCACCGATTCCGAAGGGATAAGGTTAAAAACTCTGCCGTCTTCCTCTGCCGCATATCGACCCCCATCTCTTCCTTTGCTTCCTACCTATAGCTACTTCTCAACCACAGCCCTGAAAATTTAAATAAAAACCTCTTAATCAAGTCGAATATTCCAAATAATTGTATTATTCTCCTCGCTTAAGCATTGCTAGTTTTATAATACCCAGAATTAATTTTTCCCACCAGAGCTGAAAATCCATTTCTTTCAACTACCAAAGATTTTCCCTCTTCGCTCTGCATCGAAAAAGGTATTTTTTTTTTCCTTGCTTTCAAATGCTTCTTAGCTGATTATTGTCTAGAATAATGAGTGGGTTTTTTGTGTTTTGCGGCTTTTTGGTTAAAAATGTCAAATTGATGTGCCAAGTGGCAAATATATGTGATACACTTGGGATCTGGTTTCTAGATGAGGTTCTATTTTCTGGGTTGGACTTCATTTGCGGAGATTTTTGCTGTTTCCGGAGAATTTTGGATTGCTTTGGTAGAAAATTGGTGGCTTTATATTTTCTATTGTTTTTATGGCTGCATGTCAGAACTATTTTTCTCTGATGATTTAATGAATGCGATGCTTTTTTTTTCTGGATTTATTTGGTTGGATAAAATGGAAAAAAAAAATAATTGTAACCATTTAAGTGGTTTAGTATACTGTGGAAATAAGAGGGACACATTATTTTTGTTATGTAAGTAAAAAGGAAACAATTATTTTTTAGCTGAAATAATTACTATACTTAATAATTGTTTGGTAAGAAGATCTAGGAAAAGATTTCATGGAAGTGTGGGACAGTTTGATATGTTAATTATTGGATAGAGTTTAGTAGAAAGCATTAATCTGGTTACATGCATTGAAGCCATATATTCAGATCTCGGCATAGGATTAGAAAGTGAAGTTGCTTGTAGTATTCTATTGTGAATTTTAGGTTTTGGTTGTTCCAGTGATTTCAAAACAATGAAATATAAGAGCTGCTTGCTTCATTGTTTTATTTTACTTATGAGCGTTTGGAAAGTTTTGAAATCTGTTGAAAAGATGTGTAAAATGGGTTTTGGATGAGTAGTTCTTACTTTAGTATGTTAATTTTTGGTTTTTGGAGAGTGATTTATAGTCAAACTTGAAGTAGCTAAATGCTTGTCTACCATTTTTCTGATTGGGATTGGATGCTCTTGAGCAAAAAATATGTGCACGTCTAAACCATGCTGGCAGCTTGAGGAAAGCTTGTTTTCTATCTGAGAAAAGTAGCAAGTGTAGCCTATGTTCCTGCCATGACATAGAGTGAAGCTTTTGGGAATATTAAAGTGGAAGTTTTTATCTAGTTGGGAAGGTCAGAGGAAGTGGTTAATGCATATCCTCCCCTCCTTAGCACACTAACTTCCTGGACAAAGGATATTTCAAGTGTGCTTACTGTGAAGCCACCCATGTGAAAGCTGATACGAGAAAAAGAAGTCTCTGGTGGAATAAGTTTTTACCTGTTATATTGCTGACCTCAATGGAAATTAGTGTAGAGCAGTTTATTCTCTTGGTGAAATGGCTGCAGGAGGTAGTGTGCTAGACGAGGGAAAGGGTGTGTTTCTCTTTCATAGAGTACTTTCTTTCTTCCCATGGTTGGTGGCACTGTCTGAAGAGACCAATTGCATCAAAGTAACTGCTTTGCCAAGAACACGTGCTTGCTGTAGGGGTACATACTGAAGTGTTGGTTAATTCTTGTGGCTTTTGCAAGCATTTTGACTTCCAATTGTTCTGATTCAGTGCAGAGCTTGTAGAAAGAGTATAATTTGAACCAGGTTCCAGTTTTACGTTAAGCATGAAGTACTTGGAATATACTCCTCTTGACCGGTATGTGTAGAAGTGTTTTCTTCATAGGAAACAACACTTTGTACTTGCAAATTTTGAATTGCTTAGTTATGATGACTTTGTTGGTCTATGTAATTTGGTTCTATCTTTAATGACTGACTTGGACTGATTAACTATATTCTTTCAGTTTGAATGACTTCCTGAGTCAGGTGAATCTTGGAGAGCGCACAATCAAAGGGTGCCTTGAAGCTTACTCTTGTGAGTATAATTTGCATTTTGATGTTCGCAATGTTGCTGCAGCTAGAAATATTTTGGGGCAACTGAGTTTTTTTGCCTATTTTCTGTCTAGGTAAACATACAGGAACAGATAAGAAGCTGTCGCTCAGCTTAGAGAATGAGGTGATTCCATTTGCTTTGAGCTTATTCTGTATACAGATAATTTACAATTTATGATTATCAGGGTACGAACATTGAATGCACACAAATTTCTCTCAAATTCTACCTGCACATGGTCTCTGGATTGTGTGATATCTTGAAGAAAGGCCGAACTGTTTATTTTAGTTGTTATTGTGGTGTCTTGAAAGTTGAAACAGTTATCCTCCTCTTCCCTTTTTGTTTTTGGGATTTTGAAAATGATGACTAGCAGTATTCTTGATAACACAGAGAGATGATAAAAGGAAGTGTTAAAAAAAAAAAAGAGAGAGAGAAAGATGTGTCCCTTTTTTTTGTTTTTTAAATCATGTCTTGCCGATCTTTTAAACATGAAAATCTTTCCTATTATCTTTCTTCTTTTTCATGAAAGGAGAGCCTAAATTGAGGAATCTAAAGTCGATTATTTAAATAATTATGCTCACGATAGCTTGCTTTGAGCCTATGTCTGTTGTGTTCTTGCAGCCATGTCTTTATATTTTGATGCTCAGTGGCTGTGTTATTGAGTTGTTTACTAATGGATTGCCAATCTTCCTGCTACTATAGCCACTCAATTTGTTGTATCCTATCTGAGAATTCGTTAGATCCTTTTAATCGATAGTTATGAATTAAACCAGATTCTTGATTACCTTGGGAAATCATCTGACACCGACTCTTCCTCACCAGTCGAATATCTGTATACATCCAGGTACCCAGTTACGTGTATCTTATCCAATTATGCTTCTATGGTATATATTTTCTTACTGATCTCAAAACCTTTTTCACCAGCCGAAAGACGCTGATTTATTTGCTTCTTACACTCTATCACATGTATCCAGATTATGACTTCAGGTAACTCTGTATCTTATGTTTGTCATTTTGTTTCCTTTACATGAAGCTGAAAAGGAGGGTTATGGGCAGTGCCATTGTCAGCTTTCTTGGCGACCTGGCATCCCACTATATAATCCTCTCTTAACAGCCTTGGGAGTGTTGTCAGAAGGTTTGACGGACAGTTCAGATAACTGTTGCTCTTAGCCGAGTTGAGAGTTCAAGTCTCTCCATTTCCCAAAACAAACCACTTAGTCTGTCATCCTTTGTGTAGCTACTGACTTCTGCTAATTGACATTGCTCATTGATTTTTGGTGTAACTGTGCTATAATTTCCCAACACATTGGTTTACCAGTGCAGTGCAAGCTCACCAATTTTTCACTGAAGAGAGCTGGGATGGCTTTAAGCAAATTTTGGACACCTACATGTTTGAAGCATCAAAGGTATACAGTCATATCAGTTTAAGTATGGCTCAAGAATCAATTTTTAATAGCTTTATACGAAATGGTGCTAGTTGATGCCTAATGTTTGTTGTTAAGAGGTAGAACATCTTGGTTATATTTTATAGCAGAAGGTCTGAAGTTTGAACCATATTCAGTTAATTCAAATTCTGCAACTCTTATTTGCAAAATCTTAGAAGTTTGTTTAATCTCGAGTTTTCAGGGATTTTTTCTTGTGTTGGTATTATGAAAGCGTCTAATGCTGAATGGCTACAGTATAAGGTGCTTGAGAATCACGGCTTTTTCATTAGAATGTGATGCGGGTCCTAGTGGCGCATAATTATCATGATAGTCCGAGGAAGTCTTGCCGGCATTTCAATTTGTTGATTAATTAATTTATTGAAGTCTTTAATTGGGGTTTCATCTACCTCTCTTTGTAGGAATGGCTTGACACAAATGAGTGCCCCCTCTTGGAGACCTTATACAAGGCTTTGGATGAGGTGCGAATTTTATCAAAACTATGAAAGGAATGAAAAAGAGAAGACAGAGGAAAAGGATTAAAAAGATATTATTGTCATACTACTGTGGTGCAGGTTGTGAAGCTAGCAGAATGCGAAATTTATAGTTACAATCCTGAGGCTGACGCAGATCCCTTCCTCGAGAGAGGAGCCATGTAATCTTTGATGTTGAGATTGGTGTTAATTTTTTTTTTCTGGTGCTTGCTTCAGGACATGATGACAGGATATATTTCTTTTTTGTTGACAGATGGTCATACCATTTCTTCTTCTACAACAGGAAGCTGAAGCGAGTAGTGAGCTTCCGTTTCAGCTGTTTAAGGTAATGTAATTCTTTTGGCACTTATCAGTTTTGTTGGATTTACTGTCAATGGGCCATGGTTAATCTTGGTTTGCTTTGCTGTCATAGTAATTTTGCCAGTGAAGGTTTTCGAGTAGATGAGCTAATTTTCGAGGAAGATGGAGAAATATTCCATGGCATGGACATCTGATTGTGGAGTATGGAATGTTCATATGTTGATATCTGTAGACATGATGTATCAACCTCCTCTTGTGCAAATCTAGCTGTAGGGTCTGAAGTCTTTCAATGTAAATGAAAGCAGCCATTCTGTAGTTAGGATTGTTACAAAATTAGTGTGGTTCCCAGCCTTTGTTGTATTCCACCGTTTTAAGTATGCGTACTGTTGCAGTTTGGTTCTGGTATGTGTTTTCAATTTTCTGGTGTCAGGATTCTAAACATCAGAGATTTCCCAAATCCATGAAACTGTTGCCGTCTTGTCGAGTGTGATTTCTGCTATGAAGAGCTTCAACTAGATCTCTAGATTTTCTATCTACCTTGTACATAAAAAGAAATCCAAGTTACCGTAGCTAACCATCTTTTTGACACATGTATTGCATATATTTTTGACAAGTGGACCTTTGATTATTTTACCTAAATTTTTCCTTCCCTTTTTGGATTCAATTGGGATAAAGGATTAAAATATTTTTTCTCCGTCAGAAAATCAACTCCATCTCTTCTTTTTCTTCTTGAGGTAACTACTGTCATCACTCACTTTTTTATTTTTTATTTTTTATTTTTTAAAACTAATTTAACTAAGATTGTTGCCATGTTCTTTTTTTTTTGGTCAAGATGATAGCTACTTAGTAAAAAGAATTCTTTATTATTTTTTATCCCATTTTACATTTTCTTTTCTTCCTTTTTTCTTCATCTCTAATCTGTCATGTTTGCTCTATTTTTTGATCATAATGTTATAGCCAATTGGCATTTGTTTGTTAAATTTATAAGATGATGTTGTTATTTGGTAGTTCTTCATGGATAAAAGGTGAAATATTAAAATATGTAAAAAAAATCTTAGAATTCATTTTATACCAATGATCATTTTCTATGAATAATAGAACAAAAATTCATTCTTTTATTTTCTCCTCCCATGATTTGATTTCTTACTTCACATTTTTTTCCTTTTCTTTGTTTTTTGGTTACATTTTGTAATTATCTACAATTTTGTATATTTTTTTAGGAGAAAGATATATCATGTGATGTTTCCACCAAGATAAATCTAGCTAGGCATTCTTGTACCTCCGTTTTTCTCCATTTCTTTCTTTTTGCAATTACTTTATGGCCTATTCAATTTAATTGAAGGATCCAATAAGATTTTATATATATTTAAACTAAAGTTAATTTTTGTTTGTTTTTTAATTACTCAAGTATTGTAGTATCAATTGGGTTGGTATACAAGGATTGTAGTTGGTGGTGGAAGTCACAATTGAGGCTTTCGGGCTAGAGTGTGACTTGACAAAAAATTGTTAGAAAATTCAATTTTGATTAGGAAGATGTTTTTGCAATAAAAAATATAGTTCAATTCTAATTTGTATATGTAGATCAAGAAACGTAGCAATTCATATTTTTATCTAACCTTGCTATTTATATTCTGGAGCTGCAGGATAATGTTGTCACCTTTAGGCGGAATTTAAATAAATGAACTGGATTCTTCTATCAAAAGAAAGAAAAATATGAAAGTTTATAGTAAGCTATATTGATGTTGAAGATTGTGCCATGTTTTAGCAGCTTCCTAAACTTTTTCTCATTATTAAAGTACTGAAAGTATTATGACTGCTTTTGATTTAGTTTTAACTAAAACTATACTACTATTAATACACCAATGCACTTATAGTGTATTAATTTTCTCTCCTTTTTGGGTATCATCATAATAGTGGTTCAAAAATCTTTATTCAAATCACAATAAATAGGGAGGTTGACTTCATAGATGGAATTTCTCTTCACAACAAATTTTGAGAGAAATTTTATTTATACTCCATATTTTGTTAATTGTATTCCTACAATAAACAAAAACTATATGATAAAAAATAATAGCGGAAGTATGATTAACAAAAATGAGAGTTCAAATAATATTTGTCAATTTTAATTGCTTTGATGCTCAATTTTTCGCCTATATTTCTATTCATTCATCATGTGTCAAAAAAATTTGATGCTATGCATTCGACTAAATTTCTAGGGGGCCCAAATTGTGCTTTGCAGAGTTCAAGTACCTCTAGTCTTTTATATGAGAAGAAAGTGGAGTTATTGTAGCAATTTCAATGGTGGACAAGTGGCTCCCCCTTCAATGTGACACATGGCACATTCCTTTTCTTTTATTCCTTTTGCTTCCTTTTTTTTTCCACCTTATTTCCTTTCTCCTTTTCCGCTAAAGACAATTAAAGAACTCTCATCGACACTGCAAATTTCTTATTTAGTTTTCACTCTGTGTTGTTCTTCTTTTCTTCCCTTCATCCTACACGTTTACTCTGCTTTTCTCTCTATTGGATTGGTTGATGCATTTTCTTTCAATTTTATCCATAATTAACTAACTGAATGGTTTAGTTGTAGAAGATCAAGAATGGGTTTGATATTTCATTTCTTTCTTAATCCAATAATTATGATTCATGATCTTCTACTTTTATCGTCTCTCTTTGTATATACTATTTATTCTTTTTTGTCATTTTTTTGTGTCTTGATTAGAAACCTTTGCTTATTCCTTTTCTTACCACTTCCTCCTTTATCTGACTTTTTTTTGCCCCCTAAAAAAGGCAAGTTAAAGTTTGTATGTGATGCTATATATACTTGTCCCCTTAAATCTAAAGAAATGTGTTTTTTCAATTTTTAAATTTTTATTTATTCTAAAATAACTTTTTGGCCTTTTTATTTTTGGAAACAAATTCCCTATTGCTGACAAGAAGACGGGTATTGATTACATGAAAAATATTTAGGCTGAAATGAAAGAATTGTAACTACTTCTCCCCATAAAATAATAAACTCCATTATACATATTCATTTTAATTTTAATTTTTTATTTATTAAAACGCTAGAGTGGAGGAGAAAGAATATGACAAATGAAGGTCCAAGGTAAACGATGATTAGGAAGGAAATATTGAGGCCTACTGAATTAAAAATTAATTAGAGTCTCTTAATTTATGGATGGATAATTATATTTTGATATTTTGATTTATATAAAGTTTCTTAATACTAAAAAATTCTTAGTTACTAGATAAGGTGATTGATATGTAAAATAATTGTTGGGGCCAAAATTTAGGATGTGAAGAAAATATTTCATATCTTTTCATTCAACATTTTGAATTACTAGCCTATATTCATGATAGGTAGTTTATTTTCATGATTTTAATTTTCGCAAATGATTGCCTGAGAATAAAAGAAGTGTAAAATTAGATTTCAGAATCTTTTGTTTAAATTGGATCTATATGATTTTGTACTCTTATCCTTTTTTATTGTTTCTA
Organism: Coffea humblotiana; assembly: GCA_023065735.1. Classification (NCBI taxonomy): domain Eukaryota; kingdom Viridiplantae; phylum Streptophyta; class Magnoliopsida; order Gentianales; family Rubiaceae; genus Coffea; species Coffea humblotiana. Next base: position 6,590,902 of record CM041218.1, on the reverse strand, counting down.
ATTATAGATAATGTAATTAGAGTTTGAGGTGATTGTTAGGCGTGGAACTGGACATATCATTATTATTTGAGTGAAGGAGTTGGTAATATTTTGTCGACTTAACTAGCTAAAATGATTGCAGTTGTCAAAGGATTGCATTTGGTGGAGGAAGTTAGCATTGAGGCTTTCAGTCTGGAGTGTTATTCGACAAAATATTATTAGAAAATTCTATTTTGATTAAGAAGATATTTTTATAATCAAACAAATTGTTGGATTCGAGCTTGTATATGTAGATCTAGAAATATGGCAATTCATGTTTTTATTTACAACTGCTATTTGTATTCTAGAGCTGTTTGGTGAGATAATGTTCTCACCTATTTATAATTCTATTAGACATAATTTAAATGGATGGATTAACTCGCTTTTTCTCTCAAAAAGAAAGAAAAATATGCAAGTTTGTATGTTTTTATTGATGCTAAAGATTGTGACAGATATCAGTGGTTTTCTAAGTTTTTTCTAATTATTAAAGTGCTAAAAACATTATGACTACTTTTTGTTTATTACAACTAAAACTATACTGCTATTAAACCGACAATGCACTCATAATGGATTTGCTTTTTTTTTTTGGTATCATTACGTACACATAATATTGGTTAAATAATCTTTGTCCAAATCACAATAAATTAGGGCTAATTTCATAGATGGAATTTCTTTTTGCAGCAAATTTTAATTATTTTGATACTCAATTTTTCTCCTATAATTCTATTCATTATTTATTAAAAGGATTTGTTACTATATATTCAATTAAAATTCTAGGGGCCTTAGCTGTGCTTTGCGAAGCCGAGGTACCTCTAGTATTATAATAGTGGGTGATAGCTCCACCATGTAGATTGTCGTCGCTTCATGCTAAATTATTGTCGTATGTGACGTGACTATTCTGCAAAACCAGTGGGAAAAGATACTTGATGATTATTGACACTAGATATTGTAGATTTAATCAATTTATTGAGTATGGCTTTCAATGATACAAAATCATTGGGAACTATTGAGTTTGTGCTGAGTGTCACTCAAATGAGTTTTGCTTTCTCTCAACTTTTGAATACAAAAGTTTTTTTTAAATATTATTTTATTTGTATCATAAATGTGTTTTTTAATTTAATTTTTTATATTTTTTATTATTTTTTTTTAATTTTGAGCACAACATTTTTACAAATGATTTTATACTAGGAGGTGGGATTGGATTCAGCTAGACTATTGAGAATTCAGAAGGAAATGAACCACCTCCAAAAATGTTCCAAGAAATCATGGATGGGAAATGTTGGTAAGGGATTATTCTGAATTATTTCTTTATTTCATATACATCATATCATAAAAAGTATTACGATAGTTATTTCAAATAATACTTTAATTGTAATTTTTGTTGTACACTAACGCTCCTTGTTTGGCGAAATGTTGTGGTGACTTCAAGTTTCTCAAGCATCAAGGTTAGAATGGTAAACAGCAAGTTTTTTTTTTTTTTTTTTGACAATCATGGTAAAACTTGTGTTTTGGTTAACCAGAATTTATCACTACTATAAACTAATTTTGAAACTCAATTTAACACTTAATCTCTTACCGATTAATTCTTGGGACACTGAAAAATCTCAAAACGTTTTTCTTTGTAATTGAGGAAGATCTTCGAGGTTCCAAACATTTCTGCTTTTTTTTTTTAAATCATTAAGCAAGATAAGTCACAAGCTTAAGTTGTAAATGACCTGGCTTTTTAAATCTTATCCAATATCCTCTCACTTTTTTTCTTTCCATTTTTAGATGTATGATTTCTGATCTTCCTTTACAATCAAAATAAGATTTTTGTTGAACTTGATCTTCAATCAAAATCGGGTCAAAGAAAAAAGGTTATGCTACCCAAAATATAAAAGATTTGGGGCATCAGTGGAGTAAGATTTAAACCGGAAAGCCTTTGGTCAAAATACCTCCACAACTGAATTAGTGGTTACAGGCAATTAGCAGACAAGAATCTCTTTAAAAAGCTAGCTTTTTTCCAACTTTTCCCGTATCTACAACAGTTCCCTAACTAAGTTTAAAAATTAAAAGTTATCAAGCTCACTTCTTCTTTTTTTTTTTGGACAGGTTAGTGGTACAATCACTTGTTCATTTCATCAGCTCACATTATTAGGGAAATGAAAATTGAGATTACAAGTTTAACATTTTTTTAGTTCTCTCCCCGACAGCCAGCCAACTAACAGGTGTACTAATCTTTGTGGGTTTTCTCTAACAAATGCGCTAATTTTGGTCGATTTTTTTTAATAGATGTTTAATGGATACTTGTTGATAAACATAATATACATAAAACGTCTAGTTTATTATTTCAATGCACGCTTTCATATTTATTGCCTTGTTTATACTTGGATACGTACTCGATTTAACTTTACTTTTTAAAAATAATTGCGCTTTAAATCTATATATGATCATTCCTTGAGCAGAATTCAGCAAGAAGGATGCATAAGAATAGGATAAGAATGTGATCGAGGCTGCTACCCGGTGGCGACGTAGCTTATATTAAGTTTTACAGCAGAATTTTACATACTATGCCAATTTCCCTGCAAGTTTTGTGACCACATCTAAATTGCCCAAAATGCATTCACAGAAGGCTACTGATCAAGACAAAGTTATTCCTGATATGTTCACAATTAATTTGTTTATTTCAACATTGGCAAATATTGAAGCTCAACTGCCTAGCTAGTGGGAAAATATTAATAGCTCCAGAATCATTATAATTTCAATGAACCAGATTTAAGTTGTCCTATTGTTGCTAACAAAAAAAAAAAAAAGTCTATTTCCCCTGAAACTGGTTTCAGGAAATATCTTTTCTATATTCAACCAAAGATTTTATGCCTAATAGGACCTGTTGGCTGGGGTTGGACCTAGCCGATTATCCTAATGCAAGGATGCCAATGTTGAGGAGACCAATGGGGAGATATTTGGGGAGTTTGTTAAAGTTTTATCAAAATTGGAACCATTAGCAAGTCTGGCCACAACTTCTTCAATGATCTATATCAAGTTCTCAAGCTATATATCAAAATGTCCTATTAAATCCCCAGAATTTTTTAGATAGATCCCTTTTTTCTTCTTCGTTATCATGAGGAAAGTTGGACACTTGGATGTTTCAATTTGGTTGAAGTGGTAATCACAATCGATTGATTACTACTTTTGATGCTTTTTGTTAATACGACATCATTATTTATCTTCTATTTCTATTGATAAAGTGCTCGGGAATGGTAGGTAGACAATTTATGCAAACCATTCTAGCAATGTAGACTATGCCATTATATTATACTAGATCACTGACTAAAGTCCTTAATCCGCAGAATGGTTGTTTTCTTGCACAATATACTAATGTCTGTGCAAAATAGACTAAATTAGGGAAATCATATTTGTATCACACTTAAAATAACAATAGGGTTTTTTTTTTGTTTTAAGACAAAGGTAGATATTACTGAATTACTCAATTAGATAGTAAATAACCATTACGTGTTGGGTTGTAAAATAAGAGGGATTATAAGTAAAAGATTTTGAATTCAAATCCTCTCACTTACCAAAAAAAAAAAAAGGCAACCATTGTGGGTAGGGATCGTCCTAGTAGCATAGTCCTTAGTTATTACTTGCCTAACAAAAAATGGAAGATCCTTAAACACAGTACACTAGTAGCGTAGTCCTTAGCTATTACTTGCTAACAAAAAGCGGCGGATTCTTAAACACAGTACATTCATATTGCCTTAATAAAATAGTAACATAGTCCTTAATTATTACTTGCCTGACAATTCTGTTTGTATCCATCAGTTTTTTCAATACTATAAAAATTTTTAAAAAGTACTCTAAAAAGTAGTCTAAATTTTTTTTAATGTTTACAAAATATCCCAAAATATATTCTAAAAACTTTACTACTCTTACATATCTTAAAATATACTTTAAAAACTCTGCTACAGTAAAATTTTTCAAAAACACCCCATAAAACAACTAATCCAAACGGAGTTGATTGTTACTTGCCTAACAAAAAGTGGAGGAACTATTTACATCCCACGTCTATCCTTGGCTATTACTTGCCTAATAAAAAGTGAAGGATCCTTAAATACAGTACATTCATACTGCCTTGATAAAGTAGTTATATATTTAGATAAATTATTGGATCCTTAAACATAGTACATTCATATTGCCTTGATAATTAGTAGCATAGTTATGTAAAATACCAGCTCCAAAATTACTTTCGCCATACCAAGCAACAAAGGGCACTAATTAATGAACAGTTGACAGGTTACAAGATAAAATTATAAAGAGTTTTGTACCTGACAATTGGAGGTGGAAAGGATGTTGAAAGGAATGGAGGATGAAAAAAATAAATAATAAAGACAAAATGAATTGCAAGGTATTCATAACATTCAGAAAGGCTCCAATTTTCCATAAAAAAAAAGGAGAAAGGCTCCAATTTCTTCAGGTCAGTTCACAATTTGGACAAATAGTTCATGAACTTATCACCCAAGATTCCAAGATCGAGGAATCTAAGTTTGTATATAATTTACACACGCTGTCACTCTGTCAGTGTGGTTCTGCAATATTATAGAAAAAAAAGGGGAAGTTGAAAGCTCACAAAATTATATAAAATTCCATGAGAAATGGTTGATCGCCACGTTACCAAACCATGCATGTTCTGTCTATAAAGTCCCCGTCTAGATCATTGGGGTTAGGTCCAAAGTGAGTTATGGTATCCCAATTCCCAATCAATCAATCATATATGGCTTCCACTCCAGCTTCTTTTCACAACACATTCATCCCTTTCCCAAGCCCTAAACACCATAAATATCCTTCTGTTAGATCCCAAATTTGTCGTGATGAAGGTATTACTTCTCCTGAATTTTCTCCCCTGTCATCTTCATTTAAATTCTTGCAAGTTTAGCTCACTGCAAATGAAGTCACCATCCCAGAAGTTTAACAGGAATATTATCATATATACAGTATCTCCGGTATTATGGCATTGCATGCATGCTTTTTTTCATTCTTTTCATTGCTTTCTGCTAAGTTGGCGCATCCCACTTAACCTTTCTGTTCGTGATAACGAGGATGAGAGATTATATATAGTTCTTCCAATTGAACCCTCAACCAAACATGGCAAAAACGTTGAACTGGGATAATAATTAAGGGTTTGTTTTAAAAACATTAGATATTCAAGATTTCTTGTGTGTGTGGATTTTTTTTTGCAGGGAACTCAGCAAATATAGTGGACGGAAACCTGAGTGTTCTGAGACAGAGAATTGAGACGGTGAGGATGAAAGAAAAGCTGAAGACATGCTTCAGACATGAAAAGAGCGGTTGGAACTACAAGGCTGGATATGACGACACGTACAAGAGACGTGTTCTGTTGGTCCAATCCTTAAAAGTTGCAGCTTCTGTTGGCAGCACACTTGTCCTTGTCTTCTTCGGTGGCTCTATTTTCATCTTCCTTTACTCTATTCTTATTCATATTTGTATCCATACTTGAGAAATGGATACTAATTCTTGATGCTAGCAAGCGCTCTCTCTCTCTCTCTCTCTCTCTATATATATATATATACATATATGTATGTATTTGTTTTCTTGTACATTCTGTTGTGGTTACTAGTCAAAAGGGTTTCAGATCATAAGAAAGTAATTTTAGTTCAAAATTTCAGATCATTAGTGACGTATCACAATTCAGCTACTCAAGTTTTCAAGTGTAGGCAAAGTAAAATTAATCCCATAAAATGATAATGAGAAATCTGCAAGGACATATACATGACCAAAAAGTATATATAACAAAAAAGTTACCCTTGTGCGTATCCCATGTTTAGAAGACAAGAAAAAATTTCTAAAAAAAGCTATTTGGTACACGTACAGATATGATGTAAGCTTTCATCCTACTCCTGGAGATGCCAAAAGTTGGTTTGCTGTTGCAGTTTTGATGTATGAAATTCCAATTTAAGGTAAAGGACCAGATAATACTACGTACGTACTACTACTACTTGTCATCTTCTCGGCGCATTGGATTCAAATCCTAAGGAACCTACGAATTCAGGGTTTGAGAGGGCCAATGACAGGAGGACAGAAATCCCAGATGATGAATATACACCAGCTGTTTTGCAGAATACGTGGAAACTCCTGCTTGATCTCTGCAAATTTTTTATGTTTTAGAAGCATCGTTTTCATGTTGCCTAACATGCACAAAGGGAAAGATTAATTTTTTTTTTTATGTTCTTCAAAATTTGTGGATGCCAAACTGAAGCTGTGGAATATCTTGTGTTGGTTTCGGGTTTTCTATGTATTGTACGTGTCAAGTCCCATAAAACTGTACAGGCCAGTGCTCAGGTGGTAGAGCTAGCAACAAATGAATAGACACATGCTGTTGTAGCATAGCACAGACGGATGTATAAAATCTATCCTGATGATGGAAATTTCCCACTCACGTAGGACCAAGAGTTCTTAAAAAAAAAATTTTTTTAGGGGTTCGAAAGTTTTCATAAATAAAATACATTTTTTTTAAAACTTTCCTCTTTTAAGGGGTGAAAATAGTTTCCTTTTTCAGGGCTTCCCTGGGGGGGGGGGTTTGGATTTAATGAGAGAATGAACTTTGTTGGTAATACTTAATAGAGTCATACTTCTAATTTAGATTTGGAAACTACCCACGATGACTTGTAAGGCAGTTTTATTCTCCAGTAAGATGTTCTGATTTCGCGTTGGCAGTCAAGGAAAAACTCTTTCGTTAGTTTTTTTTTTTTTGGGTTGTTTTTGACATTTCTTTTTATTTAACGAGAGAAGAAAGAAATCAAGAATGATCTTTGCCTAGGGATAATTGATCAATTGAAAAGACTTTGCATTTCTTATTTATATATTCTCTGACATCTAATAAATAGTAGTAGTTTCTTTTTGGGAAAAAAAAGGACAAAAGTGAGAAAGTCTATATGTTTAGTCTTGTAAAATGATGCCCACTCATTCTTTCTTTTTTTTTTTTTAAACAAAAGTTTATCGTAAGCATATATAGATGGCTATATGCTATGCCTGAAGAAAATTCAGTAATTATCCAACCGAAAACAGTGATATGGATAGTCATTGGAGGTAGTCATATATATGGCCATAGTTGCATGTAAACTCTAGTTCAATTCATAGCATTGCCTTCTATAATTACAAAATAAAAAGATGTCAAAATTGAAAGCAAATATTCCTGGCAATAGAAATCGTTTAATACTTCGATATAAAGCTGATAATTCAACATAGGGTTGATGTTTATTTAACAGATTCCAACATCTTATTCAATATACAAGTTCATTTGCCCTTCTGGCCACCACGTAAACCCGAGAAATATCCTCGAGGATTTGCCTCAAATCCGGCTCTTGAAATGTATGAGCCACCACCACCAGGCGCTTTCATATATCCACCGCCAGCACCAACACTGCCGCTGCCTGTAGACGAGCCACCGCCACCGGAGCTTCCTTTCCCTTCTCCGTTGCCTCCACTGCCTTTGGCTCCTCCTCCTCCAGAACTCCCGCCTTTGCCTCCCCCTCCCATGCCACCCATGTTTAAGTTGCTATTTAGCTAACAACTTTGAAGCAAATTATATACCAGTATGGCACTAAGCTGCTCGTGGGTGGATCATTATGCCAAGGCTGGTCAGTTTATATAGGCAAATTTTGATAAGAAGTGAGTCAAACGCTGTCTTGGAATCATCAACTTCATTAAGAAGGAAAAATTTTGTGATAGCCCAAATTAATGTAATGCATGCATGTTGAGAATATCTGGACTACTCGAATTCTGTAGCATAATAAATTTAGTTCATGGACCCTAGATACTGGGGATGAGGGGCGGGAGAGATAGGTCCATTTTTCTTTTGTGTTTATCCTAAATTATAGGCTTTTTTTTTTTGAAATGTAGGTTAGTGTATGGATTGACTGCTATATCCATAGTTAAATTGTATCTTAATTAGTATGTATGCTATTTTATTAGTCAATCATTTTACTATAAATAATAAATAGTGTAACGCTAAAACAAACTATTAATAGTAGGGCATATAACTATATAAAAAAAGTACTAAGCAAAAAATGATTACATTAACTATTCTTCTTAATCTGTGTGAAAGTGGAATGAGTCTGTTAGAGGAAGTTGTATAAACAAACAAACAAAAGTAATTTGAAAGTAGGATGGCGAGTTGATTTTCTTAAGATTGTTTTATTTTGATTTAAGATGTTTATCATTGATTCAACTGTAGCTATTTTTGTGGTTTTGTCAATAATCTTCAGGTCTAGCTTAAAAAGGGTGAAAATTCATTTTGATAATCTGTTTTTGGTCCTTTAAAGTTGACCAAATTGTCAATTCAACCCTTAAATGTGATTACATCATAGTTAAGCCCTCCAATTGGAAATTTTGTTCCAAATGATCCCTTCCATCAATTTATGTCTCAAAGTGAAACCCTACTAACTTCAAGAAGTTTGAAGCAATTAATCTGCAAGTTAAATGAGTTAAGAATGATAAAGTGGTGCTCTTCCAATAAAAAAAAAAAGTTAATCTGCTATCTCAAATCTTTCAAAACTGATCAAAAGAGCACTCACTATCTTTTTCCTTTGTATCTCATTAAAGCCCTTCCCTTACAAAGTTGCTAGGAATTCATTATACCACTTAAGTTTGACGAAATTTTAATTAATAAACACATGTGAATTGACACAAAGCGTCATTTGGATCGAAATTTCCAGTTTTTAAGTGTTTAGTTGAACTGGTAAGTTGAATTGGCAAGTTGGTCTATTTTAGAGGGCCAAATTCAAATTCACCTTTTTTTTAATGCACCCAATCCAATTCATGGTCAAGAATAGAGTGCACAGAAAGATCACTCAGATAGTAACGCTTTTATAACAAACCTTATGTTATCAAGCTAGAAATGAAATTAAATACTGCTTTTGACAAAAAAAGAAAAAAAGTGGCAAGGAATAAATCATGATGTTTCCGATATGGCAGTATTTTGATCTAGACATTCAGGATCATTTATTAGTTGAAACCGAGAAGCTTTGAAGCAAAAAATTATTTCTTGCTCTTTGATTAAAGCTTTTTTTTTTTGTTGGGTATTATTTGAGATTATAGCTGATATATATAATCAAAGGCCTCCTTCAAAAGGCCCCTTGAAATGCAAGTGACCCTTCCAGCCGTGTCGCGAAGTACTGTTGGATTTTTGGTACAGAATGTACAAAGATTTTGTTTTTTGTTTTTTAAGTTTTTATCTATAAGCCTCTTGATAAGAGTGAACATCGCCTTATTAGCTCTGATGGTAGAAATTGGGGAAGAAGTTACCTGTAAACCGTTTTCAATTTGTGGGCATATGGTTTTGAAATAGTTGTTGGTTATTCGGACTCAAGAACATGTAGGGACTGTTTAATGCAAAAGATTGCTTTAAAACCACAAATTAACCAAACGGGGTGAGCACAAAACAGGTAGTTTAATACTTCAATATATTATCTCCATTGATCCAAATTTTAGAGTTGATGAAAGTACATAAATAGCAAACACTTCTTATTTATCTTTAGCTACTCAACATCCCTTCTTCATTTGCTGGCCTTCTCTTTAGCATGCAGGTCAGAAAAGTAGCCCTTTGGATCGTTCTCAAAGCCAGTCCTTGATATATATATGCACCATCACTACCAGGAGCCTTCATGATCAGATCATTGTTGCCACCTTTGTTAGTCCCACCACCACTGCTATTGCCACCACCAGCTCCTGCTGCACCTGCTCCAGTTTCTTTGCTGCAACCCTTGTTATCCATCTCCAAATGCTCTTCAATCTTGATCACTTAAACAATAGTAGTAATTGTTGAAGTTATTACAATTTTGATGCCGATACTTCGATTGGATGATGAGTGGGGTTTATATAGGCATAATTTGATTAGGATGATAAATTTTTGTTGTGAATTTAAGAGTCAAATGCATGACTGCATGGGGAAACTCATTTGACTACACGGATTTTTTAGCATATGACATCTAATTCAAGGAATTTGTACTCTTTTTTCGACATATTTGGGGGTAAAGATTAATCCTTAAAATTTTGAACGTCATTCCCTCGTAGTTTTCTGTTCAATCTATAGTCCACCTAAGAATCTGAAAAACGAATTACAGATCATTAGGGAATTTATATTATAAGGTTCCCGGAAGAAAAGGGAAAAAATTTATTTTCCATATGCTTTTATCTGTGTAATAATCTTTAAAATTTTCGAAAAATTCACTTTGTGAAATATAAGAGACTGTGGATCGGATTATGTGAAATTTAATTTGACAATTTTACGTCTAAAAAATGATCATGTGTAAAGCACGTGGTCAATTCCGACTAAAAACTATTCAAAAACTTAGGTAGGGATCAAATTTGACCAATGTAAATTTGTAAGAAACGTAAAATTACACTTTTAAAAGTGAGGGACAAAAAAGTCATGTTGAAAAATATAAGCGACGTTTTGAATCATTTTTCTAACATTTTTTAAGACTTTACTTTTATAAGGAGGGAAAAAAGAATTTTCTAAGACCTTATAAGATGTTTTGTACTTGTAGATAGTTATGCATGTCAGTGAAGGTGAAAACTTTTTCTTTGGTTTATTTATTTGTTTAATGCGCTTTGGTGGTAACAATTGAAATTGGGTTAAAAATAAAAAAGTCCCCTGTGATATACCTAATACACAGAAAAGTCTCATATAGTTTCAAAACATACAAAACGACACCTCATATTTTTGAAACTACGTGGGGCTTTTCTGTGTATTAGGTATATCACATGGGACTTTTTTGTTTTTAACCCATTGAAATTTGTAGTGTCATACATCTGATTTAAATTTTACTACTCAAACTTACTAAGGCAGTTTTAATTAATTCCCATGAGATGGTATCGTTTCGTGTTGGCAGTCAAGTAAAAACTTTTTTCGTTAACATTCTTTTTCATATTCATTTAAAGAGAAGAATGATCTTTGTCTAGAATTCATAGAATTTAAAGACTGTGCATTCTCTAACATCTAATAGTAGTGTCTTTTACGGAAAAAACGACTAAAGTGACAAAGTTAATATGTGTGGGTCTTGCTGAATTATGTCCACCATTCTTTTTTCTACAAAACTTATGCTATGCCTCAAGAAAAATTGAGTAGATATCAAACTGGAAAAAAATGCTAAGAAATAAGTTGCTTGCAGGTAGGGCTCGCAATCAGGTCCAAATCAGGTTGATGGGTCGGGTCGACAAAAAATCAGTTGACCCGAACCCGACCCGTCAACCCGTGACGGGTCAGATATACTGACCCGAACCCGAAAGTTTCAAGTTGGCGGGTCAAGCGGATTTACCCGAAACAACCTGAAATTTAATTCCCACTTACTAATTAACCAGCTGTAATTTTTAATAGAATCAATTCCAAACTAAATTAAGACATCAAAAGAGTAAAAATAATGTAATACATCATCTATCCAAAATTTAACAGCTCCAACTTCACACAAGTCAAACAAATTCAACTAGAACAATCTAAACAAAAGGCTGCCAACCAAGTTACAAGTTTAGAGTCAATATATTACAATTCACATGATATTAAATCACGACAAAAGTGGTGCTCCAAGGCCAACCAATGTTTTGCCCTCATCATCAGCAACAACAACAGTCATAATTTGCGTTCTGCCTCTGTTTTTAGAAAAAAGGGAAAATGCTCAAGAAAATAACTCTACGGACCTTGTTGACAGTAGAACAAATGAACTTGGCAACTTGCAACCCAAAACAATGTGATTGAGCAAGATAGTGAAATCCCCGCGAGATTCTGCGTGCTTGGACAGTTGGATTGCTCGTTCAATACAAATCTGGTTATGGTCATCAAATCAGTCCTGTGTGCATCAGTGTCATCATCAGCCAGATCTAGATCTAAATCTGGTTTTGCGTTTAGATTTTTGGAGGAGAAAAGCTGCGTTTAGATTTTTGGAGGAGAAAAGCTGAAAAGGGGAAGAAAGATTTAGGGCCGGCGTGCTTTTTGCTTCTGCGTAGTGATAAGTGATAATTGGTATATTATATTTAGTTATTTACTATTAAGTTTTTAGATACTTTTTTAATATTTATTTATTTATTTTTATTTTAAAATCGGGTTAGCGGGTCAACTCGATTTTAACCCGATTTTGACCTGTTTTTTTCGGGTTTGACGGGTCTGACCCGATTCTGACCCGATTTCTCAAAATCTAAATCCAAATCCATTAATTTAGTGTTAGGTTCGTGTCGAGTTTTCAGGTCGTGTCGAAAATTGCCACCCCTACTTGTAGGTGGCCATTGGAGGTAGTCATATGACCATATTTGCATGTAATTATGAGCTAAAACTTAATCAAACGAGTCGGAAGTGCTCTCCAAATTAAACTATCTTTCCAATAAATTCCATTGCCTTTTATGGAGTCATTGCTAAAGAAAAAAAATACCAAAATTGGAAAGCAAAAAATCCACTTACTACAGATAGTTTAATACTTCAATAAAATTTTCGTTGATCCAAACCATATGGAGCTGACAATTCAACATAGATCTGATGTTTATTTAAAAAATTCTAACATTTTGTTCAATGAAAAAGTCCATTTGTCCCTCTGGCTACCATGTAAGCCCGAAATGTAGAGCTGAGGATTTGCCTCAAATCCGGCTCTTGAAATAGATGACCTATCGTCACCCGGTGCTTTCATATATCCACCGCCGGCACCACCATTGCCTCCGCCCTTAGACAAACCACTGCCACCAGAACTTCCGTTCCCTCCTCCGTTGTCTCCACCGCTGTTGCCGCCAGAACTGCCACCTTTGCCACCCATTCTCAAGTTGCCATTTAGGTAACAAGTTTGAAGTAATGCAGTAGTATAAATTGTGGTTCATTATCCAGATGATTATATCTCCCATCCTACTCCCAGAAAAAAAAAAGGCAACGATTCGTAAGTAGGACGCTGAGTTAATTTTGTTAACAAGTGTTTTATTTTGGTTAAGATATTTATCATTCATGCACTAATCAAAGATAGGATTAGAAATTTCAATTTAATCAATTTAATTTGATCATAGAGCAGCCGCTACAAAAATCCTTTTTGGTTTTATCCAATTCAAGTTCGTAAAATTACACTAACCTCCTCTGAAGTTAAGGTTTTGGTAATAAAATCAGTCCAAATTAGAAAAAAAGGCATTAAAAAATTACTTTGAGAAGAGAGATAAAACTTTTATTCCACAAATGCCCTTTATGCTTGTGTACAACTTGTATTGTAAAGGAATGAAAAACATATTAATAAAAGTAAGGGAATGTAAGTATAAATAGCAAAGAACCAAAAATAAGTACCAACAAACTTTCTCTACAAAGTTAGATCAACAGCTAGTGCATTGGATTATAATGGCTATTTTTTGATATCTTTACCATTTTGCATATAAAGGCAACAAGGAGCATTAAGATAGATCTCATTTTCACTTCAAACAGCAAAATTTGAGGTGGAAAAACAGTGATTTTCTGTAGATTTCACAAGTTGAAGGTAAAGTGTAGGTGCAGAAACTATAGCCTTGTCAAACTACAGAAGGAAATCATAAAATTCACCCACAACCTTTAGCATCAAAAACAAATATTGCAAGTTTAATTGTAAGGCAACTGTGAAGATTTTTAAAAGTACAAAATATCCAGACAAATTACTGTTTGGTGTATCATTTTTAAGAGTGAACAAATATTTGGTACGTGAATTAGCACCATTTTGAAATTGCAAGTTATTGCTCATCATTTAAAAAGTTTTCTAATAGCTATTTTCATTAATTAGTTACTAACAGTTAATTACTACCCTAATTACTTAATTGTTAGATGTTAGTTTCCAATAACACATAATATCTTAGGGTATATAAGTAATTTTCCTCTAATAAAACACTATAAAGGAGGTTAGTGTTATTTTGCAAATCTCAACGGAGGCAAGTGAAATTGTTAGAAACCTCAAGAGAGATTTATGAAATTATCCTAAAAATAATAGAGAGACACAAGAGTAGTATGACAATTTACTATGCCACAGAATTCAAGTGACAAGGACTGGCTTTGAGAACTATCCGAAGGGCTACCTTTCTGATCTAAATGCCTATCCCTAAACAACATGTATATGTAAAGATAACAATGATTTGGATAACATTTTTGTCTTAATCATCTGATTACCTGTCACATGTAGGGCTAAGCTAATGATATGCCACTGGAACTTGGAAGGATTCAGCATAATTAAAGATAAATATGACATTAATGTCAATCTAATGCAGAGTCTACAAATTCAAACTGGTGCCAGGGCATATGATGAAGTATAGGATGATGACAATTTTATGGATGGAACATGGATTGAAAATTTCGGTTTCAAGACAAACTGAGAATTCAAGGGACAAATAAAATCATATGTAAATTTTGTTCATTTTTTTTTCTTTTTATAGCTATACAAATTCAACAGAGAGCAGGTCCAAATTGCGAGTACAAAATTGTCACACCATCGTGACTCGCATAGAAACTATCAGTGATCGAATACGGTTAACAAACCACTGAGCCTAGCTCCCTGGCCGGAGGGACTTAAGTCCTTCCTTGGGCTGTAGATGGCGGGTTCAAACCCCACAGGTAGCAAAAAAAAATTCATGGCACCGTCTTTGGTCTAGTCAGGTTTGTACACCTTCTAGTTCCTAACACACAAATCTCCTTAGGCTCTCTCTTCCTATAGATTAGGATAGAATAACAAAATAGTACTCCCTCTCTCCTATTTTGATAGTTTTAGTTTTTTTTTCAAATAGTTTAAAAAAAATTAATTAACTTTATCTAAAGAGTGCATCTAGTCTATTATTTTCCTAAAATACCCCTTACATTAATATTAATAGTATAACTAAACATTATACCTTTACATTAATGGTAACAACAATATTGATGAAAAGTTGCACCATTCAAGCCATGAATCAAAACAATTAATGAATAAAGTAGGTTATATTCACTGATAATAAAGTACATTAAATAAGGACATTTTAGAGAGGTTAAAAGTTAACTATATTTTTTAACTGGAAAGTAGAATATAATTTGGGACGGATAAAAAAAAGAAAACAAGAATATCAAAATGGAAAGGAGAGAATAGTATTTAGACAAATTCTCATCAAGGGTTTTGCGTGTCATTCTCAGCAACAATTAGAACTCAATTTTAACTCACTAATTGTATATTATGTAGGCAAAAGTATAAGGTTCTTTGAACTCGACTTATTTTTAACAAGTAATGGAGGCACAAACAATTAGTAAGACCTTAGTTATACAAGGCCACTTTTACAAAAAGCCGAAGTTAACATGCTTACTGGCAGTGCATGTTTCACCTCCTTCTTTTGGATTAGACTATTTAACACTGGAAGTAAGGACAGCTCCGTTTGAAAAGGGAAAACTAAAATAACTAGGAAAAAAATATATATAATTAAGGGTATTTCTCAACACATTTAATATTCACATAACCTAGTATATATATAAACATACTAACAATTATTATCTTCTCTTACATTTTTATACTTTTCCTAGTTAATATTGTCTGCCCTCCCTTTGTATTTATTTACTTTTCCTAATTAATCTTATATTTTACAAAATATGACACCTAATATGTATCTTAACGGTTGCCCTGTAGACAAACCCTATAATGAACTTCATTTACCTTAAAAAGGAAAGCAGATTTGTGATTAAATAACAGGAGGATTTAAATAACGAGAGGAAAAAATTGGCCCATCTATTAGAGGTTTCATCTTGGACCTAGTATCCATTTGGACAAACAAAACCCCACTTCATATTGTTCAAAAGGAGCTCTCTTACTGGACCAGTCCAAACTAAAGTTTCTCGAATATTAGTGGCAAAATTATTAAGTTACACACTCAGAATCCTATATCTATCGAAAACTAGTCCCTAGCCCAAATAGTTGTAGCGTTCGTTTTGAAATCGAATTTGTGACTGAGGAAAAAATGGAAGGATTTAAATGACAAGGCATAAAATTAGGACAATTAGCTTATTATGGCAATAATATTTCTAGGTGATACTCAGAATCCTCAATGAACTGAAACCGAGATCCTAGCCTAAATTGTAGGGCTTTAGTTTCAAAATTGTTCTTTTAAGTCTCTCTACGGATTGAATTGGCTCATAAAACCTAGCACAGTCACATAAACTTTGAAGCAAGAATTTCTTCAAAACAATATACGAAAGAAAAGAAAAAGTTCTTGTGAGTGAGTTTAACATTGAGAGAGGAAGATGGCAGAACTCCCAATTGAGATAGTGACTGACGTACTATCAAGGCTTCCTTTGAAAGCCCTCTTCAGATGCAAGTGTGTCTGCAAGATATGGTGCAACTTACTATTGGATTCTTGGTTCGTGAAATTGTGGGAAACTAAGTGGAGAAAACTCCGTTTCTTTTACGTACAAGATCTAGCATGTTCCCGTGATGGAAATCGCTGTACCCTCCAATTTACATCCGCAGATGAAGGCCGTAGCATTGTGCAAGAATTCACCAAGGAAGGAAAATGTTGCAGGGGTGGAGGAAACTACTATAAGGGTGGAGGACGGAACATGGTGTTGGTCCCCTGCAACGGCCTACTGTGTATTTACAAAATATACTTTTTACGTGGGATAACTGGGCCTTTTTATTTATGTAATCCTATAACTCACCAATTTGTAATCCTCCCAGAGTGCTCTCCACAAACATGGGGTCATGCAGTTGGTTTTGGACATGTACCTTCTACGGGAGAGTACAAAGTTGTGAGAATATTCACTGCAGAATTTGTGCACGGAGACGACATAGACGGTGATTTCGGTTGTGAAATCTTTAGCATTAAACGTGAAGGCAATTATTATTCATCATCAGATTCTTGGAGAGTCATTAATCTATCCAAGTGCCCATATCCAATTCGTAATACCGCTGTTGTTGTTAATGGACGTCTTCACTGGGTAGTCAATACTGACTGTCCTTTTCCACCAGATCATGATAATGCCATAATTTTCTTCGATTTGGCTAGTGAAACTTTTGGGTATGTCCCCCATCCTCCAGATTACCAGCATGAACAAGAAAGTTCCATTTATGTGTTGGATTTGGCAGGTACCCTTAGCCTACTTATGTTTGAAGGGTATCAAAATCTGATTCGACTATGGATGCTTGATGATTATGACAAAGGCGTCTGGACCGAAACACTTGCATCATGTTAGACCCTCTGCTTTGGGAAGACGATATAAGCTTTAAATTTATGGTGGGCAGGGAATTATTGATGGCACCTTGCCATTGTAAATACAGACTCTACTACAACATTGACACGCGAACTTTTAGAAGAGTTGAAAAGCCTGAACCTGCAGGATCTCATGGGTGGACTTTTGGATACTACTGGGAAAGCTATGAAGATATGATGGAAAATCACAAAGTACTAGCATTATGTTAGGAATCTTGGTATTCTTTTTTTTCCTCCTTTATGAGGATAGCAATACACCTTTGCCTTGTTTAATATATATTTCAATTCTTGTATTCATAAATATTTTTGCCAATTTACTTACAGATCATAGAGAGATGAGTTGAGTTTTCTAGCTAGCCGCAACATAGGTAAATTGCATATAATTCCTTGTGGTTTTTCATGTACCCACATGACTTGCATATAATCCGCTATGTTTTTTATGGTTTAGAATTTTATGCAAACTCAAGAAAATCAAGGAAAAACTTAAACCAAAAAATTATTTGAAACGAGAAATAAATCAATACTTCAATGTATTGTTCCATTATTGATCCAAATTTTAGAGTTGACAACTAGATAGACAGCCAAAGTTTTTATCTATCTTTAGATACCCAACACCCCTTCTTCATTTGCTGGCCTTCTCCTTAGCATGCAGATCAGGAAAGTAGCCCTTAGGATCGTTCTCAAAGCCCGTCCTTGATATATATGCTCCATCACCACCAGGAGCCTTCATCAGATCATTGTTGCCACCTTTGTTAGTCCCACCACCACTGCTATTGCCACCACCAGCTCCTGCTGCACCTGCTCCAGTTTCTTTGCCGCCACCACCAGCTCGGGCAACTGCTCCAGTTTCTTTGCTGCCATTTTTGTTATCCATCCCAAATGCCCTTCAACCTTAATCGCTAAAAGAATAGTGGTAGTAGTAGCAGATAATAATTTTGATGCTGATGGATACTTTGGTTAGAAGATGAGGGGGATTTATATAGGCATAATTTGATTAGGATGGATTTAATGGCTGCACTTGAAATGATAAATTTTTCTTGTGAATTTACCAGTCAAATGCATGACTGCATGGGGAGACTACTTTGACTACACTGATTTTTTAGCGTATGACATTCAATTCAAGTAATTTGTCCCCAGTTTTCAAGTTATTGGGGGTCATAACGAAACCTCAGAATTATGAACGCCATTCCCTTGTAGTTTTGTGTTCAAATTAGGGAATTTATATATAAGGGAAAAGAATTCTTATTTTCTAGTATCCTTAATATTTTCAAAAGATTCTACTTCGCTTGTTTCGGGTCGTAGTCTTCTGTCTTTCAGAATCGTTACAATTTTTAATATGTTTTTCTGGTAGTCTTTTGCGGCAGAGGCCCTCCATAGGACCCCAAAAAAAAAAAAGAATCGGTGCAATTTAATCCTAAATGTTCTCTTTGAATTTTCAATGAGATCATTTTGCCCAAAAAGGTAAAATATTGTAAAACATCTAATTTAGATTGCCATGGAGAAAAAAAAGTTTCCGTATAATGGAAACCTACCGAAAGCAAAATATTGCAGAAGTTCAACGGAGTGTAATCAAGTAATGAATAAATTACACTTGGTGATTAATATATATCAGAATCTACACGTAGTTTCATTTCCTGCAAATTTACTGCTGAACCCCTGTATTGAAATTTCTTCGGTGACAAAAGAATGATAATAGTAATAGATTATTATCAAAGACAATTTGAACACGAATTAAGACACCGTTTTTCATCTTATTTTCTTCCCTTTCCACATGGAAACTCAACTAAGCTCAGGTTGCGTATGAAAGTTGCAGTGCAAAGATCTGAAATGCCAGTGGATTCTGTATCCAGATCCATAACAAGTAGCACAGCATCAATCATTGCATCACAATGTAAAGCAAAGTTTCCAGCTTCCTTTTTCTCCCTTTCCTATTTATAAGCACAGCAAAAACCTTGTTATTTGATTGAGAAATTTCAAGTGATAAATTTAACTCTCTGAAGTATATTCACCAAAGAAAAACCCTTGCTATTTTTGATACTCTAATAATATGCCACTAAACACATACTGCAAATCTCTTGTACCATACGTTTATTTATTTTAGTAGGAATGGTACAGAAGTAATGGAAGATTGTTTTCAACCATGCAATACTTACCTTCCTTGGTAAATTCTTGGGATAATTTCATAAACCTCTTTGAAGTTTTTTACAATTTCACTCAACTCCCCCTGAGATTTCAATAATTACATAGACGCTCCCTTGATCCAATCAAATGACTAAATGTCCTCCACTTAATAGTTAATTTATTATTCTTATTATTCTACTTGCCATTTTCTAATCTCAAAAAACAATCTCCATCAATTTTCTAATTTTCATCTCTTCCTCTCTTCCCTCCCTCCCTCTATTATATTCTTATCTCCTTTTCTCCTACAACTGCTTCTCCCTCCCACCAAATATCGCGCGTCATTGTTACCAACCATACAACTATCAATTTTTTACTATCTATAAAATTTATTTGTATTTTTTGTTTTCCTGTCTCTTTTTTACTATAAAAATTTTAGACCCTTTCTCTTTTTTTTTTCCCCAATAGTTTCACGCGGTACAAATGTTAGCCAATTGAAGTTACCAAATTAACAAGATGCAGACTGTAGATTTTATTAACAAACTAGGGGAAGATGAAAAAGATAGCAGTGATATAGGAAAAAAAATGAAATTGAGAGTTGGAACCATAAAGAGGAGACTATTATATTTGTTAATAAAAAAAAAGTCTAGCAGATTACTCATTGGTTCTCTCTTTTATTTACTTATTGATTGTGATTTTACTATAAAGGTAGAATTTTGTCTCTATTTTCTAAGAGTGCTAGAGCAACGATGAATTATATTTTTAGGGACATGGGGGCATTTCTTAGTTTAATATTGGTAGTGGTGGTAGTGAGTTGCATTAGCCAAGAATTAGCAAGTAATGAAATTTAAGATGAGTTGGAGTCGTTGGACTTTGTTTATTTTTAGCAAGTATGACCCGTAAAAGGAAATTAAAGATTAAAACTTTGTTTTATTTTGTCTTGTTCTCTGAAGAAGGGTATTTTAGCATATTTGTGAAAAATTATAAACTATTGGGTCTATATTGTTACATAAACCTTAAAAGCAATGGAGGTATGTGTAATTTTTGAAAATTGAGGAGAGTTCTTCATAATTGCTGGAAACCTCCTCAAGGGAGGTTTCTGAAGGGTTGAAAAGCCTGAGCCTGCAGCATGTGATGTTGGGAAAGCTATGAAGATCTGATGAAAAATTACAAAGTATTGGCACTATGTTAGAACTCTTGGTGGTTTTTGGTTTTTTTTCCAGTTTATCGACTTGGATTTTACTATTAAGATAGTTTCAAGTGTTAAATTTTTTGACAATAATAAAACTAATTCAGGAAAATATTAAAATGCAGAGGATAACGAAAGTGAGTGTATGCATACATATGTCAAGTTAGATGCGATTTAGGTTTCTTAACATTATAAATCCCACTAAATTTTGCATATTTCTCTGTTTTTCTTTTTTTTTTAAAAGATAAGTTATGCACTTTTGCTATGTTTAGAATATTCTAATTCTTTCCTTCCTAATTTTTTCCCTACATATGTACATATAATTAAATCTTCACAGCTTGACTTCTCTAGTAAAACAATATTAATTTTTCTGAATTTGAGGTTAGATTATTGTGTATTTTGTAACAGCATAGTAACATCTGGAGCGGTAGATTGGTGATTGAAAGAGTAATTTGAGCATCTGACTAAGTTGGAAAGGAAAAAAGTTAGTCTTTAAATTTTTTTTCCTTTTTGTAAATATTGCTATTTTTTCAATATAAATCTTGGTAAATATGTTTACAAATCAAAGGATGTTCAAGCAAAGGGCCGGAAAATAATGAAGAGTTGACAATTTTACGTCTTTAATTCCAGTGGCATCTATCATTTCACAGTGTCCCATCAGTCTCTTTTAATTGCAACAACCAGGAAAGTTTAATATTATGCACACAATCTCTCAATTCTGAATCAGAGAAGCCTCACGTATCCATGAAATGGAGGTTCATAAGCTCGACTTGTAACAAAGAAGAAGAAATTAGGCACAAACGTAATAATTTTGCCTGTGATGCCCAGAAAAACAACTTTCTGCGCCTAAATGTATGGAAAATCTGTATATTTTCCTTCCCATGAAATACTAGTGTCAAACTTAGCTTGTTATTTTCTAAGAAATAATTTTTATATTTTCCATGACCACATTTCTTAATCACCTTTTTATCTCACATACATCAATTTATTACAATATTTTTTTAAAAAAAATTCAAAAAATAGCTATCCAAAGGGAAACTAAAAGCAAAGCTTTTTAATGTGGACAAATGAAGTTGAAGATCAATTGGGAGCATCCAATATTGCTATACCATCTGAAAAAAATTGTTACATCAAGTCAAACAAAGGAAGCTGCATTCTCTAATGATCGAGAATTAAGCAACATCCTTTGTATGTCAAGTACAAGACTAGAATTTAGAAACATGAGAAAAAAAAAAAGCACATAATTTCTTTCTTAATCCATGGCTAATAGACTAATGGTGATGGGCTTGATAATGACCCCCTACATAATATGACAAATTGGACCCAAGCTCACAATTATTGATACTACAATGATTCATCGTCATATTAGTTTTTCACATTATGACAGTGATGTTTGTTGCTTACACTATTCTCGTTTCGTCTTTTATCTTGTAAATTTCTGCCTTTGTTTAAGCCGTTCGATTTCTTGCCCCCCAGTAAGTCTAGTTGCCCAACAACGCCATCTAACAAGGCAAGCAACTCCAATGCCCTTAAAACTATTTCTTCTATGACATTAAAAGTTATTTTGGGGTGAAATAAAACTCTTACTGGGTATTTTAATTTTTTTCTTTTTTTTTTTTGTACATGCGAAGATTTTTAATTCGGGATGAATCTAAAAAAAAAGAGCAAAAGTTCTTTCCCAAATTAAAAATTTTTTGTCAGCAACTGTATTTATCTAACACAAATTATCTCTTATTGGAAATACTAAACAACGAGGACATCATATTGCCAGAGAGAGAGAGTGTGTGTGTGTGTATGTTCAATTTTGCTTTTTTTTTCCTTCCTCCTTTGTTTTTCTTTTCTTTATGAGAAACTAATAAAGAAGAGAAGACGAAGTGATCTTCAGCTCTGTATGGGTTTTTTTCGCTTTCTGTTACATTTCTTTTTCCATGTCCTCTAAGCAGTTTTCTTTCACTTTCTGTTACATTTCTTTTTCCATGTCCTCTAAGAAAAAGCTGCTTCTTCTTCTTCTTCTTCAATATAATTAACGTCTTTTTGGGTCCAAGCAGGGGCAGCAAACTAGTAAAGTTTTCCAAGCCAATAAATTTCTGTCTCCTTTGGTCACGGGGAGTGGTCCAATACGGCAATACCGACCTCATGAACAAATAAAATGGCCAATTTGGGACTTGTAAGGCAAGATTAGCGGCTGTCATGACAATGATCTTCAACAATGAAAGCTTTAAGACCCCTTTTTTATTTTTTATTTTTTAATACTCTGTGCGAATTATTATTTCTCATGAATCCAAATTTGTGATCTTCTTCATTTATTCATTTATTTTATTTATTTTGCATTTTTTGAAGAATAATACATAACTCTAAACTCTGTAAACAGTTATATATAGAGCCTTAATATAGAAACCAAAAGACAAAATCACCTAACAAGTGCAAATTTTTCCTGGCAGGTATATGAGGTATGCCACTTTCAAAATTGTTATATTTTTTTCATTATTTTAAGTTTAATTTCTGTCATTAATCACATTATCTTGTTGATCACATAATTAATACGTTAATCTACTCTATCAATGTGGTAAAAATTAACTGTGTGTAAAAGTGTTCCTTTTTTCAGCCTATCATTCCCATTTGATGAATCCACCAAATCCCCAAAAGACCATTCATCGCTCTATGATTTTCCCCTTATCTTCTTTCTATGCCTAGTTTACAAAAATAAATGACCGGAAAAACATAACTATACATATTCTACCTATAGTTTAGCCTGCAAAAGAACCCAAAAAAGGGGGAAAAAAACTATTTCAAAGGTCCAAAGCAATAATTTGCCGTTGATTTATATGATCATATTTCCAAATGGAAGCTAAGAAAAGCTCAATTCTGTTTTCCTGAATACAAACAAATTTCTATCAATAGAATTAAGGTCTCCAGCTCATAAATGATATCAATTTCAAAGGAAATTAAATGTTGACCGATGGATTAGTAGAGTAATTTTGTAACAAATTAGCAAAAATAAAGAGAATCCACGCAATCTTTCCTTTTCTAAACATTTAATTCTTTTTACTAAATGCATTTTCAAGTCCTTCGATTGAAAGTTCAAACCAATTTCATTTTCACGACTGTACCCAATTTCCCAGCAGCTCCTGGGAAGCTGCCCCCACTGCTTCCATGGTACTAATTTCTTGACTCAGTCAGGCCCATCAATTTATACCAAAATTAATATTCATGCAAATAGAAAAAAAACTAAAAAAAAAAGGTGCTAGAAAAACAATTTTTTTATCCAACAAAAAAAAAGAAAAGAAAAACTAATATCACTACTGTTCTGAAATACAAACGTTAATATACAAGCAACTGCCTTATCTGGAAAAAACAGGCTCTTCTGTGATTGTATCCAACAAAGGCTTCCTTGATTTGCACGATGCTAATCTAAATCTATATTCCATATCCTTAAACCCTTCAATCTCCTCCAAATTCAATCTCGACCGCCCAACTTCTTGATCATCATCTCTTGTCACCGCGGCGGCCGCCACCTCTGGTTCAACTTTGCCACCGGCTATCCGCCTCGCTGCAGTGTTCGCCGCCATCAAAACCACCGCCATATCAGCTGCAGTGACGATGGAATTCACGCGTTTCATCTGAAACATGATATAAACGTTGCCAAACTCCAAATCTTCATCGGCAGAAAGGGCGGAAAATCTTTTTCCAATATTCAAGGACTTAGAGTTCACCAAGAAGTAGTTTGGACATTCTAGCATGAGTTCTGCTGCCTTCACCAGTTGCCGGAACTGCCGTACTTCGCCGCCTGGGAGAATAACCCTGGCGGCCCTGGTGGTTTTCATCAACGGAGTCGGGAGAGTGCTGCATGACATCAAGTTTCCCATGCTGGAAGGGGGGAGAGAGAGAGAGAGAGAGATGAAGAAAGGTGCTTGAAGTGCTGTTTAGTGCGGGTCTATGTGTGAATCGGGGGAATTGCTTTGCAATTTTAAAGGGTTTGAAAAGCACAACTATTGCGCGTGGAGGCAATAGTTTACTAGTAATAATTATGTGTAGGTTGGAGTAACACAAATATCATTTTTCAAATTAATCAATTAATAGTCTAGAAATCCAATTATAGGATTTTTTTGACTTTACTTCTTCTTTTTTTAAAAAAAAATTTCCAAAACCTATTGCCTCAATTTGGAGAATCGTTTATTGTTTATTAATTTTTTTTGGGTGGGGAGGGATAAATGGCAATGTGAATTTAAAAAAGTGGTTCAAGATTTTTTAAAAAGAAAATCAGATAGCAACCTTATCCAAATACAGTTAGTAGAGCATATGTTAGGCTCAAGAGAATATAAGCAAATCACACACACCAAAACTTTCATTTAAGGTGGGAAATGGAAAATTAAATTCATTTCAATAAGCTATAACTATATATAACAAATTACATACTATTGATTAGGATAAGATGTTTTTTTGCTTGTGATAAGATTTTAAAGAAATTTAAAATGTAACAACGATATGTCCTACAAAAGTTCAAACTGAAATGACGAGGAAATTGTATAGAAATGACTCATCCTAGGGATGTTTGAGCTTGAACCCGGATGACAAGGATATATAATTATAGTTAAGGGATTCTTAATAGTAGTTAGGATCTAGCCACCCTAGTCCTAGAAATAGCTAAGGGCAACAAATTTGATTACCATTTGGCAAAGACAGAGCTCTAACGCAGAAGTCCAGAACAGAGACTTTTGCGGCCGTCTGGTGCTATGGGTTTGACTAGGGTGTCCGCGTTGGGGCGAAATTTGTGGAAAAGATGAAGGAAAGTTATAGGAATTAGTTTCGTAGTTTTGAGTCATTGGTGTCACGAGTCCTTTGGCAACGATGCGTGTGGGGACTGCGACCCCGTGGGAAAATACGGAACTTTGGCTTGTGAACCGAATGCTCAGTCTTTGGAAGTTAGTACACGAGTTTAGAACTAGAACTATCTATCAATATGATGTAATTTCTTTACCTAGCAAAACAAACAAACAAACAAACATCTGGTTTGGTTTGTTCTTTATGTGTTTTCTTGAGAATAACCAACTTATCTGCAGATTTTTGTGGTGTACAATGTGCAAGCTTGATGTATTATTGTTGGGCTCAGAGGGGATTATTCTTTGCCAACTTTTAATTTACATGATATGCTCTCAAAGTTTTGAGGATTGTTGGTGAGAAACTACTAGTATTTAATATATATGGATAAATTTTTTTTATACATTGTCACTCTATAGGTAAAAGTTATTTCTAGTGTAACAAAACATGAGTATACTAAGGGTTTATCCAACGAGCACCAGTTAAAATAGGGTTTCGATTGTTATTTATTTGGAAAAAGGGAGTGGAGTTGAGTACATGTCTATTGAGATTATTAACATCATTTCACACATACGGGCTCAGGTATAAATTAAATATATTGAAAAGTACTAATCAGACACACCCGTTAATAAAATAGTTCTTTTTTTTTTTTTAAGGAAGAGAAAACATGGTAGATTATGAGATAGTAATATTTTGCAACCTAACCGCTTTGGAAAATTGAAGCACTACCAAATCATCCCTATGGCCTGCCTAATCTGCGGATTACTTTTGTGTTGCGGTCGAAATTGCAAGTAACTTTTCTCTTTAGTGCAGTAGATTAAACATTGAGAGTGTCAACTTCGTGGTATTGCTTTCCAACGTCCGCCCATGCGATTAGTGGCCCTTTTAAATTCTTGGCCACCTAGACTTTCCACACGATTTAGTGGTCCTTTATGCTGCGGAAAATGATTTTCCATCAAATCATTTCTTGACAACTTACAAGGTAACTGCAAATCATGCATTATTGAAGGCTTATGTGGTTAGGCTATGATTACTTTCATTTGACTTAAGCTTTATGTTTAGTTCTTGCTGTTGATACAGTTTTAGCTTTGCTGTCACGTTCTAGTTCAACAAAGGAGATAATTCACTAACCTTTCGGCACAGCTTCATTTTCCCATGGCCTAATTTTGATGTATGATGGGGTAGGGCAAGAACCAAAGTTTCAGCTTTACTCTTTAGCCTGGAGCATTAGGAACTCTAGTTACATAAGTGGTCACTCTTTAATATATATATACATATTCAAAAAATTGTTCTTGATTTGAATATGATGACTCTTTTTATAGGCATTGTTTACATTGCAAAGGGTGATTAGGTGGTTAATTTAATATTATGAAACTGGAAAAATCCTTTCATTCCTCTAATAAATTTTACATGAAAAGAATTGTGTCACTCACATAGCTTAATGAAGCAAGAAAAATTTAAGATTGTTACTTGTTATCTTGCTGTCTATTAGAAGTTATGGTTGGATACCTAGGTATTAAATTAGTAAGACAGGTTGAAAAGCAAAATTATCAAACCACAAAATCCTGCCCTTGCATTTTTTTTTTTTCACAATATCAAGAAAATGCAGGCAATAGCATATGTGAAGCTTTGGCAGTTAATCCGCCATCAAAGGCGTGGTTGCCGTCACTGTTTTGATTGAATTAATGAGGGGCGTTCCCTAAATGAGTAAATTAAGGTTAACCATCATTTAATGTTCAACAGTGATTTGGACCAACCAACTTCCTAGTGATTTTCTAATTAGTAGCGTCTACGGCATCTCAATTTAGAAGTCAAGGGGAATTTACTTCACGATCTACAAGTAATACACTGGATTCCATAAAAAACCGACAAGAGGAAAAACACGGAGAGAGAGGGCATAACTGCTTTGTTGGTGTGCTTATTTCACCTTTTAATTTATCATTTGAATATACACTCACCCCATTTATTGAGACACTCGTACGGTTTAAATTTACTTCATTGGGGAAAAAAAAAACTAAAGGTGTGTTTAATAAAATTGAAATATAAAAATTTGAATTCTGAAATCTGAATCCATTTAAGTTATTGAATTATTTTTTTTATTTTTTATTGAAGTTACTGAATTGTTATTTAAGCGCATTCTGCATTAAGTGATGAATAAATAATTTATCACTTATTTTTTTAGAATAAGTCTTGTCTAAGCAATTCAAATTCACTTAATTGATTAAAATGTTCTATTTTTCATCATGAAACACGTTTGAACATGATAAGATCTTAATTCTTTAAATTTAATTTAATTGCTGAATTGAATTATCCAAGAAACCTAATACGACGCATAAAACTTATGTTAACGAGTTTTTTATTTTTTTACTAAACACCTGTTAGACAAACCTATACAATAGATCATTAAAGATTTCTAAGCCAGATAAGAGGAGAAAAGAAAAAGTGAAAGCCGACATCTACTTAAGATTCCCTGAATGCAGAAGAAAAAATGGTATCAGGATTATCCACTTGTGGATTCCGTACTACACTGATGATCATCTTGCTATCACCAAACTCCGTGTTAATATGTCGACTGATTCGCACAATTCTTTTGACTCCATCCTAAACAATTGCAATAGGACTATATATGCAGGATACGTTCATCAAGTCAACCAATTGACTAGTATCAGTTTCTCATAATTAGCTAGCCAAACGACGGCTTTTGAAGAGATCCCCATGTGGGATTAAAGTTTTATGTTAAGAGCTGATATATTATGAATTAATTAACGAGGACCAGATGACGGCCTTGTCGGTCTGTAGATTGCAGTTCCAATTACCAACAATTTAAAATTCATTTCTTTCTTTTTTTTCCATTTATTTATTCAAAACTCGAAGATTCAAAACAATCGAGATTGTATAAAACTATGCTATTGAATATTGACCTAACATTTTCTTCTTCTTCTTTTCTTTGTTATTTATTCTTTACGCTGTAGCTTGTATGTTTTAGAAAAGACCAATTAAAAATAAACAGGACACAATTAGAACGTGTTCTTTGGACATTTTGACAACTTATTATTTATCACACCTTAATTGTAATATACATTGGTAGGTAAGGGTCTATGCCCGTTTATGTTGAACAATTGAAGTTATAAGTATAGTTCATATAAAAAAAAATAGTTTTTATGCCTAAACAAATCCTTCTAGAAAATACGTACTCAGTCACAAATATAAATTGATCTCAGCATCAAGAAGGTAGTTCTGAAATAGTCACATGAACAGAAATAATCCAAACATGAATTCAGGTAATATTCTACTGCAGTTGTAAGCCAAATCTGTACGTAAATTATCACGTATTCAAGATCAAGTAAAAGAACGCTTCAACTCATATAGAAGTCAAGAAGTAAACTGAGTCAAGATGAATGCTCGATCAAACTTATAAACATCTAAGTAACCTTAAATCCTATGATCTTTAGACACAACTCTTATTTTGTAAGAGCTTAAAGAGTTGTGTAGATCACAGTTCCCTCAACCTAAAAAAAAAAAAAATTTGTTGGTGAATATAAGTTAAAAGAAGAACGAAAGAAAGAAAGAAAGAAAGAACTTGTGTTGTTGACCTAGATTATACAAAGTGGAATCCTACTCTCCATGTAGAGATCATAGGAAATAACTTCAAATATGAATTTATGCATCTCATCGAGATGTACATTTAAATTCTAACAGTAACATGTTGGAAGAGAAATATATGAAATGAGAATGATCAACAAGTCTATGAGTGGAGAAGGATTGATGCAGCAGTTCTTCTCCAAAATTTGAAGAAGATGACATCAATTGCATGTCAATATTTGCAAGAATTAAAAGTCTCTTTTAGGTTTTCCGAATAAGAGTTTTCCCCCTCTTAGAATTTTCTGACGAGAGTTTCATTTCTATTCAATTCTTCTAGTAAAACTTTTCTAGTCTCCTAAAATTTTTTTGTGAGGATTTTTCTTTATTTTTAGTTATTTCGCTTGTTAGGTCTGAAATTTCTTAGATATGTTTTTGCAGACCTAGAAATTCTCAAATTTGTTTTGTCAGATTTTTTTTTCTTCAAATTTGTTTTTGTCAGATTTTTTTTTGTTTTGTTTTTTTTAGAAAAATAAAAGATAGAGTTTTAATTTGGATTTGATATTGAAGATATGCACAAATTTGCTCCAAGTTAATCTTCTGATGTTGAAAGAATTTTTATTTTTTAGGTCATCTTGCTATCACCAAACTCTGCGTTAATATGCCGACTTATTTATATAATTCTTTGGTGAAATTGACTTTTATCTTAAACAATTGCACAAAACTGGGTGCCATTCGTTTATGAGCCAACCAATTGACTAATATCAAAATTTTTTTTTATCATGATTAAAGCTTACCTAACGGCTTATGCTCAAATCCCATAATCCATTTGGTACTAAAGTTTCATTAACCTTTTTTTGATATTGGGAGCTGGTCTATTATGACCTAATTAGGACCACATCTCAACCTTGTCTATTTGTATACTAAAGTATCAAGTACTGACAATTTAAGGTTCAGTAGTTAGATAATAAACAATTTAAACAGCCAAATGCGTTTGGTCTAATAGAGCCAAAATCGAAACTACCTTTTTTTTTCTTGAAGGAAAACTGCCCATTGTCAATTAGTTACACATCATTTTATGTTTGGTGAATTAATCAGCTTAATTAAAATATTAATGAGTCCAAGATTGCAACAGCCACCCCATCCAACCCTGTGAGGGAAATAGTGACAACAGAGTGCTCAAACTTGATCTTCTTGCCCATCAATACATAAAATTTGTGAAACATCAATCTCCCTTTGTTCTAAAATATCCAAAGAGTACAATAATGTACTTGTTTGGTTTGGTGGTTTGGCCTTCAACTTCTAAATAAATCTTATTGGGCACTCCACTCCTCCATAGTGTAGGAATAGTGTACATTGTTGCGATCGCTATATAAATCAAACAGGATACACTTAAAACGTGTAAGACAAATGATGACACACTAGATAATATTTTTGGGGGGATTCTATGATCCTTTTTTGTTACCATACCCTCGGATTAAATTTACTGTAGAGGTTGCGATTAGTGTTTTAAAATTCTCAGGTTGTAACAATATCAATTATATAAAATATAAAACACTATCATTGTTGAGAATAATATACATTGAGGGAATGGAAAGGGATCATGTAATTTTTTGATATTTGTGGGTAGGTATATAATCACAAGGTTCATGTCAGTAATTTCAAACTGAAGAATATATTAAAGTAGTTTATCACAAAATGTTTTTAGCAAAATTCTGCTGAAACAAATCCTTCTAGAAGGCTATATTAAGTCCTTAGGGACTTTTTCAATCACAAATTTAAACTGATCTCATCATCAATAAGGTAGGTTTGCAATTATATGGTAATATATATTCTAATGGTTGCAAAATAAATGTATAAATCATACGGGTTCTGTCGTAAGTTTCTCCTGTTTGTAAATTATTCGTCATTACCTATTTAAGTAAACTTAAGTACGTCGAAGTCCAAGTAATTAAACTTACTCAACTGCATACTTGATTATTACAAAGATCAATTCTTCGCCTTGAACTTTTCCGAGTAGCCTTTAATCCTAATTCTAGAAGATTTAGACATAACTCCATAACTGACTAGGTCTGTGTTAAGTACTGCCTTCCCAGGAAATAATAATTTCTCTTGCAGTCCTTGTCTAGATTACAAGACTAAATCTAAGCGGATTCCTACTCTCCAAGGAAATAATAATTTCAAACACATGATTCTTGTTGCTCATCAACATGTACATTTGAGTTCTACCATGTTGGAAGAGAAATTTTATAAAAGGATAAACAAGTGCAGGAGTAGGAAAATCAATCAATTGCTTATCAATATTGTTGCTCAGAAAGGGTAATGTTTGCTAGAGTCTTCAAGTTGATGGGTCGAATGCTGGTGCGGCCTCCACTCCACAAAGCCTTGGAAATGAGTTTGTAAGTGCGTTCAGAGGGGTGGAAGTAATCCCAGAACAGGTTTCGATCTGGCTCTGGACAAATTGTGTAACCCTCTTTTCCACATTGCACCATTCCCCCAAGAGCTCCATAACCACAACATGCATTTGTTACATCATTGAAGCCTGTTATATATCAAATATCAGTGGTTAATAATGATACACATAAAACTAGTTTTATGCAAAAAAAGGTTAGTACAAGTTTTGAGAGACGATATGCAATGAAAAATGAACGAGGAGGGAATCATACTCCTCATGAACCCCTAAAGAAAAATGGACAACATTTTAATGGATTCAAGAAAACCAAACAAGTAAAATGAAAAAGTAGATGGAATCAAAGGTAAAGAGAAAGGGTGGTGGGGAGGCAACTAATACCAATTTAGATAGTTATTGACTAAGTTTGGCTGATTCTTGCGTAGAACCATTTTCGATTTTGGGTCAAAAGGAGGGTTTAAGCCCATAAAACCATTTTTGACACTAATACAAGTAGGTTAAAAAGTCATAGTTAACGAGATTCACGGCCTAATTAACCTACCAGTCTAATCTAGGACTTTGGAAAAAAATGCTCCAGAATGATTATTCATATGACACAAAAATTTAGGAGAAAATGTGTAACAAATATAACTTTCCTTCACATTTTCTTTTCATTTCATTTTAGGTCAAACAGACGAGTAAACTTGTGAAAAACAAATATGAAAAAGATTACCGTATTGGCTCGGATTGGCTCGAAAAAGTTGGACAGTCTTATAAACCGCTCCATAAACAGCAATTGCGCCAGGGTACTCGCTAGGAATGGCCTTAACAAGATTTTCCAATCCCATGTTGAAATTCTTGACCATTTTGTTCATCTTTCCATTGCACTTATCAGTTCTTGCACCAGGCAAAAGGGCCCTTGCTGGGACACAGCCAACAGGTCCTAGTGAAAATAACGCAATTTTGCGTGCCCCAAGCTCATAAATTTGGTCAACAAAGTTACCAACTTGTTTTAACATTTCTTGGACATAAGCATCTGGGCTAAGGGTTGGGGCATCAAATGGAGAAAAGTAGTTAAAGGCATCATTTGAGCCTGATTCCAAGAAGAACAGAGACTGCTTCACCACTTTCTTGTCTAGATGATTTTGCTCTATCAGTGACTTGAATTGTTGCAGTTGGGTTTGGAGTGATGTAACATTCTGGAATTGAAATACATAAGAATGTCATAATTTGATTCTAAGAAGATCTAAATATTGATTATTTGGTTCAGATTTGAACATTAATTCTTATCTTACCAAATCTTTATTGGTTGCGGAAAGAACACCGCTTCCAGCGCTAGCAAAATTGATGCCATTAGATGGATAATTCTTTAGAGTTCCATTAATTATATCAAGCTGTGCCTCGAGGAATGGTTTTTGTAACGGGAGACCAAGAAATTGAGCTGCATTTTGAAAGCATGAATTTAGAATAACAGAACAAAAAAGAAAAGCATTTGCAATATATTTGAGAGTTTATAGGAAAATCCATCCTGACTTTTGTGCCTGCATTAGTTTAAGAAAGGCAAAAGAACCACTCACATAAGAAATCTGCAACTGTTCTGCCATTGGTGAATCTTCCAGTAGGGCGGTGAAAGAAAGTTGAACCATAAGGTGGAAAATCAGCTTGAGCAGCACAGTACTTGTTATAGTGATTGTTTCCGGCATCAAAAATTGAGTCTCCAAATACGTAGATTGATGGTACCTTGTATCCTAAAACAGATGACAAAAAGTTTAGGAGGAGAAAGAATATGAGGGTTTTCTCCATCAGGGCTTATGTGAATAATGCGCTAGAGCAAAAGGATGGCGTGAATTTGTCTGACTAGAAAGAGAGGAGAAGAAAACAAGGAGAGTGATGAAATGAAACGGAAAGCACGAGCTCAGGCCATGCATGATGAGCATCATCATTCATCACTTTCTGATCAAAAACAGCTAGCCAAAACTGTTACTTGCCACCAGAAAAATTTGTCTTTTTCTGCAAAAATAGTTCTATTTATCAGCTGTTTTTGCATTTAAAGTTGTGAACTTGAGATGAAATGCATGCTGCAAAGGAAATTTTTTCAGTAGAGATTTGACTTTCTCAAAGGTATTTGCGTTACTTTTGAAAATCCTGTACATCCCCTTTAGCCATGGTTTTCCTTTTTTCTAACTTATTGAATTTTTGTTTAACTAAAATTGCAAAAGCAAGTCTTCTTTTCCCCAAAATGAACAGAGACTATAACTATATGGAGACCAACAAAAAAAGAATATAAGCACACATGAAGAGAGCTCCTAGATATGTAGATAGTAAACAAATTTTATGCAAAATTTTGTTGCCTTGATCCTTTTATTTTAGAGATGTGTACACATATTGTTTTCTTGGAATGTCCAACAATCTTTTCTATTTAAAATTGGGATGGGAAAAGAGAAACTAAAAACTGGAGGGGAAGTGGTAAAGGCCTGTTTTTTTTCATGATGAAGTAGAAAGTGTCATAATGAGTTCTCTCAAGTCATTTCCCATCTAAAAGACTTCAAATTCACACAGTTTTGGACATCCTGAAAAACAATAATGCAAGCTAGAAGGACAAACAGCTAATTTGTAAAAGAATGATGAGGCAAACCAATTCTTAATAATCATAATTACTTATTATTAGTGGCATGCTTCGAGTTCATCGGAAGCCATTTTTCAGCGTATACATTATACAAGTCTACTTAAGTACTTATGATAGAATACCATTATTCAGTTGCTATTTAATTACTACAAGAAATTCTTGATTCAGGTAGGACACTTTGAGTAATTACTATTACTTATGTAGGAGTTTTAATCATACAAAATACAAGTCACAAAAACTAGATTTGGTCACAGTTGAAACTGGAGATTGACACCTTATGCCTGAAGAAATTACTTTTGGATGGAAAAATTTTATCATCTTTTTGGATGAAAATTAACTATCAATTTGACAGTTAGAGGCAGGAGCAAAGTGCAAATATAATAGATTCATAGGGCAAAATGCAACTTGCCCTTTAATTACAAGGGTGTTTAGCATAATTGAGCCATTCTTTCGTAGGTTGTATTCATAATTTTAGCGCTCCCTCCTCCCTTACTGGTTGCTACATTGACCACCCCGGACCCCAAAAAAAAAAATCGCAGTTGATTTCTTCGCGGAAATCAGTGAAATGAACAGAGAAATAGAAGAAATCCAAGAAGATTTATTAGCAAAGGCAGCAAAAGCAGCTGATGAGCTCTACAACATTCGGGACACCTACTTTCCTGCGGACCCAAATGACAAAATATCCAAATTGCAAGCTGAATCGGATCTTGTCCTGCAAATCCTCAATTCCATTCCTCCAGGTAGAAACATGTACTTGTGCATTACAAATTTAGCAAATTAGTAAAAAAGTTTACATTTTTGTTTATGGGTTTAAGAGATTTTCCTTTCTGGATTGATGTGCAGAAAACAGGAAATTGCCAATTCAACGTGCAATGTATGAGTACTTGAAAGGGAAAGTATTGGATGTCTTCTCTGATTATAGGAAAGATGCTGAGGATCATCTCTCAAAAGCAGTGAGTATAAAACAATTGATTTGTATCAAAAGGGTCTTTGTTTCTATTTTGTCTATTTTTAATTGAGTTGTTTGATTTTGCTGAAATTCGACTGTTTCTGAGTTTTTTTTTTTTTTTAATTTTAACTATTTTTGGTGCTAAAGGTTAAGTTGAATCCATCTCTTGGAGATGCATGGTTGAGCTTAGGCAACTGTATTTGGAAGAAGGGAGATTTATCTGCGGCTAAGAATTGTTTTATGCTTGCTTTAAGCAAGGTCATTTATTTTATTCTTTGGAAACTTTGTTCATTTTATTAGTAGTGGTGCAAGTTAGCTAGTTGATGATATGAGACTGATGTTGTTTCTGTCCAGGGCCCGAACAAAAGGATTCTCTGTCAATTATCTATGCTCGAAAGAAAAATGGCTCAAGGCAAGAATTTTATGGATATTGCTCTAGTTCTTTTCCATGTAATTTTGCTCATTCTTTGACTGTCTTCCTTTGAGAGATGGGGGAATCCATGAATGAATGACTGGAGTAGTAGTATGGTGAAGCTGAAGGACGTGCCAAATTGTAAATGTGAATTTATAGCTGTTGAAAGTCAGAGATCCTTACTTTAGAATCTAGCGTAGTAAGATTTTGAGTATTACTTGAGGTAGGTCATCATGGTTTTTGAAAATTTTGAGCTTATCCAAGCTATTAGGGGTATGTGGCTAGCCGGATATCCTTAGTCATGGAGCGTGACTCATGTGTTGGTTCTGGCTTTGTTGCACTGTGACCTCGATGAATAACTGTTCTCTTTGAGACTTTGACTGCTAAATTTCCTATATCTTTTGTCACAATAGATATCTTTGCCCAGCTAAACGTAACACTGATCCAATCATTTATCACGTATTGCCTTTTCGATTTTGGGAAAGGGTTAAAAAAAAAAAAAGAGGGTTGAAACACCATGGCATGTTCAAGCTTCTTTGCTGGTTTGGTCCAGTACACAGCAGAAAATAGTCTCTGGACCTCCTGCAGTGATATGATCTTAGATGGCTGAAGCTTCAAGTTCCGCACTTCCCTCTATAAATCCATTGTGGCCTTTTCATCGAGGATTATCATGGATATGCTTTAATAACTTTAATATGAGGAGATAATTTTTATCTATACTGTTACACAGCTGTTACTCATAGAAGAACTAGATATGTTATGATGCCTCTATTCAAATAGACTGAAAAAGAGTAACAACTTTAAATATCCTAATAGCAGTTTCAACTCAGACATCTCCGTGTCTTTATCCAAATTTCACCGTACAAGCCTTATTGACAACGCAACTCCACTTTTTCCTGATACTCTTTGCTGCTCATATGTATCCCTGCTTACAATTTGTAAAAATACTAGTGATGAATTTAGCTGATGACTTCTTGTGCTATTCTGCTCATCAGATTCATTATCCACTTTCCAGGTGCTGAAAAACAGGCAGAAATTGTTGAAGAGAGCATTAAACATGCAAGGGAAGCTATTGCTCTTGATGTCAGGGATGGAAATTCCTGGTGTGAGTTTCTATTATAAGTCAAATTTTTCTGTACTTCATTTTCTAATTTATTAGTTAAAGATCTGGTGTCACATTGCTTTCGAGAGCATATGCTTTAGTTCGAGCCTTTGGTTGTGAAACTGAATGTTAGCTGTAAAACCTGCCTACTGACAACTAGAGTAGTCCTTGTCTTCTCACCTAACATTCCAAATCAACATGCATGCTTGTGTGGACTCTGGCATCAGTGAATGGTTAGGACTGAAAAGTGTTGATTCAGCCTTCATCTGAAGCAAAGATCTGGAGACATGGGAGAGTATTACTAACTTCTAATGATAAGATTTTGCATAATGATAACTTTAACCCTTCAATTCCTGTCCATCTATCGTGTGTTTAATATGCTTTGTGCTTCATAATGTTGAGATTTGATATACAAGATGGCCCTTTTATGCTTATTCAAGTAATACGCCATATTATTGTCTGATGTTCACAGGAGACTTGATGCATTCTTGAAGAGTCTGTAAGACATGCTGTGGGTGTAATCAACGTACTCATTGTTCTCACCTACCAACCCTTAAAAAGTAGAACTAAAAAGAAAAAGGAGACTTAAGATAGTAAAAGCTAGAAACACATGGTACCAATGGATTCCTTTTATTTCAGGATTATGGGTACCTTGTTGTTGAGAGACCAAGAATAATCATGCCTATCTACCAGGCATTTTGAGTATACAGCAGCTCTATGGCTAATAGTTACATATATTGTTTCATGTTTTCATCTTTGGCAGATAACCTAGGGAATGCATGCCTAACCTCTTTTTTTGTTACTGGAGCATGGGATCACAGTAAACTTCTGCAGTCACTGAAAGCCTATCAAAATGCTGTATGTATGAGATAATAACTTATACATCATCCGCGTGATGTTTTTTCTACCTCTGAATTGTTATTAAGCCTGTAAAATATTTCTATTCTGCATATCAGGAGAGAGATGAGACAATGAAATCCAGTCCAGACCTGTATTTCAATTGTGCTACTGTAAGTATTAGTTCAACACTTTAAATCTTTGCTTTTCTTTAAGTTTGCATGATTCTTTTTGTGCTTTCTAGCTTTTTTTTTTTTTTTATGATAATCTACAAAAGTTACGCAGAGGACCTAATTGAATGAATAATTATAGCCGTGATTCTCAAACTTTAACTGACAAGTTTCATGAATTATGCAGAGGACAGAAATTAGTCCCCGCTTTGTATTAGCATTAAAGATGCTTTTCAAAATTCCATGTTTTTGTGTAATGTAGCTCATCTTGCTTGGTTTCGAGATCTTATTCCAGCTTTGCCCAACACATTGTCATTTTTAAGTCAGCTATGTCTTTTAAGTTCCAAAAATGTTTGTATTGGGTGTGATTTCAAGCTTTGATGAGATGAAACTTTTGATTCTTGGAGAAGTCATAAACACGCAGAGTGACGAACCCCAAAGTTGAGTGTTATTCGCGTCTTGTGCAATAGTAATCTTCATTTGTGGTGTGGTCAGTTTTGCTCCTTTAAAGACCTCATTTGTGGGTAACTTTGGAAGTACGCAAGGAAAAAATTAGTGATTCGATTTTTGGGTAGTCAAAAAGGATGTCATTGGAAGTAACAAACCAAAGTTTTGAGCTTTTGTATTAACCTGCAGTAGCCATGATGTTAATGGTCAGCTAACTAGCTCTCTTGGAGAGAGGAAAACAAAATACTGAAGTAATGGAACAAAGACAGTGAAGATGCAGTTTCACAAAAAATTAGAAGTTGACAGGCAGAGAGGAAAGCTTTAGTTTTACTAGTTTAGACAACCTCCGGATCAAATTTTGGCCCTCTGATACCTTTTTGTGTAAAAAAAAGGCTATGTAATCAGAAGATTGACCATATTCCTGAGTTCTGTTTACTAAGGATCAGCCATCAGTGGTATTGAGTATGTACTCTTAAAAACTCATGCTTTAGTCCATACTCCAGATACTTTTAATTCCAGAATCATTTAGTTTTTGGCTTGAACAATGTCTAGACACATAACTGGAAGATCTCATCAGAAAACAGTTTGGCATATATTTAACTGTTTTTGTTGTTCATTTCCTCAGCTTGTAATTGTTTTGACCAAGAAGTTTAATGCTTTTACAAATTATTTTCATTCGAATGAAATTCCGTGAATTCTTATTTCTTTCTGTTATCATTAATTTACCAGTTAAAATTAAAATGAAATTTTGTTAGGAGGCTTCTATTGAAGTTAAAATTGCTTTTACATTCATGACTTTCCCCTGCAGTGTACAATATCTGCAGACGTGGAACGTGTATGAACTTCCACTGGGTCTAGTTGAACTGAATCTATTCTTCACTCTGCTTTTATATGCTTGTAAAATTCGAATCTGTATTCTTTCATTGTAAAATGCATTTGAATTCATTACTTGCATCTGCTTTACTTCTTTATAATGTAGATGCTAAGAAGGAATCAGTGTTTGACATGGCTGAGAATTATTCGTTCAGGTGAACAAATATTTAGAGAACTATGAGAGAGCCCTTAACTGGATTTGAAGCGGCTGCCTTGAAG
Organism: Coffea humblotiana; assembly: GCA_023065735.1. Lineage (NCBI taxonomy): Eukaryota > Viridiplantae > Streptophyta > Magnoliopsida > Gentianales > Rubiaceae > Coffea > Coffea humblotiana. The sequence goes on along the minus strand of CM041218.1, from coordinate 6,551,966 downwards.
GATCCTGGCTTAAATGCCATGGAGGAAGTTCAGAAGATAGTTCATCTTCTTGAAAAATTGGAGAGTTTGCTAAAGGTTAGTTGTTTGTCTCCATGAGGTATAATGAATATTTGGACCACATTGATGCTGCTCAAATAAACCTCATTTCCTCTTGGTTACTAACACTGTTGGTTTGCTTGTATTTAAATAATCTGCAATGTCCTGATGAGTGAAAAGAATAAGAAAATTTTAGAAGCTAAGGAGAAATTAAATCTGCTCAAAATGATTAAGTTTTGTCGTGAACTAGACTTCAAGTGATTTAGTGCATATGAGTTGATCAAAATTTAGCTATGGAAAGAAGTCTAAATTATCAGGTGATTATAGTATTGATTCCGAAGGAGCTTGATCATATTGATGATAAGGCATCTAGCCAGTATGTCAAATGTGGATAGATTAGTAGTGAAAATTCTAGTGTTCGTTTCTTGCAATTAGTTCCATTCAATGATTATAAATATGCTTTTTAGTAGAATAGAACATGGAGTCTTTGCACCATGAAATTGGAAGTATTTTGTCATGCTGATAATTGCTACTTTTTCTCTCTTTATATCCCACATGCATACTGCGCAGTGAATCATCAAGTTCAACTGGGTACATGGGTCAGAACAAGAATACCTGTATGTAGATTTGAACAAACCAAGTGCACCAATAAATAAGATGGCTATGTTTATATACAGAGAAGAGTAGGGGCTGGATTTAGTGGACGCTAGTTGGAGCATGGTTTGTGTTTGAAGTTAAGCATTACTATCTTAAGATATCCATCTTTGACTACTTGCTGGGAAAATTTTATATCCGCAATATACCTAGGGTGGATCATAGTGTAATCTGGTTGTTCCAGAATGCTCATTTCCCCTACAAGGGGCAAACTTGGTAGGGGCCAAATAGTAGGCTTAGCCTATAGGACCAGAGCACACATTAAACAATTTGATCAATCACACCACCTTCAGGTTTGACAGTCATTTTTATTATGATTATAATTGTCATTGATCTAAGCATTTGGCATGAATTCTAAATATTATTTGTGACGCTCAAAATGATAACAATGTAACTTTGGTTTGTTCATTTTTATGCTCTTTTAGAACAGATAGCTGAGCATTGCATTTTGAGGCATGCAGACATTTCCAATTCTAATATGTTTTTGTTTTATAGGGACAAACTAAGGCTAAGCGACTTGCTTCATTGGCGTCATCACTTTCCACTGTAAATGGTATGCCAGAATACTGATTCTACATGTCCTGAAAAAATGTTTGTTCAACATGTTTACGTGATGACAAAACATACTTGAAGTTGCAACTTGATACATGCAATTTCAATCATTTGTCATCTCCTGTGATTAATCCATGTTAATTTTTTTTATTTTCCTATCTGTAGTAAATCCTTCATATACTCAAGTCAGTGTGGATTGTCTAGCAGAAGGTTTAAATAAAGGGGTTGCTGTCGTGGGAAAGGTTCTATACTTTGTTAAACACCAAAACGTGGCTCCATTGTGAGTACTTTGCTAGTTTACTTCTCTCCAACTATTTTGCATGACAGTTGAGCTGCCACATAGTTTCACTTTGAATTGCACTATCCACATGTTTACGCTCAAAAGTATGCCATGTTTTTTTTTTTTCATTTCTGAGATGTATTATATTGCAGATACTATTTGCTGTTTGATGCAAATCAAATATGCTATGTGTTATCAGTCTATGGGATACGTGATGATGTGGTAAGTTTTGCCTGGCAATGATGAAAGCATCTTTATAAAGGGAAAAGTTGATATTTCACTTACATTTTTCCCTACTGAAAGAAGCCTAATAATTTGTCATGTGAGTAATGTTTCTAAATTTCCCTAGCATGCTTAATTTCTTTGTTTGTTTAATTTTCTTTGGCTTGTGGTTTGAGTTGAAAGGGGTAGACAAGAAAGAAGGATGGCTCTACTTGATTCATTCCCTCTTTGGTCTCTCTTAAAGTTATAGGAAATATTGTCACAGATTTTAATCCATGAATTATGTTTATTCAAAACAAATTAGGGATGCTTACAATCAAGAATGCATTGTCCTTGCTAGTTTTCCCTTTCACCATGTGGTTGATTATGACTCACCTGCAGGCCAATGAAGTTAACCCTCTGAAGTTATTAAAGAAACTCCCCCTCCCCGTTCTGCCTCTGTCTGTGTCTCTCACTCACGTGTAGGATGGAAAGTTTCCAGCCATGCTCTCCTTGTTTCACATGATCCCATATTCATCTAATAATATGTTCATTGCAGGTTAAAGAAGGAGACCAGATCATACTGCTGAGTCCTTATTTCCATAATGTTGATTTCTCTTGGAATGGAAAGGTGTGCTCTTGACACTTTTGTCTTCTAAATCAATCCATTTCTCATCATCATTTGATTTTGTAAAAACATTCACGTTTCCTTTCTACAGCAATGAAAAGACTGATTCTGCTAATATCATCAATAATGATATTGTCTCGATAGCTAGTAAAGTTGGTCGTATAAAATAATTACCATTTGTATGGTTGATTTTGTATCAGATCTACCAGTTCAAATCAGTACGTGTAGACTTCTTGGAGCAAATGCTTGTTAATGGAAAAGCTTTGTCTCATAGCCATGCAGTTCGAGCATCGATCTATGCACAACATAAGCCTTGAGATTGCTTTTCATTATTGTTGTGGATGTTACATGTGTGCTTTATTGTGGAAGTCAAGATAATCCTGCCGCGAACGAAGTGTCTTTTGTATATAGAACTGGAGCACAGAGTAAAGAAATTTGCACATGTAACATCATGAATTCTTCTCTATTGTATCCGTTTTGAGTCCTTGAATTTGTAACCATGACATGAACCAAAGGAAAGTGGTAAAGAGAGAACATGAAGGAAGAAAGCGAGGCCAGTGGTTTATGATTGCAGGGTCTCAGCTGCGATTATTGATGATGAATATGTACAAATTGCAAAGGGGAGAGGTGGGATTTTTTTTTTAACTTAAAACTTTTTATATTTAGCTGCAAAGAGGTTTTTTCCCCCTATTTTCTTCCTTTTTTTTATTTTGCATCTTTTGTTTTAATGAGCAACAAGTTCACCATATTTAATTGCTAATTTGTACTTAGAGCAGAGCTTGTGAGCAAAAGCTCCCCATTCAAATTGATTTTTCCATCTCATTCCATTTGTTCGAAATTCTTTCCTTCCCCCCCCCCCCCCCCCCCCTCCTCCTCCTCTGTTTTTGGGTACATCTATTCTATTTCTCTTTAAATTGGTGTGCCAATGAGGTAGCAATTTTTTATTTTTGGTCCCCATCCTACTAGAATAAAGAACATGAAGCAACCGAAAGACAACAAAAATTGCTATTTGCAGAAGTATGGAAGAGCAAACAGCACAATATAAAAGCAATTTTCTCGTTCAGTTGCAGATCAATGGCCATTTTGTTGTTCCGTTCACCCTTAACATTTGCAAAAAGTCTCTCCAAATGATGTTTTTGTTACTTGCAAGCTTAAGCCTCCCACAATTAAAAAAAAATGTACAAGAAAATGATGAAGAAAATTGTTACTTGCAGACTTAAGCCTCACAGAATTCTTTTTGAAGTTTTCTCATTTTGGTTCTGGTTTGGAGGATGATCACGCCATTTAATTTGTTTCTCATTCTCAATATCATAAATTATATATATATATATAGTGGCTAGCTCTCTCCCACTTTTATAAATCTATTGAATGCTCTTTTTTCTTTTCACCATGCTTATAACGATTTTGGAGATCATGAATGTGCTGCAGGATGTTAAAATCATGTTAACAGTTTTAAGACTTAAATTCATTATAGAGGTTTCAGTTAAAACCATTTTTATTTGATACATCTGAGTTTCTGTCGAACTGACGATCTAAACTCAATCATGGACTATGACATTGGCATTCTCAACACACCAAGTGATTCATTTGTTGGAAGATAAAGCCATGAACATTCCTGATAGTAAGTTTTAAGATTCAAATGGTGGTTGCAGACCCTCAAACTGAAATTCCCATAACTTGGTTTTCTATTCTATTGATTAAGGAAATTTGAAGAACTTAAACTGACGTCCATGTTGATGTTTATCAGCAATGTCACCTTCTAATTAGAATGATTACTTCCTAGTACATACACATATTCCTTAGTTTGCTATATCAGTTATGAATGGATAACAAGGAACATCTTGCATACATTAACGAAGAATTACCATACACAACAAGTTCACTATATCTCAGTACTGAAAGCAGGTACTAAAGCAAACAGAAATAGAAATAGCAATCAAACTGTAGCTGCAACAATATTCTTGACTTCTTATGAAGATTATGAGGATGCATGAGCAGGAGATCACTGGGGCTTTCTGCTGAGAATCATATGCGAAGGGGTGAAAATTCCGGTCTCTCCCCCACGGGTGAGGTACCCACCCGTCCTGAACAGCATTTCATGAACATCAAAGGTTCCTTTGGGCGCTATTCCAACGCCTGCAAGGACACTAATCAAAATGCGGTTCCTCCAATAGCCAATCCCTCCCAATTTCATCCTCATCCACCACGGCCCGGCAGGTGGCAATGCCAAATCTTTCTCTTCCACCACTTCAAACCACCTTCCTTGCTGTCTCAGCTAAATCAGCGTAGCTTCTCAGCCCCGGCAAAGCATTTCCTATCTCTATTTCGTGTATAATCTCCAAGTGCTCATTATTATTGGATTCGTACTTGTCAGTTGTCACCCATTCATGAGCCACGTAAAGAGCTCCTGGCTTCAAAACCCTAAAAACTTCAGAGTAAACCTCCTCGAGCTTAGGGGCGTGGCATGTGGCCTGTATGGCATACGCACCATCGAAGGTGTTGTTGGGAAATGGCATATCAAGAAAGTTTCCACAGACTACTTCACAAAATGGATCGAGGCCGGCTTTCTTGTTGTGCGAGCAAGCGCGGTTAACTTGGTACTCATTGATGGTGATACCAACAACTTTTGCTCTCGAGTAGGATGCGATGGTCCGCATGGGGCCGCCAACACCGCAACCCACATCGAGAATTTTGTCCCCAGCCTTGGCGTGGATTAGGTCTGCGGTCATTTCTTGGTAGAGGCGGGTGGCCTCTTGATGGGATTTGCCTGGGATGAAGGGAGAGAAATGAAAGCTCGGACCCCAACCCCATTCATAAAAATCTGTGACTAGGTTATAGAAGGTGTCTACAAAGTTTGGAACCTCATTGGCCTTCTTGATTTCTTTAGGGCGACGAAAGAAGGACCAGTAGCTGTTGTAGTTTTCCTGGAATTTCTCAGGAGCAATGGAACCTCCTCTAAGGTCAACAGCCCGCTTGCCCTTGACTTCTGCTGGGCATAGAAGGAATAGGATCCAGTAGAGTCCCGCTCCTACGAGGAGGCCAATGGTGCACAGTATTGCAAGAGTGTCCATTTGTCTAGGAGAAGAAGTGGGGAAGAATGAAGAGGAGGACTTCAGTTTTGGGGTCTAAAACTAGAAGGAAGGAAAGAACCAACCGTTCTTCCCTTGAAAGCTAATATTTTTTTTAACAGTAAAATGCCTGTATTTGGTTGATTTTCTTTTTTTTTTTTTTAATTTTTTTGTGAATTTGATGCTTTGAAGCAATAATGTATTTAGATTTGGACGCAAACCAAATCAGCCAAATTATGGAGTTAGGTACTTTCAATTAGTCAACTTGGCATCCAAAAAATATATATATAATTAAACGGGCACAATCAGCATTGTTTCATACTCCTACCGAGTTCTGCATATATTTCTTCCTTTAACACATGAAATGGAAGTTGGTTCAGTAATACATATCGATCGACAACCTCAAATGTAGAACATAAAAGTAGAACATCTAGTTTTGCTGTTCTGTGAAAACAGTAAAATGCTTTAGTATTACCGTTTATATAACTACTGAAGGCAAATGAAAGATGAAGTAAAAGTGGATTTGTTCAACTTGCAGCTACACGACACATTTCCGAATCAACTCTGGAGGCTCTTCTGGATAGATGTCAAAATTTTAAGGTTCCTAGGAAAGCATGTTTTTACTGTTCTATGAGTTTTCGGCTCGTGATTATTGATTTTATACTTTAATTTGAACCATGCTGATGATCTTTAGAATTTGTAAATTCTAATTATGGTTATAGTTGACCTATGTATTACAATGTTGGTTTGATGCTTAATTGTTTTACATGCTTTGACCATTACTAGTTTTGTGTTCTTGTGCTTGTTTCATGAGCCATGAGAGTATCATGTCCGAAATTTGGGGCTGTGATAGTTAGGTCATCCGTCCCAAGTCTTGTGTGTATTTTTTAATCATCTTTTTAATTTATATACATCAAATCGTTATATTATATTTTTCTACAAAATCTCCGGAATATAGCAATCCAAATGGATACTGTGTCTCTCAACATATATTTGGCCTTTTTTTTTCAACATATACGAGAAGTGAGACCCTATATTAAAATTAATAACTAAGCAATTCTGTATTAAAATTAATCAAAAAATTCCCACACCTTCCAATTCAAAAAATTCAATCCGATCTAGATGGGCTTTTTTCTAGTCTCACATAAACGAGTTAAGTCCTCTATCCGTGACCATAGTTGTTGTCATTTCTAAGTAAAAAATTTAATCTCGTCCATTAAAAGTAGGCAGTAAAAGAAGGTGGAAAAGTATAGTATGTAAATAGTAAGTCGATAGAGCCGAGAAGGATGGGTTGGATGATTTAGCAGAAGAAGTATAAGTGAGAGTTTTCTAATAGTACACCACGGCTTCACATCTTCACAACTCATTTTGGGTCTTCTTGTTATTTGAGGAAGAAATTAATAAGTTATTACGTGACAAACTACATTATTAATTAGGACCTCTGCGGTATATGCATGCATTTGACGTCTTTTTCACCAAAACATTAAAAAAAAAAAAAAAGCACAACGCGAGTGATTGAAACATACGCTTGACACGATTTTCACGGGGTTGTTTGGTGTATCTGCTTTAGTTTCTTATTAAGAATGCTAATTCTTCATTATAATAATGCCTGTCATCAAAAGGACTTAAAATGTACTTAAAATAAATCGACTGTACTAAGCCATGATGAGGGAAGAGAGATAGATCGATAGATAGGGAAAATGGCTGAAGCATGTGCCATGAAGGGAGGAGATGGACCTCAAAGCTACGCCCAAAACTCATCGTATCACATAGCAAGTTTTCTTTTGTGGGTCTTTTTCACTTTAACTTTTCTGGGAAAATGTATTTTTTTTCTATTTATATTCACTTAGTTTAATTGACAAAAGATTTTAATGCTAAGGCCACTATTGTTTCAAGCCTTTGTTAGACTAGAATCGTTTAAAGGTATTGCAGATAAAGCTCATTAGACGTGCCTTAAGGTGTGCAGATCTGAGGTTGGGGGAGACTTTGGTTGAATGATAAGGTGGAGAAAGATTATAAATAAGATATTTTTTATTCAAAATCGGTGTGTAGATTTTTATAGTAAAAGTTGATTTTTTATAATAAGTGATTGATGATTCAAACTTGTGACCTGTTATATGTCGCAATAGACGTTGAAAAATATATTATCAACAAGGAAATTGACCCAAAAAAAAAACTTGATGTCGATGAACTCAAGTGAAGAGCTTATACATGTCAAACAATTTTAATAGAAAATATTTCAAGAAAAAAAAAACACGACCCAGTGATTATCATTCTCATGACATTAATTTTAGTGAATTTGGCCCTGAACGATACCTCTACAGTAAGTTATATGTGGTCACAGATAACTAGTACAACTTTGTGGGGTGGTCTACCGACAGATTGCCTGGCCATTTTTGGGGTTGCTAACTATTACAATTGTCGTAGTGCTATCTGGAAATGGCTAGCTAGTATAAATCACTCCATCCATTTGGGCAGGGAAACCAAGACATGACAAGGGAAGAGATATAGTGAGATTAAATGCGTGTGCTTTGTGCCATGAATGGAGGAAATGGACCTCAAAGCTATGCCCAAAACTCATCCTATCAGGTAGTTTTTTTTTTTTTTGGGTTTTTACACATTTGTATTCAATTAATTTAAAGACAAAGGAATTTCAAGCTTTAGGCCAGTAAAATAATAGACACTGCATATGGTACAATGATCATTCGACGAGTCTTTAAGGTTTGTAATATAAGGCTTGTGTCCTAAAAGCTCATCTATTATTTATTTTTTTTCCCCTTATGGTTGCAGAGAGGAGCAACAGAAGTTGCAAAAGAAATTATCAAAGAAGAAATTGACAAAAAGCTAGACATCAAACAACTTTCTTCAACCTCTATGGATCCATTTTGCATAGCAGATTTTGGCTGCTCCACAGGACCAAATACATTTGTGGCAATGCAAATCATAATTGAACCCTTGGAGGACAAATTCAAAAAAGAGGGACTAACACCTGAATTTCAAGTCTTCTTTAATGACCTTGCATCTAATGATTTTAACACACTTTTTGCTTCACTTCCGCCAGAAAGACACTATTGTGCAGCTGGAGTGCCTGGTTCCTTTCACAGTGTCATGTTCCCAAAGGCAAGTCTTCATTTTGCTTATTCATCTTACTCGCTTCACTGGCTTTCAAAGGTGCCAAAAGAGGTTACAGACAATACGTCTCCTGCATGGAACAAAGGAAAGATTCACCATGGAGGTGCCAAAAGGGAAGTTCTTGATGCCTATGCATCTCAATTTGCCAAGGACTTGGACTCATTCCTGAATGCAAGGGCACATGAGCTCGTGGATGGAGGCCTGATGGCACTTCTTATTCCTGCTGCTCCTGATGCTATTCGTGAATCTCATACCAGTACAATCACAGAGGTAGAATGTGAAGTTCTAGGATCTTGCTTGATGGACTTGGCTAAGAAGGTGAGATTTTAGCATTCTAGTTAGTTTTAGACACTGGCGAAATCAGAAGTTGAAATTTGGGTGGAAGACTAGTAAAGACATATAATTATATATATATATATATATTCTCTTTCTTTTATTTTTATTTTTTACCTTCCAACAAAATTATTTATATACATTTATATTTATTTCTCCAATTTTTTGTCAAAGAATTGTACATGAATATGTTTCATGCTCTTTTTGAATGTTAGAATATTATGCTTTTTTGTCCTTTTTCATTTTCTTTTTTATATATTTCATAGTTCAAATATTTAATATAAATAATTAATAGTTGTTAAATTATTATGACATCACGAGTCAAATACGGTTAGTCCAACGATTGAACCAGCGATTCTTGATCCAATAATTTTTTTCGAGTCAATAAAACGGTGGTTTTCAAAACCTTCAGTAAACTATATATTAGGGTTAAAAATAAAAAAATCCCATGTGATATACCTAATATACAGAAAAGCCTCCCGTAATTTCAAAACATACAAAATGACACTTCATGTTTTGAAATAAATTGTGAACTAATATAATTCGTTAAACTTGATGAAATCAAGGTAAACTTAACGGAAAATTTAATGAAATTCGGTAAACTTAATAGTAAACTTAATGGAATCTGGTAAATTTAACAGCCGAGACCGTCATTTTCGTTAAGTTTAATGAATTCTGTTAATTTACAATTTAGTTCAAAACATGAGGTGTCGTTTTGTATGTTTTGAAACCACGGGGCTTTTGTGTTTTTAATCCTATATATTATATGCTTCAAAGTTTCCTTAAGCACATTTTGTCCATAAGTAGAAGGTTCTCATTCGTTAAAAAAATAAATAAATAAATGAATCTAACTACTTACTGTACCCATTGCAGGGAGTACTCGACGAAGTGAAAGTGGATATGTTCAACTTGCCAGTATATTTCACATTTCCCAATGAGCTAAAGGCACTGCTGAAGGCAAATGAATATATGGACGTCCAGAGAATGGAGATACTAAACATTACAGGAAAGCGAGAGCTTTTTCCCAACTGTACTGCAAATGTTTTGTACCTGAGAGCTGTCTTACAAGGAGTTTTGGAGAAGCATTTTGGAAGTGGAATCGTGGATGAATTGTTTGAACTGTATGGACGAAAAGTTGCAGACTCTTCTTTTTTCTTTGATCCAGAAAATCAAGATCTGATCGTGATTTTTGTTCTCCTAAGGCGAAAAATGAGAACATGAATAAGTTAATATTTAGCAGTACCATTTTTAATAAAATGTGCAAATGAGAGTTAATGTCTAAGCCACAAAAAGTTTTTTTTTTTGGCTAGTAGAAGTTCAATATGTCCCGTACTACATGTACTGCAATTTAGTTTTATCATTTAGCTTTTTATCATATAACGGCACACGAGTAGTAGTCTATTATCCACAAGCTATTTATGTGTTCAGACTGATAATAAGAAAGGGGAATCAATTCCTATCCACTCGGAACAGAGAACTTGCATATAGCATTTCATAGCTGAACAAATTAAGAATCAATTTGATATTTCGGATGTTAGAAAGTGACCGTCTGACTGAAGAGAAAAAGGAAAAGAAATACGAAAAAGACACAAAGGTGCCTATACACGCAAGTATGGTTATGAGGCAAGCTTTTTGTTCATCACAGACTCAATAGACCAATTCATAAGTTGATAAAAACAAAAAAAATTATCTACCTACATTGGCTCGTCGTCCCTGCTCCAGGCGGGAGAAAACAAAAAAGGAACTACAAAATACACATACTATGGGCAACAGAATTGCAAATATGACTATTGTCTGTAGTAGCCACTCTGGTTAGGAGGATATGGGGGTTGGACGGTGTAAGGGGGCCTAGGCATGGATCCTGGTTGAGGAGCTGCATTATAGTATGGACCACGCCATCCAGGATAGGCAGGCTGGCCATACTCATGGGTAACAGGAGGCTGCTGTTGATACTGTGGAGGTGGGTATGGAGAACCTGGAGCTGGTACGTGATAAGGAGGTGGTACTTGTTGTGGCGGAGAGACATAAGGGGAAGGAGATTGAGCATATCCGGCCATTGTTGGCTGCTGCTGGGGCTGGTATGGAGGAGTTGGTGGATGTGAAGGGTTGGACACATGCACAGGTTCTGTGTGCTGTTGGGAGTTTGGCCTTGGAGTCTGATGGGGCTGTCCAGCTGCAGGATAACTGTAACCACCTGTACTCTTGTTATCCTGAAAACTGAGACCTGCAATGTGTCTCTGAACATCTTCAATCATCTCCCGGCACTGAATGTTCCTTGTCATCACAAAATCACTACACTGTTGCTTTATATTTGTGATAGCATCCTGTTTAACAGAAAAAATTGAGCGCCAATAAACAAATTTTGAATCGATTACCAAACGAAAAACAGAAAAAATGAAAAAAAAAAAAAGGGATTCATGAACCCCGCACCTTTAATGTGTTTAAAATTTTGGTTAACAGCCATGAATTAATTGTTAATATACAGAATCAAGCTCAACTTTCTTTGGCATTTTAAATTTGTGTATTTGTCAATGTAGAGCCAAATGTATCAAGGTTAAAGCTTCATGAACAATATTACCTTATATTTAGTTCTCAAAACTACAACAGCCTTAAGTAATATATGGGCAAGGCTAAAAAAATGTATATAACTATCCACTTAAGCCAAATACGGCTATACCAGCCAGTTCTCTCTAGCTGCTAAACCATACTATCGAGGAATGAATAATGTAAAAGGTAACAGACTCACATAACTCTGTTTGTGCACCATTTTTTTTTTTTTAATTAGCTAAATCAGTGAATGAAGGGAGTGCCAACTGTTTGTTCATCATTATTTTTGTATAAAAAATATGAAATTCAAGCTTCAAATGGGTAAGAATGACTTGAAAAATATATAGGGCCAAACTCATGAAGGAAAAGCTCAAACCTGAAGAGTAACATAGAACTTCAGTCCTTCATTTATGTTCTCCTTAATTTCTCGATACTTAGCTATTGCAGCTTCTATTTGCTTGTAGCTCTTCTCTCGAGAAGCTGACAAATTGAAACATGGATTCAGGCATGAAAGCGTGAGCAACAGAAAGCAATATTGAGGGCAAATTTAGATGGGAAAAGCACTGATTTTAGGTTGCATCAAGTGCTAGAGCTGAACTTTGTAAACCAGTAAAGCAAGAAGGAAGTGCCATAGCAGTAAGAAGTCATAACAATGAGTCAAGACTAGCTGTCAGGACGATAACAATAGATTCTTGTTTATTGCAGCAATTAGACCTTAAGACTAAACTAAGGGATGAAAAACTCGGCTCAAACTAGATCCTACAAGCTGTGCGCCAAGAAGGGTGCCGTCAGAATTTAAACCAAGTAACTATACGCCTCTCCACATTCAATACCCCAAATTCCCAATTAACAGAAAGTTGGTAAAGGACAATAAGCCATAGTCCAATTATATGACATTAATTCATGCTAGTAATGAGAAAAAGACAATCAAAATGGCAAGCTACTTTTCAGCACATATATTAGAACCTGCTTTTGAGTCATTTAGTCTGCTTCCGTGAGCAACATCACAAATTATTGGTGAGAAAAATTATAAGCATCATCGTTGATAGAGAAAAAGGATACTTGAGTTTGAAAAATCTAGCAATTTCCAAGTAAAACAGAAATAAGGGCTTGACAGGCAAATTCCTCAGCCAAATGATATCTAACTTACCACAATTCAAAAACATGTCTAATTCTAAGAGGAAAACCATGTACCATTACCAAGTAAAAGCCACCCTAGTTGCAGTGCCAGTCAACTTAATAGGTTAAAGCACCCTCTGCTAGACGTTTATCCACAGCTATCATGAAAAGCATGAAATGTAGTCTAGAACTATGATTCCACTATAAACCCAGTAACAAACACCACCAACCATAACACCATACCCTCATAACAAACATGAAAAGATGTGAAAAAGCCTAATGCAAAGAACATAAAGCAGAACAAACCTTTGAAATCTTCAAGATTAAAAACTGCTGCAAAGTTATCATTTTGAACCTGAGGCAAAATAAAGACAATTAGAACAAGAGGTTCTCAAACCACACCTGCAGCATATAAGAACGTTCCAATTAGGACAGGCAAATTATTAAATCAACATCTACTCTGATTTACATTTTCATTTATCCATGCCTCACCTCCATGAGGGCAAATTACCCTAACAAAACTGAAAAGTCAATATTTTGCAAAGCAAGGAGAGAAACAAAATCTATCAAAATCTTGATTTTTAAATGCTGATTTCCCTCCACAAGAATCATCAATTGTCAAACTTACAAATCTCTGGACAGTTTATTATACTACACCATGTTATCCCATCCCCAGAGAAGCCTTAATCATCAAGTTGATAAATTTCACAGTAAATTCACTTCTCATTTCTGGAAAGGGAAAAATTAACCTTGTCCTAATAAACACAAACCATATGCATAGTACTCATAGCATACCAAATCAGATCATCAGGCAGCCATAACTACATCTTTCTGATCATTAAGTTTCATCTTGTCAAAACTAGGAAGAGAAAATTAGGGGGGGGGGGGGGGGGAAGAGTGTCAACAAAAGCATGCCAATGGCTTAAAAGTCACTTAAAAGTGGTCAAACAAATAAATGTATTCTTTTCTCTTTTTCTGGCCAAATGGATGTTCATCTTGATGCATGTCAAGGCACCAACAGTACACTGCTCACAGCAAAGATAAATGTTAAAAAGAAGCACGGCAATTTCATCCCTGCACTTGGCTGGTGTAAAAACCACAGGGTTGGTGTTGGACTCGGTATTAGTATCTAATGTTCTAAACAGCACCCGACTGACAAACAGAATGAACGTCCAAAATGCTTTATTTCATCTCTTTACCACATCAAAGGGTACCATAGGACCCAATAAACAACATCAACAGAGTAGAGGAATTACATATGATACCAATAGAACCTCAAAGAAATGCTTAGCGGTGAAAACTGCCTCTAAAATACTAACATTATTGTCAATAGGCACCAGGGACCCCATCGAGATATCAATAGTTTAAGAAAATACCGAAGTACCTGAATATGCATCAACAGCTGTTCTTGTCCCTCAACATTTTGCGCAATTTCTTGACAAATATGATCATACTTTGCAATTTCCTTCCTATAGAGATCCTCATGAGAACCAGTCGATGTCATCAACTTTGGTAGTATGTCATCCTGAGCCACAAAAAGATAAGCACAAGTCAAAAGTAACATAACATTAGCATGAGAACAGCATAACAGATAGAAATGACCACCCTCTGCATAGATGTTTAATTGTAATTTTCAGAACTACAATAATTTCTCAGCTTATATCAGCATAAGGGAAGTTATAAATAAGAGAATATGGCACTAGAGTAATACAAGTCAATAAATAAAGATGATCTCACTAATTATATCTAAGCTAATGGGAGGCTAATCTAGTTACTACATTTCTTCTTGGATATAAACAGAAGAGACTTATACTTTGGCACTTGAAAACAAGTTCACTAGAAAAGTATACAAGAAAGAATTTCTGTTAAGGAATGAATTCGCCAGTAAGCAACAAAGAGAATGGTAACAGTAGGCAGAACTCAAACAGAAAGATAAGTGAAAGCAGCATGGCAAAAGAAGACTTCAAATAGTTGATAGTTCAGAACAATATCTGCTCTTTTCTTAGTTCAAAGATTGTCTAAACAGCTAAACAAATTGAATATCAGCGAGTTATCCTCTGTACCTTCCTCTTCATCTCTTTTAGCATGTCTTCAAGACCTGCCCTCTGAGCACCAAGAGTCTCCAATTGCCTCTGCAAAAAGAGCAAGGTTGCATTTATAGTTTCATGGGAAAATTAGTTCGGTGATACAGTCAATCAGAGTCTTTCAAAGTAGAATTGATACTTCACGCAATAAAAAGGGAGATGTAGCTTCTTTCATCATGAAAACTTTCATTTGACCTTTTTTCCACCTTGAAACAAATAGAATGACAGATGCACTTATTTCACATGTAGTTTTACAAAGAATGATTTCAAAAGACCACAAAGTAGTACCGACAACTTCTTCCTTCCTTGTCATTGTTATATTCATAATAGAATGATGTTTTTAGTACTCCATTATACTTTCTCAGTCTACAAACCAATACAGTGATCCCAAATTCTTAAGGATCCATCTGTAAACGAAGTCAAAGAGAAATTGACAGACTTAATAAGACCAAAGAGGTGTATCTTGAAAAGCTGATTCTCCTCAGCATCATATTTTAAATTCTTTATTCATTTAAATCACAATGAAAAAACTTCAACGTGAACATGCCCTATTGCCTAACAGAGATTAGAAGAAATTAGTCAAGTTCCAAAGGTCAATTTGTTGACATGAATTGCAACTAAATATATGTCCAGACGACTTAATAATCTTCAAAAACACAACAAATAGATTTTACACATTACTAACTCAGAATTAAAACACAAACAAAACCAACTTACCAAGCTCTGTTTCAGGGCTCCCACTACAGCATCTTCATTTGCATCTAATGACATTATGGGCCTTGACAGCGAGGGTAATGCAGATTCAATCTACCAAAGATAAAATGCACAGAAAAGAATCAAATTCCTGTTACTTCACAGAAAGTGCTCAAAGAAAAACTCGAGCATTAGAATTACGGGTCCATTCTAATTCTTAGTATTAGATTTTGCTTTTCACACCCACTTCCAGCTTCCAAAAAAAAAAATACCTCTCCAGACTTGATTTGAAGATGATAATTCTGCTTCATAGAATTTCTAAACATATAAATCTTCAGATGTTTCATGACCTTTTTCACTAATCACGTTTTTTCCCGTCCATTAAAATTAAGGCAAGAACAAGAAGCAACAGATAACTAAGCACTTGCTGCAAAAAGGGGAAAACTAATAAACATCAATTCAGACATAATGCAGTTCCAATTTCAAAGCCAAGCAGCCACACAACACTCCTTATGGGAAACAGAACATAGGATTTATAAGCTCAATATTAATCTAGCCCCTAGCTAAATATCCATGAAATCAGATAAAAGATTTATAAAATCATGCAAGTGGCTAAAGGAACTTCAGTATTACCGTCAGAGTAATTAAAACTGCACAAACTTCAAAACCATTAAGAGAGGGGGGGGGGGGGCTACTGAAGGATTTCCAAGCCCATAAAAGATTTCAAGCAATATATCAATCATACAGCAACCGAAGTCATACAAATTAACCTAAATCAAATAAAGAAGCATACTGGGCGATGATCAAGGATTGACATTAGTGCCGAATGATCTCTCACAGATCGCTCTATCCGTCCATCACTTTCTGCTGCCTGCTTCAAGTTCGCAGCAAACCTATTAAGCCGATCTAGCAAGTTCTTTGTTAAAGTACTAGATTGTGGTCTAGTCCACCGTGTTCCAAATTGGCTTCTGAACTGTGCATCTTCTGTTGCCTCTTTTTGCAAGAGCTCCTCTGTCTGCACCAACAATTCTTGGTCCACCCTCCTCAAATCTTTAAGTTGCTGTAACTCACCCTCTAAACCAGCTGGGCCCCCACAAACTTGCACAGCCTCTACATCTTCTTTAAGATCTGTTGGAAGAGTGGAATTCCCTTCCAAAGCAAGAATAGAATCGGGTAAGTCCATCTCCTTCAGCCTCACTCGGGCTAGCTCACTTGCCTGTTGTAATTTCTCAGCTTGCATCCTGATAATGTCATCAACCATTTCTGTATATCTTGAAAGAGATTTTGCACTGCTATCAGGAACAAGCCTCACAAACATTTTCTCCTTGCTTGCATCCAACACCTCATTCATTGGCATAGGCTTCACCAATGAAAAAGCAGGAAGTGGCGGCAAAGAACTGGCAGTAGGAACCCTCATTAAGTAGACTCTTTCATTCTCCTTCATAGCCCTCTCCAAGTTGCGGTTCAGGGTTGATTCTAATTTGGTCATTGCATCCAGAAGCTGCTGAGCTGCCCCCCTTGGACATGATTTCTTTGCCTCAGTCAATGCAGCAACCCCACTCTTCAAACGGGCAATCTCCTCAGCTATCTCTTCCTTCTCATGGAGCTCCAAACTGTACCTGTAGCAAGCCTCTGCATAAAACAAGGCTGCTTTAAGCTGAACATGAGCTAGCCAGTTCTTATCAAAGTGCTGGTTGAGAGGTGCAACATTCAGAGCTGCCAGACCCTCCTCATAATATAGTCCAACCTGCAACACCACAACATGCGACCTCAACTTTGCAGTCATTGCCAATTATGTGAACCCAAAACATGTGAACTATAGTAAAGTAACCATTTTCTATCAAAAGAATTTACGTATTAATGGACATACTAAATTAAGAACAATCTGCAAATATCCAGTAATGGCACACATTCAATAATAAGATCATTAGTTTATGGGCGACAAAAACAGTCATTATGAATGGAAAGAATAAAAAAATTGGAAAAGTTCTCAAGTTTCACCAGGTGTAAGGACACATGGCATTCATATTATTGAAGAATCAAGGTCAATGTAATCTTTTGACTGAACAGATCAAAAGGTGAACAATAAACCAATATGCAAAACTTGAATGCCCTTGTATAGCTCCTTTTTTTAATTCAATTGACCAAAAAAAGAAAGAAAAATTCCTCTAATGGGGACATTTTCCAGTATTCTTCTTGCGTTTGTTCAGAAAGAATTCCATCGGCTGAAGCATTATGTTAGTGACTGATAAATCGTTAGCACTTGCAATACCTGTACTTCGAAATAGTTTCAACAAGAAAAATACCAAAAAAGAGAAAGACCAAGACATAGATGGTCTCAGTTTAGTTACAAAAGGAAAGTCACTGCAACCAAGGTTATTGAGCCAAAATCACCAGTTATATGTTATTGCAAAATCTTTAGCAAATTTGCACACCATACTTGTGTATCAAATATTTGGACAGCCAAATTTCAAATAAAAGGCAGCTAAGCTCCCAAAAATCCCTAAATACCTGTCTGGAAATCTTTGCACAAACCCCAGGAGTGTTGCCCTTAGCAATAGTATTCTCGAAAACACACTCCTGAGCCTGAGCCAACATCAGTCTCTCCAGCATTCCAACACACTCCACTGACACATCCACAGATGTTGAGCTACCCATTGATGCCTTCATTGCCACATTATCCCTCAAAAAGGCAAATGCACCAGCTGCTGCTATAAAAGCATGAGATGCCTGCTTTCGCCCATCAACCCCTGATCGGTCAAAACTCAGCCCCATTTGACTATGGGCTGCCCCCAAATTAAACAACACTGCAGCTTTTTCTAAATAATAACCCAAAAAAAAAATTTGATGGAATGCCAATTAGTATGCTACAACTTGCAAGTAAAATACAAAGCTTCTATATAAAAGTCAGAAATGAGTTAAGATTAACTAATGGACAAGTCTGCCAAAGACTCATACCAACCTCCAGAATAAGAATAGCACAGCATATTCCTTCAATTCTGCCTAAAAAATTGTACCTTGCCCTAAAATCCCAATCAAAAAGTAAAAGATAAAATCAATCTTTTCAAGAACACTTAACGCACTGTACTTTCTGTATGCTCTGATCATACGAGAAACAAGAAGACCAGAAACAATTTCATTTTATTGTACAGATTATCTATAGTTAATCCCCTCACAAGAACCAAAACTAATATAAAAATATGAAAACCTAAACAAAAGTTTGGCACCCCTGTTTCCTAGCAAATAAAGATCAACATAGATTTCCCCAAGAGAAAAGGAGTATAAAATGTCAATATTTTGCCAAACTAAACCACACTACTGAGTCATTGCATCTTACACAGAACATATTGTAGCACAGCGAAATGCAATCAATCAAACAAGCAAAACAATATTTACCTAACTCAAAACAATAAAGTACTAAATGACACTACAGAATACACCTCAAGCATTGACGGAATGTACCATAGCAAAATCGAACCAATCCAAAACAAACGAAAAAAAAATTGAAATTTTACCTAAATGAATATTTTGCTGGGCAGCTTTCTGTTTATTTTTGAACGCATCAAACCAAGTGAACGTGACCGTATTAATATGGTCTTTATCGGGAGAAATAGGGAACCTCGACTCCACAGCGCAAAGAGCTCGATAATACTTCTGGAGAAGATCACGCCGCGCCGGGAGAGAATCGGCCGGAGTAGGGCCACGTTCTAGGTCGGCTCGAAGTTCCTTGAGGGTTTGGAGATCGTCCTCCAAGTTCTGAGCCTCACGTTCGCCGTAATTGATCACTATGTAGTTCCGCAACGGACGGTAGAGGTCTAAAGAGTTGGTCTTCTTCTCGTATATTGCTAGCATGATGTTTGTGGTTGCTGCAGCCGTTGACGACGACGGAGACGCCATGATCGGCAGTGGTGGGATAAATATTAAGAATTTCGATTAAATACGGCTCCGCAATTCTATTTATACTGATTTTTCTGTAGATAGATTAAATTGATTGAGAAAATTGGTAGGATTGAAGTCAATGGGAAGGTATGTAAATTGGCCCCCGCGGGGTGTTTTGGGCGTGTGGGGGGTGTTTTGCTTAGTTGGAAAGTAAAGGACAAAACCTTGGGGGATTTGTGGGGCTAAATTGATAAAAGTGATCAGGAAAGTGATTAGGGGCAAGGTTTTGTTCAACTAAGAGTTTAGGGGTTTTAGTGTAATATACTTGATAACAAAAAAATGAAAGAGTTCAAAATATAATTGCTGTTTTAACCTTTTATTTTTACCAATAATCCTATTTTAATTTCTATATCTTCTACTAATTGTTAACATTACGGTACTCGTTTGTTGAAAATATATCAATTACATCACTTATATAATGGTTTAAAGTAGATAGATAAAACAGTCTACGTTAATTTATTGTAACATACACGACTTGATTTGGATTGTTTTTATTAGAAAAAATTTGAAGAAAAATATTATTATGCCACTTTTTTTCTTAAAAAAAAAAGAGGTTCTATGTAATAAAAAGTTAATTGTAAAACATGCTAAAAGATTTTTTTTTTTTCAAAAAAGCTTGAATACCCAGCATATTTTAGATGGAAATTGAGAATCAAGAAAAACTTATTCTATTTTATACGTTGTTCATAGGATTATAAGGTGTCCTTCAAAATCTTGAATTAACCAATAGTTAAAAAAACAAATAATATCTTAGAACAACAAATAATGGAATGAATACTATTTGAATCATAACTTCTACGTCTTGGAATCTCAACCTTAATGCCTCGTTAATTACGTACAAAATAGACAAAAAGATGGGGAGGCAAAATAGAACAACTCAGGAGAATGAGGACCAAAACATTAGTTCACCAAACTTCGGAGAAATATCCTAACCGGGTTCCGAGTAGCAACGTAACATATTGCAAGGCTGGCTGACCGGGTTAGCAGTAGCAGAGGAATCCGGTCCATGAATTATAGAAACAGCAGAAAACCGCGTGGAGTAACGCCCAGGCATATTCTTTCTTGTTCTCAGGTTCTATAAAGATCCGGTGAACCCCTATTTGGTCGAACTCTCTAGAAATCCTTTCAGATTGGGCAGCAGCTGCTCAGATTTCGAAGGTAGAGATAACGCCGCTTTTCAAGATTTCACAGCTAAATTCAAATCTTCTTGTTAGCCTTAGGTAGCCGTCTCAGATCTCTCCTTCTTGCTGTTCATCCTTTGTACAACTAACCAGGTATGTGACGAATTTTAGTATTCGCCACTTTTTCTATCTTTGTATCGATTGGATTGAGTGTTTGTCTCTCGCTCCTAAATGGGTTTTAATTGTTATTTTATGGGTTTCTCTTATTTTGTACTCATTCAATATGCATACGAAGAAATTTTAGTGTTTATGCCTAGGCCCTAGGGTTTGTTGCTGCTGTTTGATTACTTAGTATAGTGGCTATACAACAAGGCTGGATGGATTTTGAGTAGATGAATTTTAGCTGGAATATTGAGTTCTTGAAGATGAAAAGTAACAAGGCTGGAAATATTTATAGCTAGGTGAATTAAATTTTCGAAGGTGGTTATTATGTTTCCTTTTTGGTTGTTAGATTTAATCGTGGCTGAAGTACGGTACTTAGTATCCGGTTCAAAATCTTTTCTTTTAAAAAAATTTTTGAAAATTAGTTGCTCAGATATAAAGCTTCATGTGAATTATGGATTGGCTGCAGACTTCTTGGAAAAAAGGATTGGAAGTGAAGAGACAAATTTTAGTTGGGCATTCAAGATTGTGACTTTCTTATAGTATTATATTGTTATAAGGTAAGAAACCCGACTCGGATTTGTACAGTCTCTTTCTTTGCATTCTTTTGTCATGTTTATATAATTTCTCTGCATGTGTAGTATTTTGTTTATTACTGAGAAGCTGGATTTGTTTTACTTTCTGCCAAATTTCATGAAATTCTCTATGAATGTTAAAAAAAACTGTAGTTTTTTGGTGCCAATGAAGCAAATCAATTGCAGCAGTTGTCATGCCCTATGTAAATTTTGAACCTGGGAAATGTTTGTTAAAGAGAATCTCTTATTTTCATGTGTCTCAGATGATTGTTAAAGAGAAATCTCTTATTTCATGTGTCTCAGATGATTGTTAAAGAGAATCTCTTATTTTCATGTGTAAGATACAGTCAACAAAAGTGTAGGACTTCATGTGGTTGATACTTGTTTAATACCAATAACATTGATGATTAAATATTTGGCTTAAATTATGTACAAATGCTTTCAACCAATGTTGTGTTGGAATATACGTTGAATTGGTTTCTGTTGTAACCCTCCAATTCCTGTCGCTAATAAGACTATTAAAGCTTTCTAAGAAAAACAATGAAAGTCTTTTTTCTGAATGAGCTCACCAGTCTCTTTATCAAATACGGTGGACCCTGCAGCTTTTAGGGTGTGAATTAAGTTGCCGAACAATCTGCCAGGAAACCAGCCTCATAATTTGCGAAAGACATGTTTAGGCGACTGAGTATACAATCTGTATGAATTATTTGTTGCGTGCTCTCCAGAATGATTATGTCTTATAGTGTCTTTTAACTCCACCTTGACGTGCTTCAGTTGAAAGGTTTTTTTGTTTCTTTCTTAATTATGTTTTTCTTAGTGCTATGTTTAGATTTTCTTTGAAATATACATTGAAAGAAGTTTTTTCTTAATATCTGAGCTGTTCAAAATGTATTTAACTGCCTCATTTTGCTCCTACAAAGGGCGTTCTTCCTTTGTGCCGAGAAAACATTGTAATTTTTATACCAATTTTGCCTCCTAGATTTCTGCACCTTCACTTCACCACGCGTTCCACTTTTAGCCTCCAATTTTCCATCTTAGATGGTTCAGAATCACACAAATCTTGTGTGCTGAAAAGAGAATTCTTTGTTTGCTTCCAAAAACACCTAAAAGGTTGTGTAAGAAGAGGTTTGCACATGGACAGCTTACTAATTGCTTAAACCAGTAAAATAACTTTCACTGTGCAGAAACTAGTCTTCGATTGTAGAGTTTCTTTGAGGGGAGAAAGACATAAAAACAATCAAAGATATCTATCATATGTCTGCCAGAGAAACATACGGTTTTGCTATGTTGTACTTCTATTTGTCTTTTCTGAAACAATCAAAGATATCTATCAATTTGCTTCTCATGCTTGTTATTGTTGATCATCTCTTTCTTGACTGATTTCCTGGTGGAGGAACTAACATTGTTTCTTTCTCTTTTTGAGATGTACTTCTGGTCATCATCTCATACCAAAATGCAGGTATTCAGTTGTATTTTATATCAAAATGGATGCCAAGAAGTTTATCCAGCTGGTCGAGGAGAAGAAGAAGCGGATGATGGAGAGGAAAGAAGCCCCTTTGAAATGGGAGCAAAAATTGGAAGCTGCAGCCAAGGCTAGAGCTGATGCTGAAAAGGAGAGAAAGATGAAGGCCACTAAGCACAAGAAAAGATCTGTATCAGGTTCTGAAAGTGATTGTAGCAGTGACAGCAGCGGTGATGAAAGGAAGTCAGCTAAAAGGCCCCACAGGAAGCATAGGAAGCATAATCACTCTGACTCGGGCGATAATGAGAAGAGGAGGGATAAGAAATCCAGACACAAGTCGAAAAGGAGATCCTCTGACTCTGGTGATGATAGCAGTGGATATGATACTGACTCACAAGAAGAGAGGAGGAGAAAGAAGCAGAGGCAGAAAAAGCGAAGGCATCATGATTCAAGATCAGATTCTTCTGGTGCTGATTACTCTGATGATGAAAGTGACATTGATATGAGAAGAAGAAATCGCATAAAGAGTCACAAGCGCCATCGGAGACCTCATTCTAGTGATTCAGAATCTGCATCTGATGATGACTATCCAGGCAGAAAGAGAAACCGTGCAAGGCACCACAAACGTTCTAGACGATCAGGTTCAAGTGATTCAGATTCATCAAGCGATGATGACGCTCCAAAGAGGAGCCGTCATGCTAAACACCATAAGCATCATCGTGGAACCCGTACTCATGACTCGGTGTCCTCAGATTCTGAAGATCATCGTCATGACAGGAGCAGATCTCTAGGGAAGTCATCTGATGACGATTTTGGTAAAGTAGAAAAGCAGAAAAAGCATCATCATCGACATGGTCATCACCACCACCGTCATCATCATAACAATCACAATCGCATCCACTCTGACGAAACACCACTCGATGATCAGCAGGCTGGGAAAGCAACAGAATCAAATGGAAAAAATACTCTGCGAGAGGCAAATATGGACAATAGCCATGATAAAGCTGTTGAGCAGCAAACTGCTTAATGGTCCGAGTGTGCCTTCCAATGGATTCATGTGCGCTGTTTGTGTTGGTAACTTAGGGATTTTCTGGTTGGTGTTGCTGGAGGCTTGGAATCTGGAATTTGTCAAATATTATATATTGAACTGCTGCAGCAAAAACCTTTCTGATTGACATTTGAATTTACTGATTCCGTATACATATGTAACAGCTTATCAGCAATTTATTCCCTCTCTTTGCTGTGTGGAACATTTATTTTAACAAACTGTAATGGATGCGTTTAGACTGAACAATCAACCTTCTCATGCGGATGCCTAGTTGCTGTTTGGTTGGCATGCCTTGTATCTTCATTGATCAGGCCTACATTTCTTAACATGTTCAAAATCTTTATTCATTCATGTTTAATAAAATCTCAAATGATACAAATTTGTTTCGTATTCCGTAATCAACGTGACATGAATTAGCTAAACCTGCCGTACAGGTCTGGGATGTTTGAGCATAAAATTAATTACTAATATGCAAACCCCGCCAGGTTAGTTGCAGTGTGGTTGAGGAGGTATGAATTTTGAAGGGTATCAAGAGACGGCAACTGGACCAATAGTTAAAGCTATAAAATACATGAAAGCAATCACTCGCTAGAAAGCATCCTAGAAGCGTAACAGTAACTACAAACTAACAGTTGGGTCTTTGGCCAATAAAGTGGGCACTGAGAAGAAACAGACTGGCGTATAACAAATCCAGACATTATTCTCTGAAGAATACATATCGAACTACAGCAATTGATAAGGTAGCACGGAATGGTGCACGTCAAGTATTAATACAAATTTAGTGTATCATAACTAAGGCATCGATGCTTTTACCCACTTACTTCTGCTCCTTAAACCTCTAGAATGCCTAACTCTTAATCGAGACTGCCACGTTCACCCTAAGCTGAACCACTGATAGGAGTTGTATTCAGTGAAGGCAGTGCTAATTAGCTGTTGCAACCCGTAGTCTCAAAATTGCAAATACTGGAGTCATTTTGCGATCAAAATTCAAATGCTGAGTCATTTATACTCAGCAAGATAAAATGAATGGATGGTACTGACCCCTAGGTAACAATAATACAACAAATACAACCCATAAAAATTTGTTATCAGAAGTTCTTTAAGATCTTCTCTGCGGAGACTCCATCAGCGACAAGAAGAGAAGTAACCTCCTACAAGAAACAAGATCAGAGATCCTTAGTTTGCTTTCTTAATGCAAATGGAAGAAGATGCCTACTTAATGCAAATCAAGAAATATCTAAGTAGCCATAGTTTAGACTTCTGGCACACCAGTTACCTAGAAGAAGAGAATTTTCATCTTCTTAATTATAAGGCAGTAATTCCAGTCAAGTGCTTAAACAAGTTTACTTTTTAAATCAACCTTGTTTTTTTGGGTTTTTTCTGGGTCTCAAACTTCTACAAAAATCTCTCCATCTTCACAAGTTAGATTATATTTGTTCATCACATCCATGATAAGAACGTGTTCCTAAATCTATTGGGCATGACCACACTTAGTAGTCGTTCCAACACCAGGTGTCAACAACCAACATAAATAACGGATGTTAAAAACACTACAAATAATCACTTAATAGCCTATTTCTTCACGACAAGGTCAAATCTGACGACAGTAGAACTCCAAAATACCTCAGCCATTGGCTTCTGGCCACACAGAACTGCACCTGTGGATTGCGGGCTAAAAATCTTTTTTGCCCTAGCAAACGCAGCCTGCAAAAGCAATCTTATCAGGATATGGGAAACAAATTTCAAAAAGCAAAGAAGAATTGAGCTACTGGAAATGAGCAGTAAAACTGTGAATACAGAATATCTCATCAAGGCAAAATCTGAGCACAAAAACCTCATCACATTATGACATGGTGTATAAGCTCATACCTGGACATATCCCTGCTCCCCAGTCCAAGTTTGATCAGGCTGAGATAGTACTGGCACGATATCCACTCCAGACAATTCCCACTCTTTAAACCTATCCTGTAGTGAAACAGATAAAAGCTTTCATTTTGGGAAATTTGAAGGGAGAATTGCTGTTTTTTTGCTTTGCTTTAATTTTTGTGTGTGTGTGTGTGTGTGAGAGAGAGAGAGAGAGATGGTATTCAATGCCAAGAACAAAACCTGATAAGCCATCCTCTTAAGATTCCTGGCGCCATAATAGAGTCTAACATCAGATCTCTTATCAGCACCGAATCCAGACTCAATCAAGGACCGAATTGGGCTGCACTCCATTAGTAGGCAGGAAGGAGTTAATTATACAGAACAGAAATATAAATATTAATACTCAATTTCCCAGAAAATGATAACAGGGGCAATTCATTTTCTACTCAAGAAATTCTTATTTTGAACCAATTGACCAGACACGCTGTATTTGCAATTTGAGTCCAGCACTAATCTCATCCACTTCTAATGCATAAGTTTGTTCACTCACTACTATTTCTCTTAATTCTTTTCTTCCATATCAGGCCAGTATTGGCTGTATGTTAGTTACTCTGAACAAAGACAAGAGTTTTACCTACAATTATTGTTTTGGAGAATAAGAAAAAGACAACTTACCATCAGACATATACATCTAAATCCTCAAGGACCAATTGTCTCAAAACCCTTCCAAATGTGGTATACAAATACATAGTCTTATTTTCTCTAGCATTTGACTAGGCCTACTAATTTCTTGGCCAACGAACAGTTCAGTGAGCAAATTAGCAAATAAACTTGACTAAGCTTGGAATCTGTCTTGAACTACAGCTTCTGGCAGCTTGAACATGCTCAATTGTGTAAAACACAAACAGTCAAAATAGTCTAAAAGTTACCAACCCCATAAAAAGTTAAAAGTTTATTAATTACAATCATACCATTTGCTTAATTAGCGAGTATATAGAAGAAAAAGTTCACAAGAAACTGATCAACTAACAAATGATTCGCAAAACAAAGCTGATTTTGAAGATCAGAAATCAGAAAACTTTCAAGCAAATATAATCAAGAGCTCAATGCCCCCATATCAGTTAAGTTCAAGACAAGTAGATATCAAGAAGAAGCAAATACTGCTTTTAGATGCATGCAAAAACACGGAGCATTCTAACGTGAGAAAAATGTGCACACAAGGGCAGGGAACCCCCCTTCCCCCAAAACAAAAACATGAGCGTGCGCGCGCACACACACAAAAAGAGGAAGAACATCAATAAAAACCATACTTAGAAGCATGTGCAGACAATGCAAAAAGAAACAAGTACAAAATCTAGTATCTGATTTTCTTTCCAATTGTTGAAACTAGCTGTTTACTCTTATAGTAAAGTAACATACTAAGCACTCAAAAGCATTGGAATCACTTCAACTGCCTTTCTTTCTTCACAACCGAAGGCTGCAGCCCGACTATTTTTACCCCATCATGTTATCCCTAGCTCTCTGCTAACCAACCCAACCAAAATGTTTGACACAATTCAGCATCTTTCTTCTCCTAGCCAACAAAAAACAAACCCAGGCCTTTGACAATTATAACTGAATTAACAGGATTCTTGCGGCCCAATAAAAAATGGAAAAAGGTTTTTCTTAATTAGCTGGGAGTCTAAGAATCTTCGAATTCCCTAATCCCTATTGTGAAGTAAATAACAGTGCGTCC